>JAWWEO010000001.1:19655760-19798356 GCA_035582975.1 Ormyrus labotus | reverse complement strand
ACTATACGATCTAAACAACTAAAAGTAGCTTATATAAAAAAATAGTACTCGTGTAAACCGATGAACATAAATCATTTTCCAATTGGCCAATGTATCTTTTTCTCCTATAAAAATGTGTTATTTTACATGGGTAGTGATTTTACAGCATCTGCCATATTTTATTCAAAACTAGTTTTGGGCCTTATGGACTAATATCAATTTTGTCTCCGGTATTAAGGGGTTTAGGGTGTATTCCCACTTCAAAATTTGAAACATCAAAGTTTGAGACCCAAAACCTGATTTGGGCCTTATCAGCCTAATATCTGATTTTTTAAATGGTAAGTAGCTACAGAAAGCAACAATAGGTCCCAAAATCACTTATCACTTAAAATGACAAACTTGTGTAAGAGAAGAGATATTGGGTCCGTAAGGCCCAAAACAGATCTTGGGACTTCAATCTCAATGTCTCTGGCGAGAATCTAAGAATATAATTATATAAATTAAATATATAATTAATATATATATCGTATTAATATTAATAATCGATATACATTTTATTTTTTATTTTTGTTTATAATTTATATTTATTGTTGTATTAAATTTATGTATTTTTATATTGAATGTGATCTTTTGATGTTATAATAAATTTTTATCACGTTACTTAGTAAAATAAAAATAATAACACAATTATTTTCCATGTTTTTAATAAAAATTTAACGTCGGCCAACTTGCCCCACACCCTCGGCCAATGTGCCCCGTATGCGGGGCAGGATGGCCTAAAATTTTGTTGCATAAAAATCGTTTATAACTTTTTTTTATATTATCTACTTCTTTTTTAAAAAATCATGAATATATCATGGATATAGTACTTTCAGATGGTACTTCTTTTTTTTTCAATCAAATGCATTATGCTTCAGAAAAAAACAGTGTAAAAACACGACCACATCACCCCGGTCTCCCCTATACAGTACGGATTTAATTGTTGCACTTACAAACACTTTAAGTTTATACTAAGCTAGAACTGTTTCATAAAAAAATCTCACAATTCAAAGAATGTTCTTTTATATAGGAATGTAATTAAAACTGTGAGAAACTAATTAGAAGCTTGGAAACTGTACGAATTCAAAACTTATAAACTAATATAAGCACGCGATTAAAATATCATTCAAATTTACGTTTCTGCAATATAAATTCGTTCACAACTCAAAAGTAGAAACATTCGCAGCATTTATTCTCATGAACATATATGAATATATTTTAATTTGAGTATTCATAAAAACTGCATGAAATAAAATCCCATAAAAAACTACATTCGCATTTAATGAAGTGCTGCCAAAAAATATGTTCATGCTAGCTACATAATAATTATAAAATATCATCATCACTATACTAATTGATTTTATTTATACCAGTTGGATAATTAAAATAAATCTTATTTAATCTTAATCAGGTCATTACGAAGTTTTTGCATAACGACTTTTTTCTTTTTCTGATAATTTGACAGCCCTAAATTTGTGGCATAGCCTCCATAAATTCAAAATTATTTAGAATCTAATTTTTCGCTTCATTTGGCCAATCAAATAACCTCTTAATGCCAAAACGTAATACAAGATATCCGGATTGGGTTTTGCTTCGAGATATTACTCCTGAAAATATCTAAAAATATATATAGATTTACAGATATATCTTTATTGCTCATTAAGAATAAAAAATGTAGTTACATGTAACATGACACGAAAATAATTCCCAAAGTAAGTAACTCACACAAATCCATCTCTTTAGTTAATAAAAGCTTCCAAATTATAAATACTAAACACTCGCACTAAACTCTGACCCAAACGAAACGAGCGAATTGGGGAAGCAGGGAGGCAACAGCGCCGCAAGAGCCACCAGTCAGCTTCGCCTCCTTCATACTCATTCGCGTTTACGTCGAATACATTCAGCACACGTGATGCAACCTCTCTGTCCCTCTCTCTCTCTCTCTCTCTCACACACCCACACACACACACACACACACACACCTCGTACGTAACATGCATCGCGGTTTCGAAGGTAAATACCGAGCTGCCACTCGTTAAAGCGCACTCGCCGTTTCGCCATACAGCCGAAACTCGACTGCTATGTGCACGTACACCCTCCGTTTTGACCTGGTTTGCCGACGGACGTAGAACTACGGGCTTTCGTTCTGCGGGGAAGATTTATCGTTTACTGATTTTTTTCGGAGCCGGTGGAATTTATGACTAGTCGCTGGAGGGTGTTAAAAAATTGCTTTCGGGATTTTGTTTATGGGATGTTCCCGGACGGCAATGCAATAAATGTTTCGTTCAATTTTCAAACTGATTCTTAAATGGGGCTAATAAAGTTTCGTCAATGCTGTATTGTGTATAGAGAATGAGAGCGACGAAAATGACGAATCATTATAACTAAACTATACATATGCTTAGCTGCAGGTACTACTTTGTTCTGGTTTGTGCAGCGTTAGAGTCGGTCTGCATAATCTGTACAAAGAGTAAAGAAGGGAAAAAGAAACTGAAATATGAAGAACGTGTTCAAAATTTAAAAATAATTTTTTTTACGAAGCTAGGAAAATTATTTTTAAAAAAGTGTTCTTGAAAACTCACTCAAATCAAAATTTCTAATACAAAATGTGAGTAAACATCTCTCTGGTTTTTATATATCTTAACTCATTTAATTTTATACTTTCCCTTTGAACTCAGTGGAAATGGAAAACTCAAAGACGTAAACGTTTACATCAAAGTACTAACATCAAAATTGAATTGCGCAGTTCCGAACAGAGCGATCATCCCTTCCTCAATACAATCTACTAATGTGCCTTTCATCATCTTAATTAAAGCAGAGGGCATGAAAGCTAAAAATCTACAAAATCTACAAAGTTTTTGCACTTCTCTCTATCTCGGGAGAATTGCGGAACCGGATGCGTCCGCTCGCATTCCCCGAGAAAAAAGAAGGAAAAAATCCTGCTCGTATGCTTTTACATTTCCACATTACCCCGACTGCTGCAGTAATGACTAAGATCTTATCTGTTTCTGGGATGACTGTTTTAACAATTGGAGTTTTCATAATCAATACCTCGCTCGGCGTCTCTGAGTCGTTAATGACCACGTAAAGCCGTTTTCTCACTCCTTCGCGATATACCACGTGGGTGGGATGCGATTAAAACATTCATTATATAGTTGTTTGCACTGGATAATAATCTTATTAAGCTAAATCATTGGTTATTTGAAGTTTACTAATTCATAATCAATAAAGGGAGCAATAAAGAAGCGACAAACAATAAATTAACACAGCAGTGGAGTTTGCAGCTCCTGAGGCTCGCTCAAGCACTGTAATCGGGTAAGCTGCTATGTTTGGCTTCCTTCCACTGTAAATACATATGATGGCAATCTGCAAAGTAATTAATGTGAACGGGACATTGAATTGTTTCTAAATACTCCTCGGCTGCTTTTTTGACAATTAAACTGATGGGTTGTATGTAATTTTATATTCACTCATCGTATTGATTTACTGTTAAAAACACAGATTTTTTAAAAGTAGACCTTTATGAAAAGTAAAGAACGATTAAAACTGACAGCATCAAGCTTTTGCAAATTTTGAACGATCAGAATGAAGTGATGCAAAGCACGGTTATGTCCAAGCATTTTAGTCAGAGATTGCTTTTGTTGCTAATACTATACAATTCATAATATAACACTCGAATCATTTAATGGAAGCTACATCGCTTTAAATTTTGAAATAAATTTTGATTTTATTCTCTCTATTTTACAAAATATAATTAAAAACTTAATTATTGTCGAATGTTTTAAGTTTATATATTTACATATATATATTATCAACTATACTATATGGACTATTGAATGTTAATGGAATCCACCAACCGTTATAACCCATTAAAATTTTTTAGCCTTTAGGGTTAAAAAATAAAATTGAAGGTTTTATTCTCTGTCGAAGAAATTGATAATTAATTATGGTTATAAAGTACGCAGGTATATAATATTATTTATTTTTTTAAATATTAATGTTAGAAAAAAAGAGAAATTGTTGGTCTGAAAGGTGCGTCTTAATTTTTGATCATTTTTGTTCAAAAAAACTTTAAATAATGTCCTTTAGAGATAGATATTCATTATAAATACTCAAAAATTTACTATTTTTTAAAATCAAGGATAAAAAAAATTAATGAGATCGTAATTTTGCAACAGTATTTTAATAAAAATAGTTTTATTGACATTACTCCAGAAATTTGGAATTTCATTACTAAAAATAAAAGAAAAAGATAATAACAAGTTTATATTAAAAACTTTTTTAAAAAAGGAGGTATGGCTTTAATCTTAAAATAACGCAAAAATGTCAAAGTTACGTGCACTTCATACCAAGTAAAAGAGAAACAAGAAAAATCCTGCAAAAACTGCAGAAGACGGACATGAAAATTGAATCTCTTTGTATTGTATGGTATTGCATAATTTAGCAAAAGTGGTGCGAGTTATTTCTGCTCGGCGTTGCATTTTTAAAGTCCGGGTTAAGGCAGTCAAAAAGAAAATACATATACATAATCATGTGAGTCAGTTAGTAAAATTGTGTCGGTAAATACAATACTCATTGAGTGTGTCAAATGTGTGGCTGTAATGCTTCAAAAGTGCTAAAAGCCTAAAATTCGTTCTGATAAATTTTATTTAATCTAACTCCGCAAAATGTGTCCAAGCCAATTTTTTGAAGGTGCAAAGGGATGCTGAGTCTCTGATAGCGAACGGTATCGAGATCCGTAACTACGCTGCTTGAAATAAAAGGGATTTCTATCCGAAAACTAACGGGATTAGTTAGCTCTTTTTTATCACCCTTAATAAGAAGTTTGGATGACGTGTACCTGATTAGTAAGCTATCAAGGTGTTCCAGAGTACGCATACATAGTGTTATGAAGAAGAAACAATAGAAACATATTTAAAACAATTAGAAGAAGGATTTAAAGGAAATTTTAGTAAACCAGATAATTGAAAACGAGCATTGCAAAGTGACTATCTTGGTATTAAACGATCTTCTGTTCTGAGTAATTGAAGTACAGCTTCATTTTGTCAAACTTTTAGTTATACTGAGTTTCTAACTTTCTCAAAGTGAAACTCAAAGCAAGACAAGGGAAACTACTTTACAAAGAGGAGATACTATGTGATTTATGCTTTTATGAATCTAAAAATATTAATTTTAATTTATTTCTTGTGTTAATTACCGCTAGCTCTCTATTTATCTTAAATAAAATAATAAGTTAAAAAAGTTTCTAGCATAAAAAATAAAACTGAAATTATTAAATGCATTTTGAAATTCTTCTCGAAAAGGACATCTACTAAGAAAAACTCCACGACGCTCACACACACGATTCGTATGATAAAGTGCGTAAGTTTATAAGGCATTAGCAAAATATAAGAATCATACCGGATACTTCCTAATGGATAACTTCTCAAAATTCATTTCTTGAATTCTTAAGGCAAAGTAAGAAAACTTAAGCATTGCTAAATATTGAATTCGGCGAGAGGAAACGCAGCGAATCTTCTCAGATATTAAGACAAACGAAAATATTCAGATAATGATAAACGATGGAAACGGTATTATATGTAGACTTTAAACCGGCTCTATAAACTTATTTGAAGATAGCATTCTAAGAATATCTGCATTGTTTATCGAACCGCGAAAAACTCATATAGCGGAGCAAACGGGAATGCAGGGAATTCCAGCTAAAACTAAAACGTTCCAAACATTTTCCTTTATAAAGAGCACAATAAATAATGAATTTTGAAAATAATTTGATCTGTAGGCGTAGGGAAAGTTAAAAAAAATGAGACCAAAGTTTACAATTTAACACGTGTAATATATCTATATCATAGTCCGGCTGATCACACTCCATATATTTCTACTTATGCAGATATACCGGTGTTAATTTGTGAAATCTGGCTACGTTTGTCTTGAGCTTCCTTTTGCATACAGTGGTGAAAATTTTTTTTTAAATCTATAATTTTGTGCTTTTTTTTAATGGAAAGATTTCGAACGTTTTTCTTTCAGGTCAGATTTCTTGTGTTCCCGTGAGCATTCTCCTTTCCATGTTATTCTCTTAAGTAATGTAAGTAACAGTCCTTAATTCCTTAAAACTTCCTTGATTATACATAAAATTAATGAAGCTTCTATCGAGCACTTTTGTTAACTAGCATGCATTTTTCCTTTTGTAAACTTAAAATTAGTATATAATCGCATTATTAACTACGAACCAATTTTCTGTGTATTTTAGTGGGTAAATATCTTGTTGCTTTCGGTGACATACTAATCAATGATAATAAATTTAATCACAACAATAATAAGTGCATTATAAAAGACTTTAAACTAATAAGTTAAATAATATACCAATAAGTTAATACTGTAATAATATTCCAATTTATTGAAATGAAATGAAAATGAGTTTAATAAAAAAAAGAGTTCAAGAATTAGAGAATGAGATATTTTAATTACTGTAAAAGTGTTAAAATATCAAAAAAAAGTAAAGGTAAAAGTAAAATTGCAAAAAGCTTTAAATGAGCCGGTTTAAAAGCCTCGTTTAAAAAATTATATTGTACTATTATAAAAGGAAAATATTAAAAGACCGCCTAAAACAGAAAGTTCTTTCATTTACAACAATAAAACTATATTAGAGTCAAAATTAGAGTTAAATATTACTTACATTACGAAAGGGTTAGATTAAAAGAGAAATTCCTGAGCATGAATACTTGGCTCGAACCTCCTAAAGTTTGTCAACTCCTCTGTCATTTCGCAAAAATCTGTACCGGAACGTAAAAGGTGGCTCTCTCGGCGAAAAAGCGGAAAGAGCAATTCTGTAGGCGGCCAAGGTGGCGCGAAGAAGGCGTGCGGAGGAGGCGGCAGCTGCGGCTTTCTCTCCCTCCAGCATCAGTAGCAGCAGCAGCAGCAGCAGCCGTTGGCGGCGGTGGCGGTGGTGGTGGCGGCAGTAGCGGCCCTCGTTGTCGCCGACGCAGCAGCACCTCAGTCGCTCCACGGTTTCCGGACTCTGCGGACTGACTGACAGGTTAGTGGCCGTTGGCTCAGCGACGTTCGGCTTTCGAAAAGCCGCATCCGTTTAATTTACACCCCTCCCCCCCCTTCCCCTTTCTCCCAGGTATGTATGTGTCAGGCAGTGAAGTTTTACGCCAGTGGACGAATTTATACGTGTGCGGAATCCCGTTGGTGCTTCCTCTTATCGTGACTATGTGCGATTTTTTTTATGCGGGCTCGTTCGTTTATTTATATACGTGCTGGAAATTTGAAGGCGAGAGGGTTATTAAAACCAATGGTTGCCCGAGGGCCGAAACGCTTTCTTTTTTTTTTTTTTTTAAGGATTGGCAGTGTAATTAATGTTTGAAATGTCACTAGATAGAAGGAAAATATTGACGATTTAAAATTACGTATTTTTTACTAAAAATATTTGGTATGTTTGGCGGTTGAAAGCTCGTTTTTAATTATTAAAAGAAATTAATCCTGCTTCGTCAAATTTATCAAATTTTTTTACCCAGTTACTTTAACAGGAACAGGTTTCAAGTGAAATATGAATAATGATTATTCATATTAAATTGCATATTAAGTTTTCCTAAAAATTATAGTTTACAGTATTAATCAATTTGCAACAGCTTCTTACTAATTATTTTTAAAGAATAGCCATTCATGAGTATTTAAACATTTTTACTTGAATGTTATTTAATCTATACGTTGGAAAGTAAAATTTTAAATATAATCGAAGCTAATCCGAATTTAAAAACTTTTATACTTTAACGACGGTAAAGTTGTAAGCTTTTATTTGTTACTTCAGAAACATCAATAATTTTAAAATTCTTTAATAAAGTAAAGAGTGTTTAAAGTTACGTCTTCTTAGAGAAAAAGAAAACTTTTTATATTACATTCCTAATAATTTATTAGTTTTATGAATTTATCGATCTAAGAGGCAAATTTTAAACTTTCATCATTTTTCTTATTATGAGAACATGCAATAAAGATGATATTTATTAGAGTCGTAATAGGGTTTAAATTTATTTTGAAAGCAATTATTTTAAATTTAATCTTATATTCAGGGGAAAATATGAAAACTATTTTGTATTAAATGTCTATCCCTTGCGTAGGAGAAAACTATATTTTTTTACCCCTTAAGAGTCGGGCTAAAAAAACGCTTGCGTATCAAAAATGATAGAGATGATATATAATAAGGTATATATCAAATTCGCCAATTTTTCTGTCATCGACTGTAGTGGCCGCTTCTTTTTGGCGGATCTTTCCATTACCGACTGTCAAGGAGTTAACAATATTTAAAGAAAAGTAGATACAAACGTTTTTTAGGTAACAATGAAATAACATAAAACTTCATTTTGATCATTATAATTGTAAAAATTTAGAGATTAATAGATTTATCCGGGTTGCCAATCGTCTATTTTATCTATACACATCAAGCATATGCAAAATTCCTGAAGACATTCTTAGAAACTTAGCAACCTATAATTTTAATATATCGTTAATCGTAAACTTAAATAAAATTCTATTTGTTCAAAGTTATTTCGAAATTAATTTTTCCGAGTCTAATTATAATATGTTTCAAGTCATTTGTTCTATATGTTTTCTCGCACAATATTAAAAAATAAGGATAAGTGTACTTAAACTTACATGTATATATACTTTTATGAACATATACAAATATTATAACAAATGTTAAATTTATACCCGCAAATTTAGTTAGCTTTTATAAATTCTATTTGTAATAGTAATTATGTTTACCTTGCAATCTAAATAAATATTTTAATTTAACTAGTGTCACGAATTCATCCACGCTGCGCGCGCCCTATGTTTTTTTTTTATTAAACGTGCTAAGAATAATTTATTCGGCATACGCCAGACATCACTTTTCTTCAAGTTTTAATACATGTTTAATAATTAATGAAATTCTGTAAATTTTATGTAATATATTTACCCTTCATAAATACATATTTTTTAGGCTAGACATTGTAAGCTTTTATTGGACTATTTTTTTCAAGAAAATATTAAATAAAAATTAGAATCTTAACGCAATATTGACATAAAATTATTCTAAAGAATTTCTGTTACTTTCCATTATAATTGTCGAAACCTTCTTTATTGTTAACATTAAAAAATTTACTTGCTTTGAATTTTATTGCTCATTATTCAATAACCATTCATATTGAATTTTAAACTGCTTTACTACTTCTGACGATACCTATGCTTTTTTAAGAGAGGAAAAATCTTATGTATTATTGAACTAGTGTTTGAAAATTTCAAAATTAATAACTGAATAAATAATTCAATTACGAGATATGTATAATTATGTGAAAAATAAAAATTGAGGTTTCATCTTAATTTTAATAGTAAAAACTGTCATCTAAATTACATATTATTTAGGATTCATTAGTACATGTTATACTACGTAAATTTAGTTAACCCTTTCAGTCGTACGTTCTCTACAAAAGACACATCATTAAATTCACGTATATAATTGAATAATGTATATTTCGGGGTTTCAATGCTTAATTATTATAGGCTTCAGTTTTATTCAAGTATTTATGTATTTGTAATTTGACCTTTCTGAACTTTTACAAAGATTAAAATCAAATAACTATAAACCCTTTAATCATATAATTTAAGAATAATTACTCTGTACAAGTTTATATCGATTATGAGTAATTCATGTCCAATTATAATGATTTTGTATGCATAAAGGAAAGCGGGCGAAGATGCCAGCTTGGGGGAGACGCCACAAGGCAAGATTTTCTTTGTTTGTAAACAAATCGGAAGAAGGGCTTGGTAGATGTGTTTATTATGATTTTCTTATTTAGTCGCCTAAATATTTCAGAATTTTAGCATCATTATCAGTTTCTTTTCGAACAGAGTCGAAACTGATAGCTCTCGATCTAAAATTTGCAACAAATTGAAACATCATTCTTCATGCTTGGTTTGCAATATCGTTAAGACAAAAAAAAAACGTAAATTAGATCATTTAATAAACTTAATTATCAATTAATAGAATTGTTTTCAAAGAATTGTTATGTATTTATTAGTTTATTGTATTCTTTGTACATTTCAATTATAAAAATGTTATTTCATTAATTTTTGAAATATTTATTTCACTTTTTTCCTTAAGTATGGCATCTTCCCCCGCTTTACCTTATGTCTACTTTTACCAACAATTTCTAAACCTATTAATTAGAATTTAATCCCACGTTTAAATCGTCCGATATTATAAGTCAGACCCAATTATTGACATCCCTAGAATGTACGTTAAAATAGAATTTTTAAAATAAATTGTTTACTACAAGATTAGATGCAATATCTTCTATTATCTTACGTAATATCAAGATTTTATTCCAAATAATAAAAAATCGTGACTGTAGAGGTTAAAAAAGAAAGGGTTAAAGATATAATTATTTGTGCAAATATACTTTACATCATTTCTGTACAAATCACATCAAGCAGATTATTTATATATATTCGCATAATGATAAATGAATATTTTTATTAAAAATTTTCGTTATTATGGTAACATATATATTAGAATCTTATTCTGCAAATTTTCATTGTTTTATATTACTTTGCCAATCAATTGTGACAGCTCTTTTCACATCTTTGTGATAGCTTTTATCTCAGCTTTGAAATCTCAGATTTTAAACGGTAATATTCAATGTCATTCGTTCTAAATGTTAAATTTGAATGTCATTTAGCATTGTTGAATATTTATATCGTTTAAGACCCTACCATTTTACAAATATTCATTGTTTTATAATTTCTTGTCACGTAATTGTGACAGCTTAATCACATCTTTCAAAATCTCCAATTAAGCGTTTATTTTCAATGTCATGGTGCATTGTTGAATTATTAACAATTTATTTTACCTGTCTCATGCAGTACCATTCAAAAGAGACAATTAATACCGATCTGCATTACAGCACGCAGACGGTAAGCAATTCGGGGAAATATACGAATGAAATTCGTACAATACACGCCTATTTACAAACTGTAGCTGTTTTAAAAGTGTTTTCCTGCCAAAATAATCTATGAACTATTCCTGCCCCGGATTAGAGAGTCGCGCAAGTAAGGTAAGTTTTCCGTCTTTATAAAGCACCGAAAACTTCCATAAACTTAAAATCGCCACAGCCTCGCATGATAAAGTCTATGAAAATTCAAGCCGCCGAGTATATAATAACGCCCTATTTAGACAAATGTACAGATTCCAACAACGAAAATCACACGTCGTCGAGCGTAAAAGCGTCAGATTCTCTTGCTCCCTCACACAGACTCACTCTAGCTGGGTCGAGTTTGTTGAATCGTCGCGTGTTTCATTCACAAGTGTAGCAGAAAACGAGGCGTCGCTTCGCCCCCGCATTTTGGAATATGTGTGCGGCCCTTTCCTACCCCTCCGGCGGTATTCTGAACAGAGGCCACTTCGGCAATATCTTCCTCTCTCTCTCTCTCTCTCTCTTCTCTCGTTCAAGCGACCCCTGCTGCATGCACTTGCGCGAGAGGCTCGCTAAACTTGATGCGTTCTACGTAGTAGTTCTTTCGCCTACGGCGGCTTCTGCTTTTGCGAGATAGCGGCGTTCCGAGGAGTGCAGGAATTCGCCCAAGTATTTACCCAGGGGAACATTTTTGCCGCGGGATTCCTACGAAAATTGGATTTAGACTTGTTAGAAGCTCGATGTGCGCTGATCGAATTTTTACGACAAAGTGCGTTAATTGCAAATCGATGTTTGCCTTTCACCGAGACGTCCGACTGAACTGTTGAAAAATTATTTTTATATAAAATTTGGCTTATTGGGGATTCGTTTGAAAATACCCTGTCTTTGCTTGTTTTGACGTGATTAATGCGACTTTGAAATAGTTTGTCCTTTTGTCCAAACGGTCAGTTAACTGTTCATTTTACAATCGGATCAGGACTTTCGAATGCGTGCCACACGGATGCTTGACGTATTCTTATATTTTTTCTAAATATTTTTTAGCGTGCTTTTTCTTCCATGAAAAATTTAAATTCAAAAATTTATTCCTTGAAGAATTTTGATTGTACACAAACTAACAAGGATCGTGCACTTCTATGCTGTGACAAAAGAAACAGATATTGAATAACTTCAATATTTTCAAAACTTCAGGAAAGATTTGAAAATGGTACACTTATAAATACTTAAAAAAAGAACTTTTCAAGAGATATCTATTTTCGAAATAATGATTCGAAACAATAGAAAATGAATAGAACTTTCTCCTTACATACACAATAAATTCAGATCCTTTCTGTTTTAAGACATTTATCTATTTCTGAATTCAAAACCTTATGACACAGAGTACTTCAATCAAACAATGCAGTATTACGGGTATTCCGAGGTTATTGTATAACCAACAAAATTCCAGTGTGTATTTTAAGCTGTTTCAAGCATTAGGATGTAGATAACATTTTTAAATAGGTCAAATAATTGCCATCATTGTAAGCCGAAAAATCGTATTTATTAATTGCAAATTAATTTTATTTTAGGAATATTTTAATAGTTTATCTTTGGATATACTCTTGTAATCTACATATCAAGCCTATAGAAAGGTTGACCTTCATTTTATTTTTACTTTGTGGAAAATATTTTTTTAGAACATTTGCAAAGTTCCATTAAGCTTTGATGTGTACTTTAAAAATTTCAAGTGTAACATCTACGTGCATGCATTTGTTATTTAAACTGAACATTTTCAAGTTAAGATATAATATGGGTTTGTTTGCGTACATTTTTAAAATAAAATTAAAAAAGTTTATACAAGTTTTTAAACTTTTTTAAAAATATTCTAACGTTTTATTCTTCTCTTTAAATTTGGTTAACTAATTGGCATTGATTTCAATTCGTTTTACGCGTCTTTCAAATCTCAAGTGAAATAAAACATTCAGCTTTAATGTTTTAGTAGCACTTATTCAAGAGATTCTCTTAAAACGTTTACATCGCAGTACAAAGAAAAAATAAATTGTCTTAACATAAAGCCAAGCTGTTTTATATGATTTTCCGGTTAACGATGCAATAGAGACTTGATTGCAGGAAACGATTACGAGAGGATGAATCAAAACATTGTTCGTCCAGAAAACGACTTGCTTTAAATTCGTAAAAGTGTTGTAAATTCTTTTTCCCTCCTTTATCAAAAGTTTTAGAAATACGTAATGGATTTTTCTGTAAATTTGGGATATGTTTTCTAATGTTCAAATATGAAGCAAGCCGCGTACATTCAGTCAAACGCTTGATTTTTCAAAAGTTCTGTGCTCTTTTAGCGAAAATTTCTGAAAAATCGATTTTCGTTTAATCACTTATAACTTCTCAACTGTTAACGGTACAGTATTTGAACTATCGGCATTCGAAAGCTGAAATCAGATCCTATCGATTAAAAAAAATTTTATTAGAAAATTTGTATTTATTCAAAAGTTTTATAAAAAAATTTCAATAAAATTAAGCTAAAACTACATAAGTAGATTTTTTATGTTATTTTAATGATCATTTTTTTTTTATTATAACTTTTGAACAAATAAAGATTTTCTAATGAATGATTTTGTTAGTCGATAGGATTTGATTTCACCTTTCGAATGACAGTAGTTAAAATACTGTACCGTTAATAGTTGAGAAGTTATAAGTGATTAAACAAAAATCGATTTTTCATAAATTTTCGCTAAAAGAGCACAGAACTTTTGAAAAATCGAGCGTTAGACCGAACGCAGGCGGCTTTCTTCATATTTTAACGTTAGGAAACATATCCCAATGTTACAAGAAAATCCATTACCCAAATGTACACCCTCCATTTTAGATACTTGTTATCGTTTACTCACATTTTTAACATAACATTTAAGTTTTAGTTCTTTACAGAAGCAAACCCGATGTTCACAGTCTAAAAAACATTTCCACTGGGCTTACATATCATTTGTAGCACAACAAATAAAACTTAATTTAAAAAGCTCGCTATCTTTCTGCGCGTTTTAACCGAGCTTCCCTTGCGGCTCTGAACAAAAATATACCCAACATTAAAATTTCAATGGGAGACCTTCAAAATGCAGCTCCATCACGCCACCGTTAATAATCTCCCAGCTAAAACGAGCAGGTTCCTCTCGAAGCCGGAAACGAAATCTCCAAGCTTCTCACGCCGGACTCTCCGGGCTTGCTTACGCACTTGGCTGGGAAACAGCATGCGTGGCGCCTGCCGAAATCGATCGCGCCTTGACAGCTGCCCTCTCTCTCTCTCCCTCTCTCTCTCTCTTTCTGGCAAGTTCGCCTACCCCCCTTGTGTGTTTTATCGGGTCACTTGTTGCGTGACGGAGTGCGCGCGCCCCTGTCTCTCTCTCTCTCTCTTTTTTTTTACTCCAGCGTAGTTGTCAGCCCGGAAGGCCGCTCTTTTCGAGGGAGCTTCGTTTGAATCGGGCGCTGACCAAGGTTTCGGCTCAGTTTGCGTAAGGAGCCTGTGAACTGCAGGGGCCGCTTTCAGCCTTTATTGATGGGACGTTCGCTTTTTCTGACCTTGCTGATTTTAGTATCGATTGCCGAAGATTTGGGATTGAAAAATGAACGAACTCTGGCATTTTTCGCTGTTACACATTATTTTGTAGTCTTACAATAAATGTCTTATCAGATTAGTAAGTATTAGTGATTTTCATTGATTTATTAATGGTGTCAGTTAGTATTAAATATTTCGCAGTGTCTTGTCTTTATTTAAATCAGTGAATAGGCACTGGAGTTTTCAGTAACTTTTCACTGATGTAGAGAAGCAAAGAGATTCTACGAATTTTGATTCACGTGTGCTGTCATAGAATATTAAACTTTGAGACGCGTACTTGCTAAATTATTTTAGGATTCCAATTTTGGAACAGCATATTCGACCGGTTTGGAAAACAAGAATTGCAAAAAGTATGCTAATAATCCCGCAAATTTTCATTAAACATACGTTACTCGCAATTTATAATTCTTCGATAATAGTCCCGTGTTATTTAAATCAGTAAAGCTTAATTGTTATACTAATATTATTAATGAAATTTATAGATTATATAGTATAGAAATTAACGACATAATATCTAATATTTTTATAACATCTGTCCAATCGCAATAACGCAATTAAATAAATAAATTGTTAATAATATTTGTAAATATTATTACTGATTTTATTTTTTTAATTAACCAGATTTTTAAGAAACAAACAAACCACAACGTAACAAAGTATTTTCGTGTGTTCGAATTTATAACAAACCTATATTACAGAATTATAACAAAAATTACGTGTATTAATCTTAAAACGAGATCACGTAAAAAAATAAAAAAATCCTTTTCGCAGAGAAACATTTAGCGGGCAAGCGTTCTTCCTAACAAATCGCAATTAACAAGCTAGTAGAGCTTCTTTTCTTGCTTAAATCTGCTATTGGAAACCTCTATTTTCCAGCCGATCACTCAATACTCTTGCGCCCGATTATTCTTCTCGCTTCGAAGTAAAGTCTGCCCGTCAGTCAGATAAATGAAGGAAATTCTTACTGCATCACCAGGTTCATAAGTATAAGTTTCTTCAGCACCCTCAAATAAAATTACACTTAATATTTAATAATTTATAAGTTTAAAAGTTTATTGACTATTCAAATGAAATATCAAATTTACTATAAAGGTCAGCATAAGCTCCGTTCCCCTTCTCTAAATACCCTCGAGCATGATTTCACCGTTCCACAAAATTGCCCTCCCATCTACAAGGCTAAATCTCCTTATACCCGGAAAGAAATCAGGCTGCTTCGCGTCTTGTCAATTATCAGAGTTCAGTCTACCTTCAACTCGCGCAGCAGCTGTAGGCGTCGAAATATAAAGTAGGACGCGCTCGATAGTCGTCCCTGTGGACCGATAAAGTAACGGTATGTACAGATCCTCGAAATCCGTTGCAGTTTTACGTTTCAGCTCTTCTTGGGGGCGTTTATTATTTCTGCGCGTCGACCGTTAGAGGGATAATTTTATATGCTCGGTGAGCTGGTTGCCTGACAACTGGCAAGAATTAAAGGCTTTTACCGTGAATATTCATCTTAATTTTAGGTACGAAGTTAGGAGAACTCCGGTTAAGGATTTTTCAATCCACCGTTGCTGAAAGTAACGTTTTTCAGCGCAGATTTTCATTAGTTAAAAAAAAAGCTCTATTGAATAATTCTTTTCCGCTTTATAAACATTTATATATTTGCTTCTTACAAAATCAATAGAACGCAGCGCGAAATTAATGCTCAAAACTTAACTGCGGAAATACGTGACACGAACATCTGTGCGCCATGCGAGTCTTATGCGTGCGTCACTTGTTGCCAGCGATATCTGCTCCGCGCATAAAGTGCAGGCATACGCCCGAAGCTTTTAACTATTAAGCTTAATGAATATTCGTTAATTCGTTCCACTGAAATACTTTACGCAAATCACAAAATTAGTATGCAATTCGCACGAAATAGTAATTAGCTTTAGCGCTGTAATTTTTCGTTAGCATTTCAATAGATTCCCACTCGGCTTTACCGCGCCTCCAGTTACAAATAACGCAGGCCTTGAAATTACATCGCTTTCAAGAGAAACGTTCTACCTCGACTCCTTTGCCTTAATTACAGACGATTAACAGCAATCGTAAAATACAAAGCTCTCTGAAATTCTCGAATTTCCAGCAAAATGCAGCCAAACGAATGTCTCTTTCTGTCTTTTTCTTTTTTTTTTTTTTGGCAGATAGAATTTTTTTCCTCCATCTGCCGCCAATGACGAGGGTCGAGAGAGAGAGAGAGAGAGAGGAAAAAAAGAACGCGGGGGTGGAAAAAAGGCTCGAGGCGTAATGGCAGACACGAGGAAATTAGCGGAGCGAGAAATTTGACATGCGAGCCCCGTTTTCTCAACTGTTATGGCGCGGAGGCACGTGTTTCGTTGGCTTTTTGTCGGTCGCCGCTCGAGGGAGCGACATTAAATTCCTCTGTCGCTAAGGCAAGTAATAGAGACGTGAGGAAGATTAATACGTTTTAGTAGAGAATTAATTTTAAGAAATGTCTGCAGTCCCGTGAAATTTAAGTCTAAATCTTAAATTCTTAGCCGCGATATTAACTATTTATTGACTAACGTGCAAAGCTAATAAATATAGACGTAGATAGAAAGCTGTAATTATAAAACATTTACGTATTACGACGATAGATTATTTTTAGTTGAGGTGTTAAGTTATCCGTCATAACATTGCAAAGAAACATTTTATTTATCGGTATTCGATATTGGACAGTATATATAGTATAGTAAAACGCTTTAAGAAATATAGCGCAAATCAATATTAACGGAAACCACAACGTTTATTTTTGTATTACGAAAACGTTCCCAATAATTGCTATCGTATACACCGTTTACTTTCGTTTTCATTTAATAATATTATTAATTTTATTGAAATAATTGACATAATCTCCATCGTACCTTCAAATCTTAGAATTAAATTTCAAATCAATTTTTTAAATTTCCATCAAAATGAATAACTTCGCAATTTTCTCAATAGCCAGGCATCTGATTGGAAGTGGTTTGATTGTGCTATTGGGTATTTAGCAACTTTAACCTCAATTTCATTCAAAACCATTTAATAATATTGTTTTCAAGACAATAGAAGAATATCTGAAATTGAATCAGTTAAGACGTAAAACTCCTTTAAACTTTTGCTCATCGACGGATCTTCTAATGAATTTACGCGGGCATGCAGAAATTCATTAAAATCCACCTACCTTCGAGTGCAGTTAAAAGTTTTGAGCTTCAATGTTTCTCATATAGAAAGTCAGTCGAGTAATGCAAACGTATAAAACGTCAAATTCGTTTCAATTGAAAATTTTCACCGAAAAACTTTGTCAATCGAAAGGAAACGGAAAAGCCAATAAAGCAATCGAATTTTTCCTTAACGGGATCGAGACTTGCGGAAAAGACAAAAAGAAAAAAAATGTTACAAAATTCGTCAAAAGAGTAGAAGTAATAAAAGTTTTTAAAACGAGTTGGCGTTGTTACGTAATGAAACCATAATTTTCCATCCTTCAAAAATAAGAATATTAGCAAAATTAAGATAATAATCTTAAAAATTAGTATATTACATACCTAGGCCAGTAAAATAAAAGGCTTCGCCTCGGCCGACAATTACGTGTGATCTGAGACATTTCTTTTTTACTGGCCTAGGTATGTAATATACTATTTGTTATATTAAATTATCGTAATAATAATTATAGAAATTTATTATCAAACAAATGTGTAAATAGCATAATGAAATACCCTCGGTACCAACATATTAAAGATAATGAAACCTAATAATAACCCAAAAGTTATATAAATTAGCACCAATAAGCGGACGAAAGAAAATTTTACTGTATTATTATACTTATGGGGGAAGACTTAAAAGCTCACTTTTGTTCCATTCACCCAATATCATGATTGAAATCGTGACCTGAATTTCCATCTTTTCTTCCCTCTCCCCTGCAGGCATCCTCCGTCTTCCTTCCCCGATTCTTTAATTTCTTCCTCCTGGTTTTTGTATCCGAATAGAGGGATCAGACTGAAATCCATTTTACAATTTTCGATATGAACCTTTTTCATACGAGGTCGTAGATTTCAATCACTCTTTCACCCCCGTTTAGTTTGCAAACGCGATTATAAACCTTTTTTGGCAGTAGTAATTTTAAACTTTTTCACGCCGCGAAAATTATTCTTCTGCCACCGTTTCGCAATGTGAAAAATAGTAAGGAAATCGCTAAATTTTGAACAGCAGTGTAATACGTATGATAAAAAAAATAAATTTTTTTAAAAGACCAAGCAAAGGATCGACAAAACAAAGCTCGATTATGCGACGAAAGGAGCTGCAGCAATGAACCGCGTTTTTATAATAAATCACGAGTGTTAATCGCACAATGATGTGAAGCGTCCTCTCCCGCATACTTGCACGCCCGGAAATAATTCCGAATCGAACACGCGTAGCTGACCAATACTGAATTATTTAGCGTCGCGTCTCTTGCTAAACGCGGGTTTTCTCGCCGCAGCTATAGGCGATTCCATGAACCATTGTTCGAAGCAAATGGAAAATGGAGCGACGTCTTTCTCATTTTTAATGGCGAATGCAGAAAGCAAATAAAACCAATCCTTGCAAATGATTTCGCTCCTTAAACTCGTTATCTTAATTTTGGAAAATTTTATTGTACAGTTTCCTATAATTTTTCCTCTTATTCGGACTTATAATCTAATTGGCTTAATTTAATTTTTTGACTTTACCTTCACTTCCACAACTTAATGTTCAATTTCTGTTCAATATATTCGAAAAGAAAGGTAAAGAAATACGCTGTCGGCGTACTTCTCAACTCGCATTGAATTTTTATCGGTGTTTCTGAAATGTTAAGAAACGTCAAATGTACGTTTTACATGTCTGGCTGTCAAAAAATAAATGTCAAAATGGTAGTACGTACGTTTGATTTATTGGCTAACCAAAAATGATTACTATCAATTTACCTTTAGCTTTAAACACTCTTGAACTGCTGAACTCTCAAGCCTCATTACACCACATTAATTTACCCAAATCAGATAATGAACATCGATTATTAGTGGCCAGGAAAGCGTCGGATTAGCTGTCGAAAGACCAAAAATTTGTAAATGCCTCCATAAGCATAAGCCCGGTGGCGTGTGAAGCAACTCTGCAAACTGAAAGTTTCGCCAAGCTGCCACCGCAGGCGCCGCTGCTTTTTCGCCCAGCAGAACGAAAAGCAAAGTGCTTTTCGGCATCCGGGAAGAGAGAATATTCCGACCAACCCTCTTTGACGCGGGAATTCGATGCGAAATAAAAAGCAATCTGAATCGCGAAGCGGATTGAGAAACACTGTTCGTCAAAGTATTAATGGTCAATTTTTGAAATTCGAGGAGAAAGAAATCGTTCTATTTTGGTTATGATTTTTTTTTCTTTTTTTTTTTTAATATTTAAATGAAAAAGATATTGCATTTTATTTCTCTTTTTTTATTTTAAATTCAGTAATTAATTCTTTTGTATATTGACAGTTTTGTTATTACAGAAATTAATAAGGTTTTAAATGAAAGAGACACATGATAAAATAAAAGCCGTTTTTATTCAATTTGAAAAAAATGCAGCTTATGTATTTACAGAAATAAGTAAATAAACAAAATGATATAAAATTTTTTAACACTAAAATATTTTTGTTTTACCTCTCAACACTCAATTTATCCTGGCCATTCTTGGTTAACGAACTACCACTTTAACTTTAACCTCCCCGGAGATGAAATTACGGGGTACGAAACTTTACTAGATAGCAGAGTAGACCGACGTTGTCTCCAATCTTCAAACTCATTAAGATCTCTCGAAAATTTAGCCAACGAAATAACGACTGCCCTTTATAGCTAAAATCTTCTAGTTCAGTTACAAAAAGAGATAAGAAGGCGCACCATCATAAACTAAACTTCTACTGAATAAACTTCTACTGAATGACCTATAAACGATTACCCTTTTACGAGAAACTTAGCAACCAGTTATAAACGAAATGTTTACATCTCCAAGGACACTTTTTTCATAAAATAAAGTTTCTATAAAGCCATCGTACAAAGAATTATTCTTATCAAAATAAAAAAAAAAGTCGATTAACAATAACAATCAAATGAATTCAAATAAATTTTCACAACTAGGAAGAAAACAGTTACAAACTCCCTAGAATCTCTCTCGGTGGTAAAGTTGCAAAGCGAGGCATGGTTGTAATAACGACGCTGTTGCCTCGAATAAACCGGGAATCGATTATAATTACCGACAGCATCCCCAAGGCGGCAGCTGGAATTTATCTCCAAGCTGCATGCATGCAGCCGCGGAGGCATTTTCTTCTTGTACGTCATCGGGAACGTTAATATCTGCGTGTCTATACTCCTAGTGTGCGCAGCTTACGAAATCTGAATTGGGCTTCTGAGTAGGCGAACCCGCGGCTCGTACGTCTAATTAGAGAGTTCTTGATTAAATAACGGCGTTTGGAAGTGCAGATTAAGGTGAAAGTTGGACAAGGGTTTGGCGAAGACTTATCGGAAGAATTCTCTGATTTTTAAAGAATAAATTGATTATACTGAACTTGAATCACGCTATATGTTGCGTATAAGCATACAAATTTTTTAATAATTTTTAGACTTTTTCTAGTATATAATTAAAATAACATCAAGATTTTTCTATATTCGCATTATGGATTTACCTAGCTTGTGAACGTCAATCCAATTTAACTTTTGTAGTTAATTAAGAGGATTTAATAACAAGCGGAAGTTCCGAACTTGAAACTGGAGTGAACTGCTGCAGCCGTTACAATTTCCTTTTATGATCGTTAATTATCATCTTCATGACATTAACATTTTTTACTACTTCTAATTACTAAAACTTAAATATTTTCAAACATTCCTGACAGAATATACTTAAGGTTTTAAGTTTTATAATTTCAGAAACGAAAATTTATGAAACATCGCCTTTTTATTTATATTTGTGTTACTTCGTTACACGATGAAGGGTGGGGGGGGGGGGCGAACATGTGGCTAAAACATGAAAATTTTGCGTGACCCTAAAGTCGAAGGTTCATACCGGCGAAAAATAGAAATAATTAATCTACATTATTATTGTTTTTCGCCGGTATGAACCTTCGATTTTATGGCCATGAAAAATTTTCACATTTCAGTCAATGGCAATTCGAATGTAACTATTTCGATCATATTCTGTTTATTCTTCATGACCATTCGACGATTTGAACAGTCTAGTTGTACATCTGAGATAAAACAGCCATTTGTAAATATTTGATGTCGATGTAGAAAAATTCGATATTTTAATGCAATTCCGAAGTGGACATTCGCATGTTTGTGTCCCCCCCCCGCCCCCTGAAGTGAAGTTCAGTGTGCCCAAAGTTTCAAGCAAATAGAAAGGTTTCCTTTGACTACTCCTTTGCTACTAGTAGATTGGAGTAGGGTGTTTCATTTGCACACCCCTACATTTCGAATGCTAGTTTCTTGCCAGTTAATTCACATTTATTTGTAAACATGAGACTATTATATTGCTCGGAAAAAAATTATTTTTCTATAGTATACATTCTATAGAATTCTACAGTATTCTATAGTATATATTTAAAATACAATTATATTTATCGTGGTTTTGAGTAAATAATATTTAAAAACAAACAAGTACAATTAAATTATGAATTACTTCTTCGTATTGACTTCATTACTTCTTCGAATTTAATTTAAATTACTTCATCGAATTTAATTTAAATTACTTCTTCGAATTGAAATTTATTAACTTTGATAATATTTATTTAAAAATAAATGTTATAATCTCATCCAATTTTGAAAATGATGTATAAAATTAAGCTACAAACTTAAAAGAAACTGGGCAGTGGTTCTGACTTCTGAATACTTACGTATTTCATACTATCGCCAATGCTTAAAAGTCTATTTATCTTTTGTCTCTTTTATCCTCAATTTTAATAATAATTGAGAACAAGAAATTCTCAATAAAACAAATTAGGCGAGCTCGGCGAAACTTTGGTTCACTCTACAATTCAGAAGTTTGACTATCACACCGTCTTAATTCACCGTCCTAATTAGGATCAATGAAGAACTCATTACGAGTTTTGCACTGTTATCAGACTGATGACGTCAAAGGTGAAGTAAAAACGAAAGCTGATTCGTTCTTAATTTCTTGCCCGCGTTAAAAATAAACTTTAACTTGGGAGTCTAAATTCTTCGAAAAGGAGTTTAAGCGAGTGGCTCAGTTTGAAATTAATATAAAGTTTGAAACGGTATTATCTGATGAATTCAATTTTTTGATCTCTTTTCTGTATTGAATGAGATTAAACGATAAAAACGACATCAAACATTAATTAATAAGAAAAATAGAAAACAAATAACGCTTACATACGATATTTAATGGAAAATATCGTATTAACAGTAAAGTGTAATTTAGTACCAAACAACAAGATTTATTGAAAATTTGTATTAAAATTAAAATTTTATTATTTATTTGTATTAAAATTAAAATTTTATTATTTATTTGTATTAAAATTCAAATGCAATTAATCTCGGTATTGACGCGTGCAAATTATAGTCCGTAATATAAGGCAGCAAGTCAAAGGAGGGTTCTTGGAAACGTTCATTACCGTCCATAAGCTGCTTAAAACGATTGTCTTTCGAATTTGGGAGTTAGTCCTCGCAGTTCTATACAGTACATCAATGTTTTTTATATTATCAAAACAATCTTTTTTCTCTTATCAACTAATTTTAAATTAGAGAGGGAGCTCATTAATTACTACGTATCATTTTTTAAGAAATATACAACATATTAATCTGCGCAATTAAACAAATTAAATTTTGCAGATTAATATGATGCATTGTTCATGACTAGTTTAATTGTAAGATACATGACGATGATGACGAATTTTAGAAATCGTACATGTCTCGCTAAACTCGTAAAATACTACTTACATAAATTTTTGTTAAATATTATTTGGCGATTAGAAACGCAATTGTTTAGCATTTTTAAACTCGATTTTTTTTATAATTAAAGTAATAATCTATTGGAATCTAAACATAGTAGACTAACAATGTTTCTAATCAATGCAACGGCATTGAAGGGCTTTAGACACTCAAAGGCTCTTCTGACGATTGCTTACCGACAGCTTAATGAATAATGTAATCAAAGTTTACGGTTTAACATCTTGTAACATTTGTCCCTTTGTAAATATACAACTGAGAGCATTGACGTTGGAGACTTTCTACAGTTAATTTTGCCGAAAATAACGACATAACAGCGACAAAGTCTGAACTAAATTTTCTAAATTAATTAAAAATAATTAAAACGTTGAAAATTTGTGTGATCGCTGAGGGTTAGAGAAATTAATTAATTAAATAATTATTAATATCAAATTTTCAATGATAATTTTTTGAGACTGGAACTTTCTAATAACGGGGACTATTAAATCAGGCACGAGGAGTGGAATGTGATTACAGAACCAACAAAGCAAGAATGTTAGTGTCCCTAGGAATCTGATAAAATTAGGTCTTTAATACTCCGCTTTGCATGTTAGAGAATGCAAGAAGCGCATAAATCTGATGTGCAAATACATTCTTTAACCTTCTTTAACATTCTTTAAGGTAGTTCCCTCGACTAAATCTAGGGTTTACAAAAAAAGTGGAGAAAGTATCATTAAAGAAAAAAAAATTAAAAACGCAATTTCCTTTAGTACCATTTGAAATATCAATAACAAAGGCAATCGTCGTTTCGCCTTTAAAGAAATTTTTATTTTCTACCCGATTTAGATGTGTAAGGGCTCATTTTGTTCCTTGTACATTAATTTATAAATCTACCGTGGGAATCTGTAAAATAATCTGGGGGAACAAAGTTGTGCTCAATTGTTTATATAAAAACGTGAGGGCTGTTAAACAATTGAGTACAACTTTGTTCTCTCAGATTATTTTGCAATTTTCCACGGTAGATTTATAAATGAATGTACAAGGAACAAAATAAGCCCTTACACATCTAAATCGGGTAGAAAATAAAAATTTCTTGAAAGGCAAAATGACCATTGCCTTTGTTATCGCCATTTTTATATATCAAATTGTACTAAACGAAATTGCGTTTTTAATTTTTTTTCTTCAATGTTTTCTACTTCAACTTTCTCTACTTCTACATACATTTATTATTTGAATTCTTAGATTTAAAAATTTAAAGATACATATTTTTTTATAAACCCTAGATTTAGTCGAGGGTACTACCTTAATCTTTAGAGAACGGAGAAATTTTTATTCAAATCGACTTTTTTTTAGACCCAAAATTTATCCATGTGATCAACAAATAACTCATTGTATGTCCCCAACTTGACAGTTAATGGAAAATCATTAAAAATTAAATAAATTATAAGAGAACCGCTTATTTTCTCCGTTGATAAAAGCTGATTTTTCAAGACAAATGAAAAAAAATATTCATTTGCTGATGTGCCAATTAAACAGTATATCAAGATGGAGTGATCTTTTTTAAAATAAAGATCATCGCAACATGTTCAATATTCAAAAACCCCAGTCACCAAGCATTCCGTTTTTTTTACCTACCATCCCGTAAAAGCAGCATTCCCATGACTAAACCGGTTATCTGCTTTGCCTAGAGCTTGAAATGAGTAACCTTGGCAATAGCGAGTGAAGCAACCTGGGTCGCGGTTTCCCCTTGGCCGTCGAAAATCGTATTAGCCGCTGCATCAAAGGTCGCCGCGACAATCTAGTTACGGCAGCGCTCCGCTGCCTTTTACGCTTTTCCGCAGCTCCCTCTCTCTCTCTCTCTCTCTCTCTCACTCTTCGTTATTTTCCTGCGTCACTCGAATTCTATCGCTTGCCTCAGCCCCTTTCAAATGGCGCCTTTATTTCTCTGGGCGGCGTTCGATCTTTTTTTCTCTCCTCGAGTAGTGTACGCCACTCGAGAGAACAGCGCGTTCACCTTTTCAACAAGAAGAGAAAATTTCCTTTCCTCTTCTTCGCCAGTGCGCTCTTCTTTTTCTCGAGGAGCGTGAAAAGGGAATTGCCTCCTGATTCGAGAGCCGACTGGTCGATCAAATATGTTTTCTTCTTTTCCTGGGAAATTTGCTTCGCGTACTTTTACGAGACGTGTGGGAGGAAACTGTTATTACATTGTAAAAGTTTTGTTGTGGATAGGTAATAGCTTAGTTCTACGCGGGAGCTTTTTTTGGAACTAACACCAGATTCCATTTAAAGTTTGCGTAAATCCTCGAAGCACTTAGACCTGCCATTCCGCAAAATCAACGGAGGCCACTTAATCGCTGTCCGAGCAAAATCCAACAAAGGCTACGAGGCGAAAAGGATTTTACGTAGTTTAAAAAATGTATTTTCTTTTACAGTAGTTATGTTTTACTGCTAGCACTGACCTCTCAATTTATTTAATCAACAATCGTAGTCAAAGAATTCCATTTATCAGACTTATATTAAGAACAGATGTTCGAAAGTTAATTTATCTTGATTCTTAATGTAATAATGATAACGTATGTAAAGACAACGTTTTATTATAAACCTTTCCCGAGTTCGCATGTTTGCAGGCCTGCATGCTTGTCTAAAGCGCGGAGAAGTTTCCTAGTATGGCTAATCCTAATTTATCTCAACCCTATTCGACTTAGCAGACTACTTCTGAGACGTATATTCTCGTCAACACAAGCCATACCTACCCCCTACTCTTAGCCTGCTTAACGGAAGCCGTTGAAAACTGCACTTCCCTGAATTCTTAAGCCTTTTGCAAAATGTTCCCCATATTGATTCGCGGGTAGCAAGTGTTTGATGGGATTTTTACAATTAGAAGCACTGGTTGGGTTGCAATTTCTACTTGTCTATGTGTATCTGAGTGGACGTATACAGTCAAATCTGACATCTGATGAACTATACTAACCAGGAGAATCTCACTTGTTTGGGTCACGGATTTTGTTCTTTGGGATATGTTTTCTAATGTTAAAATCGTGCATTTGGCCTAACACTCGATTTTTCAAAAATTATGAGCTCTTTTAGCGAAAGCTAAGAAAAATCGATTCTGGTTCAATCACATATGACTATTCAACTATTAATTGTAGAGTATTTTAACCCCCGGCATTTGAAAGGTGAGATCAATCCTATCTATTAAAAATAAAGAGATCCAAAAAACTTTATTTGTTCAAAAGTTATGGCCCAACAAAAAATGACCGTTAAAGTAGCATAAAAAAACCACAAAAATTCATTGACGTAATTTTAGCTTCTTTTATTACAAATTTTTATTTAGGTATAACTTTTAAACAAATAAAGATTTTTTGATCTCTTTATTTTTAATAGATAGGATTTGATCTTACCTTTCAAATGCCGGGAGTTAAAATACTACAATTAACAGTTAAAAAGTTATATGTGATTGAACAAAAATCTATTTTTCTTAGCTTTTCGCTAAAAGAGTTCATAACTTTTGAAAAATCGAGCGTTATATTTTAACATTAGAAAACATATCCCAAAATTCGAACAAAATCCGTGACCCAAACAAGTGAAGAATTTATGTAATTTTTGACAGAAGTCTTAAGGGTATGTCGGAGCTGGGCAGTTGTCTCTCTCGCACGTACGAGATTCTAACCTAACTCTTTACTTTTGTAGTTGTCAAATTATATCTTCAAAAGTAATTTTTTTGCTATAAATCAGGTCGAATATAATACGTTATTGATATACCTACACGGGAAATACCTTTTCTTATATATTGTGACAGTAGTTATTTAGTATTCAGAGAAAAAGAAATATGTGCGAGAGAGACAGACATAGCCCGGCTCCGACATCCCCTAATTGTAAAATATATTACGGGCCACTGTTTTATTGTCATTATAAGATTACACAAGGAATAAACAATTCAAGTTTCACGAAGTCACGTACCAATGAATTCGCAGTATTATACGTATAAAAATACAAATTCACATATCATTTTTACTGCTCCATCAATTTCTTATAATTATATTGTTATTTTTGTAGGATAATATTTGCTTTGCAGATTTTTCAATCAATGAAAGTCTGCGGTAAAATTGAACTTTTTATTTATATAGTTATTTTATTTCTGGCCTCCCTTTCGGGAATTATTAGCGATAGGATTCTGTCAGTGTCTATATACATTATTTAAATTCATGCCAGATTGTCTCGGAAAGGAAAGTACGGCATTTATAAACAAACCGGTGCTCTTATCGTTCGATCCAAGGATAAGTCGAATTTAATCTGACGAGTACATTGAACATCGTTGCAAAGCAATTTATTTTATGTCAACGGAAGCTCTTTCTTGACAGTCTTTAAAACTGCTGAAATACACATTTATCGTTACATTCAAATTATTTTCGAATTAAGTTTTATTATTTATTTATTTAGTCTTTGTAACAAGTGTCTACGAAACTTTCTACAAAATCCTGCAGTCTGTCTGACGTGCTGCTTCATCAATTCATTCGGGCAAAATCAAAGAAAGGCTAAATTGATTGATGTAATTAATTTTAAACTTTAAATAAAAAAAAAAAGGAAAGGCTAAGGACGCGTCTCGACTAAGAAAAGGATTGCGCGCGTCGTTAATTGTACCGCCTTTGTGACGCTCTTTTGTGACTAATTGTAAGTTACATCCTGTGTGCTGCGCTAGCTAGTTTGTAATGGCTGTTTAACTCCTAGCAGTTTTTGCCGCCGAGTAGAGGGTTTTATTCCTGCCACTTGTTTATCTTCCTTTTTAGCCCTATGAACGTTTTGAAACTAAGGACTACACAGTATAGTCTGCTCTCAACTCAGTTGAAATATATTGTTCAGATTTAAAGTTAAAATGGCTTGATTTGTGAAATAAGATCAGCCTTTATTGTATTAAATGCACTGAGGAGAGGGACTTAATAAAAGGCTACATACATATAATCCTGTTGCCTATTATATTGGTTTTATCAATAAAATTAAAAATAATATTGGCTTGTTAGAAAGTATATTGAAGTATTTGAATTGCGTCAGATCTTTTTTCTAAATTCCTTCGAGATTTTATTTTTCCATATCTTACAATATCCCGCGGCCGGACTCAACGACAAACAGTTAGTATTGATATTGATGTAGGATTTCCGGGCGAACGAGCAGCTAACTCCTTGTGAACTGAATTGACCCAACGTACTGTAAAAACACAGTTCACCTCGAATTCATTTCTTGGTCAAGCTTGTGTTTCTTTTCCTCTCATTTCTGATAATTGCAGCAGCTGTATATAGGTGGACTATTCCACTTCATATTACCAGGGGTTTCTATTCTATTTGAAGGAACTATTGATTTTTCTTTTTTTTCTTTTAGCTCTCGAATAGGACAAAGACACTTAAATAACGTTTTTCCAGTATTCAACTAGAAAGGCTTGAATTGCAATCGTTGTCGAAGAAATGAAGCTGAATTTTTTCTTTTTCAAGTTGAATCTGTGATATTGCGGCGACGTTTAGAGACCTTAATTTTTTTTACTTGCATTTATTACTCATAATTGTGTCAAGTCATTTTGTTCAAGCTTGAATTGGGTTAAAAGAAAATTTAAGAGGTGAAAATCCAAAAAAGAAATGTAAATTACTAAACTATTTGCTTGACAAGTAGTGGTACTTTTTATCGGTAACTTATAATGGTTCACCTTTCTTTATCAATCAAAGTTTGATATAATTTATTTCAGAAATACTTGTATTAATTTTCAAAATCTTATCTAACAAATCGAGCCATAATACATAATTCAACCGAAATTGTAAACCTTCAATCAAGCTTAAATCAGACATCAAAGAGAAACTCAACAGCACGAAAAACGTTTTCCCAAGGCAAAGGCATCAAGTTGGTAAGACCGTCTGCTTAAGCCTGGTCTCTTCATCGATAATACTCCCTCTCCCGTTGCGGCAACTTCTTCTCCGGTTTTTTGCGGCGTGAAAATCGCCCGAGGCGGAACGTCGAATTGGAGCATCGCGCGTCATCATCCCCTGAAAATGAAATTCGCGTGCTGATCGACGCCGTAGGCGCGCCGGTTGCACATCAATAAGAGCGCGGATTAACTTTTTGCGATTCGCTTTGCCCGATACCTCGACCGATCGATTATACCCCGATGTAAATGGCCGTCTGAGGCGATGCTAATCCTATTAAGAAAAGCGAGAAATGAGCTAAGATTTAGCCTGGCGTTTGGTTTGTTTTGAAAGGAGACTTCGGTCTTATGCTGAAATGCTTTTTGGATTAGGTACGGAGGACTTGAATGGAAGTCAGGGTTGAATAAAATCTTTCGAATATTTGATTTTGAAATCAATTATTGAAAATCAGCGAGGTGAAAGATTACAATTCAAGCTATCATAATAAAAGCCTACTTTCCGAAGACGACAATCTGTTTATAATCGTTGAAGTCACTCTCAAAACTCTCAAGTACTCCTCAAAGCTGAAAAGTTTCTCTGTCAAATTTTGTACAATGGTAACACACATCACGCTGGCAGAATGAACAGTAGAAAGTTCATAAAGTTCCAATTAAGCAACCATTGTATCGAACGAACGACTTTATAAACCTCGCAATGACTTAATAAACGAAACGAAACGCTGAAATTTGCATACAATTCACATCGGCAACTACGATAACGAACCCCCCCTCCCCGAAAGTGCTCGAAATTGGGGTCGAAAAATGTCAATTAAGTCCATTTGAGATCACAACGTTGCGAGCACTCGAAGCGGCCGTTTCCACAAATTGATCTAGATATACCTACGTTCGCGGGTCTGGAAACGAGGGATAGGGGGCAACGCATCGAAATCGTTTTGCACGCCCTTTAAGCTCATTACACTGAGCTCGATTTAATGCGCGCAGGCACGGCCGATATTGTTTTCCGAGCGCCCCGCTATATTTCAATGGCCAATGTTCCTTTGAACGCCAGATGGAGTACGTAAGCTCAAAATTTTAAGCTTATTAAATATTGAAAAGTTTTTCATTCAGATGGAGTTACGTTTGAATTAAAGAGTTGAATTTGCGAGTAGTAGAAAAGCCATTCCGTAGCAGATTTATTATAAGAGCGCTAATATTTGAGTTTTCAGAAAATTTCTCACGATGAGTAATAAATATGACTTAATATAGAAATCCAAGGCAAAGAATGTTCTATCAATAAGAGAATTATTAATTATTCATATAAGGGGTAGTCAAGGGTATCAGCTACAGTCCACTAGGGATTTGAAAATTAAAATTAATCTCTTAGATTCTATTTTGTTGTTTATTTACGTCATTGCCAGACATTTATTTTTAAGTCTCGTGAAACGCAATGGAACACGAGAGCTTAGGCACGTAGCGGTGGCAGTGGGGCTTCTCGTCGGCTTCTGGACAACTCCTAATAAATAATTCCCAATAAAGAAAAAGTGAAAAAGTACTCTAAGCTGCATTTAATTAAATTGCAATAAAATTGGAGTTTAATTTTATTTGAATTGTTTCTCTTGTAGAAACTTTTACTTCCCGATACTGATATAGGAATTCGTAAGTTTCTTAAAACTTCACTACGTGAATTAGCTAAAGAAGTAACTAGCATTAGGTATCGCCTTGATTTATTATAGTTCATTGCGTTACTTCAACCAATATTTCCATTCTTTCTCGCTTCGTTTCCTAAAACCTCTACTCGTTGTCATTCTTTATGGATTACAAAGTTCTACATTTGCATTATCAAACTTTATCAAAAAGCAGAGCTCTTAAAGCATATTTTAATTTACAGTCATAAATCCAAAAACTCTTTTTTCCACTTTATGCCACTGAGTTTTATCAACTACTATAAAATTCTCTGGAGACTCTTGTGGGATTATCACGGTTAACGTCTATCGTAAAAGCGTAACTATTCCGCTTTTGAGCACGCGGTATGCAATAAAATCCTACTGTACACGGTATATAAGTCTAGGCTTTTAACGAACATACTTTGTAGCCAACCCTGTAAAGGTTCTGAACAGAAAGCACCCATTGATATGAGTGCTTAAATCTTGTGAATTCTGAAACTGACTCGATTTTGCTTCTTTATTAATAATATAAATCTTGAAACTTCTTAAAAATTTTAGCCAAGTACGATATCAAATATTTTGAATAATTATTGTAGTATCGTATACTTTTTTGCCTATTAAATTTTTCGTGCTCTTTCATTCAAAATTTAAACGACTGAAGTTAAATATTTTTCTGTATATTTCTTAAATAATCGACATTGATGCAATTTTTAAATTAACTTTCCTAATTTCAGTGACAAAAACAAACGTTCAATCGAATAAAATGATAACTCAATTTTTACCACGAAAAACGATTTTATATTATGCGGAAGTGCGAACGAGCTTATAGAACGCTCCATGCACATAATGACACAATTATCGGGCTCATTATATAGAGAGGAGAAATTAAGTTCTCTGCAAGCACGTTATTCGAATTAGCATACTGATCAAACAACTGCTTCGCCAAATATTTTACACTGAAATACTTGCACTTACAGCTGTACGATGCATAATATCGTATTAAAATGTATATCAGTCAGATAATGCCGAAATGAAAGGAGCGCAATAAAGCGTTTCGTATCATTGTCAATGTACATTTCATTAAACTGCTGTACATTTCAAAGAGCTTTTGAACTTCATTATCTACCTTAGTTTTAACTGACGTTTCTGTTTCATTGCTACATTTTAATTACATAAATGTTTGCATAAATGTTTTTTGTGTTATTTATAATTAGTAAAATTAATTTAAAATTAAACAAAGCAAATAGTTTTTTATGTAATTGTATTATACGTATCGTTTAGAATTCTCTTCCAATTATTGTGGATTGAATGGACGCGATGATATTTTTATATTAGGAAACACGTCGCAAAATCAGGGAAAATTAATTTTTAAAAAAGGAAAAATTTCATTTATTTTTTCCAAACTAAAATTTGAATTACTTGTCAGCACCTGAGAAAAGACAGCGTAGATGAATAAATGAAACTTGCGGGGGAGTCCAAGAAATTACTTTTATTGACAGACCAACCAATAGTAGACACAAAAGAAGTAGATGCACACAACCGGACGGAAGTCGCGCAGTTTCATTAAGCAGCCGACTGGCTTCGTCCGCTTCTCATCATCAGTTCTCGAACGCAACTGAAAAATTCTAATTACTTTCGGTTTTCCTACAGCGGAACAAGTACGCAGTTCCGATAATTTTTCAAGGAAAACTCTTTTTTGCGTTAACTGTTACCCATAGTAGAAGCGTAACGATAATATCGCTAAAAATTTTGTAAATTTAAAGATAATCTAGCGATATTATCGTTGCGCTTCTACCAGGATACTTACGCAATAATATTGTGCGTAATTTTTAAGTTAAATATTTATCCTACAACAATAAGTATCCTTAAAACTTATTTAAACAAAACTATATACAAAAATAAAAGTTTCATACTACAATCTTTTTTACGAAAGATATGAGATCTCAGATAAAAAATCAACTATTGATTATACGATGAAAATAGAATCACAAACATTATTTTTCTATATCAATTTTTTTTGTTTTTTTTGTTTTTTTTTGTCAAATTTAATCCTGTTGTGTATCCGAACAAGTAAAGCCTTTTAAAGCCGTAAAGCACTTATTCAATTAGTGAAACACCCCGTATTATTATTTCAGGCACATAAATGCCTTGCCAACTTATTGAAAGCTAAAAATAAAAAGTGATAACAGTCCAAGCTCCCTTAGCATTTAATATTCCTTCCTTTCAATTTCCCGCGTCGCAGAGAAAAATCTGCAAAGGCAGCCATTTTAATTTTAGAACAGCTATAATTAGAATCGTCGCGGAGAGGTTCCACCGAATTTCATTCATGATTTCCCCTCCTCCGCATTTTCCGGGTAGGGGTACTTGGAACAGCACTAATCAAGCGACGTCCGACCGGACGTCGACTCCCGCTACTTGCAGGTTACGTGGAAGTTTCCGCAAAGCGAGTCAAAGAGCTCAAGTTAAGTTATCGTCTTTTTGGACTGATTAGTAATCAATAACAGAGTAATGAACGAAAACTAATTTCTAATGTTTTTGTTTGTAATCCTTTTTTACAAATGAATTATTCAAGGTAAAAAAAATATCTTTTGAATTAAAAAAAAGCAATCAATAAAATTTATAAATATAGTATGGTCGACAGATCAATTTTTATGCACCTTACTGCCGTACAAGTCGATCGTGGAAAGTCACCGCTCGAGATAATCAGCTGTCTAGATCGTTCGAATACTGAAAGCAGCGAACCGCAATGATAAAAGAAATATTTTTGCACGCGGCTTTTTAAGTACTTTTAAGTGGAAAACGCCGACAAACGTTCGCATGAAATTCAAAGTAGCTTTGAACTGACTTTTTAGCCTCGTATATTTGGGATAAAACGAGGAAAGCGTAAACCAAATTTCTGCTAAATTAGCTTTTTGACAGTTTGAATCACTTTACGAGACAATAGACATCATTTTAGAAAGCATTTGCAATTTCTGTTTCTGTTTTGAACAACACGCGAAAATTTAGCTTTATCATTTTAATTATTTCCTGTAATCCTGCATTGTTTAAAACGCGAGTTACGGCCCAAATCGCTGTTCACTTTTCAAAGCCCGAGCGAAAGAAATGCCGAAAAAAATACAGTTTTCGTGACATTTATTCGGTCGACAGCGGCGCGGAGGTGAGGGAGACGGTGAAATTAGTACCAGAGCCGCATTATCGCGCATCAGAGAGATTTTATCGCGTTAGAACTGTTAATGACGGCCGAGGTAATAATCTGCTGGCAGAGAAAGCTTCGACTCCTTTCTATATTGCGTTCCTCATTAGTGAGAATCAGGGTGGATTATCAATCAATTTTCAATTTTAGTGCGGCTTGCTAAGTATCGTACATTGGATTTTAACGGAAGGAAGGGGTTCTAAATTGAAACTCTGAACTGATTGTTAATCTCTGAAATTGTATTTTACCGAGTTTTTAACTTCTGTTTAATCACTTGGAAATGCTGTTTTATTAATTCTTGTTGTTTATTGTGCCGTTCACAACACAAATTTTATTTAGATTCTGACTTCATATAATTCATAGTAAAGCACAAACTACTAAATAGTAATAATTCTACTAAAGTAGAAATTATATTAATAAGTTAAAAATTGATTAAATTAATTATTGCAAAGGTGGATTGATTACTGACACATACATACAGTCAACGTCGATTCTTTTAATAAAACTTTTCTTGTCAATTAGTTCTTTTAAAGTTCTATTTTACAATGCGCGTCTTATCAATGTTAGGCCTCGTAGACTTTCCGCTTTCAATAGTGATTTTCTTGAACAATGCAACCAGAATAGAATCTGAGAAACACGGAGATTCATGCGATGTGTTACAAGGTTCGACGCTAAGTAACTTATCTCTTTGTTTCAGCGAATCAAATATCAAGTACATTACATATCTCTCAACATATCGGCGGTTAGACGAGAATTCAATCATCCTTTGGACTGAAGAAGACTGAAAAATCATTGACGGTGAGTAAATATTAACTCGGTAAACGATATCTAATTAACAATGCGAATAGTTTTCTAAAATAATTATGTTGGCTGTACATAGAATAAATCTTTTCGGAAAAAAATATTTGAGAATGAAAATTCTGTAAAGAATTCGTGAAAATTGTCGAATTCACTAATCCAACTCTATATAGGATACGAAAGTGGAACGTGCTAAATGCACGAGAGTACCAATTTCCTGCACGACCTTCGCCATTCAATCGAACTTTATTCACCGTTAAAGCAGCCCCATTCCAGTATCCGGTGAATAATTCGTCATTTGCGTTGGCATTCAAGACAATTACCTCCTCGAGGCTTGGTTACAAATGAATTCGTCAACGTAATCTTGCCCTGGCAGCTCTTGCGACGACGTCCAGCTCTCGGACAAATTGCCTCGGGCGAGTTGCCACTGCGCGCGCAATATTCATCCATCACGCCGAATGAAAGAAGGGAATGCTCTCCTGGACTAATGAATTCTTGGCATTTTACGTGCCTTTTAGCTTCCGCAGTCTGGCTATTAGAGTTCCGATTTGTGCAATCACCTCTCGCCGGCTTCTGCCTTGACGTTAGACGTCTGCTTTGTCGACTGATCATTCGTTAGTCGAGAATTCAATCGTTTATGGAATTCAAGTGATTTTTAGTTTACGAAGCAAGTATCGTTTTTTCCTTGGACGAGTTTTGGAATCTTTATTGCTTTTACTGGTGGATGCTTTTAAGAAATGGAATTTGTTACACAGCATAAAGTCGAAGGCAAAATTTGTTATAATTAAATTTTCTTCACCGGCTTTTTTTTATCGTGTGTTTTCTTTCGAACTTTTTTGTCAACATTCGTGAAGTAAAATGATGTTTTCTTATAAACCCTTCGAGCACACACTGGGTAGTAACCATTCATGGATTGAAATTAACATTCATAAATTTTGCAAAATTTATGAATTTTTTAAGGTACCAAAAACATTAGATTTTTTCCTCAAAAAGTATATAAATATATTATTAAGATATTCAAGCTTATCCATAATTTTTTTTCTTTTAATGATGATATAATTGATAATTTCAAAAATACAGCTTACCATGGGTAGTTAGCACCAAGCGTGTTATACTCGAAGGGTTCAAATTGAAAAAAGCATGTATTGTTGATGATAAAGATAAAATAATTTCTTCAAATCTTAATGGTGTCAAATACAAATCTTTAGATATAAATATCAGCAAGTTACGCAAGCAAGTTTTGTAAATATTTGTCATCTTACGTATAAACCATGTTCACGAGAAACTGATCTCTGTGAGATCTAGAGATCTATTATTTAAAATGAAGGTGCTAAAACTTTTATCTTCAAGTGTAATATAAAGATTTATTTGCAACATTATATATCTAATGTATATAAATACTATTTTTGAAAATGTCTATTTTTAAAAAATATCCCGCTGTAAAACGTAAATTCATGCTGTACAATTTGAAATTCGAAACTTTTTATTCTCACAATCAAATACTGTCATATTGAATCACAACAGCAAGCTACTGCAATCGATAAATTCATAATTCGACACACGTGTTTCATAGCTGCCTCTGCTTTGCGTACCGTGAAGCTAAAGAACTCTTTATTACTCTTTTTTTCATTATTGCATTAAAAAGAATCGAATAAATTCATAATTGTAAACATATCTATGACAAACCGTGATTTTATTTTAATTCCCATGATTAATTAATGTCTATTATATAAACTTAAAAAAAATATATAAAATTTATTCGATTACGCAACTACGGACCTTCCATTTATTTATTTAAAACATCCTCGACTATAACTACTACAGCTAATTTCATCAGCGATTTACGTAATCGTGCCCTTACATAAGCCGGCTAAAGAAGAGGTCGACGTCCTCAAGTAACCATTGATGGTAGAACAATTTAATTCATCCTGGCCGTATTAATTTAGATAAGAAGCGCTTGTCGATGCGATAATCACCGTTCGCTTCTCCCCCTTAGAGGATGCGATCGGCGCAAATCTGGGCGAGCGTGATCCTGGCGCACACGAGCACCCTGCTGCTGCTGGTACGCGGTCAGTACTTGGGCCCGTTCAATGCTCAGAGGCCCCTGGTCCAGCTGCCGGAGCGGGAACGGGAGCTGGCACTAGGCGGGAAGCGCGCGTCGACGGTGGCCGAGCCCACGTGCGAGGAGCTGCGCGCCATGTGGCGGTACAGCAAGCGACAGAGCAGAGCGGCGGAGAACACGAACGAGCTGCCCGTCTACCACGACCCCTTCTCCTACAACTTCTGGGAGGCCTACCCCAGTCGCCCGCCTGCGACTAGTTATCGAGGTCAGTCATTTTCTATCTCACTTTCAGCCAACCGCGGAAGCGTTCCGTTACATTTTTCGAAAACACTCGACTCCTTTCCATTTTGCAATTCAAAAGATTGTACGTTCTTAATTTTTCTCCGTAAGTTAAAAGGCACACTTAAAACAAGTGGGTAGCGTCGACGTGTACTTTTTGTATAATAAACGTTTTTTTTTTACGCGAAAAAGAGTAGCTTGCAGATAGAACGTAAAAAATGAAAAGAACAGAGAAACAGTAATACGACTCTTCTTTCCTGATTCGAGTTTCAAAACAATATCGTTTTGCACCTATACAGGGTGTTCCAAAAGTATGGATCCACCTAAATAATTTTCCAGGGTCGCATTTTCCGGAAAAATGGTTCAGACAAAAGTTGCAGGGTTTGGTCCAAGAAATTGACCTACGACCTTGCTTTTGAACCCAAGGTCAAACCCTGCAACTTTTGTCTGAACTATTTTTCCGGAAAATGCGACCCTGGAAAATTATTTAGGTGGATCCATACTTTTGGAACACCCTGTATACATGCCGATAGTCTAATTTTCTTTAGTGCAAACGTAATTAAATCGAATTGAACAACGCTGCAGCTAGCCTTCAAATAAATTTCATTGAGGACTTTTATTTCCGTTAAAAAAAAAACTTAAAAAACTTAAACGCATCTTTATGAAATTTGTAAAAGGTAAATCTAACGAAACTTGCCATGAAATAATTAAGACATAATATCATACAGTATATTTTAAAGGAGTTAGGTCAATTTGAATATCGGCGCAGCGTGACAAACTAAACCAATTTTATTATTTTTCACTTGTAATAAGCATCAAAGACAATAATGTGTCTGATATTTTCATAAAGTAGGGAGATACATTTAAGGTGCCGGCGTTCATACGAAAGTAATTAACGAATTCAAAGCATTTGTCAATTTTCTTTAATTTCGTTTACGATGGTACAGCACGCGATCGATGTGAACTTGTACATTACGTTCAATTAGAAGCTCGAGAAAGAAGAGACCAAGCCGCGCGAGGTCGAAAACGGGGGCGGCCGACTCTCCGCGCGCAAGCATTGTGTCACTGCGAAACTTGAACTCTTTCTTATCCAGACAAACTGTTAATTGCGTTTCTCACACTTCCTACAGTCCCTCGGCAGTGCCTTGAAAAATAAATCACTTTGCAAAGAAGAAAAATTTCCAAAAAAAAATAAAATAAAAAACTAATTCCCCGCAGAGGACTACACGGGTCCGGCCCGCATGCGCGGCGCCGGGGGCTCGCCGATCTACGGTAAGCTGGTGCACAAGGCTCCGGCTGGTGGCCGTCTGCGCAACGGTATGCCGGACCGGACGCGCGCCTTCGAGGAGGTCGCCCGGCTCTACGGGACCGTCAGTCGGCACCCGCCCTCCCCTCGACGCCGACTGACCAACTTCCGCCTCGGCGGCGGCGGGCCCGTCGACCAGAGCGCCCCTCAGTCGGGCAGCTTCCAGCACCTCAAGGAGCTCATCCTCGCCGAGCGCGCTCGAGAGCTGCAGGTAAAGAATCTCTTTTTTTACGTCGTCGAAGGCGCGTTTCCTGGGGAACTTTACGAATCGAGGAGATTTTGAAATATCTTTACTGATCGAATGAATGCAAATGACAACAGTCGCTTTAAAGCTTCGTTTAGGGATCAGTTTTTATATCAGACATTTTTACAACAAAGTAGCCATTCGTAAATTGCAACAAGTGATTTTCAATCTTCAAAAATTCAGAAATATGGGTTTATATGACAAACACATTCGCAACCAAAAATACTCCTTTATTAGATGTATATATATATCTCACTGCCTCCATCCGAGAAAGAGCTGCCTTTTAATCTTGTTACATTCATTCAATTTGCAAATAACTACGTCGATAATGCAAGGCTTTCTATATCCACTATTGAATTTTCATTATTTTTCATGGTCTTTTCATGGTCAATTTTTTGCCTCGTCTACCCCTCTTTCTGCTGCAACGTTTAGTTGGAAGCTTTCGTTCCGCGTCGAGGTACTAGAGTTTCTAAGTAAATTTGCTTTAAACGGAGAGCTTTTAAAAAACTCGCAGGAAATCGAATAGCTTTCAAGCTACATAAAAAAGTCAATATTTCTAGAAATTAACAGGATTAACGAAAGTCTGATTTGAACATAATTGAAAAAAGTGTATCTTCCTAAAATTAGAAAAGCTCTTAAAACACTAAAATACTTCATTTAATTAAAAGCTGCAAGTGAAGCACGAGAGAATTGTAATCACAGCAGAGTTACACGTGCATCAAGAGCCATCGATAGCGAAATTTGAGTTTGGGCGAGAGTAATATGAAACGCGTACATGCCATTTATCGCCTACGCGGGCGAGCCCTTTTTCAATCAGGAAATTGTTCAGGTTACCACGGCTTTTTCAAATAGGGGAAACTTTGATGCTTTCTGTTCGTGGAAAAAGTATAGTTTGGAAATCGAAACGTGTTTAAGCGTCGGTCGATAAATGTTTACTTTAGTCATTTTTGTTATATTAATAGTATTTAATTTTAATACTTTCTTTAAACAACGAAATAGTAATTATTTTGATTTAAATAAATAAAAAAATGTTTATACTAAATGTAAAGCAAGATAATCTCGTTAAAATGACGCTAAAACTACTGCTTTTCTTCCTTAGAAGCAAACGAGATTTTATACTTTTTCAAATAAATCTTAAACGCTACATTTATTTGACCATCAATATAATACATTCTGCCTCCCAAGCCAAATCGCAAAATGAGCATCCGTCATCCTCGCAAAAAAAAGCTCCCCCGAACGCAAAAACAAAACGAATTCCTCATGCAAAAGCAGAAAACCTCGGCCGCTCGGCAAAATGCAAAGCGCCCATCAGCCTTTTGAGTCAAGGGTCTCGGATAATCCTCCGTAGTTTGTAAAACAACCGACCGAGCAGTTCGGCGATTTATTCCTCCTTTTAAATTAGCTGCGCGATTTGCAATTCAATGGAGAGAGCACGCGGAGCAGGAAAAGCCCCGAAAGAGAGAGAAAGAGAGGCACTCGTGCCAAAACTGCCGCCCACGCGTGCAGCTTCCTTGATTATTTTTCAGGCTTTCCTGGGAGCACTCGGAAACGTCGTGTATGAAAGCACTCCACTGAATAAAAAATCGAGCGATAAATCCGCGCCGATTGCGGTCCCAAGTGCAGCTCTAGGATTTTTCTAGGCGCTCCCTGAAATTGTTCTGCAGTGATTTCACGAGTTTTTTCGGAAGATTTTTCTTGGCAAAACCCATGAATTCGTCTGTTAGCTTCAACAATTAAACTTTGGATGAAAAATTTTAATAAGCTTCATTTATACTGAAAATACATTAAATAACACTTCTTCTCGGGTATACTCAGTAGTATAAAGACAGTGCAGACTACTTGATTAATATACTTCTTTGAATACGTGACTACCACACAGTATTTATTCGTCGGTAATAATTCGCTCTAAACTCTCGTGTGCTATATAATATTGCTGAATCCCTATCGGACCTGCTACGGCGACTGCGTCCATTCCATTCATAACGCAATGGCAGTAGCCTTCAAATGCAAAAATAAAACCAGAGCGTAAAATTGAATTGAAAAGTCCGAAAACACGAGGCAGAATCTTTATTGCCCGGGGAAAAGGCAGGAAGAAAAAAGAAAAGTAAGTCAACGATCGGCCATCCATCACGCGTGAAAGGATCGAGCAGGCAGGGAAAAGCAAGCACGTCGCCTCGGCACACGATTACGCAGGACGCACGTGTGTATACGCGAGTACAGAAGCAAACACCTAGATCAAGAGAGATTCGTGACGTGACGTCAATGGGCGGACTCCTTGCACGGGACTTTTCTGTTTTACCGCGGATTTTGAGCGCCATTTCGGGAAATGACGGCTTTTCCATCGTAATGTGCAGTTGAATCTTTCGCTGAAAATTTTCAAATTTCAAGAATTACTGCTTTTTTATGTGCTTAGTTAAATGGAGACCTTTTTTTTATTATTAACGAAATCGCTTTTAGTTTTTTGATAATCAACAGGGCTTAAAAATTTATAATTAACAAAGTTTTACGTACAATTCAAAAGCTAAATAATAGTTGGTAATCCAAGTAGAATACATCCAAATATAGTCAGACTCGTGTAACACAGTATTAAATCCTTTTCAGAATCTACGGTTCATTACTGAAAACCGATAATTAAACTCAACGCTCTCTGTCTTACTACTTTTAATTAATCCCTTACTTCCCAAATGTACATTTTAAAATTTCAGCACATTTCGGAAGTAATGGGTGAAATAGAAACGTCAAGCATCCTACTCTTCTAAATTTTAACCGCTGAAGAGTCACCTTAGACGAAATAAAATTTGACAAGAAAACAAATTTCTCACCCAATGAGCAGCTTAACAATGTAGCGATTCCATTCCTCAGGAGCAGCGGCGAGCGGAAGAAGTCGTCTCCCGTGCGAACGCTTTGAAAGGGATGACGTCCGGCGATCGTCGTCAGAGCAGCGCGCAGGAATCGCGCAACGCCAACTTCCTCAGCTCCCTGCAGGGCTACCAGGATCCCAAGAGTTACGACTATGCTCAGGCGCAATATGTCCCCGATGCGTCGGACATCGACCAGGCTTTCGCGGTAAGTTTCTCTGATACCGCACAGTTCTTTTAACTTCTTTGCGTTCGCGATGTTGGATTTTTTTTTCGGATAATAAGGAAGCCTCCTTTTTAGAGTCGAGTAAACTTATTTTAAGATTATTATGTAGTTAAATATCCTTGCATAGTAAAATAACTTGGAAGGCACGTGTGTGTATTTTGGTAATAAAAAATTTCATATAAAAGAGCTCCGCGCAATTTTGACCCTTCCAAGAAACATTATTCAGAATAAATTTCTGCCGGTTACGACGCAGAGAGGATATTCTTTATTTCGGTTAAAAATCACTATTCTTAAATAAGTATTGCCTCGTAATTTATTTAAGAAAATCAGAAAATTTCTATTTCTCGTTGTCTTACTGATTGATACGTCAAAGCAACAGTTAGCTGTCCGCGAAAAAACAAAGGCGGCCCCCATCCTTCTCCCATCCCTCTCCTTAGCAAAAAGTCATCTTTCAATCAGTAGATTATCGAGCTAAAAAAAACAAAAAAGATCGAAATCTAGCTCCGATCTAAATTGCTCCCCCCCTTCCCCAGCAGACATTTAATAGCCAGACGATTAATTTCCCAACGTTTCTCTCTGTTTTCTCTCTCTCTCCCGGCGCAGAAAGCGGATCGCTACGGGAGGGAATACATGCTGCGCTAGAAGATCGTTCGAGAGAGAAATCAGGGCGACAGGAAGATGGACGGAAGAACTGGAACGGATCGCTTTCTTTTTTCTCCTGTCTCACGTATGTACCCTCAGAGACAGCCAGTATTTTGACGTAGAGAGGCAAAAAGTATTTGTCGAACCCGCCCAGTCGCTTCTTCTCTCATTGCTGCTCTCTCCCCCCCTCTCTCCCTCTCTATCTCTCTCTATCTCTCTTCCTCTATTTCCCTCTCTAAAGCTCTCTATGTATATACGACTGAAAAACTTAAATCTTATTCTGCGAGAGAGGGAATTTTTTTGCTTGAAAAATTCTCCTCCGCGTGGCTCATCTTTGCCTCTGTGTGTTGTTTTACTATTAAACAAAGATTTGAACCTCTTCCTGAGCACTCATATCGATGCGCAAACGTAACGCGATCTTCCTCGCAATGGTATGGATAACTTTATGTATTTAAAGCTTGTTCTCTCCTTAGATGTCAGAACGATACTCTTGAATTATCATATCAGCGTAAGCGTAAGAAAAAGATATCGTTTAATTGAATAATTTAAGATAGTTATAGTGTATTGTATTTCATTATTTAAGATAAGTGTGTCAACTTGAAACTAATGGAATTTATCTTTTTCTTGATGTAAAATATTGACTGTTGAGGAAGCGTGTCTTTTTATCTTTCAATTATTCAAATGTGGCATATTAAGGGTTAAAATTAAAAAGAGTGCTAAGATTCTTGATATTTTCAACTTGGAAGAAGGAGGCTATTTTTCAAGATATTAAAGTAAAGGAGAAAAGGCTTTTTGAAAATTCCAGACTAATTCAAGACAATAATAAGATTTTAACATGCAGTTTTTCTATAGAATTAATTGTCTACGAAATGCGTTTTGAAATTCTCCAACAAATATTTAAAAGCGTTATTTACAATGCGGAATTGAATGGAAAAAACGATAATTTTAAGCATGTTGAAATCAACTAAATTTTGATTATGGGTGTAGTAAAAGTATTGGCCAAAGTAACGTTAACAATATATCTTGGATAATAAAGAATGTCATACATACAATTACCTAATAAACAACGTATACATCAGTCTTTATTATATAACAAAGATAGGAACTTTATAAAAAGGAAAAAAAATTGAATATGTCATACCCATTGGCAAAACTCAAATCTGTGTAAACGTTAAGACAATAATTCGACTTTATTTGAACAACATATCAGTAACCCAAATTTTTAATTACAATTATTGCTTTTAACGAGAAAAAAGTCCTGAAATTTAAAATTTACGACAATAATCAAGTGTGCGTAAAGTTGAAATTTTGTAAAGAGGGAGAAAAACCTACGAAGAAGACGAACGACAAGTTCGCGGCGCCAAAATTTTTTACTCGAGACAATAAAATTAAGAATCCCCATGATGATACTCCGAGGGCCCGCTGTTCTTCTCGTTCTTTTTCCCAGGAGTCACAGAATCAACTTGTAAATGCTGTAAGAACAATCGTAACGTAACTAATATAACTAATGTACTTATATGTGATGAGAATGTGCGCGCATTAGTGTATACGCATGCGCGGAAATAGTTATATTTACGGTAGATATTTTTCGATACCCAGTAAACACACGGTTTCGATATAAGAGTATTCTTGAGAAAAACCTAGAAAATGAAAAAAACAGGAAAAAACGACAAAAAAAACAGATTATTAACGAGGCTGAAAGCGAGCGAAAAGCTCAAGAAAATTCTCTTCGCTTTTTTTCAGACTACAGTAAGTAGGTTATTATACGTAAGGAGTACTGAGAAAAAAAATCGTACTCCCGGGGACAGTGATAAATCATCGCTCGTTACTCTCCGCTCTCGTTTATCTTTCGCGTCGCAAACTTCAAAAACATAACGAACCAACGAGTCGCTTTGCATGAAAATGAATACCCCGAGAAGGAAGTTGATTTTTTTCAATGCCGATCGAATGAAAAATAGATTTGTAAATATATTTATACAAAAGCCGAGCGATGATTTATGATTGGGCGTCCGATGGTTTTTCCTTAGTACCTATGAATTTAAATGTGTCAGACAATAATCGCTTGACAAATGCGTTGAAGCTACAGTTAAGCCTGATATATAAGTATACATAAAACTATATTATATATAAATATATAAAACGCGATGAGAATCGACGAGTATGCCTCATGTAAATTATTACGCACTGCGTTATAAAGCTTGCCGAGAAAGTTTCTTTCGAAGAAGTGCGCGTGGATTCGGGAAAAGGAAAAAGTATTAGATGTTGGCAGGAGGAGAAAAAATTCTATTGGTTTCCACGCTCGAGATCAATTGGTGTATGCTATTTGAGGCGGAGGTAATCTAAGGTAGTCTAAAGCAGAATAAGGATTTCGCGTTTGCGCCAATCACGTCGACGCTTATAAAGACTTAATAAATAATCTACATATATCAATGTATGTATGTATATGTATATGTATATGTGGGTGTATAAAGAAATTTAATCAAAGCATTGAATCCTTTGAGAAACTTTCTTCGTACATTTTATTTTTCAATTATTTAATACTTGATTAGTGCGGCAAATCTGGAATTTTAAATTGATCGTTTTTAAGTAAGCGTTTCACTTTTTGTTTCATCTGTCATATACGAGAGTATAGATATATACATATATATATATATATATGTATATATACCTTATATAGATCTTACGAAAAATAAAAATTGGCACAAAGAAAATTATTTATTCCTAAATTATTCCATGCTCATAATTTAGTTTTACTTTTTATATATATGATTCTAGAAAGATGATGCCATTATTATGCTGACTCTCTTCTGATCTTTTTAAACATTTTTTATTTTAAATATCTCCGGCTAAGGTGATAAATAAAAACTAAACTTAATGAATATACGTACACTGTAATGTCCGAATGGAAAGGTGTAAGTTTTGCAAGTGGCCTACACAATGTACATTCAACGTAAACGTGTTCGATCATATATAAATAAAATAATTAAATACATAACTTAAATAAATAAATGCATAAATAAGTGCAAATAGTCTGGTTGCATGATATTTTACAAATTCTCGATATCAAAGAAAGAGAATCTTTCAATTAAAAGTCTGTATTTGTATAAATCTACTCTATAAATTATAATTACTCTCATCTTAAAATATACTAAAATGTTAGTTAAAATTTTGTAATACTCAATTGTTAAAATGTAATAAAATTATAATTTTTTCACTTAACAAAAAGTTTTTTTAATATTTTTTTCATTAAAATGATTATAATTTACTTAAAATTTATTTATTGTTTTACTCTGGTTTTAATCATAATATACTTCATAAAAACGCATTTACTAATACTAATGTTGAACGAGGAATTAATAAAAAATTAATAAACATAATAAATAAAATGAATTCACTTAAAAAAACTTTCTAGAAAATACATGCTTCAAAGTAGCGTAAAATAAAAAAACTAAAATTGCTTTGAATATTTTCTCAAAGGAAATTGTTATTGTAACGGAAAAAAAATCAGTGGAAATTTATTCTTTAATTTAATTTATAACAAATTAATAAACATTCTAAATAAAACGAATTAATTTTAAAAACTTTCGATTAAATACGTGTTCGTCTCAAAGCAGTGTAAATCAAACAAAACTAAATTTTTCTGTAAGTGTTTTCACACAGGAAATTCTTATTTTACTTCAGTTTTAAAAATCGCTGTGTAATACCAATTATAAATTCGTACTTTTCAAAATTCAGGGAAAATTTATTTTTAGATGTGGAAATCCAATATCCAATATCCAATATCCACGAGTAGCAATATCAATTAATTTTATGAAATAAAGAAAACATTAATTTAAAAACTTGTTTAATAATTTTTAGTTTCCACCATAATAATGACTATCACAGAATTGGTCATGTCATATCAATATTGCTGAGACAATGTAATATTACGGCAATATTGCTGTGATAATCATTGCTATAGGGGTAGCCTATACATTTAGAAAATACCATTGTTTATTAATTATACCATGTTTTAATGGTATAATATATAGAAGTTATGATTTTCATTAGTCGCAAAAAATTGGACAAAAAAAAGTTTTAAAACTGCGAAGTCTCATCAATATGGATACATCCGTTCAAGAAATGTAGCGAAGACAAATTTTGATCATATATACATATACACATTTGGACATTTTTGGAAACCTATTTTTCTGACTCAGCAGCCTTGAAAATTTTCACCGCTGCAAAGCTTTTTCTTTGAGAAAGCAAAATATAAAATCTAGATCGAGTATCCTTTAGAATCTCGCTTAATATACGTCGGTACAAAAAAAATGCATTTCGTCAACTCTCAGCGATAATCCTGACCTCTGCTATAAAAATAGATGAGAACACCTGCTTTCTCAAAACTACAACAGTAGATAAATAGCAAAGTTTACATAGTACAAATACATAACGAGTGTGATTTTACAATAATACGCATCTATTTTCTTAAAACCTACACGATTAAATGGTAAAGTATTATCCATAGCTTCCAGCTGTTCACTTTGGCTTTCACTTCGTTCAGTTAATTTTCTATCGTTCAATTAGTTTTGATACTTAAACTGCAAATTTAGAAGTGACGGAGTGCGTAAAAATGTTTTTAAAATATACTACGTTGCCTTGACTCAATAATTGCAAAGATTTAATTTTCATTAAATAATAACATATTGATCGAAACTAAATAAAAGAAATTCGTATGGTGTAAGATAACAAAAACGTTCATCGTTTATAAAAGTAATTTCTATTTATTCTTTTCAAAACTTAAACAGTTTTTAATCTGTATTTATAAAAAATCAATTTATGAAAACTAAAATGAAAATAAAAGAATCCTTGTACAGTGAAGTTCAATGGTCGTACTACCGGTAACAAGTCCAATGGCATAATGGTTTAAAGAATAGTACTTTTACATGGATAAGAATAAACTTGTTCATTTCTTACAAAATTGAACTTCACTTAAAGGTAAGTTAATTTCTATTTCGAACACCTTAATCTTAATTCTTCTTCTATAATAATTTCCTTGCATCAAACTATTTTATATGAAATTATAAAATATATTAAAACATATAAATTGAAAGTATTTTTAAATTTTCTATTTTAACATTTTTTTTATAAAAAAAAAACTTAAGATTGTTTAAAAAATTTATATTGTAATCAAAGAAAAATAATTCATCAATTGATTCACTTTAAAACAATAAATTAACTAAAAAATCTTATTTCAAGGCTTATTTCAAATATTGCAGACTTTCCAAAGAATCTACTGTTTTAGCGCGTTCTTATGACTCGCGTGTTCAATGGTAAACATTTTTTGTTCTTACACAAAATTTATTAGTCCATACAACTTTTAGAGTGCTTATCTGTATTTACGTTAGGACCGCTTGGTTTCTTGGCTAGGTAATTTCATTATCAACGTCTTTCTTGCGAGCAATTTTTATTTTTCGTATTAAAGACGTACAAGAATTGCTTGTAGACTGATAGATATTGCACTAATAATTATATTCGTCTGTATTAATTATATAATGTGAATAACCAATTCTTATTCTCATCACGAAAAAATATGTTTTGACAAGGAAGTAAAATATTGATTCTCAGCGGTGCATATTTTTGTACTTAATTGTAAATTTACACGATAAAAAATGTAATTATTCGTGTGATGTCTTATAAGTCGACATTATTATTAAACTTTTACATCCTCTTACAATTATTTTATGAATTTTAATAGAAAACAATAATAAAAAACTATCCAACATCTGTTCGATAAAATTATACTATACATATTTAAACAGACAGATAAAAATGTCAAAATGTCAATGTCAATAAAATTCCGTTTAAAACAGTGCAAAAGCACCGATGTGCAAGTATCAAGTAGACGCAAACGGCATAATCGAAACTAATGTAAAAACTATAAAGAAGTCTCAACGCTCTCTTCTCTTACAGCGAAATTGGACGCTAGGTAGACTAAAATCCATAATACTTTAACCAAATCAGCGAACCCCCAAATCGCTCGATGCCGGATAATTACTCCGTAGTACTTGACCGAATCTGAAAATCAAGCCGAATTTCGCTGTAAATTGGGGCTTCGGGCTTCGCTAAAAGAAGCCTCTCCCTCTCCGAAAGACTGGCATGCATCAATGTTGAGATTTACAAACTGGCTATTGTAACGCGTAACGCGGTACGCTATACGAGATCGCGTCACACCATTCATCGCCTCCAATATGCGGCGGCGGATGTGTACCACTAGATCTCACGCTTAATTAAATTTTCGCTTAAGGGAGCTACGCAAGCGGTACTACTTATATACGTCCATTGCACGCCTAAGCCTCGGCTGTTTTCTTTGTGCTGCGGATTTCTTCAGCGATTTATCTTGCTTTTGGGCGCTTTTCAGTGGTCGGACTTTTTATTTGAGCTTTGTTAAACATTTTTTCTACGATGCGCTCGAATTATTTACATTGTTCAACCGTTGTACTTTTATGTAGGATCTTTCGCAGAATTTTTCTTTGAGTAAATTTCAATTGCTATTAAAATATCAAACTATAATAAAGTATTAATGAATGCGTGTGCGTGCAGTATGCTGCGCAAGATCTGGGCTGCAAAACAGTATTACGATTTTATTTCGAAAAATTGTATATCCTCTCGAGATTTGACTACATACACGTTGTAATTTTTAAATAATTTTAATACCTAATTGAATTCGTGTAGTAATAAATTTGTCATGACACTAAAAACTTTAGGTTTTTTTGAAGTGTTGATAACATGAACGACAATCAAACCTCGCTCAGTTATCTTAAAACAAGAATTTGTTAAATCCGATATACAAATGAGCTACGGTAGATTAGTTGACATATTAAATAAAACTAAAAATATACTTTAGCCATAAAAACGAAGGACGCAAAATTTTAATTTTGATTTCAATCGATTAGGAACTATACAAACTTTTATTAAAAAAAATTTCATAAAAAGTTACTTTCAAACAATGACATAAAAATGGAAAATGAAATAGACACTTGCTCAATGACACAGACGTTAAACCATTCCAGTGTTGAAAGTGAGTGAAAGTTTAAATTCCCAGGGAGCTGCGTTAGCGAGAAAACAGTGCAAATATTCTGAAAATGTTAAACAGAAAAAAATCTCTGATAGTTAGAGGAGCGCTTTATTATACGCAGGTAGAAGAAACGAGCGAGGAAAATGAATTCTGTACGATGCAACGCTTGCAAAGACTTAAAATGTACACGTATATATTTAAATAGCGGTATTCGATCTGTCTCTCACTCCAAGTTATAAGTAAAGTTGCATCGACTAATTTAAATGAGAGGAGTGACGAATTTACTATTCAGTTTCGAAAGGGAGTGAAGCCAAAGAGGATTTAAAGTCAATATTAATATGATAAATTAAGCTAAATCCGAATGTTATGTCGTTATTGCTTTACATATATATTATAAAATTATATATAAGGCGATAAAAATTGTGTTACGCGTTAACTATAAGTATACAATCATAAGTATTAGTGCATTAGTTCTAAGTAAGTGAGTTCCACATATGTATATGGATGTGCAAAATGATGTAATATCTATCGACCTTTCCTATTTAAAGATGGATTATTTGTTGTTTGTCTTCTCGTTTATTTTAAATTGTATCGTCGTTACTGTATTAAACCCTGAGCTTCACCCTGTTATTAGCTCATTGCCTATGAAAGATCATAAAAACTAATAGACTTTAGCGATTGGTGGACTTGAAAGAAACAAGTCTACAGAGTTTGTTAACAATTTTTCATTTGTTTACTATAAACGAGCAGAATGAAATATATAGTTCCTGAATTTTCTCTGGAAAAAAATACAAAAACAGAAAAATTAAAACAAAATTTCAAAGCAATATACACCTTATATAAAGTGTAATCAAAGGAACGAAAAAGGAGAAATGAACGTGGGTGTCGGACTAAACTTGAATTCCATCTATCAAAGAACTCGAACAGAAATAATAAAACGAAGATTGAGCGTTTAATATTTGATCGACATACAAACGATGAACAAGTGACAAGAAAAAGATACATCAAATGAAATACAGAAATAAAAATCAAAGAAAATTATTGCGTCTTATTATATAGTGCAAACGTAATAGGCATGTCTAATCAACACACAGCATAGTCTCTTCAACAACCTATATCTGTGTACAATAATTGACTATATTTTGTTTTCAAATACATGTCTATTGCCAATGTTTTAAAATTTTTTTATTACCTAACCAGATATGTTTGTTCTATTTGATTAAACATCTATTATTTTTTGATAAATAAAAGTCTTATTTTTTGAACGAATATTTCCTTTCATTTTTATTATACAGGTGAGTACAATTTTAATAAATAAAGTATTAACATAAATAAATTGTATAATATTATTATTACATTGAAGGATTAAAAAAAGTCAAATTTAGTTCGTGCAGATTAATCTACGTAGCTTTATTTACATTATTACATCGCAATTTTACATGCGGTTATTTCATGAATACAATTTCTGGCGCTTTTAAAATTTATAAAATCATCTACGGACATTAAATCTTGATTTTCTTAGTTCGTTCATTCAATATATACACATAGAATAAAAAGTATTTAATTTACGAGTGTGCGCATGTACGCTATCTCATATATATTATATGTATCGTATTTACACGCATCTCGTTCTCTTATCCGACGAGATTTTATTTCTCAAAGCTGCTTTTCTCGCCATCTAATCATACATAGCATGCTTAATTCGATGCAAGTTGTGAAACAGAACAATTATGCTTTCATATTCTCTTTGTGCTCTTTATGTGACACAATTTATAATTTTTTTTGCTATGTGTTACTTGATTCTTACACGAAAAAACAGCAATATTGCAGTAATTAAATTAGATTTTTCTTATTCATTGTCTTTTTGCCAGGTACGCAAAACTTTTCAATAAATTGTGAAATTTCTTATGTATAATTATAAAATTTGATACTTTTAAAAATTTGTAAAATAGATTTCATAATAGAATAAATTTCATTGCATTTGATATAATTTTCTCATAAAAATTAATTATTATTACAAATCATTAAATAAATCAAGGTAACGCAAGTAAAATAAAAAAACATACCTATAACAAAATGTATCAATTAAATTTTTAAAAAACAAAATTAAATCTAATGATTTGTTCAATATTAAATATAAAAATACACATATACATATCAAATTTAAAGTTACTCTTTCTTTTTAACGTATACGAATTATCACTAATTGTTTGCCTCACCTGACAAAAAATGAAATTTATATGACTTTCATTCAATTTAAAGCCTTTCAATAATATATTTCTCTGTTCAAAGGCTTCATGGAAAGTCTTGATTAATAGTTATTTTGCGTCTCATGCTTTTGATTATATCACGCAGCGTTACTCCTCGTTAGATACAAAGGTCAAACACCGTTGGTGGTAAGTTGGTTATTCATCGGTGGTCTTAAAAGATCATGGTATTGCATTAACGCCTCTCTCAATGAGCGAGACACTTGTCCTGAAGCAGTTGCAACCGTGCATTCAACCAAGCAAGGATAAAGGCCTATTAATTGTTCCCAAACTGAACGTTCAACTGCATAAAAAAGAAATTCAAATTAAAAATCTTAAATTTTTACAAAACATTTCAATTGGCGTTGTTTAAAAAAAAACACCAGTATTCAATTTAAATTAAGCTGCATGATTCTTATTTTTTCAGAATCAAACGCAACATTTACCTTTATTTGCTGGAGCCTTTTTTAACGAAACAACAAGGGTTGCCACAGCTTTGAGAACAAATGATATTTCTGACAACCTGTACCTAGAAAACAGTGCTATAGTCATCTTTTTTTGAAAGTGCTTAAGACATTTGGAATAGCAAAGCAATAATTTCGTGCGATAGACTTTACCTAGGTAATGGACATTTCCCACTTCGACGCTCGTCTTCTATGTATCTTTTTAGAACTTCTTGAAATCTATGCAAGAGAGCAGTGACTGCAAGTCGACCAGCGATACCACCTTCATCTCTCTCTGACATACTATCGGTGCTATTTTCAATCTCACTATTTAGACCGTCAAGTAATGAAAATTGGAGTAGAGTTTCAAAACACGTTTTTGCAAATTCTTCTCTTAATTTGGGTTCTACATTTTTTTCTGTAAATGTATCAATTTTTTGAAATTTTAATTTTGTTATTAAAAATTAATTTTTAAAAATTAAAAAGCTTAGTAAACTCACCTATATTAGAAGTAGCTGAATGAATAGAGCCTTTATTCAAAAGCATTACAACTCGTAATATAAATTGGTGTGGAATGTGCTGTGAATGTGGTAAAACTTCGTCTCTTAATAGCTCCATGACTTGACAATCAACCGCTTCATCTGCTTGAATTTCTTCCACTCCCCGATCTGCATTCATAGCACTAAATAAAAAGTAATAGAATTTTTGTTAAATTTTATTTTTTTTATTAAATGTAATTTACTTTTAAAAATTAATATTAATTTACCTAGAAGGAAATAGAAAGTGGTCTAGAGTATCTGCAAGTTCTTGCCACATATTTTGAAAATAATCAGGATAGTTTCTTGCAAGAGGTAAGCCTATATGTAAAATAGCTAAAAGACTCGTTACAGCTAATTTCCACGTTGTATGCGAAGGACAGGCGTATTTCATAGCCAGAGGAACATGAAGTGCTTCTATAATATGTTTTAGGATTTGACCCTCGATCACAGCCATCTCATTTGCGGTCTTTTGGTATAAATTAACAACCATAGTCAGAGCTTTTTCTCCAAAAGGCACATAATTCATAGTAACCCAGTCGGCCTAAATATATATTATACAATAAAATATAGAATTTAAAAATAAAATTTTTATAGTAGCTTGATTTTGCAAAAATAAATTTTGCAAAGCTAAACACTTACAGATAGACCTCTGATTTGGGAGATGTGCTTTGTAGGAATTTTTCCGTATGCGGGTGCTTCACACGCTAGTTTTGAAAAATAGAGTAATTGTAAGAAAATTGGACTGATCATAGTTTGCAAATTTTCAGATGTAGCCAATGCCTCCTGAAAATTAATATATAAACAAAAGTTAATCGCATCAATAATTAAAAAGATTTTTTATATCTTTAGCAGATCTTGAATATTGCACCTTTTGCATCAGCTCCATTGAATGAAGTATGCCATCTTGTAATTGCGTAAGGACTACGTCGGGTACAGTGGGCAAAATATAGGGTGTTGACTCTCCGTGTACAGGCACAGCAACTGCATTTTTCAATACAAGGCATAATTTTTGCAAGTCACTAGCTGAAAATCTAATAGAAGGAATAGTGATTCATTACAGTAAATTTAATATATTTGTATAATAAAATATTTTTTTAAAAAGGGGCTTTCAGTAACTTACTTGCTTTTTACGTGTTGAAAAACAGCAGGGAAAATTTGAACTAATGCAGCAAGAAAAGCCTGCGAAGGAATGTAGGGTTCTATTTCATTTTCTTCAGGTGGACTTGTACTTTCAAGACCAATGCTCAGCCAAATGCGCCAAGCGACAATCCACAATGATTCTGAATCTTCAGACTGTACGGGATCGTTATTGTCTATATTTTTAGGAAGATATAAAATCTCTTGAAAGGATTTTAAGGCAGCTAAAGATACCTAGTATTAAAATATTGAAATCAACAAATTTGTTAGCTATAAATTTACGAAAAGTCGTTATTATTATGTAAAATACCTCGTTATTTTTACTCAAAGCAGAATTTTCAATAAATTCTAGTAGAAGTGACCATGCTCGCGGAAAATCTCCTAACATTTGAAGTAACTGTCGTTTTGTATTGAAAACTCTTGCAACGCCGCTTAAAGTTAATACCTGCAAAGCCGAAAAATAAATGTGAATAGGTTTATATCATCTTATAAAAGTAACAAAAAAGAAATTTTAATGATAAATTTTTTCAATTTATTTAATAATTTTATTAATTTTATTACGCAATTTAATTAATTAGAATAGTTTATGATTATTTAAAATTACCGAATATCAAATATTTTTAGTACAAATTTACATGTATTTCAATATTAATTTAGTCAGTAAAGATCACTAAAGCAATTTAGCTTTGAAAAATTATTATTACTCACTATATTATTTTTCTTATTATCTTATTGTAAACTAGATTTTCTATAAATTAATCTAGCTTAGAAATTTATTAGTAGATAATAAAACGTGTATTACCTGGGTTTCTGCCCACTGCTTTTGAGCGGTGTTTCTGCTGTGATGTATGAGAATATTTCCCGAAGTATCAACTTTCTCATTACTTGCAGAACTTGACAAATTTCTAACTTTATCTAAGAGTGGAAATAAGACTTGCCACAGTACGGCTTGCCAAGTGGGTTGATGTAGTAAACTTCCATGAGCAGAAATTGTTGAAAATAGAGTTTGACTAGCGGATTTACGTACTGCTGGTCGAGGATCAACACATAAATCACCCAATCTCGCATACAAGCACATCCAAAGTTTATCAAAAGGTGGCATATTCGTCGTTCCAGGAAAATCGGGAAACACAGAAGCAGAGTCACCTCGTAGTGAGGCACATATTTTTTCTTGGTTTTGGTAAAAGTAATCACTTATATTCCACTAAGAAAAATGTGAAATGTTATTATTAATAAACAATAAAATAACTGGTAAATAAAAAACACACTAAATCTAAAGTAATAAATGCTGGAGTTCCTTGGGCTTATTAACTTAAGATCGATATTTTTATTTTATATACAAAGGATTTATTAAAAAATATGCCAAGAGTATTAATTGTACTAATAATATTATGATAATTTCCTCACGCGATTCATGAACTTGTGCTAAAAAAATGAATTTAAATCTTGATAGAGTAGCTATCTACATATTATTGTAAGTTATCTTTAAATTTTATTTAGTCAGTTTATGTTGATTTTGTAACTTGGAATATGAAATTTGAATACATTAAATAAGAAAATTAAAAAAAAATCAAGAAATTGGATTTATATTAATTTTTTTTTTACCATCTGACCAACGGCAGTTAATGATATGTTTAGCTCTTGAGTTTGTGAGCCAAACTTAGCTGCTGTATCAACACAGAGTGGAAGGCACCTCCAAGGCATCACAGGTAAGAAATCTGTCACAACTAACTGTAAACATTGAAAAGCTATGCGAACCAAAGATTCTCTGTAAAAATCAAGCATCAATTTTATTTATTTCAAAAGTTCAAAACAAAAATAATTTTCTTAAATTTCAATGCTTACGTATGATGATCAGAAACTGCACCAATAATTCCTAGCACTAAAGGCCAGCCATGAAATAAAGTTTCCCCAGCACCATGCAAAATCTGCAGAACACATTCTAACTGTCTCTGTCTGACATCTGCATGTCGTACAGACGATAATTCAGATAATGGTCCTAAGAGCAAAGTTTGTAATTTCTGTAAAGTAAATAATGTTGCTTTAGAAATATACAAATGATAATTAAAAATTAATGAAAACTATAAGCAAATAAATACTTGATTATCTCGAAGAGGTTGAGGATACTTGTGTTGAAGGGCAGCTTTCACTAAATAGGTAATAGCTTCTACACCCCATTCTCTCATACGAATGTGGGGATGTTGACACACTTCTAATAAATGGTTTGTTAATGGTCTCCATAAAACTTCGACCCTAGGTAGATTTACTAGTCCAGTTTCCAAAAGCTTAGCTACTGCAAATAGTGATGGTTCCTGCAAAAAGTAATGCGTCACAATTATACGTAAGGAAATTTTTTTTCAGGATTTTTCATTTTTTCCCTTTAAATATTTTTACTTATTAGTTGTAAAACTTACTCTGTTGGTATAGGCTAATTCCATAGCTTCTTGACTAAGCTTGCAAAGTGCATCAATGAGATGGTGTAATGCAACGTCGTCAAGATGTTGGCTACTCTCAAAAAGTCGACTAAGCATAGCACTGAGTACTGGTAAATCAGCCATGACAGCAGTGGTAAGCATTGCGTTAGAGTCCGCAGCAGTTCGTCCTGCTTTCAATGAACCACCTGTAGATGGTTTAAGACCAAGAATCCAAGCCAAGTGTTGAAGAGTTGTAAGAACAAGATGCCACGCACTACCCAATATACTACCATGACAATGAGCTAATAGTAATAGGGCGCGCATGCACTGCAGATTCTTTACAGTCAGCATAACTGGTCCCTGTTGAGCACCTGTCGAGCCCAATTTTTAAAAACGAAATGTTTGGAATTTTTATAATATAAATTTTAAAAAGTAACGGCTTTATGAAAGACTCAGAATAACAAACTTACCAATAGGTAAAGAAGCTGTAGGCAGTGGTGTTCCTACTGCAACTACCTGTTGCCTATAATCAGACTCATTAAGATTCGCTGGATTATACTGTCCTCCAGAGTTTGTTCCAGAACCTGCGTCTTGTTGATGATTCTGCTGCCTTGCAGCGCTTGGAATACCCTGAGGAGCACTGTAAAGTACAGTAAGGGCATAATGTGGTGGCAGTGAGGCCTTGCAAATAGCGGTAATGAAAGCATCGCGAGGTGTATGTAAATCCAATAAACCACAAAGCGAGGCAAATGTTTGAATTTCTTTAAGAACATTTTCTGTGGCTGATTCGTCGGTGCTTGCATCGATGAGTGGACTTAATGCTGCAAGTAGGCCACACCAGCTTGAATTTATAAGTTGTATATGCAATTTTCGATCATCCTCGCTCGGTTCGTAGCGGCGCTCGACACCCTCCTCTCGGGGTCCAGTAATTGCCAAAGAAATCGAACGAATTATATCCAATAAACAAGCGTATGCAATACTGATACCATAGCCGTCAGGAATTTGAGGAGCTTCCACTTTGTCCAGCATTTCTAGGCTGCAAAGAGAAAAGAGTATAATATAGGTAAACTGTAGTTTAATTGACAAAAACGTTGTAGTTACAGTAAAAAAAAATTTTTATGGAAAATTATATACGTTATTTTAACTGTAAAGCGAGTAACAAAAACTTACTATGTAGATTTAGCTTGACCACTCGTAAATGTGGCTACTACGGGGAGCCAAATTCCTCTCGAATAAAAACCAGGCTGTGGCGTCACGCCTGGTCCTATAGGCATTCCTGCTAATAACGCTGGAGCTGTACCTTGAGCTATAGGCGCTGTTGAACCTAACAAAAAGTTGGTCCAATTTGGTTTTTTAGTACTACGCTTTAAATTTACAAAAAATAAAATTTATTACTAATATTCATATTAAACTTTATTAAAGAAAAAACTTTCTAATTTTCTATTACAAACTATATATAAATAAATGTTTTTCATTTCATAAGTACTTAATAAAATAATTTACATAGAAATTACTAACCTGCATTAGCCTGAACCATATTAGGATTCACAAAAAGACTATGTACATAGGCACCTAAACTGTTAACAATATCTTGAAAGATATTAGTAGCATGCGGTTTTAAATCATAACAATTACAGAAACTCGTCAATAAATCAGCTTGCACAGTCATTTTATGCAAAACTTCCAAAGCCAAAGCACGCTGCCATGGCGGCTTATCGGGATCCAAAAACTTAACAATCAAAGATAAAAATATTTCACACTCTGTTACCTAAAATAGTTTAAAAGTGTTACTTAGTCCATAACTTGCTAAATTTTGCTCGACAATTGGCTATAAACTTACCAACAACGAGTGATATTTTTGAATCAAAATTGACACAACTCTGAGTAATCTCATACTTATAGGAAAATAGGGTTTATCAAGAGGTGTTGCTTGTTGTACCGAGGCTGGTACAGAATTCCGATATTTTATATTTGGTGAAAATAATTTTATAACAAGAGCACAAACGCGTTCCTTTAGAAGGAAACTGAATTCTGGGTGCTATTTATAAAAACAGATAAAAAATGATTGTAATATGCGTTATGATCTAAAAATATAATTTAAAATAGTACTTTTCCACACTCCATGCGCAAAACTCGGTCACACGAGCATAGAATCACTTTTCCGCACTTGTATCGAAAAGTACTGTTCTCGCACTAGTATCGAAACGTACTATTTTTCTTACCTTAAAAAATACTGAAGAAAAATTTGTTAAGACAGACTCAAGTAACTCCAGACCAAAAGTACGTGTCATTTCAGTAATACCTATTAACCAATATGGTTGATCAGCATTAACTAATTGCACTAAGTCCTTCAAGGAAAAAAATTGTAATTAGTGTTACAAACTTGGAAAAATTGCATATGATAATAAAATATATCAGCAAGCAAATAAAAAATAAAAAAATCAAACCAATTCTTATAAGTAAAAATACTTATTTATGTGTATAGAATGTTTTTTATATTAAAATATTAAGATTATTTGCAATGTTATGCAAACAAAATTTTGAATTCAAAATAAAGCTTTCCTCTCGAAAGAATATAAAACTGAATACAAAAATTATTTTTTTTTTATTTAATGTATATAATACTTTTGGAATCACAAAAGCATGTACATAATTTTTAAATTCTTACTTGAAACATTAAGTAAGCATCAGCAGCACAAGGCCTGAGAGCTTTTGGTGCTTGATTTGTGGGTACTTTCAATTCCTCCAAATTGCTCTCTTCCTGTTCTGGTGGATCTGCACACTTATCATCTTCTGCAACCACTCTTTCAAACACTAAAGAAACTAATTGTCTAACAGTAGCTCCTGCAGTATTGATAGTGGTAGAGTCCTTAGTGAAATGAAGTCGAAAACATAGTACCAAATTCTGAAAATGAAATATTGAATATGTAACATATTTATAAACTAGATGTTTTCCCTACTGTTTACTATGTAAAGTATATATATTTTGCATTATTGACTTACTCTTGCCAAGGTATCTCCATGAACAAGTGAATTACTGGTAAGCAATAGGGTTACTGTTTGTAAAACTTTCACTTCTTCAATGCCAGCTTCCATTAATGTCCACAATGCATCAGTTACGTATCTAGCACCCTTTTGATCAATAGCTTGTTGAGTTATCAGTCTTTGCATCGTGCTTAGGCAAAACTAAAATACAATATGTTTATTATAATGATTATTATAATGATTATAACGAACTTCTAAAAAAGCTATTTAATACTTGACTGATATTATTAATTTTTTACCTTAATAATCTTTACATCTTTACTTTCGCAACCTTGGACTAGGGGATAAAGAATTTGATTAACAACATAATATATTTGTCCTGGTTGATTGTTAGATGATGCTTGTCGTAGTTTAAGAATTCCTTCTTCGCATGACTGAAAACAAAGAAATCAGTTTTATACAATGATTTGTAAAAATATATTAGTAGACAAATTTTTTTTAAATCATATACATGATTCAAATTATAATAAACAAAAAATATTTGTGGGAGTATATAAGTAAATCTAATAAATATTATTTCTAATTGTGTGTGAAAGTAGATTACATCTTCATTAATTTTTAAAATAATAATAATAATTGCAAAACGAAATTATAAAAAATTATTAATTATTTACATAATAGGGAAAATATTCTAAAAAAGACTTTTATTTTGATAATATTCTTATTTACATAGATAAAAGAATAGTGGAAAGATTATATATCTTTTATTATACACAAATGTAAAAATTGAAAGTTCTAGCAAAAAACATCTTTTAAATATATATTTTACGATAAGAGCTTTATTACAGTAATTTAAACCTTCAAATGCATGATAGATCATAAAAAAGATTTATAAGCATATAAAAAAGCACTATTCAACAATACCTTTTACCTAGGGAAAAATTTCATTATTTAAGGTTTTCATACCAATACACTTTTCAATACTTCTAGGTAATATAAAACAATAAGATCTAAATGAAAAAGATTTGTGCAACAGAAAAAGTAATAAAAGTACAATAATATCAGAAAATGATTTGTAATTCTGACCTCTTTGATCTGCGGATACTTCTTCTTAGTCTCGGAGGCAAGGGTCTTAAGATCAGCCTGCAGAGACTCGAAGAACTTGCCAATGCCTTCCTGAGCATTGCCTCCAGCACCTGCAGCCGACATGATTCTCCTTCAAGAAAAGTAGCACCCTCGTATCCGATCGTCTCTTTCTCTCCTGTATATTATTTATTGAAATACGTGCTCGTCGGACTCATGTCGAGCTGTTGTATTCGTTTTTCGCGAACTCTGGATGGCACGGCCTCCTGGAGTTGAGGGAGAAAATAAGTTCGTGTGACTCTTAGCGTGACGGCTGACAATCATCAAGTGCAGGCTGAGTTGGCATCACGTTGCACCGATTATCACACGAAATTGACAACGAAGCAGTGTGCGCTCCCGCTCCTTCTCTGACTGGACTCGGTGACCGCTCGGCCCGTTTTCTTTTTCTCGACTCCTTTTCTTTTTTCACTTTTTTCTTTTTATTGTTACAACTTGCTCGCACACACAGTCACAGTCGCACTTTTTGCACTGTGCAGCCGTGCACCGAGCACGTATGTGTAATCAGCCAGCTGTCAATTTTATAGGCGCGATTTCGGATCGCACGAGGCCTATGAGGGGCGCTGTTACTGCTCTTGTTCTTTGGCCGGATCGCCGGATGGGCGGCTGATTTAAAAATGGCGTTGCATTGTTTACAATCAAATAAAAAACTGGGTTGCGATTCATGCATCTGTCAAAGTTCATTTTTTTGTGTACTTTCGTTTTTTCTTCGAGAATAGAAGGATCAATAAAGTTTTTCTATATTAATGGATCAAATTTAAAAAAATATATTTGAATTTTTTTTTATAGTTCCTTATACTATAATAGAAAAGTAACCTTTATTATAATATATTGTTTAATAGTAATAGCAATTTTTATACAACCATTATATCGCACCACGCGCTCGGCAGCTGCTAAACATAATTTAAAGTTTTGTTCATAAGCATTCATAGAATTTTCGACCAATATTTGGCACAATCAGGTGTAATTAAAGCTGTATAGACACCTCTTTGTTTTAAGGATTTTTTGGAATTGTAGGTTATTGGGTTATATATATACATAAATAATACATCTGCTTTAAAAAAAATTTTTATAATAAATGCTTTATTGAATTAAATTATTATTTTTACTTTCTTTTATTAAATATTTATCAAAAACATCCGTTTGTTTTATAAAAAATTCATTTGTTAAAGGCTTTTTATTATTAGAACTGCTCAGCTTATAGGCCCACTAGGCAAATTCAGATTTTTGCAACAAACAATTGTATTTAAACCTCCTCATTCCAAGTTCAGAATACACTACTGCTTTTTGAAGTCAAACTCCTACACTATAATAGTTCCGAATACGGATATTCATTTATTTCCATATTATAATTATTTGAGTTATTTTATATACAATGTAAAAATTTAATAAAATAAATAAAGATGAACATTTCGAACGATTGCTTCAAAAACTACTCAAGCATTTGATAAATTACGTCAACATAAAGCAAACTGTTTAAATTTTCATCGTTAAAAAAATGAATAATCTATCCTTCAAAGCATTGGCGCCTTATCGATCCTCGATAAAACTTCCATAGTTCCATCTAATAAGCCTCGGACTCAGGCGCGCATTGGCTATGAGACGCAGATGAACGACTTTTATATTCCACATATACGAATCAACACTACACACACGCATAAGCTTAAGCTGCTGGATTGTGGGACTGTGGGAGTTGTGTTTCATTGTCTCTCTGTCCGCGGGCTGACGATAAATTTCGGAGCAGGTAGATACAGCACCCTCCTTAAAATGCCGTGCACTCTTTTTTGACTTTGCGTTCCCTTGCTCGAGAAAAGAAGATTCTCCGCATTCGAGTCCACAAAATTAACGCTCGATACATCTGCAGTGCGATACAATTCATTCAAGAAATACCTACCGAGCTCTCACATTTTTCACTTTCGAGCTCGCCTGCTAAGATTGCGTGGTGTTCTTACTGCTTTATATTCGGGCTTTTTTTCAGAGAGGAATAACCGCAATTAAGTACCATGGCGATGACCAGAAGAGCAAGTCATGCGGGTAGCTGGTACATAGAGAAAGGTAATTCTTTGTTGTTTCTTATTTTAGATGTAAATATTATCTGTGGGAAGAAGTAAGCTCAGCGATCTAAAACGCGAGTTTTTTTTAACGTAGCGAGTATTTTTTTACTATTTTTGTTAAATATTGAAAAAGAATTTTAGAAATGATTAATTTAAAAAAGATGTTTATATTTGCTTATTTTTAGATTGAATGGTACATAAAATTTCTATTGTTTGTTTGTTAATATGTTGTAACTGTATTTTCAAGGTTTTGAATTGAACAAGCAATTGGGAGAGTGGTTGAATGTAGCTGACTTGACTCATGGACCAGCTAGAGCAATTATATCACCGTTAGTACATTTTTTGTAATTAATTATAATTATATAGAATTTTTAATAAGAAATATTTTTTAATCGAAGGCATGCTGGATACAGTTATTGTGGAGCCTGTGCAGCCTTTGCTTATCGTCAAATCAGTCCTGTTGTAGTGTAAGTTGATCAATATTTTACAAATCCTTTTACAAATAAAAAGAAAAAATGATTTATTTAATTAATGAAAAGTCTAGACAGACACTTTAAATGAGTTTTAAGTTATTCTGAACTTGATAGTTTTTAAAACATTCTGATTATTGAGGCACAAAAGTAAAATTGGAACACATATAAAGTGTAGGTTTATAAATAGTAAAAGTGAAAAATTTTTTTATTCCTATCGATGGTGACTTAAAATGACAGACTTGCTGTTATGCAGCCGCAAGATATTCATTTTAGGCCCATCCCACTTTGTCAGACTACCAGGTTGCGCTTTATCGTCAGCTACGACCTACAAGACGCCATTGTATGACCTGCACATCGACCAACAGAGTTATTATTTTATTTTTAAATTTATTTAGTTTCTTGTAATATGAAAGAAATTATATTAATTTTAAATATTACAGTTAACAAAGAACTTGCAGATACTGGGCATTTTGAATGGATGGACATGGAGACAGATGAAGAAGAACACAGTATAGAAATGCAGTTGCCTTATATTGCTAAAGTTATGGAAGAGTACGTTTTCAAACTTATTTTATTTTTTTATACAATGCTTCCTCGAATAGAATATAGCTTTATTAAGTTATAGTCCTAGATTTCATACACAAATTAAAAAAAAATATTGTTTTATTTCAGTTTTAAAGATTCCTTTACCATTATTCCCATTCTTGTTGGATCTTTAAGTGTTGAAAGGGAAGCCTTGTATGGAAGATTGTTAGCACCTTACATGGCTGATCCACAAACACTGTTTGTTATATCTTCAGACTTCTGTCACTGGGGTCAACGTTTTCGTTACACCTATTACGACAGATCTTATGGTGCTATTCATAAATCTATTAAAAATTTAGATCAAATGGTAATTACCTCTTCTTACTTTGTTCAAACAATATATAATTGAGGAATATGTACACTTAAAGACGATTATTTTCATTTCTGCAGGGTATGGATATAATAGAAAACTTAAATCCTTCCCAATTTACTGAATATTTAAGAAAGTATGGGAATACTATTTGTGGCAGACATCCAATAGGAGTTTTACTACAGGTAAAATTATTAGTGTATAAAAATTATATAATCATATAAAGCAATAAATTTTATTTTAAGTTAAATAAACAATTATAATTTGAAAAAATAATCAAATTTTTAGGCAATACAAAGTATGAAAGACAACAGCAACGGTCAACGAATGAATTTAAAGTTTCTGAAGTATGCTCAGAGTAGTCAATGTAATAATATGAACGACAGTTCTGTCAGTTATGCCAGTGCTTCTTTGGTGCTAGAGTGATAATGACGCCAATTATACCTCCTGCCGTTAAAAGCGTTCAATGCAATATTTACACGTAAACGTTAGTTTTAGGCAAAATTTAACAGAAGAAACTATTAAAAAAAAAAGCAGAGAAAGAATATAAATTCCTTCTGCACATCCAATCTTAGGTGTCTTTTAGACACAAGTGAATTCATTGGGCAGAGCTTGAAAAAAGGCCTCTTCCAAATGGTACCGATATGTGATACCATACTTACACACCCATACTTAAACCTATAATTATTTTCATATAAGAGACACAATTTACATTTTCTAACGTACAAAGAACATGGATATATAAAGAACGAGGTAGGAGAATAGTAAAAAAAATAATTGTGAATTAAAGACTGACTTTTGTCATTTATGTTTAGTAAATTAAAAAAAAAAACAAAAAAGATAGGCGTGAAATTAATGTTACAAAAACGCTGAGATTATACGTATTATATACGTACAAAATACACGAATGACTGCAGATGAATAGTGAAAATGATTTTGAGTTCTACCTCAAATTTTAAATCAGGTTCATTACAGTAGACAGTAAAATTCGTGATTATAGATTTTTAATTCAAAAAAAGATTGGAAAAAAACAGAAATTATTGATGTTAGGTACACATTTTTATCAAACACGTATTATTTAATTAATTAAAATAAATTTCACAAATGATTCTTTTAATATATTAGTCAATTTACACTAAGCATAAATTAATTGAATTGATATTCTCCTCAATTTTAATAGAAACTTTTAATTAAAAATCAACTTAAATGATTAAGATGTTGATCTTCAGTAATTATAATATAATTTTAACCACATTCTATTATTAAAATCTTTAAATTAATAAAATGATTTTACTTAAAATATAAAATTATTTTCAAAAATCGAAATATTTTTAATAAAAACAATTGCTTTTTAACTATTATGCTATTATGGTAACCTTTAATTCTTTACTATCACTTATTATTTCTATAGACAATTGAAATTTCTGCATAAAAAATATTTGAAAAAAATAAAGTAAAATTTGTTTGAAAATTATTTTTAAAAAGATTTTGTGTAAAATAAAATATATGAAAAAACCTGCCATTGGAACAAGCTGTTAAATAATTTGTGTAAAATTATATATATTTAATTTGATTCTAGGCTTACCTTGAAATTTTGAGCAGTTGTTACACTAAAATAAATCTAATGTTACAAGTTAAAAAATTATATTAATGCTTTCACATACAAAAATCATAATGTGACCCTGATGTACATCTTTTAGTTATGATTTTAGATTTAAAATATGTTTTAACTTAAAAAATGAACAATATTATAAATGTGTTTCAGTATAAATATATTCTGTCAAACTATTGATTTAATTTTGAATTGGTTTAAAGTTTTAGTAAAAATTAAAATTTTTAGGAAAAGAACCAGTCAGATGCATTTACTTAAATAAAGCTTTATGAACAAAAATATTTGGCTGTTTATTACATTGTTTATAAAAAAAAAAACACTCATCCTGGAGAACTCTCATTATTCTCAGTTCTTTTTCATTTGATACATAATCACAGAAAAATTCATAAACCCTGACAGGATATAAGAATTCACTGATGTGTTATATTTCTTTTTACATTTCTTAAATCAATAATTTTTGTAATTACACAATGTTATTTATAAGTTCACAACACTTTTAGTTTATTTAAGCACTATCATCTGAAACATCAGGATTGTAGTCTGGATCATCATCATCATCATCTAGGTCTAGATCATCTAAGTTTTGGAACAAACTCTCATCCACTTTTACTGATTCACCTAAAATTTAAAAATTTGACTATTATTAAAAATATTCCCTTTTTAAAAATTAAAATTATATTTCTTTCTAACCATCTTCCAAGAATTTCAAATCAGACTGGTCAAGAGTCTTGTCAGTCATAAATAATTCTCTACCAGTAAGTTTCTTTCCTTCTCTTTCAGATAATTCTTTTCTTTTATTATAACCTGTTTCTTCATTGAACTTTTCTTTCCAACAAAGAAATGTTTCTACTGTAACTTTTGTTCCTTCAAACCTTTCCTGTTCAAAAAAATAATTATGTAAATTTAATAACTAATTTAATTTATTTTAATATTATTTTTAGAGTTCTTCTGTTTTTGAAATAAATATTTGCTTCAAAACTTAATGAGTGATTATGATTAAAAAATATGATTACTCTTTCAGCCTCTTCTTCTTCTTTTAATTTCTTAGCTGCACTTTCTTCTCGATTAAGTTTTGTTTTATCCCATTGAACATTAAGCCATTCTTGAGTCGCACTAACTAAAGTAAATACCATAACAGTTCCTAAATTTTCTGTCATTTGTTCATTTAAATATTCCATAAGATTATCTGCTCCATCTTCTGCAAAATTTTCTGATTCAACTATAGAAATTATTAATGGTTCATCTGGATATTTAGCTGTATACGTAAATTCTAATTGGCATGATAATCCATTATCAGAATTTGGCTCATATTCTTCTGATTTTATTGTTATTGCAAACTTATAAAATGGTGTGGTTTCTAAAACTAAAAAAAATTAATGAAAAAATTAAAATTGCTCTATTAAATTAAATGAATATTAAATATCAAAAACATAAAATCACAACTCACTTTCTAATTCACCACAGTAGATTGATTCTAAAGCTTCGATTTCAGTGGCCTGTTCATCTTTATAATCCATTTTTATTAAAAAATAAAGACTCTTCTTATAATATATATTTATATCCTTTTAATTTAATATAATAAATATATTTTTATATAAAACAAAATTAAAATCCTGATTTAAGTACATAACCTATATATAGCCCATTAACCTTTCTGTTTAAAAACTTTTCAAAACAAAGAATTACAGTAGAGTAAGTAAAAAGATACTTACTAAACTTTTTAACGAGATTTTCAATTTAATAAATTAAATAAAACTTATTCCGGTTACATTACTTAAGTCGGTCGACAAGCAATCTGTTCCCACATTTTTAGTGTTTTTCTTCTCTACAATTCTCATTTTCAGTTTTCACGCAGTCGCCTCTCGCCTGTCGCTGTTGTCAGTCTTATACAGTAGAAGCGCGGTAATTTTGATCGGCCATGCCATAAGTGTAAACTTAAAAGTCTTTGAACAAGTCCAACATTTACTCAGATTTAATAAATGACATGCTTTAATTATAAATAGCACCCAAACAATAATAGCAATCAAACTTCAAAAACAATATATCTACAAGAAACGATTTATAATTTTTACTGCAACCTTTCTTGAAAATTTTTCAGAAAGTTTGTATGTTATATTAAAAACGGCTCTTGGTGATTAAAATTTCAAAAAATGAAATTTGCAAACAAAATTTAATGATGTATTTTAACAACAAAATTTACATTTTGACATAGAAAAATATAATTAACTTATTTATATTTAATTAAAGATGTTAATTATACTTATTAAAGCTACTTAAAAAATTTAATTATCATTATCATTAATTAAATTAAAATAAAAACTACCCAGTAAACAATTTCTCCATGAAGTTGTTTAATGTCCATCCGAAAGAGGTCTTTAAGATGAAATATATCTGAAAGAGCTCTTTCGAATGGACATCAGAGAACTTTAAGGAGAAATTGTTTACTGGGTAATAAAAATAAACATATATAGACGCTACTTTATCAGTTGTCAACGACCATGCTCGTAGTTCATATATTCGACGATTCGGCCGTCAGCCGGTCAGCGTCGGTCCCAGTTCCCACTGGGAACTTCCCAGTATGCAACAGTGTAGTCCCCACTCCACCCCAGATTGCGCGCGTCGTTTCTCCGTTAGAACAAAATCTAACCTCTAGCTGCCTTTAACAATATTCTATAGCTGATGCAGATGCACCTTTAGTCGAATCTATTACGAGAGCAAAACTGACAAAATGAAGAAGTGCGTTCGGCGTTAGACGTTTCATTTTTAATGTTGAATAGTGGTCTTATACTGGATAATGTACCATACTGCAGAGTATTCTTGAAGTCGCCGCAGTCACTTAATCAAACGCATTTTGGCTATGATCAAAAGTCAACATGGAAGACAACGAGGACAGTAAGTATTGTTTGTTACTTGCGATTGTTTACATACAATTAATGTAACCTTTGCCTTCGAATATTGACCTTTGATTCTGTTCTGTAAAAGATTCCAGTGATAGCAGCAATATCTCTCTACCTATTGACGATCCGTACTGGAATGTCGAGAATAGTATAGCATTGGATTCGTTTTCCGATTTTGAAAACGACAGTGATTCTGACGGATCGTACAATCAAATTCAATTGTTCCATGAAATGAACAACATTTTTGCTTCTGACGACGACGACGACGACGACATGTCTGTACGTCGGCATATTGATGACGAAAATGATTCTATGAGCGAAGCAAGTACTATGGTGAATGAACCACTAACTCAATCTGGTACAGACACTGAAGTTGAGTCGAATCACGATTATCAAGAAGAAAGGGAGGATCGTGAAGTTCAAGTTCATGAAGAGGAAATTATACAATGTATGTAAAATAAATATATATTTTTTAGATTTAAACTTATTTTAAATTGTAATAAATTTTTAATCTGCATTTATAAGTGAAATAAGTTTTTGAAATTTGTAGAAAAATATTTTGAAGGTACAATACATATATTGTTCAGACAAAGTATGAGAAGCTTCACATGTGCATTACATCTTTTTACATCATGTTTAGATTTTTTAATACATATTTTACTTTATACAGTACTATGTGATAGCAAAACTACAATTTTCTTTGTACCAGTCCTTGCCAAAAATACCAATTTTACTTCTTGCTCTAGCAATCAAATGTAGTACTTTTGGCCTGGGTATGGTAAAAAAGTAGCATATATACCATAGGAGAAAGTAGATTATCCCAAAGCATGTATTTCCTACCTAAGCACAAGACTTTTGGTAATTTACACGTGTTATGGACTTACTTTCTATTTTCCTCTCTGGGAGTTTAATACATTATTTCTGTGTTTTACAAATATTATTTGACTAATTATTAAAACTTCAGTTATATCACCTCTTTTTAATCATTTTTGCAGCTCAAAAAAAAATTAAATTAGATAATTCAGAAGAAAAAGTAGTACAAAACATTGCTAATGAATCAATCGATGAAGATCAAAAGTGTCCAATATGTTTAGAAACTTGGAGTAATTCAGGAGAACACAGACTTTGTTCCTTACGTTGTGGACATTTATTTGGATTAAAGTGTATAACTCAGTGGTTTGATATTGCACAAAATGCTAATGCAAGAAAATGTCCTGAGTGTAATACAAAAGCATCAAGAAGAGATATTAGAGTCTTATATGCCAAAAAACTTATTTGTATAGATACCACTGAATTAGAGAAATTGAGAAGTGACTTAAAAGAAGCTATCACAAGAAAAGATATCATAGAAAGAGATCTTAAACAATTTCAAACTAAAGAAATCCTGTACAAACAAGAAATAAATAATTTAAAGTTGAAAGTTAAAAATCTTGAAAAAACTGTAAATTTGGCAAATTCGGAGAGGTGTAATTTTGGTTCAATGCAAAATGAAAGTATTAATTTAAGACAATGTAAAATTATTGATATCTGTCTAACTGATACGTGTAGAGTTTTGGCCTATAATCCATGGCATAAAATCTTGATTGCTTCCTCCGGTAGTGGAATTAGTAGAGTATTTATGGATTCTGTATCGTATTCTTTGAACTATATGATTCATACTGGATCGATTAGAGACTTGGCTTTTCAAGAGCAGCATCCAAATACACTTTTAAGTGTTGCTTTTGATAAAAAAATTAATTTAACAGACATAAGAAATAATCTTTTGACTCATTGCTACAGAGGAGAAACAAATTTATGGAGTTGTTGTTGGTCAAATTACAATAGCCAAACGTTTTTTGTAGGAGGAGCAAAGGGTAATATTGCAGAGTATGATTTAAGATTCTTACAAAACAGTGTCTCATCCAATCAAAATATTGAAGATAGGTAATAAACTATACTTTAAGTACATAGTTTCTTAAGCTTACTTATTGAAAAATTTTAATAAATAATTTTATTTTAGATCTCCAGTTGTGTCTCTTGCTTCTGCAGCAATTCCAACAAGTTCTTCAGCTCCTCGTGGAACAGGTTATTTGGCATGTCAATTAAATTCATGTTATGCATATGCTTATAAAGAAGGTAATTATGTAGGAAATAAAATAGATGTTGAAGGACCATTCACTTCATTGCGATATAATGAAAAAGATGGTCACGTGTTGTTATCATGCCGAGCAAATGCTAGAAATCCTTCTGTAAGGCATTTAGTGGGTTCAATAGAAAAAATTGAAGATCAAGTACGGTTTAACACAGTACATTCATTTAATACTGGAGTTACTCAAAAACTGCTTTCAAGGCCATGTTATGCAAATTTAAAAAATGATACAGTGGTGGTAGCTCATAATGAAAGCCAAAATAGTATTGTAGGTTGGAGTATGACAACAGGAAAAGAAGCATACAATCTACCAGTTCCTGAACCTGTAGTTGATGTTTGCTTTTTTAATTGTGATAAAGCATACCAAGCTGTTCTTACCTCAAACAAACTTCTTCTCTACCAACATAAAGATACAAGTCTGTAATTATCTTCTTTATAAATAAGTTGTACATTAACATTTGTTTTTAAACGGCTGGACCATCAAAAAATTTAACTTCAACAGAAATCAAGTGTATATATTATGCTGAATGATAGTAATCAAGATTTATCATTTATAAACTTAATATTTTCTATTAAAACTCGTTGAATACAGTACTTTTTAGTATTTATATTAATTGACTCTAAAAATGTATATTTTTTTACTTTAAATGCATGATTTGATAACTTACAATTTACGAATTTATTAAAGACTGTCACACTTTTTTGTACAAATGTTAAAAAAAAATTTTTAGAAATATTTAGATAATAATTATAATTTTATATTTACATTAAGATTAATATAAATTTAAATAATAAAAGACCTCTTTGAAAAAAATCAATTTATTATTCTTCAAATTTAATTACATTGAATAAATTTTCTGTAATCATACAATTTTTTTTTATATTATTAAAAAGAACCGGTTTATTAAAACGTTTAATGTTTTAATGCATTATTGATGATTTCTTATAGTTCTTAACATAACTTGTATAAAATCAATAAATTAATAAAACATCGATTGACCTAAAAAAGATTTCACATCAAAGATCAAAGCGATGCTTCTAAATTTATTAATTTGTTATGTTTGAATCTGTACAAAAGAAGTACAAAATAATTGTGTAATTTTGTAAATTAAAAAAAAACGTACAGCAATACAAAATTTTTAAATATATGTATTAAATCTAAATTTGAATTATTTAAGGGCAAATTTAAGGAAAAATATGGATATCTTAGTGTAAAATCTTCTTCGGTCTTTTTTTTGGACTTTGTACAATGCCTCAATGCTTTAGAAGACTGGATTAATAATTGTACTATATAAATGAATAAATGCTATGTTTTTCCTGAGTTTAAAATGTAAACCACTCATTTTTATGAATTTAAATTTAATTATTTTTACATTTTACTTTGAAATAATAAATATTTATATCAATACTACAAAATTTTAAAATTCAATATCTGCTGAAACAAGTTAAAAACTTTTTATCTTTTTTTTAGACATTTTAATTTATTTTTTTACAACAATAATGTACAAATCTAAATAAACATAAAATTCATAAAATTTTTTAATTTGAAAATAACTCAATGTTCTATACAATATATAAAAGTTGGTACGCGAAGCAGTGGTTTACAAAAATGTATTCAACGTTTTATATTAAACGAAAATAACGGTTATAAACTTTTTCTAGCAAATTTTGTCTAGTTTTTTAGATTACTAAGATTCCTCTAACTTTTATCACTGGATAATAAATTTAAATGAAAAAAGAAAAAAAAGAATTTTTTTAACCAAAACGGCAGCTTTTATTATAAATACTTCTTTCAAAACAGGTTAACCAGATACTCTGGCAACTAAATCAATATCACATATACAAAGTTACACTTTATGATATTATAAAAAGAAAACAATAAACGTTTACGAAAAATCGCCTTCTGAGCATTTTTCTGCGAAATTGTTCTATACAATTGTGAGCAAGAACATCAAAGACAATGATTTTCTCGCGTTTTAATCGACTGCTCTTAAAGTACTGTACCGACTTGGAATTTCATTGGACTCATTTGACACTCCCACTTTTATTCATGTAACTCCACTTTTTCTTTTCTCTTGTCTATTTTACAAAATAAATAAACAACTATCGGCCGACGGATAAGAAACCGCCCAAAAATATCTCATTGGAATATTGTCGAGACTTTGATCGAGATTCTTATGATGAATGCATTTAAGTGCGATAGTTGCACGTAGAAAGATTTCGAGTTACGAAGTGAGTGATGAATGTGATATCGTGAGCTGTTACTAGACAGTCATTACTAACTAAATAGTTGTTCTGTGGCACGTTCCAAGTCCCAATTGTATGAGGAAAGCGCAACTCGTGCGTTATGTTCTTCGATACCCATGTCAGTTAAACGTCTAATTTTCTCATCTAATTCTGGCATTCTTGATGGCCCTATTAATGTAGAGTAAGTTTTCATAAAATTAAGTTTTGAAAGAATTTTTTATGTAATTTGATATATTTTTTTATAGTTAAGAAGAACAAATATTTAACTTACCACCTGCGTATACCGATGTCCAATGTTTAGCGGTTTGACGAAACATTTCTGGTTGTTCTTTGTATTGTTTGGCTACTACTGCATCTTGTGGATCATCTGGTTCAGCTGCTGATAGAAGAGCTTGTAAAGATAATAATACAGTTCGGAGAGTCATTGCTGCTGCCCTATAAGAGTATGCAAATGAAAAAAAAATTCTCATCTGAATTGATAAAAATTAATAATAAATTACCATTGGTCCTTTAATATATCTAAACAAATTGCCCCTGTTACTGAAGATATGTTAGGATGCCATATTTTTGTAATAAAACGAACCTATAATTAATATAAATATTACATATACTATTAAAATTAAAAAACTATACATTAAATTAAAAAGTAAAAATAATCAAAATAAAGTTTCTTGACATTAATGTATTCCTCTAACTGACTTTTTTTGAGTCTAATTTGCTTTTGATACTTTTTTAAATTACCTTTTTAATTTAATATTTAAAACTTTTATACTATAAATAATTTGTTATATTATAAAAATTATAAAAATTTGTTGAATACAAGCATTTATATTCCTTTAGTTCAATTTATTGTTTTTTAACAATCTTTTTTGAAGTTCAATAAGTGCATATTAATTAAATTTTAAATCTAAAAAAAATACATACTTTTGGTGGATTGAATGGATACGTTTCCGGAATTTTTATTTCAAGAATAAAATTTCCACCTTCATATGGTGTATCTGGAGGTCCAGCTATTTCGCCTTTTAATTCAACACAACTGTCATTAACAAGTTCAACTTTTATTGAGCATTGTGCAACCTGAAAATATTTAAAACAAATTTGTTTACAGAATATAAGAATACAAAAACCAAAATATGCTTTATGCAATTAATTATTGTATTTTATTTATATTTGGTTAATAAATTAAAAGTGATTATATTTTTGAAAATAAATGTATTGAAAATGTAATTCATGAAAAGAAAGAGATATTATAAATATCAAAATATAAATAAATCAAAAAAGCTTTCAAAATAAGCTTTGAAATCATCTATTCTTTTTCTAAAACTTTTAGCTGATAATCAGTTGTTTTTCTTAATTGCTGTCAAAATTAATAGACAAAAATTATGAGATATATGATGGAATCTCAAAAATTGATAAATAAATTGCTACAATATGTAATAATAATAATAAGATAAAAAATCATAAAATCCCCTGCTACTTCAGATTGTCAGAAGAGTATTTCAATATAAAAGTGATAAGAAGTTAACCCTTGACACTCCTTGTCTAAATCATGTATAAAACTAGAGTGGAAATGCTTGTACTGATAAATATGTTTGCGTCACTCCCAGACACTCCTACAGTTTTGTAATTAATATCAAAGTATTCCACGTGGGGAAGAAACTATAAACATGCTTAATATTCCTGAAGAGTTCGAGCAAGGCCAAGAGAGAACTGAAGAATCAGTTCTTGAGACAGTGAACGAAGCAACTGCAGAAATGGACAGGAAAAAAAGTAAGAATATTAATTTAAATTTTGATAAAGAAAATATTTTGAATCGGAATTTTTTTATGTAACTGTAAATAATAAAAATTTTATTTTTACTTTATAAAAAAGGACTTTTTTAATTAATTTAAATTTATTATTACTTGAGTTTATTTAAATTTTTCTTATATTCTATAAATTGATAAGAAACCACATGACGATAAATTTCGTTCGTAAAAGTTATATTTCAAAAATAAGCTGCTAAAAACTGACCATGTGTTACATTGTTTACACATACAAACAGTATCGGTAAAGTAGAAATTTGGCGGTATTTAATTTTTTTTTTATTGTCAAGACTAAGGTAAAAAAATACATCGGCACAAAATTTGTTTTAAATAATTTATGGACAAAAAATAAAGTACATATTTATTAATTTTTTTTAAAACCAAATCGCGCAAAATTTGTAGATATAGTTTGAGCAAAATTAATTTTTTTCGATAAAACTGTTTATTATTTTAATTAATGAGGTGAATATTATTTATCTCAGATTTATTTTACTTTCTGATCTGATCTAACAAACTTTATTAGCTTTAAACACTAAGGAGTCACAAGTTATCATTTACGCAGTTAGTAATAGAAAATAGTAAAATTGAAGTAAAAAAAATCGACGAAAATTTAAGTTACTATATATTTGTCCATGTTGAAGTTTATCGAGGTCAAAGTAGGATATACATCCATCTAAGGAAAATGCAACCAAGTGCATACAAATCTCGATTTAATATTGTTTAGTCTAGGCACTGTGCCCAGACGCAGCCAACAAAAAAATTGTTAAAAGTGAGATCTCAGCGTTTGAGGTTATTCATATGTTAGTTTTGAATCTAACTAGCCATAGCGTTCAAACATAAGGACACTAATAATCGACTAGAAATTGACGTCAACTTAGTAGCATCACAAGACGAGAGCGATAATTAAAAATTACAAGGGCGCTCTAGCGAAAAGCTTGTGTTAAAGGATGCAAGCCATCGTAGTTAAAAGTTGCCAGTCATCAAAGTTCAGACAATAGACAGTAAAATTTGATCCGCTGCCAGCTGACCAAACACAAAGGGAGTCGCGACTCGCGACGCTGGTCAGGGAAAGCAAAAATTTGTGAAAATACCAAATAGCCGCCGGAGGTCGACGACTTGTGCGAGCATCTAATGGGGATTATGCAATTTAACGATCCAAAAAGGCGCGTAAAACCGGGAGACTGCGATGAAGGCTCGAGCAACACCCGCAAATGAGTGGGCTGTAAACTCACCTCCTCGCTCTTTATAACCTCTTTGAATTCTCGCTTGATCCGCTGAGCCGCAATATTCGTCGCCATGACTTGTCTGAAGCAGCTTCTCGCCTTTTCCGAGGTGTGTTAGTACGTCGTAGTTGCTAGCAGAAGGTGGTAAGCTCCTTCGAGGGCTAACCGCTCGTAGCAAGGGGTGAAGCTACAAACAGGAACGGGAGAGGAACCACAAAGGTGGTCAACACACCAATGTCATCGTCTCCTTGCTTACACACTTTGCGCGCGGGTGAAAACAGCTCGGTTTTAGGTTTTTCTCGGCTTATTTTGTCCGTCTTTCCTCGTGACGCGCCGCCGACTTCTTCCAATATTATCACATGCGCGAGAGCACTTGTCCTGGCGGTTTTCAAAACGTATACGAAACCCAGTGTGTTGCACGTTTTTTGTGCGCGGACGATGCTTCGCTCCGACCCGCGTATGTGCGAATTTGCGCGTGTTGGTGCGAAAGCAGCGCACACCGTGTGGTTGGAGAATCAGATAGAGAGCACACAGTCGCAATTCACGATTCGATTACAGGAGCGGACCCGAGCCTGCCGCTACCGCTGTCCTGACGTGGTTCTTGCTTGAGCACTGCTACCACGTGTGAGAGCGGGATGTTGCCCACCGACCCGATAGTTGCCAATTGTCTTTTTTTTGGGGACTTACACGCAGAATTTATACAAAAACGTCCTTCGCGTACCGGGTCGGAACGACGTGTGCGACGCGAAAAAAGAAGAGGAAAATAGTTGACTGTCAGGCCACGCTAAGCGACAATTCGCAGAGCTTCATCAAAAATTTTTGGATGTGTGCGTGATTTGCTCTCTCTCTCTCTCTCTCTCTCTCTCTCTCTCTCTCTCTCTCTCTCTCTCTCTCTCTCTTATCTACATCCTTGCTGGCGCGCTTTGCCTTTGAACTTGCGACAGGTGTATTGCGTTGCAGAAATGTGTGTGCACTTGTACGGGATGCGTAGTCGTACCTTTCTAATTAATGCGATTCATCGCGATGCAAGAATGAGCGTCAAACGCCCGATTAAATTGTGAGAAAGAGAGGCACAACTTGTGTGGCGCGGTTGCATTTCTCGCCTGAACGAATTATTATCTACATGGCGCGCACTTTCAAATTGTTTATCCAATGTGTTTCCTATAGAGTTTTTAAAATTAAATATAATGAGACGAAATGAAAAACAGTAATTCGAGGCGTAAAAGGTTAACTTTCTAAATAAAATTATACTTTTTTGAGATATTTACTATCGACTACTTTCTTGAACATTTAAAGGCAGCACTGATTCAGCGTAGCAGTAAAGAGAAGGATAGGTAAAACTTATCCCATCATCTAGCTTCAAGATTAATAGACGAAAAAATCTGCAAGATTACATTTTATATTTTCTGCAAACTCGGCATTTTTTATTTCACGATAAAAATTCTGTTATTTATTTATCTATTAGGTTAGAGAGGAGCTAAAATGAGTTTACGGAAAAATTAAAATTAAAATTAAAATTGCAGATTCTATTTTCTTTAACATAGAAAAAAATTATCTTATTTAACGCGTGTACTTTACGGTACGAATCGTCTTGCCAAATTGAGATAGGACCTACAGTTTATACAGGCTTTTCCTTCAGAAGTGTATACCGAAAAGTGTATCGTGGGATAGAAAAGAATGTCAAGCACAAAAAAATCTGATAATATTTTTTAATCTAATACATGGTGTTAAAAACTGATAATTTTCAATGTTAAGTGTAGGTCTATATTATTCTTAATAGATGAACATAAGTATGAAATTGTCATTGAAAATTATCAGTTTTTAACTCTTTATGTTTCCATTCAGAGCTAAATATCAAATTGGTCGCTAATGTCTATTGCATAACAAAATAACAATGTCGATATATTATTGTCAATACATTAACATAACAATGTATTTCTAATAATTGTTGAAAAAATACTTTTTCACAATATTCTGTTTAGACAAAACTCGTCGCCAATCAATTACGAAAAAGTCGAGGTGCGATCTAAAATTATGCTGAGTTCTTTGTTGAAAAGAATATCAACTTTAACCAGAATTAAATAATTTAACAAAAAGTCTTTGTTTTTTTTTAACAATAGTATTCTCTCTTCTGAATTAAAAATAGGACTATAAGGGTGCCAACAATAACACCATTATTGTAAAATGATAAATTAATTTAATTTTTTAATTTAAAAAAACATCTGATTTAAATAGTATTCTGTTTTAAGTTAATTTTAATTTTTTATCAAAAACGAAAACCTAAAAAAATAATTCCAAAAATTTCCTTGTACAACTATCATTCAATCACGTGGAAAAGTTTTTGTAGTAAAAGTTAACCAGATTATAAAATTTAAAAAAATTACCATAGTTTCTAGTAAATGGCAGAAATAAAAATTTGAAAATTTATTACATGCTTTGATCAAATTATTGTGCACTAATATATAATTTTAACTTCAGAGTTTTTCTTCGGGATGAACTTTCTTAATTACAATATCAAAGTTATTTAAATATTGAAAAGACAGCATACCCATTCATCAATGATTTAATAACTTATTAAATATATCATGAGAAATATTTAACATTGTATACAAAAACCTTTTTTAATAAAAAATGTTAAAACATTTTTGTAGAATGTTCTTATATAACTTAAGGTATTAATTTTCTTGCCTTGTTTTAAAAGTATTTAAAAGGATTTAAAAATATGTTTCTTAAATTTTTATCAGCTGTTTTACCAACGGAAAAGTTTTCGAAATCATAATTTACTATTAAACTGAATTGACTTAAAATTTTATATTCAAATTCAAGTAAAATACTTTTTTTTTAAACCAGTAATTTTCTAAGTCGAAACGGTCGACAATCCGAAGGCAGAAGAATCACAATAATACTCGAGCCCAGGTCCAAGTAGCTGTATTCCTCGTAAGATAAACCAATAAGCAAAACAAAGTAGTTAGTCAAGAGGCACGTTACGTAGCAAGCCTTCGGGAGATAGAGATAAATCAAGTTGAATGATCCGCCGAGGAGGGGAGGAAAGTAAAATTTCCGTGGTTCACGACAAACGTGTTTTGAAGGTGTGTTTTGATCGCCGTCGGAAATCGGAATCGACAGCTTCGTGGTGGTCGCGGTTGCGCATCATCTTCGCGAAGAGAATTACGTGATGAAAGATAGCGACTTGAGAAAAACGAGAGGAGATAGCTCGACTTATGTGTACTGAATAATTATCAGTGACGCGTTTTTACTTTAAACATTATACCTTTAGAGCTGGTTATTAAAAATGACCTTTATTTTCACATCACAACATAGAAGCAGGAATGCTTTACCTTTGTTTGTAAGATTATGTTATAAAGTTACTTATCTTTAGGTATAATTATAAAGTTTTGTGCAAAAACGTATGATTGTAATAATGCAAACTAAAGTGGAGCATAGACTTTCATCGTTTCTAATATACTTACTGTTATTCACAATATTAAATGTTGTCCAATTCACATTTATTTGTTTATTTAAATAAAACGGCGTTTAAAGTTTAAAAACTGGATAAGATGTGATTTATAATCTTTGATCAAAAAGAATAAAATTCATTGGAACAAAAGTTCCTTTACCCGCGAAAATGTCACGCAATTCCGGTCTACCAAGAAAAATGTGGGTACGTTTCTTTGCATTATTGCAACATCTATTGTGTATCATACATATAAAGATTTAAAAAAGGTAAACAACATTGTATATTAATACATGCAGTTTTTTAAACTGAAGTGCTTATATACATATTTCGTACAATAATGTCGCCAAGAAATGTTCGTCTTTTTAAAATATTTTGAGTAAAACTTATACATGAATTTTTGATATTTTGAGGTTAGAATTTAAAGTAAATGCTCGAATGAATGAATATTAAGTTATCAAAGATATCAATTTTATATTACAATGTAATCTATAATAATTATTAAGATAAAATTTATAAAATTAATTTATTTATATAAATCATATTCTTGATTGGATAATATATTTGTATATATTTATGCTAATTCTTTTTATATCAAAATCAAAAGCCCCACGCGAAGACTTACGTGAGATATTTTAAAACTTACTCGTGCTATATATCCATATCTACAAGCATGACGTATTTGAATACAAATTTCAGTGTTTACAAAAACAAGATTCTCTTATTGCTTTTGATTGAGATTGTCATCTTGAGGAAAATCCCATTTCCAGTGAATTATCATTTTCGTAATCCCGCTGGATAACCTTCTCTATCTCTCTCGTCGAATAATTATTAGTATACACGACACGAAGCAAATTTGCGCGCGAAAATCTTTGCAAACTCGTGCGCAGCATCAGTGCGCGTACGAGGGTGACTGGGTAAACGATTTGGGGGGTAAGGGTAGGAAAAGGCGGAGCGACTGATGCAATTATTCCGTCACTTCCGCTTCTAACATCTAAAAGCTGGCTGTGATTGGTTGATTCCGGCGTCTCGCAACTATGAGTTTGCCGGGCAACAGGCGCGCCGCCACCGTTCCCTCTCGACACTGTACTATATACATCCAACTGAGCGTTTTTTTGCCCTTCTCTCTCTCTCTCTCTCTCTCCCTGCGCGACGTCTACCGGGGCTAACCGACTATGTGTGCGTTGCTGAGCCAGTGATGCCCGTCTCGCAACCAGTGCGTGCCAAGAGTTTGTTACGCGCAAACTTGGAGAAGCCTCGCAGCCTACAGAGCAGAATGCCGAATATCAAGGTCTTCAGCGGCACTTCGCATCCCGATCTTGCCCAGCGGATCGTCGACAGACTCGGCATCGACATCGGCAAGGTCGTCACCAAGAAATTTAGCAACCTCGAGACATGGTACATAAATGTTTTTTTTACCTTAGACGTGTTTTGGGGTGCACTCGTGGCTAGTAAGCCTGTTTTTGCAGCTTCCTTATTATAATTACAAACTTTCTCGGCAATGGCCCCAACTCGTTCACCTGGCGACAAGGCACGGGATGGTACCCGCCGGCGCGTAACTACCGAGGAGATCGATGCCGCGCGTGCTATGTATTTATTCTCTGTCAATTTCCGCGACCACGTGCTCGAGCGCGCCAAGGTGTTGCGTGGTTTAGTTGAAGTAGCGCGGCTTCTTTCTTTTCTGCCTCGTGCGTCTGATACCGAACGGCCGCTTCTTCGTCGAATTTTCGAACGCGGCGTAGTATTTATTGTTTTACTTTCGCGAAATGCTTGTCTCAGGTTTGATTACGTGTTATGCGACTTACTGTTTGTATTGTAGCTCGCTGCAGCGAGAAATAATCATACCCAATGCCATTATGAATAAATTGAACTGAACTGATATTGATAAAAGTTGTTAGGTGTCTTTCATTTTTTTTTTATTTCTCGACTTACGGTTTTTGTTACACAGTGGATTAAATGCATTGTCGATCGAACGCTCGTTAAAATTTCGGCGATTTAATAATGTATTTATTACTTGTTTCCAAGACTGAACTTTTCAATGCAATTTTTTTTTCTTTTTTTTTTTTTTTTTTCGAGTGCCTCGCGACGTTTTGGATTAATTTGTTGTAGTAAGAGTAATAAAGTTTAATGACTTTTGATAAAGCACGAGATTTATTTAACAGCTGATTGTTATTCCGTTAAATTGAATTTTTATTCTTTATTATTTTTGATAAATCGCAAATTTTTCACAATGTTAATTTCTGAAATTAAATTTTTTTTATCGATAAAAAACTCATTATTAATAAAAAATTAATTATTTTTAAAATTTAATGTATAATATATTTATAAAAATCTTAGATTGACATAAATATCAAATCACTAGAATACTATATATAGGTGTGTCACAGAGTATGAATTAGTTTGATTACACGATCAGTTACATAAATATGAATGCCCTAATTATATTTAAGGTCAAAGCAGCATTATTATTTAATTTTTAATTTAATATGTACATACACTAATGACTGTCTTTTAAACAGTGTGGAAATTGGAGAGTCAGTTCGCGGAGAAGATGTATACATTGTACAAAGTGGAAGCGGTGAGGTCAATGACAACCTTATGGAATTATTGATTATGATCAATGCCTGCAAAATTGCATCAGCATCTCGTGTAACTGCCGTCATTCCCTGTTTCCCCTATGCCCGACAGGATAAAAAGGATAAGGTATGATTTTCCATTAGATTTTGATAAAAGTTTAATATCTGGACATTTAAACTTTTGTCTTTTCCTAAAAAAAAAATCAATGTGCACTATTATGACTGCATCTATATATTTATATATACATATATATATATCTTTTTCATATTTTAAAATTAATATCTTTTAGCATACACTAAGAATGAAATCGAGGGTAGCAATAAATTAATTTTTGTATTTAAAAATTTTTGATAATTAAAGACATTAATTTTTATAGTTCTTTATTTTTGTACAGATTTTTTGTAGTTCTTATGAACAAAATTTATCACATACATTTTTATTTTCTTTTAGTAAAAAATTTATATTATATAATAATTTAGTTATTATATTTGTTTAAATTTATTTATATTTCATTTATAAGTGTTAGTTTTTTTAAGTAATATGTAAAACCTTTTTAATATAATATTTTTAAAAGTTCTAGATATAAATTTCATCAGCAAATAAAAAGAATATGTTTTTTATTTAAACAAATATTAAAGATGATCTTAAATAATAAAAAAAAAAAAAAAAACAGGAAATCTCTATGAATTCATCTGGTGCTATAAATTTGAAGATCAAGGTACATTGTCTCTTTAAATCACTTGCTTTAAAATGAATGTAGAAGCACACATATTTATTCTATTTTTATCTAAATTTGAGTATACCAATAGTATGACATTACTCTTGCTCAACTTTTGCAATATTGCTTAGAATAGCATTATGTAATTAAATCTAGTATATGTTATTGAGTAACCTTGCAACAATATTTACAGTCTATTCAACTAAACTTATTTATTTTGTTTTTTATAAATTTAAGCATTGTTTGTGCAATATAACTTTCTTTGAATGTCTCTAATGCTTCCTTCGATTCTGTTCAATGAATTGTAAGCTTTTTAATTAAAATTTCTCTTTTCAGCATCTCTCAATGTATTATAATAAAGCTTTTCTAAAGAAGAGAAAAAATATATTATTAAAATACAGCCAACTTTAACTTTTACAAGATAAATTACTTTTCAAACTATTCTAACTGCTATCAAAGCACACAGTCCTCTTGTAGTACTTTTAGACAAGCAGTAAAATTTTTCTCTTATTGATGTCTTCGCAGGGAGGTGATGGTGGGGACAAGACAGACTCATCAAAGAGTCAGTTTGTAATGAAGTCAAACGAGTGGAAATTCAGGGTAACTTGCGGTGCACCTTATTTCTGATTTTTTCTTAAGTCTTGATAGCTTGGCCCATATGGAATAAGGGAATTATGATACAAAAATTTATCACTTTTATATTGAATCAACGTTTTGTTCATTATAATCATCTTTTTATTAAAGGATGTTAAAAAATCACATTTGAGAAAATCTTAATTCAAGAAATTAAAAATTTTCAAAACATTTTGTGGTAATATTTTACTAACGAATAACATTTTTAATTTATTACGAAAATTTTTTTACTTTATTGCTCAACAGCGTTTATTCAATTAAAAAATTATTTCAAATTTTCATCAACATGTATGTAACTTCTAGGCAGTATTGCCTTATAATAACATAAAGGTTATCAGTTATTGGATAACCCACACTGTTTATTACAAGAATGATGCATGGAAAAGATCGTGTGGGGTACCTAATTATTCATAACAAAATATGCCCATCAATACTTATAAGATTCCGAAATGCAATATAAATCCATACTTATTATTAAATAAATTTAAATTTTTTAGGAATTGCATGCACTTTAATACATGCGGGTTTACATCATTCGTAAAACTTCATTTTTCTTAATAAACTTCATTAAAACGGGAAATAAATTACTAAATAAACAAATTTAAATATTTTATATTTACACATCAGAAAACAAAGCATAAACTATCATTCTCAATGAATTGATTTACTGAGTAAAATTCTTAAAATTAATATTAATATATTAAAATCAGTCAAAATTATTTCTCTACATTTAAAATGTATTAGGCATCTGAAAATATTATGTATTTTCAATTTTTCAAACCTATTTTTGAATTTCTAAAAAGATTTATCAAAGCTTCATGTGTTTGCACTCTCAATATTATCATGACAAGCAACTGTATATATGCATTTTCATCAGCAAAGTTCTGAATAGCTGGGTGTTTTCAGGACTTTGTACCCGACCTGTCGACAGTGAGTATAAAAAATAAAATTGGAAACGAGAAGCGAGATTTTCGAGTGAAGCGTTTGCCGTTCTGATGAATATAACTCGATGACCAATTTAGATTTGCAATTCTTATTTATCTTGAAATTTTTCTCGATTGGTCCAAACATTTATTATTATTTCTTATTGTTAATATTGTTATTATTTTTTATTAGGACTAACAAAACAAATACAAATCATTTTATCTTGTTTCCCAGTCCATTTTAGATCAACATTATAGCTTATATACCCTCACGAAATTAACGAGGAATTTTCGATAAAGGCTCATTGACTAGTTTCTGAATGAGAGGGCAAAATATTAATATAATAGCATTACTGTCCATTCACTTCCTATATAAAAGCAGTTTACAGCATATGTATTTCTGATCGTCTATTCTGCAAATTACTAATACCTGACAAACATACTTATAATATGCTTTCATTTACATGTGCGAAATTAAGGGAAAAATTATATGTTTTTAATATCCATTATAATCTATCAGTATTATCTTTAAACTAATCGTTTTCCTTGAATTAGTTTTAAATAATCATTTACTTTTTTATCAACATAATTAATATATTACTAATTTGAAAATATTATTTTTTTTTTAATTTTCTTCCCTTTTTATTATAATTAAATACACACAAACATTTCTCAACTTGTATGTAATTACATATAATCTTTTCCTAAGGCAACTAATCTCGGAAAAGCTTATGATTACTTACTGATAAAATGGTGCTTAAGTAAGAATGAACTTCTGCTTGCCTCCGGTTTTATATCAGCATTTCTAGAGCTTCTTGCTCGGCATATTCTAACAAGAAAAATAACATGAATCAGCTTTTTGTGATGTTGCAGCTATCGTCTCTTACGGAAAAATAATAGTTATAAATTATTTTATCTTTTTTGTTAAAAAAGCAGAGTTCACCTGCTAGATGTAATAATTTATTAATTTATTTTAAAATGGAAATTGATAAATGGAAAAAGGGAATGAAATTTTTAAATCTTCACAAATCTAAAGATATTGCCAATTTAATTAGTTCAAAGTGAACACTGCTTTTTCAATTATTCTGAATTTTTAGTAAATATTACTGCTTTGCTCAGGTCCTGTTGAGTTTAACTGGGGTGCATTTGCAACATTTCCTCTGTCTTCTTTTGTCAACTTATTTATCTAAATGTTTTGTACACTAGGCCATTGTATTCATATTTTGTCCCCTCCAAATACAATACGTGAACAGTATTTTTTTCGTAAACCTTTAGATAGATTCTGTTTCTTGAAAATTTCGTAAAAAAAAAAAAAATTAACCAGCGAGACTTTTCAAATTACAGGGTATTGTCAGTTGCAAATGGACTTCAAGGACTTGCCTAGTTTTAAGCCAAGTGAGTTCCCGCAAGTTCTAACGATGATTTGCTAATTTTGCAGAGTCGAGCGCCCATCTCAGCGAAGCTGGTAGCAAACATGCTGTCCGTCGCCGGTGCTGATCACATCATCACTATGGACTTACACGCCAGTCAGATCCAAGGCTTCTTCGACATTCCCGTAGACAATCTCTTTGCTGAGCCTGCTGTTCTCAAATGGATCAAGGAGAACATCCCCGAATGGAGGAACAGTACCATTGTTTCTCCCGATGCCGGTGGCGCTAAAAGGTCAGTGGCTAATTTCGTTTTTATTTTTAGTTTTCATTTGCAATAGTTTTTAATTTAAATATTTGCAGGGGTCAATAGACTTTCAACTAAATTTATTAATATTGAAATTAAACAAGTTATCGTTATTCTTGCGTTCGTTAAAAGGATTAATTTTAAATCTTCTTATAGTCGATGTCAGTTTTGAACTGTAAGATTTGTTCTCATTTTTAAAACCAAGATATTTACATTCAATTTTGTGCAATTATTTGTAGCTGATCATTAAATTTTTACTGCACATGTCTGAATTTAATAAAATATTTCAATTGTTTGTTTTAATAGTAAATTTCTTATTTATTTGATTATTATACAATTGCGATTTCTTCTTTCAAGGTTTGATAATCAGAGTATAAGTTATTTATCAATATAATTTTTTCACAGAGTAACATCCATAGCAGATCGTTTGAACGTTGATTTTGCGCTCATCCACAAGGAGAGGAAAAAGGCCAACGAGGTTGCAAGCATGGTTCTTGTCGGTGACGTCAAGGACAGAGTCGCCATCCTCGTAGACGACATGGCAGACACCTGTGGAACAATTTGTCATGCCGCTGATAAACTCGTGGAGGCTGGCGCTATAAAGGTTTATGCCATCCTGACGCACGGTATTTTTAGTGGCCCTGCTATCAGTAGGATCAACAACGCCTGCTTCGAAGCTGTAGTCGTCACCAACACCATTCCTCAGGATGCCCACATGAAAGACTGCTCCAAAATCCAGGTAAAATGAATTTTTAATTTAAATCAATTTTTATTTAAATCAAATTTACTTTTATCATTTACTTAGTATCATTTTGAATATTCTTTAGATTAATTTGTAAATTTACTTTTTTTATTACCAAAGTTTAGTACATAATACATTTTATATTTTAATCCTTTTTATAGTGTATCGACGTTTCAATGATGTTTGCTGAAGCAGTCAGAAGAACACACAATGGAGAATCAGTGTCATATTTATTTTCGAATGTACCATATTAACTACTACTTCCTGACACATGTTAGGCGGGTCACGTAAAAAGAATGGAATCCTACATTAGTGATTTACTGCTAATAACAGATAAGGTTCGAGTAAAATGAACAGAGAAATTTGCCAGAACGACTGCGTTTATTGGAAAACGATGATTTTATAAAATACTGAAATTTGGAACATCCACGACACCTTCATGAATATTATCTTCAAATAGTCTAGCGGTAACTTCGATTTTGATTTTGTAATAGTAAGAATTGATAATAATACTGTTAATAGCGGAATCTTATACGATAAAAAACAACAATAAGAAGAAATTAACGCATTAGAATCATATCGTCGACTTTAACGCAGCAATTTGCTATGTTAGGAATATTACAAGCGTGTGTAGATTTCTCCTTATACATTACGTAGCACGCGATAAAATCTTGTTTGTTAGAGTACATATTCAACGATGGAAATCTTCGCAGCAAGAATTTAGTATTGTTAGTAAATCGACAGAGTGTCTTGTTAAACTGCCTCTTATCTTTTTTTTGGTTTGCATTTAATCAATGACAAAATTAGCTAATGATTGATAGCGCTAAATATTTTTTCCTGTGAAAATAAAATGAAAACGCAAAGAATGGTATTTCTTATCATTGGGCAAAAATTTTTTATACGAAGCCTTTGATAATAATTGCAATATTACGTAATTTTTCTTATTGACGTATACAAATTTATTTTTTACCATTCTTGAAATATTTTAATATAGATTCTTACTTGGAATGAAGTTTTTTCAAATTTACATATTTGATATACTAATAAAGTTTTTATTTTAATTACAGAATTTAGTTTTAACAGAATCTTGTAGTGATAATTATTTTTCAGACCGTACATTTTAATTTTTATAGTTTAAGAAACTATCTAATTATATAATAAAACATTTCTTCAGATATACAAAACATTTGTATAAATAATTTTTTAATACTTAAAAATTTCTCTTGTATGAGATAAATTATAATAAATTGATTTTATTTAAACCTTGAAATTATTTTTGAAAAATATTTGTAGGCAAAAAATGTTAGCATTTGCTTAAAAAATCTGTTGAAAATGAAATATATTAAATAAATTTTCTTTTTTTACAAAAGTAAATGATAAAAAATGAGTCATTTCTTATTGATCGAAAAAATCCTTACAAATATATATGAAAAAATATTATATTTAGATGTTACAATGGTAAGTTTTTGATATAATTGTTTTTCTAAAACAATTTTTGTAAGCAACATGACTTTGTTTTTAAGTTGCATGATGCTCCGTTGACAGAAGCGTTATCTAAATTATATTCAATTCTTCTGTATGTGTCCACAGTCTATTGAATTTCAGATATTGATTTTCTTAAATTTGGTCTTGATTAATAAAATTTGGATAAAATAAAAGCGATAAACGACATGTAATTTTAGCTACTTTATTATTTGGTCTATTACAGTACAAAATGTTTTTAAGCGTATTGACATTGTAATCGCTAAATGAATAATGGCACTTTGGAATGCTCACAAAGTTACAACATAAGAATTACTTGTAAAAATCATATTGCTTGCTTTTAAGAACTGATTTATGATTACAATTTACGTACTTTTTTACTATTATAATCTAATAAATACTAATTTCAATGGTTTATACTAGCAAACCTCATCCCTACTTGCGTTCATCCTTCCTATTATAAAAACAATTTTGCACACTTTATATGTTGTATATTATTAACAATTAAATAATCATAAGAAAGATACGATTTAATAAATTATTAAATCAAAATAATGACTTTGATAAAAACTTTATTTTCTTCTTTTTATATATGAAAAATGAAAGTAAATTAATTATTATATATGCTAATATCACTGAACAAACTATATTTGTTCTATATATTGTACGAAAAACTTTTAAGACATGAAATTCCATTGATTTGTCATGATTCATACCTTACCCTGTTAGATCAGTCCCAGATATTCTAAATATCAAATTAGGTAATTTATTTATTTGGTTATCCAATCTTTCGTTTTTCTGTGAATTAAAAAAACACTTACTAAATGTAGAAATTTCGTTTGCAATAAGATATTTTATGGCTTCTTTAAGCACCTAAGTTTTTTCTACTCCTGGTGGTAGAGTTATATCAAATACTATTGGTGGATTGCTTGGTAAATAATTTAAGTCACAGGTCGAAGCGTTAATGAATATAATCTTGCCATCTGAAGATATACCATAGCCTGAAAATATATTTTAATGAATAAAAGAAAATTTTAAATAAAAATTTTATGTGAGCTTGAAAAATTTATTTGAAACTTTAAAAGTTAATAAATTAATTATACAATAAACACCTTCGTGTATGTGTCCAAATACGTGGTATTTAGGTTTGACGCGATTTTGTACGGTACTTAATAATTCTACACATCCAGCTCTAACTCCACTGCAACAAAGGTCACCATGACCTACTGGTGGAGTATGAGTGACAAGAATATCAGTATCTGCTGGAATCATATCCCACTTTGATAAACATGGCTCTCCTCTAGGTACATTAAATGCCCATTTACAAAATTCTGGTTGCCTGCAATAACAGATACAGTAGTTTTATAGTTAAAGAAATAATATCTAGACATATGTGTTTAAATAATTAATGTATCAAATATTCAAGTGTTCCTATATACCACATTCTTTAAAATATTCGAAAATTTATATTGAATCTATTAATTTAAATCAATATTTGAACTTGAAATACTTACCATGGTGTGCCATAAATCTTGACACCAGAAATAATAATTTCTGAATCTTCTAAATAAGTACAATTTGTTAATCTATCTTTAACATTATCTGTTTTAATGGCATTTGTTAAAACATCTTTTGACATTCCTAAAGTTGGAATGCTGTCAAATATACTGGTCCCTGTAGTTTTATGTCTATCTCCACTCAAGTGAGTGGAAAATGGATGAGTAAATGTAGAGTCAAAGCTAAGTTCATGGTTTCCAGCAATTACTAATTTATGTTTATGAGGAAGATTACCTAAAAAATATAATATAAATAGATTTCTTTATTTGCTTATAATTTTTACTTTAATATAAGAATTACTAAACTAAAAATTACCAATCCAATTATTAAAATCTACAACTTCTTGAAGACTTCCACACTTGGTAAAATCTCCAGCATGAATGAAAACATCTCCATCCGGAATGTCAAACTTTATATATTGAGTCAGTGAATGAGTATCACTCATGCAAACAACTCTAAGCTAAAAATTAAAATGTACACAGCTAAGTATGTAACTCCTCACAAAAATCGCGCAATAAGTATTATAATGAATGAAAAATAAACTTAATCATAAATAATTAAATCATTCACCGAAAATTCTTAAAAATTAATTAAGCTTAATAAGTACCTTATCATTAGGAATTTCAGTAGTCGGCATTTTGGCGTTAATTTTAATAACTTTTTGCTGCTGCGATAGTTCTTGCCAGGCGGCAGTTGGATTGCCTGTTAACGGATGAACTCCAATCTTCATGATGCTAAAGATAATTTTTCTTCATTAAAATGTACCTTCTATTGTTTAATAAACAATGAACATTAATTACTATGGATAGACTATTAAAAAAAATTTATTTTTAGTATAATCCCTCAATCCTTAACTCTTCACGCAAAGCGGCACAAAGAAGTGCAATCGCAAAGTCTAGAATTCTAACCTTACCCAACCTCGGCACTGTGGTCGATTTCGTTATAATGTTATAATGTAATTGAACTTTTAAACAAAATATAATGATAAAATTGATGGATATCTTCCGTACTTTTTAATAATATGGATATACAATAAAAACTTGCATTTAATGCATTTACTAAACAACTTATTAAAAATTTAAAGCTTTAAACGTTTTGTAGAGGATACCTATTATTTATAAAAAAATAATTAAATGTAGGTTTTAAATAGAAAGTTTGAAAAATTTTCAATATTTCAAAATTTATTTCATTATGTTCTAAATGCATACAGATTTTCACAAAAAAATTAAAGAACAAAAAATTTCTTCATACATTTGAAAAACTGCGGGCATTTAAAGTCAATAAACGTGTCGTTACATCGGTAAATAAAGAAACAGGATTACAGGAACAGTGTTATACAAAATAACGTCCATTATCTGTTCTTGTTCCTTTATACGTGTAACAGCTTTTAAACTTACTAAATCCGAGAGGCAGGGATGAGAGATCAGAGGATATCGTGCCCATAAATAAGTATCATTTTTTGAGATACTAGCTCATTCCGATCTCCGATGCAAGTCATCGTGACTTAACAGTGTTAAATCCTTTAAACAGATTTTATATATTTTTAGTTGAAATTATTCGTAATTAACCGACAACAATGCTTCGCAAGGTAAAACAACATTGCGATAGTCTTATTTTAGTTATTGCTTTATTTATATTTTAAATACACCATTGGTTTCTCATACCAATAATCTCAATTAAACCTTCATCATGTATTTATTATGTTTGTTAGATCGTCAATAAGTCGGTGCTTCAAACCACTGCTAAAACTTTCTCAACAACATCTGTTTCCAAGAATTTTAGTTTTCGTAAGTATTTACGTACTTTAATTTTAGGTTACATTTGTTTAAAACGATTTTTTTAATTAAAAGTATACATAATTTTATATTATCAGTAAATCGATAAAAATTGTAAAAGTGAAAAAAAATAACATTTATACAATATAATGAAGATAAATTTTTTTGCAACATGAACTTCGGAATTACAAATTTATCGCATTACTATTACTATTTAATCAAGTGAACGACCTTTGAACTTTTATATTACACACGCAGTATAATTCAATTTGAGATCGAAGATCGAAAATCGGTGATAAATTGAATGCTTATTTAATATTTTTGTTATAATAATGTTACTTTAAATAATCATATTAATAGTTTTAAAAATATTATAAATAATTTCATTTATAATTTTTATTTTAGAACTTAATGACACACAAAAGGAATTTCTAGAAACTGCACAGAAATTTGCAAGAGAAGAAATCATACCTGTGGCAGCTCAATATGATCGCACGGGTGAATACCCTTGGGATTTAGTAAAGAAAGCATGGAATTTGGGACTATTGAATCACCATATTCCACAGAGTGTTGGTAATAAATGAGCTTCCATCTTTATACTGTTAATTAATACACATTTTGTTAAAATTAATTTAAAATTGGTCTTTTAAGGTGGTCTTGAGCTTGGAATTTTTGATGGTTGTTTAATTAGTGAAGCTATTGCGTACGGTTGTACAGGAATCAAAACTGCTTTAGAAGGATCAGGTCTTGGGGTATAAAATATTTTATTTTTGTGTATTTTAAAATATTATTTAGTTTAAAAACTAAAACATTGCTTTATTATCAATTATCAAAATTATACTAAAGTAATATGATTATTACTCTTTAGCAAACACCTGTTATTATTGCTGGAAATAAAGAACAGCAAAAAAAATATCTTGGTAGACTACTTGAAGAACCACTTGTTGCTGTAAGTACTCTATGGTACATAATTATTGTTTATTATCAGAAAATAAAATTTATAATTGGTTTTAATTTTAGGCTTACTGTGTTACGGAACCAGGTGCTGGATCAGATGTAGCAGGTGTGAAAACGAAGGCAGAAAAAAAAGGAAAAGAGTGGGTACTTAATGGTACAAAAATGTGGATTACCAATGGCGGAGTTGCCAACTGGTACTTTGTTTTAGCTCGAACAAATCCTGATCCAAAAGCACCAGCGGGTAAAGCTTTTACAGCCTTCATTGTTGATCGTGATTCAGAAGGCTTAACACCTGGTCGTAAAGTAAGTTTATAAATTTTATTAACTGATGATGTGATTAATAGAAACTAAAATTTTCTAAATCAAAATTCTTAATGAAATTTATTTAACTTAAATAATTAAAATTTAATTCAAGTCCAGAAATGAATATAATTTAAAAAACTAGAAAATTATTTAAAAGTTTGTCGTAGTTTTAATATAAAATAAAACTCCTATTTAATGTACACATTTTCAGGAAATAAACATGGGTCAAAGATGTTCAGATACTCGCATGGTCACGTTTGAAGATGTCAGAGTCCCTGAAGAAAATGTATTACTTGGAGAAGGTGCTGGATTTAAAGTCGCCATGGGAACTTTTGATAAAACTAGACCAGCGGTAAAATTATTTACTATCAAATTATATCGTTTAACAATCTAAAAGTTAAGAGCTTCAAATATTTTTAATTACTTTTCTTAATACATAAATAGGTGGCTTGTGGTGCTGTTGGTTTGGCTCAAAGAGCTTTAGATGAGGCTACCAAATATGCCTTAGAACGAAAAGCGTTTAATAAACCTATTGCTGAACATCAAGCAGTAGCATTCATGCTTGCCGATATGGCAATTGGTATCGAAACTGCAAGGCTTGCCTGGATGAAGTCTGCGTGGGCTCTTGATAACAAAGATCCACAGGGATCTATGCTTGCAAGTATTGCAAAGTGTTATTCTGCTGATGTTGCTAACAAATGTGCCACAGATGCTGTCCAGGTATAAATATGAAATCTCAAATAATCGCTTTTTTTAAGTATTTATTTTCCACGCAAAACTAATAATATCAATATAAATATTAAAATCTTATTAAATAGATTTTCGGAGGTGCTGGTTTTAACTCTGAGTATCCAGTGGAGAAATTGATGAGAGATGCTAAGATTTACCAAATTTATGAAGGCACTGCTCAAATTCAAAGACTGATTATTTCAAGACACCTTTTTGCTAATGCAAAGGCAGGAGCAAACTAAAATTTTTAAATGTTTACTATTAAAAGGATCAGACAATTTAAGCAATCCGACCATTATCAATGCAAGAATTTAAGAATACATATAGAAAAATATTACGCTAATTTTACAAATTTTTTACTATTTTAGAATTTAATAAAATGTTAATGAAATGTTAATTTTTTTTAAGACTTTTATACTGTTGATATATACTTTTGATATACACTGTACAGATACACGGCAATAAATTATGCATTTTTTAATGTAATGAAATATTTCTATTATAATTTACCTAGGATAATTTATAGTAGGATAGTTGTTATATTGACTAATAAAAATGGTAATATAAAATGAGAAAAACTACAAAATATATATTTATATATTGAATAAGACGAAGTAAAATGTAAACATTTTTGGTACTCAAAGTTTCCACTCATTAAGGTAGACATAAATAACACGACTACATTTAGTTTAAATTTAGTATAAAAACAAAATGTATCGGCGATCTGGATGATGGGTTGCTTTGTTATCTTCAGGTCCGATCGCTCTCGGAGGGCGAGTTCTTTTTATCAGCTATGCCATTAATATATCGCTAATCATGAGAAGAATTATAATAATTATATAATAATTATTACAGGCAGCATATTGACATAAGATTTAATACTTTGGATTGATTTTAAATGTACTTGGAGTAACAGTGAAATTTATTTAAGCTACCTTAAAATTCTAAGTTGCAAGTGGTAAATTATTGTAGGCATTATGGTTTTCAAATTCCTCATTATAAATCATCATTTCGTGATATTTATAATTATTTCAAATTATTAAATAGATAAAGTTCTGCCAATTACTCCATATCCCATAATGAAATGACAAAAACAAACCTACTAAAGCACCTGTGCGATTCTCCCATCATCGAATTAAGGCATTAATAAGCAGGCAGGCCGCGCTTTCGAATTCCGAACCGGCTGTCGTCCATCCACGCGACTCGCAGCACAAAGAGGCGCACGAACATACCTGCGTGCATCGCTCGCACTTTCATTACCGAGCGTTCGCACAGAGCGGCTGTACAACACGACGCCCGACGAATTATGCAATTTTGCGCTTGCCGAGAAAACACGCACGGCCCGGAGAGCGCGTTGTGACACCTGACACGACCTGACCTACTTTTTCGGCCTGTCACCATTACCGAGGCAGACACTTTGCCATTCGGCACTTTATACGTGTATAACAGCGAAAAGAGCTCGGGTGGCAAATTTTTTAGTGCACCTTTTTGCGCCGAGTTCAGTGAAGAGGATCCCAATTTTTGCGGGGTGGTCGTCGTTTACTTTGAACTTGGATTCAGTTACTTGGCACTGATGGAATCTAGGAAGATCACACAATTAATATTCAAATGAAAAAGTCATTTCGATACATTGGTAAAGCGAAAGTTTAGGACACCGCTAATTATTTGTGAACTTCGAGATTTCTTTATAAGCATTCAAAATGTAATATTTAATCACTAGTAATAAGTAACAGAAGGTAAGAATTAAGTAGTTACAGGATTAGACCTAGTCACTAAAGCTTATAAATTTCTTTCTACTTCTATAACGATAATTTCAAAAAACCTATGAGTAATTTAATTTTGAATTAAATTATCGAAAAAATCATCATCAGCTGCTTATTTTCGTCGAATTGTCGCGTCAACTTGTCTTGAGAAGAATGCGGTAAATAATAGACAGTTGCAACGATGAGCGCTCGGTCAAAAATACAAATATCGAGGAGGCTCATAAATTATGTAACGAGCAGAGCGAGTCGATCATAGTGTAGATATTTTGCGCAAACGTCAAATAGGTCGCGCGCGCATTCGCTGGGCTCTTCGACTAGTTTTCATCTTGACTTTACGAATTCTTTCAAAAGAATTTGTGTCGGCCCAATTCCTTTAAAATTTAATTTTCAAAAATGTACAATGTACAATGTATTTAAATTTCATTTGTTATTACGATTAACGTTGACACAACTCGCAATGTAATGAATCATTTTTTTATTTTATAAAATATAATTAAAACGTATAAGATATATGATTTTATAAACTTTTACTCTACCTGCGAGATCAGTAATAAATAGAATTATAAATAGAATGGTATTCAATAATTACATACGGCTGATAAATTATTTCATAAACTGTCGAAAAAAAGCTATTACTTTCACAAGAGTGAAGCGAAAATAATTCGCATTCCATAGAACAGATCCCGATGAAATCACGATGTACTACTTGCGTCAAGTGCACTTCGCTTCGATCTACATGCATCTTCAGTTCCACTGATAAACTTCAAATTTCAGTGACAGCTCAGTCGCTTATTCAACAAGTAGTTGGACCGACGTCAAAGCCATCCAGTAAACTGAGACAAACTGTGCGTGAAATTCTCCATAAATACTAATCGGTAACCGGCGTTTAAATCGCAGTATTATCACATCAACGAGTTTCGAAACAGCCAACGAGGAGCCCAGTCGAAAACTTGAGTTAACCTAAAATTTTTCTCGGTGGACCGTCGCCGAAATGCGTTGCGCTCAAAATTCAATATTCTGTAAATTCTGCAAATTCGTCTAAAATTTCTCAGAGACGAATCAAATGAGGTTTGAAAAATTTGAAATTATTTGAAGTTTTGGGTTTTAAACGAAATGTCGGGGCTTGCAGATTTCAAGATGCACTCCTGAAGTGCACACAAAAAAATCATACGGGCCGGTCTTGCAGACTGAGCGCGCGATTCCTATCTACTGGTGATGCACGAGTATGTGTGCAATGTGACTAATTTTGAGAATACACTTGACGGTCAAATACCGACGGTGAAACGTCAAACTTTAATTCCTGAATATTCGATTTCTGTATAAAATGCATGCATTATTCGTGTGCTAGTCGACGAAGCTCCAGTGCTGCTTTTATTTTTTATTTAAAATTTTAAATTGTATAAGTTGGCAAATATATTGCTTCTTCAGATAATCATTTACGTACTATTAAGGAATCAAACAAATTTTAAAGTAGTCAATTTAGTAATTTAGTTTGAGAAAAAAATCATGAAATTTCAATTTGTGAGATGCAAAGAATACACACGCAGTTATCATCGTTTAATTATCACGCGTAATGAAAAAAATTCAAGCTTGCAGAACGCTGTTCGTTGACACTTCAGTTATTACTTTCGCTTTTATCTTCTAGCCAAGCTCGAGAGTACTTAGCAGCAGTAGTAGCAGCCGGTAAAATCAGACGGGGAGAGGAAGAGAAAGAAAAAGAGAGCGACAGACTAAAGAAGAGCCACGGGCGTAAACTTGACCGTCGGCGACGGTCAGGGACGCGAGTCAGCGACCGTCCAGGCAGCTATGCACGCGTGTGAGTATATGCGTGTCCCGGCAGCGGCTGCGGCGGTGCAAATATCATGACGAAGACAAAGGGGGAAGACTTAGAAGCTCGGCCCGGAGAATCAGAGTTGACGTCTTCGACATAGTCCCGAAGATAAATAACCAAACCATCAACTGTACAAAACACTCAACAATTGCAAGGACAACACTCGTTTGACTCGGAGAGTGTAAATACAAAGTGGCGCGTACGTATGTGTGCCTGCGGCGACGGGGACGTGCACGCGAGAGAGATAGAGAGAGAGAGAGAGAGAGAGGCCAGATTCGCGCAAAGTAGAACCAGTGTGTAAGTGAAGTGGCCTACAGACCTACATTTGTCTAACGTTCGATTTTTCTCGCTCCGCTCTCCGTCTCTCTCCCCGGTGTGCCGGCTAAGGACAGCGAAGGTGGAAAAACAGCGCGACCTGCAGCTGAGATAACAAATAAATAGACGGACGAAAACGCTCTGCGAAATATTGCCGTATAAAGAAGGGGGCCTTGGCAGTTGGCAGCAGCAGCAACGGTGTCGCTGCTCCCAGGAGCGACGACGACGACGACGACGATGATAATGATAATGATGATGACAATGATTTCGAATGCCTCTGAGACGAGAATGCTGATGAACCGGATGTTCGCTTGAGACAGAGAATTGAGGTGACAGTTTCATGTGCCTCACCAAGAGCAGCAGCCCACCAAAAAGAGATAAGTAATAAAAGGAGCGAGACAGAGGGAGGGAAGGAGAGAGAACGAGCGACAACAATCTCTCTTTCTGCTCTCTCGCGACGTATGTGTCTTAGCGAGCAGACATACTATTTTTCTTGATTGTATGTATAAAGCCTGCTGGTGCATATTTGATTATTTTTTTACATGCAGCACACAAAGAACATGCTCAGGGTGTAGCAGTCTACTCAATGCCTTTGCAGAACACTGTGATAGTGTATTTTGGAAGACACATTTTTGGAGGATTTTAGGCAAGTTGCTTTTTAATCAAACATTGTTGTTATCAATGGACAAGTGTGCAGTTTTATAATTGACCTGCAGAGAGCAGATTTTATGAACAAGTTTTTATACAATGTACGAAGGCAAAATGGCAAGTTCATTGGGCATCAGTGCTACTCTCAATGGAGGAGCTTGCTCCGAAAGCCTGGATTCAGAGAGTTCCAGCAATGCAGCCAGCACCACAACCCCCCTGGCTGGCGAAGTCAGCACCAACAACTTAGAGCTGGCAAGTCCTCAGCAGCAGCAGAATTTAGACATGGTATCAGAAGTCACAACAGCAGGAGACGTCATAATCTCAGGTAACCTCAAAAAAGCAGCTTGCCGCATCTCTTTCTGGCTAGTTTTCGGTGCGTGCGTACGGCAGGCATACACACGCGTGGCCCCCCGCACACATACTGCAAATACATGCGCACCAAGCAGCGCTCTTTCTTCTCTCTTACTTATACTGGCTCTTTGTTGCGTTACTGCTGCTGCTGCTGCTGAGTGCGTTTGTCTGCGTTTCGCTTTTTAAAGCAGTGCTCTTTTATATTTCCTCCATCCTGTGTCTCGCGGCCCCCTCTCGGCTTCTCTAGCCTACATTTCCCGTCTCTCTCGAAATCACTCTTACTCTCGTTGAGAGCCGTGCAGCCGGGATACTCCTTTCCCTTTCTCTCGCGGGCGCGCCTCTGTACGCGCCTTTTTCCTCTCGCTCTCTCCCCCGCTTGACTCGCTCTCCCTCTCACTCGTGCTCATTCACTTTCGCCCCGAGCGCTCGCCGATTATCGCCGTCTCGCTCGCTCGCGAGGTACACACATCCGAGCGCGGTTCTCTGTGTGCGGTTAGAGAGGTGTATAAGTATTCGCTGATTCCACGTAGCAATGTTTCCTGTAATAAATGAGCGCGCAGCGCCGGATCCACCCACAATCCTTTTTTCGTCCTTTTTTCCATACTCTTTCTTTCTAGACTAGTCCTGAAATTTCAACCTCCTTCTTTCTTCCAGCCTTTCTTTCGGAGACTGCTGGCATCCTTTTTGTTGCGCACGCGTGACGCGTTTCTCGAAATCTCGAATGTATTCTTGTAAGACTGACGAGGATCCTTCTGACGAGGAAACTTTTACGTCTATAGACATTTTGTTTTAGTAGATAAATTTTATTTTCACAAGTTTATTTTGGATATCACATTGGAATCACGACGTTGCGATTCGAGCGTTTTTCAAAGTAATCTAATAAAAGTCGCTATGAATTTATTGGCATATATGTTATTATATTTATCTGGATCTTTTGTTTATCATGCATTGGAGCACGCTTTTCATTACACATTAGGAAATGCATTCCGACAGAAAGTAACAGTAAAAAGTGTGTAAGAAAGAAAGATTTTACAACAGAGATAAACGCTTTACTTTTGAGCGCCGCATAAATAGCCGAGATATAATTAATTAACTACAATAAAATTATGATTTATTTGTTTTTCTAATACAACTTTACACGTTTTCAATTTATTTTATGCTTAGTACTTAAAAATAAATCATTGAAATGTAACAATGAAAAATTCCTTTAAACTTTGATTTATTTCTTTTGATGTTTACTAACTTTCTTATTGTTTTATCTTCGTCGATATCCGTAAAATTTTGTTAAAATAATCTGCTCCAGTTATTTTTTGGTGCATAAATGACTAGCTGTTGTTTTTTTGAATCTTTTGAATAGTTTTTTAGCTTCGATAACCTAATTCGATGCTTTTGCAAAGAAAATCTTTATCATTTTTTTAATTTTCGTTTTCTCAAATAAAAATTCCACTGTAAAGCTAATAATAAATAACTTCACAGTTTCAGTTAAAAAATGTATTTAAATAGATAAAAAAAAAAATAGAAAACAATCTGTTCGATACACATTCCTGAACGTTCACCCGTAACAGCAAATCAAAATAACGAAAGTGTTACAATGTACATTAGATTTTCTCCTCCTCTGTACCGAGCCTAAAATTCAAAGCTCCTTTGGAACGTGAATGATTAATAATGCTATTTACCTCACGCGAATGCCGAGTTTATATATAGAGATCTATTTTGTGTATTACAAAACGCATTGCGTCACTGCATGATAATGTATTTTTACAGCCGGGCGTAAATAAGGAGGCTCGAATGCGCGCGCAAACATCGTTTGTAAATGTGATTAGCGTCAGCACGTACGTGTAAAAAACGCAAGTTTGAAATGCGAGATTCGATTGTGAGGTAGTCTCGCGTGTCACTTGTTCAGGGAGAGGTGGCTGCGAATAATGCGATTTAAGAGAAATGTCAAAGAAACTCTTCATTTTTCCGATAATAAATTATAGTTATAGTTTGTCTGACCTTTTAGAAGCTATACAATTATTTTATGAAAATTCTTTTCCGTTCCATGTCCTGATGACGATCTAATTACTTTCAAGATTCGGAGGGTAAATATTGAAAAGAAACTTTATTCAAACTGATATTCCAGGAAGAATTAGAGTATATTTAGTTGAAAAAATGCAATTCTTTATTTAAAATATAGATTTAGAATCATTATTATTACTTCTCGCATTGAAAAGAATGATTACAGCAGCGCGTTGCCAATTAAAATATTTCCATTAACACTTCAAAAAATAACTCGAAATTTATTTTCAACGCAGGTGCCATCGCATACATAAAATAATATATCCGCGAAATCGACCTGCAGCACAAACAGTCCGAAAACCTTCCATCGCCGAACCCATCCTTACTCGAACAAAATTTTATCAATATCCAATGTTGGTCCCCTTTGAAAGCGGAATTATGCGCCGAAGGAATTCCGTCCTGGTCCAGAGAGCGAACTTGGCCCGCATAGATCGGATTCTCGCGAGGCTCTGCGGCCCGTCGTCGACCACCTCCGGCATGCTCGCACACGCAGACGCAGGCGGTTCGCTGATAAGGCAGGCAGAGCCGAATGCCGAGGAGACACGCCGCTCGTAGAATCGAATATCTTCATTGGCTGCGGGAGTGATTATTACCCCGCGGGGCAGGTCGACCTGAGCGTTTCGCTGAAAATCGATGGGTTTCGTTGATTGATCACTTTGGCAGCTCTTTGGGATGCGAAAAATTGGGTCTGACGAAAGATTCTTCAGAAATGATGGATTTTTTTTTTTTTTTTTTAAGTAATGTTTAGCGATTGCTGCGACGAATTAAATAACATATTCAGTTATTTGAGAAAAATTTATTATAATTTAGTCTCTCGAACATTCCGTTAAATATTCAACAGATTGGATTCTTTTAATGAACTGTTACACAATTGATAAACAATATCTGAGGAAAAATTCGATGATAATAAATTCAGTTTGGCTTACCGCATATTTATCTTGCATATCGTTAACACAGAATTACTTACATTCTTTTTTAATATCCTTGACATGATTACACTGTTCTAAAAGTGATACTGCCAGTAATTCTTTTCTGCACGTAAGATATCTAAAATTCAATCGATCCAACTAGCATAATGACTTAATTTAATTTTAGTCGCGCTTCAGTCCTCGCCTTGCAAATATCGATATTTCTTTCGAGAAAACTTTAATATTCAAGCCTTTTTATTCCAAAATAAAACAATACTATTTATTAATTTTTTTTGTTATAGCAATAATGAATTTAGTATTCTTTAGGGTAACATATAAACGAGAAAACATTTTCCAAATCGGCAAGCACGACGTACACGGTATTTCAATCGGCAAGAACGTATACATTGATCCGGGACCTTTGAGTTCGTTCGACCGCACTTGATGTGTCACTCGCATTCTCCCATGTTAGCTGGGGCGACGATCAGCGACAAAAAGCGCCTCTGCAAAAGCCACTTCTGCGGTTTCTGCAGTTCCGGGCCGTGCCGAGAAATAATTGCGCGCTCTCCGCCTGCAACCACGCCGACCGCGTTTCAACTCGATGCATGGAGAGAGCGCGTTAAAAGTATTTCCGTGTAACCGTTTCTAAATTTATTTTCCAGACAAAGCGCGCGCGCTTATCGCGCCAACGAGAAATGAATTTCGTTATTCTGAAAAGCCAACTTTGAGAACTCGCTCGCGGGGAGAGATTTAAAATCAGAGTGTAGGGCTGCAAGCGCCGAAATTAATTAGGAGACTCAATTTTGTCAATCGAATGGAATTTTCTCTAAGAGACTGTAAACGACGTCGGTCCGCTGCAGCTGCCAGTTATTTAATAAGCAGACCAGCATTTGTATACTCTCGAAATTTAGCGGCGATCCAATCAAGCGCATTACGAACGCGGCCACTTGCCAGTCTTTATCATTGATCGTATAAAGCCCGGGCTGTAAATCCATTTTTGGCGCTTGAATGGGTCCAGTCGAGCGCGAAAGCAGCGCTACGTTTTGTCAATTCGCAGAGAGACCGAAACTGGGCCAGAGACGTGGGCGGTCGGAGCGGCGCGAAACACTCGAAAGCGGCGTCTCCTCGTCGCCCTTTTTTCCTCTCTCTCTCTCTCTCTCTTTCTCCTTCTCTCCTTCACTCTCGTTCTCCGCCTTTTTTCGCTTTTACGCTTGCGCTTATATGCTGCCGCTTACTCTCTCTCTTACATTATTTATTGTACGATTGTTGTGTGTAAACACGTTTTTCGTTGATTTTTCGGCCCTGTATTGTATGTAAATTCTCGTGTAAGCCGTTTTTACTAGTGTACTTTGTTAAGTTCTTTTTATGCTGTTACTTTCGTCGACTTACATCAGCGAAAAATGGGTTTATGCGCGTTCAACTTTTCACAGTTTCCAAAGTGTCGTGTGCCTAATATTTTAAGGCAGTCTGAATGTCAAATTGCAGACTATCAAATAAAAAAATTTTCTGCAAAACTGTTTCTTAAATTTAACTATTTAAATATATTCATTATCATGCGTATTTTATTGTAGGATACGTAATCAAAAAATTGAAACTTTGTGCTTCAAACTTCAGACTACCTTTAGCAAATCGTTAGAATCGCACTATTTCAGAAAATTTGGAAACTATGAAGAGCTAATTATGATATTTATACATTTTACGAGCCGTAAGTAGAAACATGTGAAGCTGCGACTGCTGCAAAATATGAATATAAAAATTTAGGTGCCAGCCAGTATAAAGTGTCTCCTCAGCCCCTTTTTCTAGTTTATGTATCCAAATTGTCGATGCAACGACATGCAATGCAACGAAATTGTACCCTGCGGACTGCTCTATTCCCTCTACGGCGATATTGAACGATAAAAGGAAAGTACTCTCCATTCTCGTCAGCGTTTGAATTGGAACGCTATAATTGTACTTTCTGCGTTTTTAGTTCCATATTTTTTTTTTATCTACGACTCGAAAAATTAGTTCGTTCTCGTTTCTATTTTTAGTACTGAAAATTAGGTACATCTGTTGTACTATACTATGGTAATAATAAGAAATTTAATTATTAATCAAAGGGTATACATACGAGTTAAAAAACGTACGACGTAACGGTAAGTGTACAATATACTGTATTGCTTTACATAAATTTTTAAGTTGAAAAATGATAAGCGCACATTGAAAAAATTTACCGCGCACATGATTTTTTTTTTTTTTTTTAATACGTAATTACTTCTCCCTTATAGTTCTTCATGTTATATTTATATAAAAAAAGATTGTATTCCACTAAAAATCAAGGGTACAATCGAGCCTGCCGATCTAAAATGACTAACATTACGTTAAAGTTCAGTATCAGTTTCTCCGAGCAAATTATCGTCGAAGCGTATCGAACTCAAAGAGGCGTGTAGTCAAAAAACCAGCGGCAGTTGAAAGTAAAACAAGTTGACCGTAGCGCGCCGCACCCGAACGCCGCGAAACGCGAAACCAATCGCCTCGGATGCTCTTCGAACGCTGCAGGAATCTGGCGATAGTTTTATTTTTTCAGTCCAGTCTCTTTTCTTCCCCTTTCTAGGGAGTAAAAATCTGCGTTTTCTAGCTGTATTTACAGAAATATTAAAAATTTTTTTAATTTAAAAATGTTCAATAAACTATTATTAAGTATGAATTTATAGGATATACATAAAAGTATGTCAAAAAAAATAAATAAAAAAGAAAACTGAATCTCAAAAGTTAATTATGTAAACTGTAGAAAAGATAACGAAAACTATCCAAAAAATTAAAAAAGAAAGAAAAAAGAACAAATTCCAGGCACAATAATAGATCGAGCCAGGTGCGATTGTGCCGCATTTATCAGCAACTTCGAAAAACTTTTACCGTCGTTATTTTCGCCAAAGAGCCGACACCGGGAAAACATGAAAAAATCGACGCGTCCCCGTCGCGACTGTCAAATAGCCGCGCGCCTTCGTCCAGCCGGAGGGTCGTGACATCTGCCGTACGGATGCGCAAGCAGTAGGCGCGCGCGCACACGTCTTTTTGCCCCCTCATCCCTGAACGGAGACGTCGCCCCTGTTTTTCAGCTGATTTGTGCACCTGCGCGGAGTGTCAACCTGTCGGCTCCTTTTTTACCCGGCGCCCGGTTTCTCTCTCTCTCTCTCTCTCTCGGTTAGCGGCTGCTTACTTCCTTATAGGAGAGCTGCTGCGCGGTAATCGACGTTGGCTTATTTTCTGCTCTAGTTTGTTTTTATTTTTCCTTTTTTTTTTTTTGATGAGCCCCGTTCACTTCCTGAAGCTGATTGTTTACTGAGCGAAATTCAATGCCACGCTGTGATTTCAAGTCGATGGCTATGTTGACTTTTTTTTTTAACTCTCGTCCATAAAAATGTATTAAATAAAATATTGTGTTACAACGGCTGAGCTTAGCCGAATTCTTGAAATCAAGCTAATCTAGTTTTGTGTTAATAATAATGAAATATCGTTTGAGTAGTAAACTTATCAATAATAAAAATACAGAAAATTATTTTCACAAAACTGATGCAACAAAAGTTTGTCCTCCTCGCTTTCTTTTACCCCAATTAAAAGCAGACTGCCGACTCAAGCACTCAATATTAGGAACTTTCTAATACGCTCCTCGTACGAGAATCGGCCGCCCAAAGCATGAATTCACAATAGCAATGCGGCATCGGGTCACGGTGAAGCTGCGGTGTTCCGCCGCGCGTCAGTTGTGCGCCTAATCTCATTGCGGATTCGCCCGCAATTGAAGGCTTATTAAGCTCGCGGGCGCGTGTAAGCAGCTTACTTTGCCGCTAATGAAATCATCTCTCGGTTTCGGAATGCGCCAATCGGCCCGCCTCCCTGCCTGGCGAAATCTGACTGAGTTAATCTGATAATCGGTCGGGCAGGCCTGCCATCTGGCTCTGTGGGCCTCTAAGTGTATTAGCACGCTCGAATATCCGGTTACCTTTGCTCTTTCACTGCTCCTGCGTGAGAGCTGGCTGCTTTCGGAGGGCTGCTTTTGAATAAGGTTTGTTTGCAGATTATTCGGAGAACGTTTCATGTACTTTGTGTAATATTGTACTTAATCCTGTTGCAAAGGCCTATTCGCCGATGACGCTGTTCGAAACTCGAAATGATTATCTCGAAAAAGCACTGGGATTCTCGCAGTTTTATCACTTTTTTAAAATTATCGAACCAAAGCTCAAAAGTGCAATCAATTTACTGGTCATAAAGTAAAATTCCAAAAATTTACCGCCTCGAATCCCTCGCAAATCATCCATCACTCGCCTAATGACGATCGATTGCGAAACAACGCGCAAGCGACAATATCCTCGTTATAAATCTCGGGAGGGAAAAAAGTCTCGTCGGCGCCCCGTCAAAGTTTTCCCCGCCGGTAATCTGCTCGACAGCAGGGGCGGCTCTCGTATAAAAAGGCGCACGTGGAGGACGCGTGGCACGGGGACTTAGCGCGCGCGCGCGCGCCTCTTCCTCGGAGGGCAAAGGAGTCCCCCGCGGAGCGGAAACGTCAACAGGACGGTAACCCGAGGGGCGCGCTTCCAAACAAGCCCGGTTTTGCGCCGTGGTACGCACTTGTTGCGCCTTTGTAGGCCGGAGGCGCTCGTAAATATTGGGATTTCGACGCGCGAACCCTCGGCGTTTCACTGGGACTTTCCTTTTTTCGATCGGGGCCCGTGGGGGGGCTGTAAATTTTGAAAAAAAAAAAACCCGGGGATTCTTTGCCGAGTGCTCCTGATTTATGGAGAGTTGAGTGCTGTTGAGTTGGCTTACAAAGGAGACTAATTTACTTAATCGACGTGCCTGGAAAATCTTGTGTAGCAATATATTGAGTCTTCGCATGGGTCTCGAGCTCCATTCCATCTGGAAGTTTCCCCTTTTAAATTCCGTGACAGCTTTACTCGAATTTATTCCGATCTGCTTTCGATGTACATAGTTGGATTCAATTTCTAATTCTCATTCGAATGTTTAGTTTGTTGTATGCTAAATTAAAGTAATACCTGCAACGCAGAAAAATTTGGCTACAGAAGAAAGTGAAATTCCTGTAATGTTCAGTATCGAATTATAAAAATCATAATAATTACGTAATTTTATCTTGAAAATCATTAGGTAGCAGAATAATCAATATATTCTAAAACGGTCAGTTTTGCATCCTCGAAGGTGTAAAGAACGACCGTATTCTCCTCTCGGCAGGTATAAACGTTGTTTAATGGTTGGGTCTTTGTTAAGATTACGAGAAACAGAATGATGGAGCCTGCCATAAACGGTCTGCGACTGTCGCTCTCTCACTCTCTCTCTCTCTTTTTCTAGAGAGAGAGGTTTTATTTGGATTTACGAGAACCCCGTTGCGCGCTCATACAGGATTCTCGCAAAGTGTCGTCAGGCTTTCCCTTTCCTTCCTGTGAGATGATTTCGGAAGCGCAAGTTTATCTAGCTTTGCTTCTCTCGTAAACCTGGGCACAATGCGGTAGTGGAGTAAGAGTTCCAATTGGTGGTAACTCTGCTAGATTAACTAAGAGTACAGGAAGTTAAGGTTTGTGAATGTAACTGTTAATTTAACTTTGATTTATCTCCTGCGCGTTCCCATTTTTTTTTATAAAAATTACGAAGTTATTTGTGTGAAATTCTTAGGGAAGAAGATTAACAAGTAAACAATGGCCAGGTAGAAGGATATTTATCACGCTGTAATCTGCGCAAGAGCTTTTTGCCATACAGTTTTGACCCAGTAAACTTTTATTCTATACTTTCCAGCTTTTTAAATATTGTACAGAGACGTGCCGTAGCAAGGAAAAATATGCACTCAGAGGTACAAGTAAATTTTTGTGCCAATTATAAATTTTTATCTGGTTCTTCGACTAGTTTATTATGCTGTAGCTTTATAAAGTTTCCAAGATTAAAGTTATCAGCTGAATTACGATGCTGCAATCTTTTTGTTTAAGATAATTTAGACAGCAGAAAATGTTTCTTCGACAAGTCTCTTAAAAAATTTTGTTAACTGTATTTCTTTTTTTTCGTATTTGCCTTATTTTTATATAAAAGTCCCTGCTGGTTATTGTGGAATAATCAAAAAAAGGTAATTTTTTCTTTAACCTGGGAAGGTTTTGTCGATTAAAAAAAATGTCCGCATAATCACTGGTGTTGGCGATACAGTATAACTCGTGCAACGGTTAAAACGGTAGCGCGCGAGTGAAACGTCCCGTAAAACAAGCGCGGGGGTTAAGCATGCGCGAATTATTTGCTCGGCGTAAAACAAGCGTTACTTTGAGAGTAGAACGGGCTAGTTTAGATGCCTCTAAGTAAAAGCCGGGAAAAATGGGCTGCGTTTAATCTGGCCGTCAATCAGCGGGCCGTGCAGGAACGTTGCTTCGAAGGTGTGTTTATCTGATGATCCTTTTCAAAGCTCGGACCTATTAGAGGCTTTGCGGTAGAGGCGTCGTTTAACTCAGAATGCGCTTTGGAAGAATAATACGTTGCATCGACTTTTTGAAGTCAATTAAACTGGCTATTTTGACTGTTTCTATATGCAAAGTGATGGCTTTGATTCTAAATGTATTTTAAAAGTCAAATAAATACTAACATCTTGCCGTAGCACCAAGTGGACTGAGAATTGGGTAAACTAATAAAAAGTACCCAGTGCAGTTTATCTTGCATTGGGATAAATAACTCCATTATATGAAATTACAATTTTTATAAATTACAATCTGTTAATCAAAGACTCATATATGAAATTTTTATGTAACAAAATAATGTTAAAAAGTCTTATACGACTTGCTCAAACATTGATAATAATAATAATTTGTACTGCGGTTCACGACTGCGCAATCTCACTCCGCGGAAAAAAAAAATTTGTTGCATCCAAGAAAAACGACCGTTCGCCGAAATCATTCGCAGAGTGAAACCGTCGAAAGTTACAGCCCACAGCGGCTTCCAGAAGGAGGTCGCGTCAACACTCATATCTCCTCTCCGAGTTTATCCCTTTCCCGAAACGCAAGCATCGTAGCATCATTTCTGACCGGTCAAACAAAGGCTAATAACATTCGAAATCAGCTCGCCTCGTTATGCAACCCCTCTCCCCCGGCCCCCCTGGCAATATATATATCCGGCCTGCAAGGGAAAAGTCCGTCCGCGCCTAGCCGCCATAAAAGCCGGACGCCGCCGTCCCTCGGCACACGCCGTCGTAAACGACCCTCGTAAATATCGATTTTAACCGGGTCCCGAGCCGCCGCCGCCGCCGCCGTCTCCCGGAGTGAGAGTTGGGACAACAGTGTCAATGGTTGCACAATGAGGATGAGGGATTGCAGCGCGCGCCGCGAGCCTCCGACGGCGTTTTCCAACGCTGGACCACCTTCCGAAGAGCTCGTTTTTATGACGCTCGGACAATGGGGATATTATGCCTGCCTGAAACGTAGCGACAATTGGCGCCGAGCCTCGAAGTACGAGTTTTCTGCTGCTTCGAAGACTTTTCGGACGAATTGTCGAGCTGCCTGGTAGCCGGAATCAATATGTAGCTGAACATTCCAAATTGCTACAATTTATGGATGGAAAAGCTTTCTACGTTCATTGCGAAAGCGATCTTTTATGAATATACTACTGCAGGCGTCATTTAATTTATTGAAATTTATAAATGTTTTGAAAGAAAATGGCACCGACATCTGCATGCATTTTCATTTTTATAATCGACTTGAACAGGAATGTACTTATATTACTGATTCTTTATGCCGCAAAAATTTTTCACGCTCAACCTATTCACTGAAGCAAATAGTTATTTTACAAAATCGCTCGTTGTTCAATGCAACCGAAGCTCGATTTTACATTTGAACTGGATTTTAATTGATTAATAGAGGACAATGAATCGAGCTTGAATAAGATCAGAGCAAGCAGACATGTCTACTTTGTTTCTTAACTTTGTAACAGGCTTTTCATTTTTTGCTTCAATAATGTTCGTCTCATGACGTGATTTTAAATTATGCCTAAAAAGCACAGAATCGAATTCTTCAGGTCCCTGGTAATTAAAATATTAAATTGGAAATTTCAATACACATATAATGGCTTCTAAATAAGACTAGATACGAATCTCAAATATAAAGATATGATGGAGATATTAATCTTCCATCAGTGCACGACCACTAAATCTGTTTGCAATTTACACATACGATTTACACAATGCAATTCACGCGTACAGAGATAGATTGCGATTGAACGCAAAGTCATTACTCGAAACGCTCCACTTTGTCCCGACGAATATTTCGCTTGGAAAAATAATATAGTCTCTACTAACAAGCACATTATACCGAGAGACCATTATTTCGAATTTTTTTCGTCCTCCCAACATCTCTTTGTCGCTATTTTTGTTTTTCTGCCATTTTCATGCAGAGTACAACGCTTTTCTGTTATAAAAAATTTTTTATTCTTAACTGCTTTTAAAGTTAATGGGATCCGATTCACTGCTCTAAATCAACTCTGGCTATTTGAAAGAAGATTTTGTAATCGTTACAGTTTAGATTTAGTTTATCTATTTTTTCGACACGTCTTAAAAAGATCTATATCATTGCCAAATTATGCAAAAACTAATTTTTATCTCATTTATAGCTGAATAATTAATATATTTCTAGTTATTAAAGCATTACTAAATTATTTGTATAATTGACGAAATATTTAGTTTGCGAATAAATGATTTTACGTACAAAGTAAATTAATTTAACGTTTTATTTACTTTTCAATTTAAAATTCAATGAGTTATTTCTGTATAAATTTTCGTTCCTGAAATAAAATCGTTCGTCCAAAAATTGCTTTAACTTTTAATCAAACTTTTAGTCAAACGCATCGACGACGAGGCCATTAGCGACTAACAATATACAGAGTTTGATATAGTTATGTGGTTTATATAGTTTTACAAAGTTTTAATATATATAGGGTAAACACAGTTTGTGTTTGGAAAATTGCAAATTTACATGTATTATAATTATATAGCTTAAAGTAGTAAAAATTTTTTACAATGGATCAATAAGGTTTATTTCACATAAGAAGCTTAATACATTAATTATGTCAGAAGGGTTGTTTAGAAGCGTTTTAATGTCTTTATTTAGCTTGAATTTTCTTCTTTGATTGGAGTATGAAGCACATTCACTGAGTATATGAATCACTGTTAAAGGGTTATTACAGTTTTTACAACGAGGCTTTGGTAACTTTTCCAGGATATGCGCGTGGGTGAGGTTTGTGCGGCCCGTTCTTGGTCTTGTGATAACTACTTGGTCTCTTCGGGTGAAGGATTCAATGAGCACAATCTCGAACGTATTATTTCTTATTGTTTTTAAGAATGTGGGATTACTTGTTGTCGATGAATTATTCCAGTGGCCTTTTATTGATCTTACTAGATTTTGTTGAGTTCGTTTTGGGGGAATTGGATGTTTATTTTCAATATATTCAGTTTTTAATGCTAGTGAAACTTGCATATTTAGTAGTTTGACTTTTTCACGATGCGTGTCAATGAAATTGAGTTTGATAGATTTTTCTTTTACATTAATTAGTTTATTTTGTATATTTTTAATTAATAAGTCTTTGGAGAAGATTTAATTTATGGCTTGAACGAAATATGATGATGGGATGTATATTATGGTTTTTTTGTATCTAGAGTTTTGGATTTCTTCTATTGCAAGGAGAATAGCATAACATTGTGCTGAATAGATCGAATGAGATTTATGCAGCGGGATATTTAGAGTTTTATCCGGAAGAATTATGGAGATGCCAGCATTTGTATCTGTTGCTTGATCTTGCGTATATATTTTGATATATTGATCCTGGATGATATTTTTAGAATCAGTAGATTTTTTTAGTTTGAGTACGTTTACAGATTGGATCATAGCATTTTTTAGTAAAATATTCGGTATTTGATCATCTATTTCTTTGTGAAAAGGTTTTTCGTATGTATGATTTGATGCTATGTAAAGAGGGCCGTTCAATAAATATTTTTGTTGAAATGGGGTTTTCAGGAGTAGCTGACAGTTTGCAGGCGTGTTTACAAATGAGAACTTTTCTTCTGTACGATAAAGGTATCATGTTAACTTCAGCCAATGTACTATTGGTTGAGCAGGTATGGAAAACGCCCATTGCTATTTTAATATACTTGCCTGTTTGGATGAGTCGTATATTATGCTAATACTATAGTCGATTTTTGCTAGTACGGTGACTTTATAGATTTTTAGTAGAACATTTTTATCTGCTCCCCAAGATTTTGCTGTCAAAGTTTTAATCAGCCTGATTTTAGAAACGCACTGGCTTCTAATTCTTGTAGATATCGGATCCAGTTCAGTCTTTTGTCGAATGTTATTGTTTTTTTTAATTTTAAGGTTTTGAGCGTTTGCTGTTTTAATTTTCTTGAGAAGAAGATCATTTGACTTTTCGCATGGGAGAATTTGAAACCCATTCATAATGACCATTCCGATATTCTAGTAAATATTGATATTTGTTTTTCGCCGGTAGAAAGATTAACATGCAGAGAGTAATTTTCTAGTAAATTTTACGAATCATTTAATAGCTTTACTATTTTTTTGCATATCGGAGAGCGCTCTATTTGTAAAGTTTTCAGTAGTGTCGCAATTCCCAATCTCTCATACCTTCTTATTTACTGAAAATAAATTAGAATTTCCTACAAAGTACGGTGGAATTTCCGTCGTTTCCGCGCGTACAGAACTCGAAAATCCGAAAGCTAAACTGCAATTTCGACTCCGTTGGCAGGCAGGAGCGTCAACTTGCCCGCGGCATTTAGATTGAAAAACCGTCGAAGCGCACGCGTGCGTCGGACAGCGGCATCCACTCGAAAATATATGGAATAATCGGAGAGCGCTCTCGGAGCTGCACGCGCGCCTAGTCACCGCGGGGGAGTTACATCGTGCACGTGACATTAGCGGCGGCGGCGGCTATTGAATCGTTTGACCCACTTGTGGACAAATTCACTTGCGCTCGAGTGATTCGCGGCGGCGACGCGCGTAGCGCCACGGTGCATCGCGACCGGCGGCGAAGCCGCATAATTTGCCGCGCGAGCATCGATTCGCCGGGGTGCGAAAGCGTGGGGCTCGAGACAGGGTACAGCGTTGTTGCGTGCGCGTGCAGGCCGCCCCACCCCTTTTACCTGGGCTCGCGTTGCTAGCTGGTCAGAGCTGCTGCTGCTCCGTAGGTGAGGGACGTCTGGAGTTTCAAGGATTCGCGGCTGATCAACTGGAACGTTAGGGGATGTTCGATCGGAGAATTTTTGCAAACGTTCTTCGGGAGAGGATTGGCATTTTTAAAAAGGAATCTTTTCATTTCAGATGAATTTTTTATGAGTCGTTTGATTTCAAATGATTACATTGATTGATTTATTAAAATTCTAAAAAGAAACAGAATTATTTTTATTTTATTCTGAGAATCTCGTGCATTTAATGTTTAATGATTAGTTAGATGCACTGAGAGAAAACTTTAGTAAAAATTACCATACTGCTTAGTAAGGCCATCACAGATTGTCGAAACCAAAAAAAATTTACCAACAGTGTAGTAAAATTTCTTACAATGTACCATAATAATTTTTTGGGTTTTGACAGTCTGTGGTGGCTTTACTAGACAATATGGCAATTTTTACAAGATTATTTGTAATTTTTACTATATTTCTTCTCTCAGTGTAACAATTAATGAACCAGTTAAAAGGCTGCTTCATTTTCCATTAGAGATGCGGATAAGTTTAACCTTTAAACGTAAGAAAGTTACGCATTCCCGTCCCATCCTCAAAACTTTGAATATTAATTTAATAATTAACAAGATCAAAGTAAACCGTCTAGATTACCAGCAATCAGGCTTTCGAATGAAAGCTAAAATAAAACGAGCGTAAAAAAAAAAAAAAAAAAAACGAGCCGGTAACACGTTCGGCTGCTAAACTCGTTCGATTTTCATACTTCCATAACGAGCACTCGTGCGTTTCGTCGAAGCAGGTCTGCCTGTCCGTCTGTCTCTCTTGGCGTTCCGTGCATTATAAATACACTAAATGAATACATAGCCGGGGCTTCGATAGCGCCGAAAGTGGGTCACGAGCCGTTCGCTCGCACATAAGCCGCGATGTGCGACTCGCGCGTAAAAAATTCACGACAGCCCGAGCGCCGAGAACTGCCGTTTCTAAGCTTCCTATTAGCTCGAATTTCAGGTGCGAACTGCTTTATGGAAATGCCGGCCGGACTTCTCATCGTGAAGTAGTAATTTAGCCGCGCGGATTTATATTTATTGCAAGATAACGGAAAATTGGTATAATGCTAAGGATTGATAATTTTTTGTATGATTGGTAAAAAATTATCAGTCGTGTGATAACACAACCCTTCGAGAATAAGTAGCCAATAATGAATAAGATGTTTTAGGCCAACACATTATTTTATTTGTGTGGTTGCTACATTACCGTAACTCCGATAAGAATAACAAATGACAATGATGGCTTTTTCTTATCAGAGTACAGTGATGTCATTCATGTAGTAACTTAATCACAGATTCTTCACAAACGGAGAGGAACAGTGCTTTCTTTTTTTTTTTTTTTTTTTATTTAATTTTAAATATGGAACACGATTAAATTCCTTCGTATACGCGGCCAGTAACCAATTCAAATATCTCTTGTGTCGAAATTGCATTTAGTTATAATTAGCGCGTGGTTGGACAAATTTTTCGAATGGCAAAAATCTTTATTTTGAAGATTAATTAAACCAGTTTCATATTAAACTTTTATGAATTATCGAACAATTGCAAAGTTTTACACTTTGACAAAGGGGTCGGCATATTACAGCCAGCATTGTGCAAAACTTTCTGTCATAAAAGCTGCTGGACGCAGTTTCTGCCATAATTTTTAATCGAAAAAGTTTATACTATACTCTTTTAAAAGAAGCTCTTCGTAAAATGAAGAATTAATACGTGATGATTTTAAAGATAATTATTAAAACAAGCAACCGACACAACCAATCCAATATACGACTCACGAATTGCAGTCAATTAAAATGACCAAATCGCCTTCTTCTAACTCGCAGCTCGTACCCGTCGTACAAGCAAGGTTAATAAAAGATTTTCTCAACCATCATCGGCGGGTCGAAACTTTTGTTCTCAGCTCGGCGTAGTCGAATCGATCAAGCCTCTGAAAATCGTCCGGCTCTCGACGTGGGCCCAGGAAAATTTTCGACGTGCGCGCGCGAGTCGTTAGCGAACGAGCGGTATGAATAACGAGCGGCCTGGGATTTCGTGCCGGCGCAGTTATGATGAATTCGATTGGGTAATCGCCGAGCCACCGTAGGACTCTCGAGAGAGCAAGAGAGAGAGAGAGGGAAGGAGAGACGTGTGACGCCACGGTACCACGGTCTGTGGTTTTTAATACGCGTCCTACTTTCCGGAGCGAGTGCCTTCTCTCTCTCTCTCTCTCCCGCTCATTTTCTCTCTGTCGCACCGTAATGCCGAGTTACCGCCGCGGCTTTTCGAAATTTTTATGGCTTCTTTTTAACGCTCGGCTGTATAAGCGGGCGAGAGCAGAATTTGTTTTTGTAATGCCTTTTTTCGATTTGTTTCGATTTGTTGCGAGGCGACTGTTCGAAATTAGCTAGATAATTTTGACTAAAGCTTGAAATTAAATGGATAATTTTTACCGAAATTTTGATGTTATTATACTCCGTTCGCAAGACCATCAATTACAGAACTTGATTCTCTCGTCTTACGATGAGGAAATACACGTATCCGTTTAATTAAATTTTCTTGTTTTCCGTTACAACCGTATAAGATAACCGAATTTGTGTCAAGGCAATCGTTGTTTTAGAAGATTACTTTCAACAGCTAAAGCATTCGGAACCATTTTATCTAACTCAACTTCGTATTACTTTATAAATGCGACTTTTGATTAGTTTTATTACGGTCTAATGGTAAATATGGTGGAATCGAGTATAATCATTTTCATCGAACTTCATTAAATAAACTCAAAAAATTTAGCCAAAAATTACGCACTCATTTGCACGTGGGAAGCTGTTTCTTAAAAATAAGATTTTAAAATTGTGCTCATTTCAGAGGAAAGAATATATAAAACTCTAAATGTAGGGGGGCCGGCCTGAAACAGGCCGGCGTTGAAACCAAAAGTTTTAAACGCTTTCACTTTTACTTCATCCAGCGAGGATGTAATTTCGAAGTCGTAACAATTGAAGGGACACGAGAAAGAGAGAGAGAGAGAGAGAAAACTGAAATTTTGATACTGTAATAATGGGGCGACAATTTCATTCGAGTCTTTCTGGTGTTTTTGAGCTATTTTCTTATAAAGTGAGTTATTCTTGTAAGATATTATCGATCGCGTGACGTTTCGACATGGCAATTTTAGAATTATGCGGATAATGAGTGGCTTTAAAGAACAATTCGCTATTATTTAATGGATACGCTAAACAAAAATAAACTTACTGGAATATTAAATTTAGTTCAACGTAAAAATTTAAAATAATGGACAATACAATATAACGTAATCACAGGGAACTGCGATTCGTAAGTCTAAAAACATCCAGCACATCAAAAGAGACTAAGGTGCAGAAAGAAAGTATCAACCCTCTTTAATGAAAAAAAAAAAAAACAAAAAAAAAAGTACAATTCAATCCTTCATTGGATTAGCACACCGATTAAAGGCTACTAAGCGGCAGCGTCTCAAAACTCAAAAAGGGAAGCCCCGAGTAATTGAAAAAGCATGTTCAATAATAACAGCGGGCAGCATAAGCGGCAGCTCCGCGATAAATCAATCAGGCGTCCGTCCTCGCGGCTTTTTTCTCCGTCGACTCGTCTCTCTCTCTCTCTCTCTCTCTGTTTCGCGCGATTGCCTCACCGGCTTCCATAATGTATGTTAGGTCCCCCACCACCGTGGCGGCGGCGACGGCGGCGCTCGTTTTCACTTTCTTGTGCGCGCGCGAGAGCAGAGCGCGGAGCGCAACTGAAATGGAAAGTGCTCGTCGTGTCCCAGTGGCCCACTGACCCGATTCCCCACTGACAATGACACGGTTTCCCTCCTCTGGGTAGTCGCCTCCTTCACCTCTCCTACTACTCGTTACTCCTCCGCTCCCCCGCTTCTCTCTCTCTCTCTCTCTCTCTCACTCTCTCTGCGCAACTAGTCTATGTTCGCGTGCAGTGGGCAAGAGTTATGGCCTCGCTGCGCTCTTACGCTTTGTTTTTCCTTGACTTCCCTCCTCCGGTGCCGAGGATGCCGGTCTTTGGGAGTTTAATGGAATTTTTCAAACGTGCCGCTGAAGCTGCCGGATTATATAGCTGCTGTCGTTAACTTCGCGAGAATGACAGGCTGAATCCAGATCGTTTCGTGATCTAAAATTACTTTTTCCTCTCCTCGTTTCCGATTGGAAGCATTCCTCGACGAAAATCTTCAAATTCAAATGAAAAGTTGGATCGGTTCCGTTTGATGGAATATTGAAATTCAATATTCATTATTATAACTGTCCAAGTGAATTTAGCGAGCTTAAAAATAGTATAAAATGTATTTTTAACGTCAAAAATTCCGGAATCAATTGGATAATGAAACTGTATTTTCATTTCAACTGCCGTAATGCGAATTAAATATTTTATTTGGTTGCATATCGTTTACTATTTAATTGTAGCGTTCAATGTCACCTAATCATCAGCAAAATCCAACAGCATAATCAACATTTCGATTATAAAATATCGAAGAAACCCCGCGGGCATAAATTGCACAGTAAAAGGAGATACCATATATGAATCGGTATAATTTAAAAATCGTAAATTGAAAATTGGAAGAATAAAGAAATGCAACTTTGCGATCTACACTTTAGCCTTTCAGCGTACTTTACTCGAACAATCAATTAGTTAATTTTTGCCTCGGCGCCGAAGGACAACATTGATCGCAGAAGGGGAATGGAAAGAGAGGAGCTTCGTATATGTGAGGTCAATCTCTTGCAACTTGGGGATACTTATCGCGCCTGCTGCGAAACACGATAATGCATTGCCGATTTCAGCCTCTTCCTCTTCATCGGCTTTATTTCTGAAAGTCCTCGTGTTCGATAAATCAGTCGGGCTTTTTCAAATTAGAGGCCACTCTTGTCGGCAGGGAAAAGCGCTTAATGGAAATTTTATCAAGATTTAATGTAGACTTGCGCACTGGAAAACCGCGCTGTGATTAGATTCATCTTACATTTTCAATGATACGCGATTACTGTAGAAATATAATGAGTCGAAATTGTAATCGTTTAAAATGTTACGGAGTGCTTACGGTAAAATAATTACGTGGGATTTCATCGCGTTTTAGTGAAGAATATTAATGATGTTAAACGTACATTCCAATTTTCAGATTTTCGTAATAATTGAAGAGCTGTTAATACGATTATATTATATTATAACCATATTGTAACCTGATATTGCAAACGAAACTCAATTAAACAATTTACGCTTTAATAATTTACATCGGGTAAAATATTTTTAATTTATTTAAATACCCAACCAAATTATCGCTCAATTCGCCGATGTAAAAAAGAGCACAATTTTTATTCATTAAATTCGTGCAATTAAACCGCAATTCAATCGACATTCGATACACTCGGCGAAGGTAAAATATCAAAAGAATACCAGAGTGTATCTGTTCTTAACGGGGTTAATTGCGGTGAGATCACTTAGCGTTCAGTTTTATTTTAAGAAATTATGAGAGAGTATAACTTTAATCTTCCTTAATCTCGCGATTGATTGATTGGCTTAAGCTGGCGCTCGCTCGATTTCCACGCCGACTAAAATGGCAAAACCGGTATAATCTTTGCAATTAAGTAGTACGAACCTTATCCGGACTAGCCTGGCGTTCAGTATGGCGCGAGCCGTTTTTTTCGAGAGGCGTCCAAATTTTTCTCTCCGCGCGAAATTCGCTTTGACGTAATGCCTTCGCCGTTGCTGGTGCATTGCAAATGTTATTCGAATGACAAGCTATTTATGACCCTTTTATTCGTCCCTTTATTTTCAGGGATTGAGGCATTCTTTTTTCTTTCTTCTTCAATATTGTAGTATCTGTACGTAAGTAGCGCTTGGTGGCGATACTTTATTGCGAAATGGTAAATAATTTAATGAATTATTAAAACTTCTTGTATTAGCTCGAGCTTCAAAAGCTTGTATTGTTAAAAGAAATTGAGTAAATAAAATAGAAAAATTCGATTTTATTAAAAAGGTTGACCTTTCAGGAAAACCATAAACATTAGCTTTAAACGACGTCTGAGGAGAAATCTTACGTAAGAGAATAATTGACGGCGCGTCGGAAAAAAGCGTGACTTTCGCAAGTTTACGTCGGTGGAATGAGATAAAAATAATGCGACCCAAGATGCATCTCCTGCATTTCCGACCGACTGTATCAGCTAATCGAGGCCTTCGACTACTTCTGCCCGTTTCTTTTTCCGATGCCGATGACCGAAGGTCGATTGTATTAACAGCGTCCCAGCGGAAGCCAGCCAGGAAAAAGGAAGAGGAGAGAGAGAGAAAGAGGCGATATCGCTTCTCCAGTCATCTCGCGGCGATGCACAATTGTGTCAATTAAGTCGAGAGATGTTGAGTCTGCGAATGGTGAGACTCGGCAAATGCGGTCGAACTTATTTTTCTTTTTTTTTTTCTCTTTTTTTTTTTCATTCGCTCCACTTGAATCGAGTTTTTCTCGGACAGGCTCGCTCAGGCCTGGCTACTTAATTAATTGATAAGGCGGACTTGCTGTCTGTTTCTTGTTTTTATGCTAAAAAAAAGATTTATTAAAAATTGCAGTTTTTTTTTATTTTAGAAATTTATAAAATTTGTAATAAAATTGCTTGTGCTGTAGGTCTGACCTTTCATTTTTCAAGTAAATTGAGTATATTTAAATATATTTTTCAATTTTGTGTAAAATCTCAAAGTGACGGTTAACCCAAAGTTTGGGACTGGTAGTCTGTGTTCCTTTAGTAACAAGTGGTTGCAATATTTCGCTCCCTTGTCGTCCTTGCTCGTGCTCATAAAGTATTCACCGAGAATTTCAAAAAGTAAAGTTTTGTAACAAGAAAAGTTTTCGCGGCCAGCGTAATATAATATGAAGACAGGAATTTTGATTCCGCCTTTATATAAAATGCCTAAAGTGAAAGATTTTAAGATAGACCACGCCAATCTTCGTTCGACCGAAAGCGCAAATTGCAATCCAAAGTGTTTTAAAATGCATTAAAAGTTTCGCTCGAAATCTTTCCGAAATACGATCCGCAGGCCGTAGATTAATAAACAGTAAACTCGTTGAAAAGTCTGAAAGTAAGCTAACATTGTCCCGAAGCCGAAGCGGAATGACAGCCGCGATAAAGTCGTTAGAAAGGCGCTACTTACTTATACAAAGCGGTCGAGAGAGAAAAAAAAGGGGGACACAGGACAGGCGAAAAGTCCCCCGAATCAGCTTCGGTTGCGGTAGGTCCGAGAGCTAACGAGACGGTCCGTATCGCTTTCTCTATCTACGTATCCGCGCGTCTCTCTCTCTCTCTGGCGTATTCGGGATGGGGGAGGGGGGGGGCCTACCAGCGCCGCCGCCGGCTTTCGCAACGTTTTCCCAACCGTGCACCAACACACGCGCCAAAGTGGGCTCTCGCCGAGCGCGAAAGCTCGACGCTCACGTATTATTTCATCCGACGTATATAGCTATATAGCTGCCCCGGGACCGAACGCCTACTTTCCCTAGTTTTGCGTAAGATTACGGATGTGTGTGCGCAAGTGCCTGTAGCTTTGGGCCCCTTGGCCGACGGTTGGCTAATCTCTCGGGCAGCTCGCGCGATTTTTGGCCCTTTTTCGATTTTTTTTTTTTTTTTTTAGCAGTCGGCTGAGCTCGGCGGAAGGCAACTTCTTCCTTGTATTCGCACTGTATGATTATTAATTAACATGGCCAATTTTACAAATGTTTAAATGCTTTAAAGTTTAATGTGCACGGATTCCTGGAAGAATATATTTGCATTCTTACTGATTTTAACTAGCCAAAGTCGTGTTTTCGTTTGTTTGAACTTTATTCCACTTTCGGAACTCCAAATTCTAAGACCGAATCACCAATGAGTTCGAGGTTTATCTGCAGCCACTGAATTATTTATGGGCGTCTGTTTCCTCAGCTCTCTATGTGAATTATGTAAGCTGGGTGTGGAAAATATTTAAAGACAATTAAAGCCTCATTCGCGGTATGTAATTCTATAGCAAAGTAGTTCTAAACATAATTAGATTGTAAAAATCGCCCGGATTTCAACTTCATTATATGCGAATAGAGAACCATTAGGCAGTTGTGAAATCAATACAATTTCAATTTCTGACTTTATTATGTCCGTGAAAGATTGGTACAATTTAATTTTGCAACGATCTGCAATATATTAAATTTAATGTAGCCGAATATGATTTTAGTTTATCGGAAACGCAATGCTTGTTTTATGTATTTACATTCGACTGTGGCTGCAACGATAATAAGTGTAAAAATTTAGCTTTTTTTAATTTCAAAAACTCGGTAGTAAAGTTTTTAAAAACGTTAATTATAATCTGCACGCTGTCCTTAACATCATTATTTGCATATCGTTTCACTTTTAAAATAAACTGAACTGCATTTTTTTATCAAAATGTCAGAAACATTTAAATTAATGGTTTAATATAATATACACACACAAATTATTAATGATTTCTCAATTAAAAACTTCGAAAAATTCAGATATATTATTTACAATTCACACAAATTATTCAAAGAATGTTGAATTTCTCAACTACGTATAAAGACTTTTTAAAATATCGTTTTAACGCGAACTCAGTCAAGCCCTACTTTTCGTCGAGCCTACTAAGTCAGTCGAGAAAATTAGGCAAACGAGAGGCGGCTTAAATCATCGAAGATCGATTACGTGCAGTTCCTGTCTTCCTCGGCGATATGACCTCATCTCTCCTCCCGCGCAAAGCAAATGGCCCAATCACGAGTGGCGAAACGCGCCGAAAAACTTTCTCCCTTAAATGTCCGCGCGCTGCACAGCCGCGGATAAATGAGGAAAGAAGGTAGCCGGCCTTTATTACGGAGCCGCTTTACCGGGAAGACCTCTTTAGAAATCGCACGGATGGCTTTTCGGCTTTACGACATTCTAACGAGTCTGGAGTTTTTCGTTGAGAGCATCTCATTATTTAGAGCATTTGCTTTGGACTGCTTTGTTGCCAATGAATTTAAGGTATAATATTACATTAACAGGATCGAGTTTTGAGATATTTCGAATTGGTGTTTTAAAAATTTTCAGAAAATAAAAAGGAATATTCTAAAATTAGGTTTTGAGTTCAAGGACAATTTTAAAACTGTTGGTCGAACTTAAATTTTAAAAATAGAATATACATTTTTTAAATTATCTTCGTTGGAAATAAAATTTGAAATTGAAGAGAAAATTTCTGTTTCAAAACTTTACTTAAAAAAAAATTAAATTTTAATTACTTTTACTTTTTTCCGATCTTCTTTCGCAGTACTTTAATATTTACGCTTCCTGCAAACTTAAAAACTTGAAAATTTCAAGAAAAGCAAGTAATAAAACTGCACTTTAATCTCAGATTCTTTAAAATTAATAAAACATTTTGTTTTTAAGTATGATTCACAAAAAAATAATATTGAACAGCATGAAAATATTCCGTAATTTTTCATTTATATTTTTGAAAATAATCATTCCTCTGATCTTGGCTACCTTGACCTCACTGTAGTGCTACATAAAAGTTGACTAAGGGTATCATTAACTTCATTGTGTGGAAATTGTAACTGAAAGTTATAAGAGTGAAACTTTTTTCATAACCCTGCATACAATTTAAGTTTCTAATAGATCTATTGTTCTATCTTTGGTAAAAAAAATGTTCCTTTAAAATTTCGAACAAAGGGCGATACGATACACTTCGTTGATCAGAAATTTACATTATAGTTCCGAGCGTAAAAAAAAAAGTTATTTTCCAATATATTACTTGATGACGGACAAGAGTTCAAACTCGAAATAGATCAAGCAGTGAACCTCGTTCCAAAAGCGCGGCAATTTCAAACGCTCTCCCGGGATTCCCGCTCATCCGAAGCAGGTGCTAATCATAATTAAACCCGGCGACGTTAGCAGCTGCGCATTCATTAAAACTTGACTGTCTCCGAACGATATCTCGATCCACTCGAGCATCTAAAGCAATCATAAGAATGATGTTGACAGCAGAGACGAGGCTTCTCAAAAACAAATTCACGAGGGATGATGTCTTCCTTCCCCGCAAATTAAATCCCTGCTCTATACGTGGTTCAGAGACGTGCGTCGTTCGGAGGAGTGCATTTTTCAAAGCGCGAAGGGTGTCCATCTCCTTTACCTTGTCGAATTCCTTGGAGACCACCGACATTATCAGCCTTATATCAACTGCTCTTCTCGTTTTTCTCGCAAAAGCGATTCCGCGTAAATGCACGGCTTCACCCGCTGGCCAAAGATGCACTCCGATGCAGCGGCGAGAGCGGCGGCCTCGACGCCGGACACCTCCGGTGACTCGTGTGCGTGTGCGTGCGCGGCCGCTGAAAATACACGCTGCCGCCCTATCCATTCGATTTCTGCGAAGGTCAGCCGGTGTGGAGCGCGAGAGAGCGGCTCTAAGCGGGTCTCGACCACTTGGTTAGTGTGTCATGGCGTTGAATAAACTTAATCTCAATCGCCGCGCGGGGCAGAGATGTTTCTTCCGATCGGTTTCGCTCTTTATTTTTTTTTTTTTTTTTTTTTTTTCTGTGACGAAACCGATGACGCGGGCCGGTCGCTTCTATTTTCGGGATTTTCTCGTCGCGCTTTTTTTCCAACGAGGTGTTACGGAACGCGGGAGTTCACCGAAAAATTCACGTCTGCCTGCGAGTCCGTGGCCCAATTAGCCGCGGAGCCCAGATAAACGGAAAAGCGTGCTCTTCGCGCTTATCATGTTTACAAAGCGACGACGTATCGGAGCGAGAGAGCTGCCCTCAAAAGAATTCATCATCCTCGTCATCTGACCGAACGTTCGATAGCGGCAGTAATCGAGCACTCCTGCCTTCTCTCTCTCTCTCCTCGAGTTGTGCATTAAAAAAGAATCGACACGACTGACGTCAAAATTATCTATAAATAAAGCTCTGCGGCCGCGTGCACGAAATTAGGTTACTCCGTAGTTTCTTCGGTTTTATCTTCCAGTAACGACAACGTGCCGCATCGGCCGAAAGCGAACGTTCTCGGGGTGTTCTCGAAGCGTATCGCAGCAGTTTATTTTTTTTCTACCTCGTTGGTCCGATTGTTGGGGCCCGAGGTTTATGCATTTTTCTGAAAGATCTTGATTCAAGCCAGTAAACTTGGCAAAAGAACGCTTCATCATAGCGATAAGATTTTACACTCGATTTCACAAGTACAAAATTCAAGTCTGATTGTTACACTTTAGAATTCAAGAATGCACACTCGATTCGTGTCGGTATCAGTCGCCTGAAATCCAAAGCTGTCCCCCTAAAGGCGCAAGTAAAAGAAAATTTGAGTTGAATCGCTGTTCTTTCGAGAGAAATCGCATCTAAAATTAGCACCATCAAATTCAAATCGCAGAAACTAATTCCGGGGCGTCCATATTTTGCGTCACTTCGATTTCATATTCTTTCGTGGCGCAAGTCTGCGCTTTTGCTCTCTCTTTCTCTCTCTCTCTCTCTCTCTCTCTCTCTCTCTCGTTTGGGGTGTGCTTTTTCCAAAGTCGCTAAGTATTTTGCAAGCCCGCTTCTTCTTAGCTCGGAAGGCGACCCGAAAGAACATTCCCGACGACGGGAGCCGTCATTGCCGGTTCTTGAATGCGCAATACCACCGAAACGGATCGAAGTATCGAGCTCAAGGTTTCCGGACCGATTCCTTAACGATTTTTTTTTAATAGTTTCGGCTTGTCGCGCCACTTTGTTACGCTGCCCAGGCCGAGTTTGAGGTGTATGCGTCAAGATAATGTCTTTGCTCGAAACTTGCTTTAATGTAGGCTACGTGAGTTCTTTTTTTTTTTGGTAGTAAAATGTTTTGACTATGTAAAATATGTAAGAGACGCTTTTTTACTGATAATTTTCTTAATCTAAACAAGTTCTTTCAATTGGAAAGATTTTCAGACTGTCGTTGAATACGGGGAAGAAAAACTGTTAAATAAAAGACATATACGCTTGAGAGTTTATTTCAACTTTCAACAGTTTAAGTTCCATTGGATTAAAATCCCCATCAAAGCCAAAATTTTGTAATTTCGTTATCTAAGCATCGTATAGACCTATAAATTATCATATACAGAGTCAATTCATCACAAATAACGTATTTCGTTATATTTTTTTTATTAATCTCAAGAAACAAAATTTTAATACTTTTAGACTACATTGAGAAGGCGATTTTATTCAAAACATCAATTTCTCCTTTATTAAATACAGATTTTACAGCGTCAAAATAGGATAGTCGTTTAATTTTCCCTTCCGAGAATCGAGTTAGTTTAATCGCGTCAACGCCTCGCAGAGACGTTAAATAAAATTCCCTCCCGCGACGAGCGCTTCGAAAAAAGCGCGAAACCTCGAGGTCTGGTAAGCGAAAAAGCCTGCAGCGTAATCCCTCGCTTTACCGCTGACCTATATTTTTCCTCGAAAAATCTCGCGCGAAACAGATGAAAACAGAACGCTCGCGCAAACCAATCGTCGTCCCATATTGCTGGAAACTCATCTTATCCAGTCCAAGGCGGCTCGTTTATGTGTTTTCGATCGGCGATAACGGCCGAAAAGAGTAGCGCTCAGGGCTCCGGATAAGAAATGTGTGTCTAGTTTAGTGGGCAAGTAGGTCGCGCGAGGGAAACCGGCGCTGGCGGCTGCGACAACTGCTCGCCGGGTTACGCAATGCTATTCCAGTGTTATACAATTATTGACTCACCGGATTAACAAGTAGGCTGGGTGAAAACGAAAGCTGAGCGAGATCCCCTCCCCCTTTGAGCAGCGCCTCTCCTCCTCCCACCTAACGTTCCGAGGTCCCCTCCAAAGTCTCGCAAGTACCTCTCATTGGTTTCCCCTTAGCCGTGAGCTCACTATCTCTTTCGTTAAATCGTCTGGCTCGCATCTCACTTTTTTAAGCCTAGATGATTCTGAATTCCTTTTATTTTTTACGTCGATGGCATCTTCTTTCCTAATCCCTTTTTTTAGTTCTTTTTCGCATAATCGTCATCAGATTACTAAATGAAAAAAAAAGCATTACAACAATACATTTGTAATAAAAGGACTGTCGTGTCCCCGAATTTTTGGGAATATATGTGCTTTACAAAAGTCACTCTTCTCAACCCGGCAAGCGGCGTGAATTTATTAGTTATTCAGCGAAAAGTTTGTACCATTAACATGGGTTCTTATGGAGAAAGCATTTGCGGCATAACATTTCTCTTTACTGTAAGGTGAAAAGAACTAAACTAAATTGCTAAAATTGAAGTATATGATTCTTTAGATTTTACAAACAATTTGTGATAATTTAAGGTGGCTTCGGCGAGTTTTTATAAATAATTGAAAATATCTGATACTTCACAAAAATATTCTTTGATCATTAAACTTTTCATTTATGTTAAGAGCAGACAAACACACAAGCAATAAGAATGGCAATTTTTTTCATGTTTTAACGAAACTAGGATTTTTTAAGACTATCTACAGTAGTTCGGAGGTAATCACTAAAATTGAAATTTTAAAAATTTCCAAAAACAAAGAAGGTGCGTACTGGTGCCCCGACTTGGTACGGCATCACGTACCGAAGCCTCCTTAAATGAAGGTTATCGGTGCTTTTGATTAAAATATTATGGTTCAAAACCGCAGCTGAGTTATTTGTATATCTAATGTACTATCATTATACATTATCGAAGTAAATTAAAATTTTGAAAACTCTGATAAAGTTGACCACCACTGTTGTCGGTGAGCTACCTTAATAGTATAAAAAGCGATCGGCAGCGAAAAATCACGAAAACAAACAAAATCCCACGTGGACTGCGTCTCAATCCAATGGAAATCGGCAGTGGAAGAAAAAAATAATAGACTGAATATACTCAAGCGCTGCCTCGAAAAAGGCTCGTGCCTCTCCGCGACGCACACATTTCCACCCACGAGCCGTGAGCCGCGGCAGAAGCAGAAGCGCGGCGGCTGAAGAAAATAAATCACGAGGCAGCAGCTAGTCTGAAATTATTTTCGGCCTTGCAACTCGCTCATATTCGCGCGCGCGGATCCCTTACTCTTTTTCCGAGCCGGTCGTGTCTGGTGGCGGCCAAGGCGGACGCCTCGCTCGCCTTGTCCCAGTCTCGCGAGCGGCGCGCCGTTAAAAAGAAAGTTTTTTTTTTTTTTTTTTCAAAACGACGAGCCAACATTTTTCCTAAACGATGAGCCCTTTTTTTTTCCTCCGACAGTCTTGACCCAATATTCGTGATTTGTTTGGGATTTTTGGATCTTCTTTTCGGGGGGAGGGGGAGAAAGAGGGCACGAAAATCGGGGCTGTTTTATGGGGCTTGCGAAGTGAGATTTATTCGACTTAATTACGTTGCATAAAGAGGCACGACGTAAAAAAAGCTGCTTTGAAAAGCTGCTTTTAAATGATGAGATAATGCGTAGTTTATGGAAAGCTTGAATAATCTTTTAATTAACTTTAATTATAATAGAGCTGCAGATACTTAATCCAAGGCATTTATTTTTAAATCGAGTTTTCAAATATCTTATTTCATCGCTAACGATTTGTTTATTACAGAAGCGAAAAGTATTAATTGAACGATTTTTAGCATTGATTGCGTAAAATTGAGACCGTATTTACTCTTTATATTCATCGGTTACCAGCTCGATCCTCGAAACAGCAGCCTCACTCTCAATGCATATATCCGAACAAGCAGCTCAATCAAAATCCAGAACGTCAATCAAACATTTCCCCAAATCTACATAGATATTCTCTGCTGAATGACTGGGCATTACCCTTTCAAATGGTGCATTCGAATCGGCCAACCTGCCTCGCTTATCGAGTCGGCGCATCAAACGGACCCGACCTACCGCAAGTGGGAGTCGCCCAAGGATACGCGTGCTGCGCGCTGCTTCATTTTTTCTCTTTTTTTTTCGCCGCCGCGCGAAGTTCAAGACTGCCCCGGGGAGATTATATGGGGAATCTCAGGGATTGAGGGCAGAGAGCTGCACGCCGCCGACACCTTGACCCCGTATATCCGTGCCTATCCTTGGACGGGAATTTCAATTTTCTCGACCGGCGACGCCGACGCAGCTGTTTTGCATTGTTGTCGGACTTTTTTTTTTCGCGGTTTCCAATTTTTCAGGCTTTTTTTTCCCAAGGATTTTTGCCGATGGTTTTTTTTCGTCGCGGACGATGGGGGAGGTGTTGGCGGGACCTTTGGCGTCTGTCGCTTTGTGGAATTGAAGGTACGGGAGACCCTGACCGACTTTCGGTCCGCGTCCTTCGGCGAAGATGAATTTTCGCACTTCGCATTTTGCTTTTCTCGTTTGCGCAATTTCGAAGAAGGATTATAAATTCTTTTTTGAATTATTCAATTTCAATGACCATAATTGCCGAGAAAAATATAAGATTTCATTTCTTTACAGTTTTAGTACAGTTTAACTGTGAAACGAGCTATTTAAATGGAAATAATATGGAAATCGTTATTAAGTTTGCTTCAAAATCATAAAGGTTAAATTAATTATTTGAAAAATGCGATTACGTTTATAAACATCAATTGTATTATGTGAATAATATACTGAAAATTAAAACGAATATGTAGAAATCAAATTTTGATGAAATATTAAATTCTGATGCATTTCAGCCAATACATTTGTATAATGAAATTCTTTCTTCGTGTGTTTTCGCGATAACCTAAATGACAGTGACATTGAAATTAAATGAATATAATTCGTCAATTACTCATGTTTTGTTTGAAACTCACTTATATTGTGAAAATGAATCCATTGAAAGGTATAATACAATCAGGAGCAAAGTATGTATTGTCAAACAAAGAAAATGCGAGTATAGTTATGCAATATTGATTATAAATATAAACTTTCAATGGCTTTATTGTTTCAAGTTTATTAGCTAATTTTTACATGGAGAAAAATGTTTAAGAAACATTACTATACTCGTCAGGAACTTGAGGGTAGACTGTGAATTAGGGTAAAAAAAATGACTATACTTTATATTAAAATTTACTATACGTTTAGTAATTTTTGCTAAACTTTTAATAAAAATTTCTAAAAATATAACAAAAATTAATATAAAGTATAGTAATTTTTCGTAAAGCGTTTCTCTCTGTGTACCAATTCAATCAAGAAGATGAATTGTTCTTTTTATACAGAATGTTATCTTATCTTTTAAGATGTTCTTCCAATAGTTTTTGTTCAATTTAGGCATCAATTTTAACTAAAAATATAATATAAAAATGTAACGTAAAAACACATTAATCTTCAAAAGTGGTTAATTTTCTACTAGAGTTATCATCTTGATGATTTTGATATCTAAATATTTATTAGAATTCGAGTCTTCGTACATCTATTACTCTGTGAAAAACGTATACTTTGGAATGTTTAACCTATCGTAGTTAAAGCAAAATTTAAGCTTGACTTTCTCTGTAAAAATGAATAAGTGAAATTAGTCCATATACACATATTCTACGTTAATTTCACTTATTCATTTTTAGAGAGTTCATCGATCTTATAATTCAAATCAATTCCAAAAATTAATCCGTGAATCAGTAAACTTGGAGTAAACTCGTATCGTTCGAATCTCATGCATCATACAGAAGCGTACAGAGAACGATCGACTCCTTTTCCGGTACGACCCATGTAAAAAATCGATACTACCTTGGTGCGCGAATGCGATGGAATTTGTAATCGAAAACTAGCCAATAATGGACGGAAGTGGCAGGGAAATAAATGGGCGCGCTTGGTAAGCGTCGAGTCTCCCGGTCTGACGTTCCGCCGGGAATCGTGTCGATAACCTACGAAGGGAGTTTCACTTTTGTCACCATAATGAGCACACAATTTTGACGAAAATGAATTTGAGGCAAACTAAAGATAGAGGGGATTTCATGTGCAATATCTAAGTCATTTTTAGTAAATAGAACGAGACACTCTTTTCAAAAATAATCTTTTTATTTATCAAGCGAGTGTTAAAAATAGTCGCGATCGAAATAGCGTTAGCACCGAAAATCAAACGATCTTTATACTGATGTAATATGAATTGGCGCGCGGAGTTATTTTTGAGTAATTTTTGCATTTTAGCATTTAATTGACACTTGCTTAAAGTTGCCCTGCATATGTCGAATTATATAACTCAACTTGTCACCATCAATAAGTGAAAATAGGTCAATTGTAAGTGAGGGTTACACACTAAGTTTAACTTGAGAGATATCATTTTCAAACATTGTTTAAATATTATTGCACGTCATAGACATTCGTCGCATTAAATTCATTAACCATTAAAATAATCATAAAGCTAATGAAATTTTTAAAAATCACAACTGTATGCCCATCCTCGACACTACGTTATATGAGGCATTAATATTTATAATTAATATAAATGCAACTTTAATAGCTCGGATAAAAGCGATTTGTCACGTGGTTAATGACGTTACGAAAATAGGGCGGTGTCCAATTTAACGACTGGAAAAAGTTTAATCCACCCCTCGTGCTCTATTTTCACGGCCCCTCTCTCGAAAAACCAACGCCCTTGAAGAGACCTTAATCTTTTATAGAAATCGAATCCACCACGAAAAGGTCTTTATTTTTTCTCATATCATAAGTAGCTTTTGCAGCGCGAGTCATTTTCTTACGTTGCGAAATTAAATTTAGAAATTCGATGCTCTTGCATCAAGACGCTTTAAAAAGAAACTTCTAATGAGATTAATTTCGTCTCCTTTTTAAAAGAGGCGCGAACGAAAGCTTACTTCTCCCGCGCCTCGGAAGCCCTCGAACGAACCAAAAATTATTTTGCTTCGTTCGAGGAAAATAAAAAATCGGCCCGGAGAAAATGAAAAAAAAAAGCTCGCCAAACGGTCTAGCAACAGTTGTGTCCCCGGCGTCTGCTGCCGGCGCCTCGTGCGACGCATCATCGTCCCCCCCTCCCCCACCGACTCGTGCACGTGCGAAGGGTGGCGGCTTGGCTCGGATCAATAACGCTCTGACACACTTACCGAGTAAACCTGGCCTAGTTCGGCTCCGTTGCTCAGCTTCATTTTCCCCTACCCACTATATACCGTTGCGTGCGATTATTTTTCCCTCCAAAGACTTCCTTCGCGCACTTCCCGGCCACCTTAACCTTCTTTCTCGTCGCCGACGCTTCGGAACGTGACTGCCGCAAGCCCCTTCGTATTAGATTGATCAGGGCTTTGCGCTGTACAACTTTTATTGGGTAATGGAGTTTTCGATGGCTTTTTTTTTGCTTTTAGAAATTCAGCAAATATGGAGGAACTGTCGATTCATTCATAGGTATCGTTCAGGAAGATACTTATTGTCAGTTTAATTTTAGAATCGCGCTTCGCTGAACAATATTTCTCGTGGCTCGGCTGCTCTAGTAGAAAATAAAGTTGAAAATACGAATTTCCGAAGAGCAATGAAAAAGGCGAACTTTCATTTTATTTCTATAATCCTCGACGTAATCGTCAATAGCGATTAAATACTATAATGATCTTTTTGTCGGTGCTCAGTGTAGGTACGTTCCGTTCGACAATAAAAAGATCTAATTTCTAAAAACTCCGAGCGTGCACAATTATTCTACGTTTATTCTTAGTAAGTAGGTCAGAAAAAACGAACATTAGAATAATGAAGTTCCACTGTTATGATGTAAATCAATTCAGCAATAACGTAACAGCATCGTCGACAATACTTTTTCCGTACATAATTTTATCCGCACCGCTCGGAGAATACGATTACAAGCGTTTTATTTATTTATGCCAGGTTGCGATTTCGATTCAACTGCTTTGCCGATGAATTTTCATTTTATCTTTTCAAAACATTTTTTGCCTTTTACTTTGTACGAGATGCAAATACAAACTCGCCGACCGTGTTAGAAGTTTTCACCATTATTTGGCGAGTGTTTGACCAATTTTTTAAAAGTTTTTGGCCAGCCACTCTGCTAAAAACGATACCGTTTTCACCAAAAAGTTGGCCAAATAATGAAATTGAAATTAATAAGAAAATTATGTTAATAATAAAATTAAACAATAAAAATGATAAATAAATTATAAATAAAAATATATAATAGTAAAACGATAATAATAATAAAAAATAATAATAAATAATAAAATAAAAATTATAATAATAAAATAAAATGATAATAAAAATAATCTTTGATTAAAGGTTGATATATCTACAGATATAGTATATATATATATAAATACATAATATAATATAATATAATTATATATATAAATATACAAATCGGTAATTACTGGGATTTTTTCTATACGAATCGGTAATTTGTGGGATGTTACACACACACACACACACCGGGTGTATATATATACATTTACATTCTACATTTACTTATTAATCCTACAAAATTTTAATTACATTCTCATTTAGCATATAAATTTTAATTTCAATTCTTATTAAAAATATTTCACCAATGAAATTGAGCAAATATTGGCGAACAGGCTAAAAATAATGGTAAAATTTCCCACAGTGGAGCATTGCAATTAGTAAAAAAAAAATGTAAATGTTTAATTAACTTATTCATTAACTGATGCTTTTTGCGAGCAATGCTATCATGGTTCCCAGACACAAAAAAATCGATACTCGAAAAAGATAAACGAGAAGAAGCGTAAACCGTATAACGAAAATCGAAAACCCGAACGATCATCCTCACGAAAGTTTCGCGGCGATTGGCAATCTTTGAACGCGGTGTTATTGAAACTTTAAGTGAAACTAACTCCGACACTTGACTTTCCCTTTTTTCTTCCTCCTTATTATTTCAGTCTTTAGCGCTCTCGGAGGTCTCGCTTCTCGAAACTCGCAGTTTCCTTTTTTTTTCTTTCTTTTTGTTTTCGACAGTACGCGTATAAGCGATAATTATGCGGATTGAGTAAGAGGACTGCTTCCCTTCCTCTCCCTTAATTTTCTTTTTATCGTTTCTTCTCGTTCCTCTCGTTTTTTTTTGTTTTGGATAAATACACGTTTATCGAGTTAACTCGTGCGCTCGAAGGTTCCTTTGTCTTCCTTCGAAACGAAACTTTTTTGTATAGCTTTACATTTGCAGGGCGTCGGCCTTGATATTTCTTGCGCCCATATATACATTGCTTTTATAACCAGTAATATAATTTAACGTCTAAAGTTAGCTTCGTCTTATTCCTCAAAGGCGCCTTTAAACAGTTTCTGATAAATTTTTTTTTCTACTATTAAATTCTCTCAGTCTGAGGTAATGAGGATTTATATTTACTCGCTCCAAGGCAGCCTCGAAAATTGATATGCAAAAAGGAGCTTCTAAAGCTCCGCTCGGCTTTTACGGGAAATAGTTTTTGCTTTCGACAAATTAACTCTTACTTTATGCGGTACAATATTCAAGTTTCGATACGAACTTCATTAGTTAAATGGGTCACCGAGTTACTTCCCGGGTTTTACTTCAAGAAGTCTAAAAATAGAAGTTTAATTGTGATTCAAGACAAAGACTCAGCATACGACTGCATTGATTTTCATTGTTTCGACCCTCAATACGAATACAAAACGCACATTTCGCTCGACTTTGCTGCATCCGTTATCCCAGAATTTCGCTTAAGGAGGTTCCATGCGGGAAGCGTCATTTTGTTTACGTTGTCCCTTAGTTCCTTGTCAAATTCCTGGTAAGCGATTCACAGCCGGCGCATTTTGATTCCTTGATTGTTTTTCTATAAAACTATCACTTTTTTAACTTAATCTCTGCTTTTTTCATCGCGAATTCTTAACTTCCTGAGTCAAAATATTTCGTAGCCCATAAGAACCTGTGTATTTCACGTAAAGTTTATTGCTATTTGTCTCAATAGAAACCCTGGTGAAAAATATTGAAAAAAATCATACGTCTTATTTATGATATTTTGAAGTGATATTTATCGATTCTACGCTAATCTCTGCATCTTCACAAAAGGCTAGAACCTCCTTAATCCCATTCGATTTCCCGAAACTCCGTCCAGGCTTCGAGAAGAAAAGGCCGCTCGTAAATCGGCGAGCTGTGGCGCGCTCTGGCAAAAGGACGCTCGCGCGTTATTTATATCCGGGCGTGCTGGTGCAAGTGCACGCGCGCATCTCCCGCGCCGGTCGGTTGCAGTAGTGTAGGTACGAGCCCGAGCAGACAGCCGCCGTTCTCTCTTTTCTAGAAGCGCGTGCGGCGGCGCTGCAAGTGTGTCAAGGGCAGCGCCGGCAGGGCTTGCCGCCGCCGCCGCCGCCGGCCCGTCACGGACCGAATCGTTTCTCTATCGGCCGCTGTTGCTTCGAGAAAAGCCGATCGAAGCTTCGGAGGCGAATGCGGCTGGGGGGGGGGGGAGGGAGGTTAAAATTTTTTTATGATTTGTTTTTCCAGCGTTTAGCAGGGAAAGGGCGGCTTATTTTAAGCTCGATGTACAGAGACTCGTTAATGTGTTTATCGCGGGGTTTTAGAGCTAAAAATATGATTTCATGAAAAACATGCCATTTTTATCCGTTAGTTCCGACGTCAATATGAATCATTCATGTTGTCCTCTATTAAAATAGGTTTATAAAGTGTGATTTATGTTGGAATAAGAATGTGATTTATAGAGTTGAATAAGAAAATTAATTTTTTTATCGTCGTTTTAACTAAACATCAAATTAAATATTCGGTACCTTAACTCTTTCGAGCGTTAGATTTCTCTTCTTAAAAAAACGTTTAGTTCCTTTTTCGTTAAGAAAACGGTCTTCGATAGCAAGTAGCTTAAATTAATGTATTCCGACTTAAAATTATTAATATAAAACCTTTTACAAATAAGAGTTTATTCGGCAAAATGTTACCGTACACGTGACATTATTAATGTTGGAAAAATCTTTTTCCTCCGTCTCTTTCCACATCCATCCATCACGAGCCTTCAATTGTCCGTCTCACCGAGACCGCGATCACATCGGAATTATCGTAAGCCCTCCTCCTCCTCCGTCTCCAAGTGAGCTCGCTAATCATATTTTACGTAACAGCCTACTCGCTCTCCTAAAAAGACACACACACACACGGCTCCGACGGAGGACCGCTCGTAAATCCCGCGCAAAGAGGTCGAATTATAGCGTGATTTCGCGGCGCTCTCCTCCTCTCTTTTGCGCTAACCGATAGCGCCGCCTAAACAAAGAGAGAGAGAGAGAGAGAGAGAGAGAGAAAGAGAGAGTGATTTATGTCCGCGCTAAGCAGCCGCGGCGGCGCTTTTTGCATTTCTTCGGGCCGCGCGCTCTCCCGCTGCGTGTGTGCACGGCGGCGGCAGCGGCGACTGTCGCGGCTCAGCTTCGAAATTTCGTTATTTATGAGGAAACCTATGGGAAATTTCTCGGTGCCGCTGTATATTTGCGAGCGCTCCCGAGGGAGCCCGAGTGCGCCCCGCGCTCGCGGCTCTGCGCGTTGCAGGCTGCTGCAGCATGTATATATAGTTTCCGAAACGAGCCGATTTATTATCTGGGAAGCGCCGCCGTTATGCAAAACTCTCGCGGGACGGGAGTTTCTTATTAGAGGCGTTTTCCCGTTCTGCTTTTTTGCTGCCGCGTTAACGCGCTCTTTAACATTTCGAATTTGAGGTAACAACAGTTTAGTTTTTTAGAATTCAACTGGCCGTAGTTGTCATCGCGCTGGAAAGCCATCTTAGATCCCTCCATAAGCACATTTGCACGTCTATCCGTCTTGTCTCATCGAAGCGGACGAATGTGCAAGCGCAGCTCGATTAATTCCCGCGAGTCGCGCGCACACACACACACACACACATACGCGCGCGGCATCCGCGGCCGAACAACGCGGCGATCCTCTCGAAATTTTCGAGCGCTCGGCGGAGAGATACATATGATTGCGCCAGACGACCGCGCGCGCTCGTCAAACTTTGACAGGAGAGCTTGCTCAAACGCGCGAGGCCCCCGTGTCAGCGGAAAGAGAAAGAGCCGCGCTATTACGAATTTACGGAGTGGCAGCAGCCGCCGACTATTGACATTAGCGATCGCGTGCAGCAGCGCGTTAGATGCGCGAGGGAGATTTTGGCGTTTCGCGGGGGGGAAAACTGCCGCTGTTGCGTTATTGTTTATTTATATAAATAACATCGGACGAAGTGGTTTAATCAAATTCGAGAGAAACGGGGATAACTTCATTATTTGATTTGTCTTTCAATTTTTCTATAATCATTTCAATAATTCGCCGTTCCTTATTTCGCGTGAATTCCCTTAATAACCAAAGCAGTTCTCGGCGTTGGTAAATTTGCGGATCGGATAATGCAGGCCGGTTACCTGCCGCAGCCGACAATGCAGCCGCGTGATGGCGTGCCGAGTGAAACGAGCCTTCTCCGCAAGACAGTTCGAAGTACGTGTCCCGCGACTTATCGATCCCGGCTGAAAAGATTGCGCTGCGTTACGAAAGCCGCGCGATGCTTTGAAAAAATTCGCCGCACAATTGGGCTCGCCTTGCCACACGCTCGTCTCGTCGGTTTTACGGGCCCTTATCTTTTTGCTCTTAACTTTGGTTGAATTTTCAGCTTTTACAATAAAAAAAAAAAAAAATTGGTAGCAGATCTCTTTCTTTTTTTTCGCGGCAAAAGTTCTCAAGCTAATTTACAATGGGTTTTTTCAGTAAACGTATTTTACGTTGCACAAGTCGTAATTTTGCGAGTTGCGATTTTATTGCGGCGAATTGCGCATTTAAATAAATAAATCGCGAGCGCAGCTCAATTAACCAGACGTGGATTATCGAGGGAAAATAAGGCGCATTACGCAAACGCGGATCAACCGACTCTCCGTGAAATGTAACTCGCCAAGTTTATGCCCCGCGCAATCAGCTGCGGTACCACTTCGAGCTGCCGAAGTAAAGCCCAGATACGCCTCGACGGTGTCAAACAATCGATATCCGCGCCTTTATCAAGCAGCTTCTGCCTTGTCCTTATCGCGCGCAGTTGCCTGCCGAGTTTCTAAACGGCGGCCACAATCAGGATCGTCGATGCTAATTCCGCTCGACCTTCCGGCCCGTACCTTTCTGCTGGTGGTCTTGGTGTCGAGTAGGCGGCTTGCTCTAACCCGGAATTTGGTGTCGACGGGATGTGGGTATTAATTGGTTAGACGTTGCTTGTATTTTGGGATTATTACTGAATTAGATATACTTGAATTGACTTAAATTATTGCCATTTTAATTTTCGATTTTTCTTTACTTCAGTTTGTGAAATTTTTAGAAAATGAAATTGTTACCGGAGTTTCTAATCTATTTGTTTTACTTCTAGACTAAATTACCTTACCGATTAATTTGAGTGTAATTTACTGTGCGCTTGTAAAAAATAAGAAATAATTTTGTACGTGTAAGTATTATAGAAGCAATTTACGCAATTTATAAATGGTTTAAATTGAGTTTGCGAGGTCACTTCCTTGTTCGGGTTTGCGCAAGTTTCAGAATATTCAAAATTGTTAACTTTGTGATATAAAGTTGCGGTTCTGAAGAATTTACTGAAGGCGCTCAATTCATTGGCAGAAATATTTAATCCAAACTATTTCAATCAACTCGAAAGATTTTTCGAATACAATTATCAGACTTCTGAAATAAAAGCCCTCCTCTTGCCTAAAGTTGAGATTAAAGTTTGTTTAGATGTAAAAAACAAAACAAAATTCACCTGGTAATTTCTTCGTGTGAACAACATTACATAACTCGATAAAATTCACAATCCTCAACATGTCTGATACTTCCCAAGTAAACTATTAATTTCTAATACTCGCAAAAAGTTCGATAAATAATAAAGTTTTAAATGACGATATAATTAACGCATTAATCGGAATATTTTATGAAAATCAATTGGCATTAATTTATAAATCTATAATTAATAAGGAGCGTAACGAGCTCGTTACATAATTACACTTTAAAGAGAGGAGCGCCGTCAGCGCGCCGCGATAATCAGATTCCCGTCTCGCTCGATGCCAATATTCGACGCTTTTCACTCAGCCCACCAGGCCGCTTTTTAGCAAAACAGCGAATAACCGCGTTCTACAGATTTTACCGTTAGATATATCAATACACCGAGCGGAACAATCGCGCAAAACTAGAGTGAGTAACTTTTCCCAGCTCTAATTATTATCGTCTCGTCGAATCTGCGGAGCCGACTTCGCTCTCAAAATATTGGTGCACTAAAAAGAAAAAAAAACGGCAAATCTCGCGATAACCATCGAGCGGCACGATTGTAAACGGGGGATAAATCAAAAGATTCTCGTCGCGATGCGCTTTCGCGCGATTGCGCAATCGAACGACGCTGTACGTCGGTGCGCTTGCGATCGTATGGGACGTAAAACTCAACGGTGAAACTTTATTACCGCGGCGAATATGGCCTTTAAATAGGCAGCGCCTGCTTTTACGCGCTTTATTTCGTTGGCGAGGATGCGAGTGGTGCGTTTGATTCGCGTGACGTCGTCGTTTCAAAGTAAAGAGCCGACGGGGTGTAGGCGAAATTAGCATTTCAACGGTAGAGAATTTAACATTTAAAGTGGGCAGGAAAACTGGCGTCGAAACGGTTTTCGCACATTTCTTACGTATTTCTTATAGTTTGACTAAAACAAGTGTCATGATCTCCACGATTTTCATATTCTGTAGGAAAAAAATGACACGTTGTTTAAATAAAATATAGTATTAATTGATAGTGTTTGTAGAAAAATGATATGTCAGATTAATTAATTAATTTATTAATTCATTTCGAACGAAATGCTCAGTAAAAAAGAAAACAACTATATACCTTTTCCATCAAAAACTTGCCACTTTCACACAGTCGAACCGTAACGAAGGCCGTAACGAAATTGATGTCTTCGACTGACACACTTAAAACCCGACTGAAGCGGCGGCCCTTAAAAAAAAAAAAAAAAAAGAAAAAAAGCTCGGCGTGGTAATGAGCAAATAGCCGGGCGAATTCGCGCTCCGCTCGTCGCGCGTCGATTTCTTTTTCGACATCATTGTTCTCCGAGGGGGAGTCTCGTTTCGTCGATCCGCGCCTTTCTTGCGGCCGAGAGTCCGGGTTGCAGCGGCGATATATTTTTTCGAGAGTCGCCGCGAGGGGAGAGAAAAGGAGAGGAGAGGAGATGCCGTGCGGTTAACTTTTGCGCGAACCGACTCGTCGGTCTCGATTCGCGGATCGCGTTACGTCAACGGTAAAAACTAATTGGGTCGACGCTGTTTGCAATAATTTTTACGTCGCTGGTCGTGGGCTTTACACTTGTGCCAAAGTGTATTTGTATTAAGCGATTGTTATCGAGGCTTAATATAATTTTCGAAACTATCTCTTGATAATCTAATAATTATATAAAATTGCGTATGAATATCATAAAAGTAAAATAACATAAAATAACGATAACGGGCGCCTTAACGACGAAAGAACCGGTGCCTCATTTCGCAAGCATAATGCATATCCTTCTCGGAAATTGAATTTTCGTCGAAGCCATCGAGCGTGGAACCGTCTCTACCTCTTCGTCTCGCTCTCCCCCCCATCAATAATAAAAGCCCAAATAAAAGCGAGGTTAAACAAAGGCATAAGGCAAAGTACAAAGAGAAAGCGGACTCGACAGATCGCCAGGGGGAAGGGAGAGTATATGGGCCTAATTGGCTCGCCGTAGACTCGCTCGGCGAAATTTATAGCCCGGCGCGTACTTTTAAAACGCCGAGGCGGATCTCGGTACTTGCGGCGGCGTGCGCGCACTTTGCGCGAATTAAATCAGATCGAAGCCGGTGCCCGGAATCCGAGGGACGCCGGAAAGCGTGACGGCGGTTTGCGGGCGAGCGTATGAGCGTGTGAGAAAAACTCGGAGGGGGGAAGAGGAGGATAGCCATCTTCGAGGGAGGAGGATCGCGATTTTCGGACGTTGATCGATGGGCTCGTCAGCGTTTGGTGCATCCATGCTTTTGATGATGTTTTGAAAGTTAGCGGCGAACGTTAAATCGAGCCGAGTCGGCGAAGCTTTTTATAAGTGGGGTTTTATTAGGAAAAAGTGCCGGCAAAAATTTATGGTATGGCGCTTAATGTCGTTACGCTTGGATCGAAACATTGGCGGTCAATACCACCGACGGATCTATGTAGAGTGTAATGCTTTTTGACACTTGTGATCGCCGCAACAGTTTCCTACTGTGCAGAACTATTAATAACAATAATACCTCTGAGACTGGCACTGACTGTTTGAAAAATTTACGATCTGTATAGGAATGTTAAAGGCTACCATCTGATACAGCAACAACGGAGCCATTGTTTATTTAACAATTTTATCGTTCCGTTTCGTAAACTATTAAAATCGAAATATATCTTATTGGCACCCTCGCGAGTTAAGCAGTTATCTGTACCTGACAGGCGGACTCGTTCGACTGATAAAAAAATCAAGTAGCAGCTCTCTCGGCGCCCTTTTAAGTTATAAAAAAAAACGAATTCTCCGAATGGGAAGACTTTTTCAGCAAAAAGCCGGCGTAAAAAAGCCCGAAACAATGAAAGCTACTTATCCCTCGAAAAGTTGAGATTTCTGTCGGGCGGGGATTCTTTTTTTTATGACTTGCGATTTCCCACTCCCTCTCCACGTCGCTTTCTCAAACTTGCGGAGGGTTAAACAAGGTTTTGCTCGGAAAGCAGCCGCGAAGAAAGAGAAAGGAAGGCAATAAACGGGAGGAAAAGAGAGAGAGAGAGCGCCAAGAGAGAGATAACGAGCTTCCCTCGGCGGATAATTTCCTTGCGAAATCGGCCGATGACGCGTCCGTATTATACACCTTTTTTCCGAGGAGTAAAATTCGGCCAGCTTTTCTTTGTTCGGCCGCTTTCTGATCGGTATCTTAAAGACACTTAATTGAAAGGCCGCTGCTGTTTTGCTCGGCTTTTTACGTGTTTGTTCAAGCGGCTCTTTTTTCGCCGAGCGGTGTACAGTGACGCAAAGGTTTTCGTGGACGTTTGAATCGACGTAAATAGGCGCCGGTAATTTTAACAAATTGCATTTCTCTCATTAAAATCCTTTACGGCTGAGGCTCCTTATGCGCGCCGGCAACTGATCTTTCAGCCGGGCAAATAAAGATTTTAAACGTCGGCGAGGAAGTAAAATGCCGGATTTATTGAAAAACTCGGATTTTCGCAATATTAAACTGTCTTTTAATCGTGTCATTTAGGCTTTTATAGTCGAAGAATGGAGTAAAAAATAATTAACTTGCGATAAAAACATTGATCTGACGTAAGACGTGAAGATATATACGTTGAGCAAGTCAGTAGGCAGCTTCGACTTTCTTTTCATAAAATCAAATTTGGACTCGGTTTCGGCTTAAAATTTTTATCGACAATATTTTTCCTAGGTGTGACGTGATCGAGCAGATCGTAACTTTCACGAGAATGATTGTCGACACGCTTTTGACCGCGTGAAAATCATTTCCATTTCCCATACCGGGACTTGTCGCTACCTCGTTTTCGGGCATTCCGAAAACTTATTGTAACTCCATTTCTAAGCGAGCGCATTAGGATTTGACGAAAGAAATTTCTCATTCTGGAGAATAACGTTTCGATAGTAGTCGTGAGTCATCGAGCGGTCACGAGACAAAAATTTTATTTTCGGAAGCTCAATTCGAAAGTGCACCGCGCGAAGCGTTACGAAATTCATCGTGTCCGCAGTTGAAAATAAATTGCGTCACGTTCATTATCCGGAAATCCGAGCAATTTTGCGTACACAAAATCCCTTTCCCTCGGGGGGGATTTTTTTTTTAACAGCCGGAAATCGTGTCTTGAAATCCCACCGTAAACTTACTTACCCGCGTTTCAATGCGCAAATAATGAAATATGCATTTGCCGCGATATTTGCATCATGCGCACGCAACTCGGACCTTCACGACCTACTTTTGCCCTAAAATGAGACAATGAAGGCGCTTGGAAAATAAGCCGAGTCCTTCGATGCATTGCGACACTCGTCGCAAAGGGCAGCGCGTTACGTGAAAGTGATTTTCGAAAGCTCCAGAGGTATCGAACAACGAGAGCAAAGCAATAATAGCGAAGCGCAATTTACGGACGGCGAGTCCAAGTACGAGATTACCGGAATACGATCGAATTAATATTATTTTTAGATTTATAAGGAATGGTCTTCTGTTAGGTATCTTTATTAAAAAGAAAAAAGCTTTCTAAAAAAATTTTAAAAATAATTTTTTCTATCACGAACTTGATAGATTTTCAGAATTCAGTTACCACATTTCTCTGTATTATAAGAAAGAGGCCAAAGCATTCTTTTTTGAATATTCATTTAATCATTTAAAAGAGTTAAAATAGCGATGGAGCTCGTTTTTATACCTTAAAAAGTAATCGCGAACTGAATATAAAAGTAAATTCCCTTTTTATTTGATTTACCTCTGCAGTTTCTAGCGCTCACTCGTTCCCACTTTTACTATACATAAATTGCAAAACCCCTGCAATTTCGGACTTAAAAAGTCGATCGAAAATCAATATTCTCTTTTATTCAAATGGATTATGAATAATTTAGTTCACCGCCCACGTTAAACAATTTCAAAACAAATCGTTCGAATAGCGATCCGAGTTCAAAAGTTGAATTCCAACGGCCCTTTCTCCATCTTTGCAGAAAAGCCGCAAGCAGCCACCGATCGGCAAGCGGTCAGTATTGCGCATAGACTCGCGCGCGTTCGTACCTTATGCATTTATGCAAGTCTCTCTCTCTCTCTCTCTCTCTCTCTCTCTCTCGGCGTACGAGCGCAACGAGCGCACACGAACGTACCTCTATAAGGCGAGGAGATAATAAAGTTCATGTGTCACTCGAGAGCTGAGCAGCGCAGCAGCGCGCCAGTCTAGGCGAACTCGATTGAAACGGTAGCTGCGAAATTCAAATGGGCATTCCGTCGATTCGCGAGCAGGTTATGCGCGACGGCGCTTCGTTGGTATAAAGGACAAGCGAGTCTCGTCGAACACTGCCGAGATCGCTTTTTTTTAAACCGAACTTTACCAAGTTATTCTAAGGACGACTCCGAGATTGGATCGCATTTGTCGTCTGTGCCCGCGTAAAAATAATTTAGTTTAGCCCAAACTTGGGCCAAGTTTCCTATGGCTGAACTTTGGGCTAAACGTGGCCA
>JAWWEO010000001.1:19560667-19655660 GCA_035582975.1 Ormyrus labotus | reverse complement strand
AAATACAATTATAACCGATTTTTCAAACAACTCCAAAAATTACTATCACAATGCTTCCTCTAGGAGGAAGCAAAAAAAAATTATAACACTGCCGCAAGGCTTTTAACATTCTCGCTCTCTTACATAACTCGAAAACAATAACCCCTTCCCAGAACTCAAACTAAGCCAAGAAAGTATTAACAGTCCGGCGAGCTTTCAAGCTGACCGCAATAGCTCGTAGCCGAAATCCCCAAAAACTGCAGCTCTCGTAGCGAAACCATCCGCCTGGCACCCTTCTTAATCATTTTCTCTCTCTCTCTCTCTCTCTCTCTCTCTCTCTCTGACTCCCTTCGCAGTACGGCGCGAACGAGAAACGAACACACGCGGGGCCGCTTGTTAAATCTATCGACCTGACCTCAAGCCAGCCGCTAAATCAACCGGCGCGCGGAAAAAAATGCAACACGGAGAGCCGCACTGACGTTCGTCGTGTGCTCTGCTCCATTTCTCTCTCTCTCTCTCTCTCTCTCTCTCTCTCTCTCTCTCTCTGTTGCTGGCTTTAAGAGTCGAGCATAGCTGCTTTTTACATTGGCTAACGTAAACGAATGCCTTCTTTTCGGAAAAAAAAGTGGACTTTTTGTTCCTCTTTCTGAGAATATTAATTGCTGGCTAGCTGCAGGTTTTCAGATAAAAAAAGAGACAATATATTGCCGTACGAAATATAGGTTTCTTTGGATTACATGTGCGAATCGGTTAAACGAGGTTTATTTAAATAAAGCAATGTAGACAGCTTAAACTCGTCGATTTAGTGAAGGGTGCACAGTTGACCCACGTAAAGTGAATTTAAACTTCACGTCAACCTTAATGACTCAATATACTGGGCGAACTGAGCGTATAGAATGTAATTAAACAAGTTAAACAATGAGCCGGTTTGCCGAACATTATGTACGCTGCGATTGCATCTCATTTGCCGAGAAGTCGCTTATATTTATAAAAAAAAATAGGTCGTCGTGCATCGTTCATAATAAACAAGTAACAGAAATGTGCAAATAAATGAAGCTGATGACATACATACAAACTCGAGGGAAATGAGATAAATAAAGCTATACTTCTTTATTGCACCTACTCGCATTTAGGTTATCAATACAATAATATCGAATTCAATTACGAAGTAGTTTCTTCGCCTATATTAAGGACATATTTCTTGAAAAATCAATTTATACATTAATTAAATGAATTAAATACCCGAAATGAAGAAATAATTTGAATCTACCCACATTGCCTCACCGATGCTCTGCAAGTACCTATAATCAAGACCTTCCTCCAAATAAAGGGAGATTCTATTCTTTTTCATCCGTCCGCTGCGAAGCTTCCGATGCTCCACTATTGCAAAAGCATCTCAGCCGGAAGCCCTTTTGTAAGCCCGAAATTTCAATCTGCCATTTCGATATATATGCGAGCGAAGAGAAGAGCAGAACGGTCGCGGCTTTTCGGCGTCGTCGATAATCTTAATCGCTCGGCGGCCGATTATTTTTAACGCTCCTTCTCACTTCGGTTGCGTTGGCCGATTATTTTTAACCGGCTGTTACGTTTATTGTTTATTGGACGTTTATTAGCCATTTTCATAAGTCGAATGTTTATATTACTTTTAAGGCCGCGTGTCCTATTTAACGGACGGATGTAGGTTAGAATAGTAAATAAGGCGTTTGTGTTTGTTGTGTAATAACGATCGGGTTAAATGCTTTCTGACTGGCAGTTGCAGAGTTATTCATATTTATAGGTTAGATCATTTTTGAAATCTTAGCCGAGTGTGTATTTAGCGATGCCGGGTAAATTTACAGCTCGTAAATTGGGCTATTATTAGAAAAGACGGGTTGCCAAAAAATTGGGTGGGAAAAAGCGTTGAACCTCGCTGGCTATTTTTCGCGGGTTCAAGCTTAAATAAAGCATTGTCGCGGCTCTCATTAATTCACAGGTGGCTTGTAAAAAAAGAGAGTCACCGCCTCCAAAACGAATCTTCGAACGAGCGTCAAGCGCGCGATTCGCGCGCAATAAATATCTAAATACGACGATTGTTATGAATTCTTTATTGCATTTATAAAAGTTGCTATAATGCTTTAGATTTATAACGCTCCTTATTCCTGCCGTTAAACCAGGAATTTCATAACGTCTTTTGCTGGGAATAAGTAACGGTTTATCGATTAATCTATTTAGTTTTTAAAATAAGAACTCAAAGTCTTTGCTACTGGGAATTTTTATAAAAACCGTTTCATGCTTGTTAACGGTACGTGTACAGTTTTATTTCTGACAGCTGTGAACTATAATAAACAAAAAGTAGGTCATGTTCAATCAATAATGTACAGTGTAACAAAAACTTTTTTCTAAAAAAACTCAAATTTCAACTTTGCCTCAATTATTTAAATGTCAATTTCAGTACTCCGTGACTTACTCGCAGAAGTGTTCAAAAGCTCAAGCCCGATTTTTCGAATTCGCGCGTTAACGACAAATTATAAATAGCTCATAAACAGAGAAAGAAAGATGAGCGGATTCGTTATTGCCAGCAACCGGGTCTCCCCCTTTCCTAAGGCTCGACCTTCTTTCTGGCGGCGACATAAGTGCCGCATTAAGTTATACGCGATGATCGGCCGAGCCCTGAAAATAGTTTATACATCGTCGGCTATGCAGACTTGCGTGGAAAATGGCATAGAATAGCGAATCGAAGCTCGGGCCGTGTGTGTCTGTGTGTATAAGTGCGTGTTTATAAGTAGGTTCGAGGCATCGATTCCTTCGCGCTCGACCCCTCGGCGAGTATAGTAGCCTAGCATCGTTTCGCGCTTGTAAATAAAAAAGCAACTTTCGATCTTTCTCCGCGGCTATGTATAACGGAGATCTCGTCTCCCTTTTTCTATTTTAGCGAGTTATCGAGTTTTGCGCAAGCTGCTGCGGCTGCCTTTCGCTTCGAGATTCTGGGTGCAAGTTTTACTTTTATCTTGACGACTATTTATTTAGAAAGGCACGCCTGAGCCGTTTGGAATTAGATTTTCAGTTTTTCTTTTTTTCATTCTAGGTAAGGGACTATTTTTTTTTTTTTTTTTTTTATCTTGAAAATTGAATGAAAAATAATGGCAACTGTCTAGATACGAAAAAGGAAATTTTAACTCAATTATGTTAGTGGAAGCGAATGAATTGAGGTTGTTATTGGATGTTCATTGTTTGGACGTTGTAATTTGATTTTTCGCTCGCGCACATCGATTTTCTCATAGTTCGAACGCCCTGTAATTCATTCAGCAAACAGTCCTTTAATTAAAAAAGTGTCAAAGTTGTAATTGAAAGTTAGCGGCTTCAAATTAATTTGTTAGCAAAATAATAATTATTAATGATTTTCTGGATGATCTCAATTTATTCGTTTAAAAGAACTTGTTATTCTTCTCTACAGACTTGATAAGAATAATGTAGTTTGATTAAGTAAATTATCTTGGAATTGATGAGCATTGGATATTTTCGTAATCAAGCTACTTGTATAAAAAAAAGCTGACATTGACTTATATTCTAGTCTTATAAAAATATTTAATACTTATAATTTTAGATTATTAATTTCTTACCGCTATTTTAATGTATCTTTAATAATAGGTATAACTGAAAAAGAGTTTGTAAAATTCAATTGTACTTATTCGAAACTTGACTGTTTCGTTTAAAACCGCAAATTTGCTCATTTTAATGATGTACAAGTAACAAATAAAATATTCTCTCTCGTTAATTAAACGAATTTCATCCCATCCTTCTTTCCTCCTTCGTCAAAGGCATAATTTCGACGCTCCAGTTCCGCAACGATCTTTCGAGTATTACGAGGAAAAGCACGCAAAACGACGCGATTCGTAAGAAAGTCCAAAAATAAAAAAAATAAAAATAAATTAAAAAAACTCGAATTATAATCCTTTCGACCAGGACTTACAACGTATGTAACCCGCATTCGAAGCCCATTACACGCGCTCCGCGAGGTGTCGACGGGCCTCTCGTCCAGCCGCGACGAAATCAGGTCACTCGTATCAAACTGACCTACATTCGGCCGTTATCGCGGCTTGTTATCATCGATGATAAAGCCTCTATTAGCAGTGCTATTATACCGGTAGAAGATTCAGCCCCTCCCTCCGTCGCTCTCCTAAATATATATACATACATAAAGTTCGAACGCAGCCGGCCGATTCGCACGCCATTCCGAAGAAGGTGAATTTGCCTCATATCTTGCGCCCGAATTTGAGCGGGAGCTTATATATACATACACATGCGGGTGGCCTGCGAGCTAACTGGGTCGAGCCTTCCTTCAGAGGCTTTGCCTTAGATCGGGGGAATGTAAAAGTCAATCGCTGAATAATATTTCGTTTCGACTAGGTGGAACGCGGTCAGAAAAATTCGGGCCGCAACGCCGGGGAACTTCTCGCTTCAATCCAGGAAGGAGAATTTTTCCATTCTGGAAATCAATTATTTATATACGCGAGCAGATACGATCTTCGCGCTCGACTTCCGATGAACTAAATGCTGGTAAAAGTGCAAAAGGAATTGTCAAAGCGGACAGCGCAAAGCATGCAGTGTGCCTGTCGTCATTCAGAAGGTTAAACAGACCGCCGATGTCTATAGATATAAATATTTACACACTTTTGCACGCGCCTGAATGAAAATGAGCGAATTGCTATCTGTGCAAATTTCGGGTCAGTCTTTTTTCGTATACCTAATTAGGTTATTCAACAATTTGTTTTATCGCTTTCCTCCGAGCCGCTTTATTCAACGGTTAGTGAAAAGAGTTTCTTACTCGGTGAGTGATTACGGGAAAGTCTGTTTTTCTTAAACTTGTCAGGATGATGTAAGGAGAATCGATGTCACGCTGTTTTTGATAAAATCTCTGTGCTCTTGTTGCGCATCTATGATCTAAACATTATAAGATTCAGCTGACGAACTTCTGTATAGTAAGTTTATAAAGCTACTTTCGTTGATCCCAATCAGGAGAGTAATTTTTTACAGATTGCTTAATAATTATACTTGATTTCCATCAACTTCTTATCTCGGTGTGCTCAGTAGCTGGACGAAATAATTTTGTAAAATAATTATATCGCAAATGAGTCACGATTTCATTAAACAATGAAATTGCTAAGTGACCGATGGGAAATTATTAAAATTCGGAATGACGCGATGTTGCGATGCTTTGATGGCGAATTAGCGTAATCAGGTGACGCATTTAAACTCGAAAAGAGAAAACGTTCACATGCTAATTTGAAAAATAGGAATGGCATCAAAAATTAATTTTTTTCACTGCTTTAATCTCTGAATTAATAGAAGGCATATGAACAGTTTAACTACAGTGAAGAAAATCAAAGACTACACTTCATTGCGTAGTCTTATTTAAAAGCACGATAAGTGGATGCGTCACTGCTTTGATTGTGGCAGTAGGTTATAATCGCTGTCCCTTAAAATTTTAAGCACCCGTAACTACATGCGCCTACCATTATGCAATAAAAATCAATTCAATTTAAACTAATAACAATTTTACCTCCCTCGGTTCGCTCATCCGCTTTTATACAACCTATAATGACCCCAGACCAATTGAAAAATCTCCCCCGCAATAATAAAAAATCGAGAAAATCGGGCGGAAACGCCGCTCGAGCTCGCCGCCTGCGCTTAAGGGCGCTATCATCGTCGGCTCCCCATTTCCCGGGTCGCACCTGCCTTCTAAAAATAATGAGAGCTAGAAGCGGCCTCGGGCCGCGTCCTTTCGAGCGCGAACTCTTCAACTTGACCCGGTTTCTTCTCGCTTAAGCACGCGCAGCTCGCCGTCACTTGTGCAACCGATCCCTCTCTCCGCGTCGTTCTTCGCGATATGCCTTCGGAGAGATGACAAAGCGTTCCCCGGGCCCAGCGCTTCCGCGTCTTACTTCCGAGCTGCGAGCTTCTTTTCCCCCCCGTCCGCTTCCGGGACTGGCGGCCGACAGGCGGCTGCAGATTTTTCAGCGGATCGACCTCTCGCGGGGAACGCGACTCGCGATTGCGAAAGGTCGACGAGGTCGCGGGGGATGAAAATAGGTTTTATTTGTTTTAATATTGTTTTAACGATTCGCGGCTTGTTCTATGCTTGTTTTTAATAAAAATTAATTATTTTGAGGGATCAACTTAATGTTTAAAAAATTCCTGAAATTTCAAGAAAACATTACGGGAGAGAGAGAGAGAGAGCCTTGTTCTTCAATCAATGACCCGCACAATTTTTGTCGATTGATCGTGTCATTATATGGAGCGACAGTCCGGTTCGAGCGAAACGGGGTCGCGCTGCTGCAATTTCATTGTACTTACAAATTTATGGATTGTTCGCGCGTTAATTATTAAGCTCGAGCCATCGCTTCCTCTGCCTGCTTGCAGCAGAGGGGCTACACGAGTCTCCCCCTCTTCGATGTCGCGATGTTCGACAGGGAGATGAGAGATTCGTTTTGGATTGAAGTTCATTTGGAGTTAATGGTAATTCGGTACTTGACGTATTCATTTTTTGCCTCGGTTTATTAGACTTTACAACTTTTTTTTTTTTTTTTTTTTTTTTTTTTTTTTTTTTTTTTTTTTTTTTTTTTTTTTTTTTTTTGCCTAGGAGCGATTCATAAACGAAAATTAGTGTCGGATCAAATTGTTCGTTCAGAATTTTCGAAATGTGTCAGCCAGATTATTTTGTAATGGACGAATGCATCAGATATGCACATTTCGATTAAATGTTTTTCGTAGGCGAGAGATTTTACGAAAATCGTCGATTCATCGTCCCGCTTCATCAATCATCATCACCGCGCAAGCCAGAAAATTCGAGTGAAAAATATTTTTACATCTTTATTAAAAACAAAACAAAAAAAAAATGTTTTAAAAAAGTTGAATAAACAATTTTTGAAATTATTAAACGCGAATCCAACAAAAAAACCGCTTCTGTGAAAATTTCTTCAAAGCCGCAGAAAAAAATCTCGTAAAACAGGGTACTACACAACCTGCAGCCACTCGATATAGAAGCAACAGAGAGAGAGAGATGCTCTCTCTCGCCTCTCTCGCAAAGGCTCCGCCGCGGCAAAGGAATTGTCGATGCCCCCCCCTCCCCCAAGGCGTCGGCCTCTCTCTCTCTCTCGTCGAGAGCGAAAGTCCGAAAAAGTGGGGCTCGGAGGAAGAAAGCCGCTCCGCTCCTCTTACTTCACGCTCGCTCTCGCCTCTTACGATATATCCCGCGCGCGTAACCGCCGAGATCCTCGCGTAACCGACGTAACTAGTATCATTGCCAACGAAAGTGCGCTGAAAAGTAAAAGCGAGCCGCGCTCCACGGCGGCCACGGCGAAAGACTTTCCTCGCGGCAAACGGGTTCCCGGCGCGCGCTCCTTTATATACTTGACGCTTTTTGTGCGCGCGCGGCCAGGGCGGAATTCCGAGTTTCTCTCGCTTCGTTTTTTTTTTCTTTTCTTTTTCTTTTTTTTTTTTTGAATTTGTAAAGCTGGGCTGCATGGCGAAATTTAAGGGGTAATGACAAATGGGTTGCTTTGACGATTGAGTAATTTTCGCCGGTGTTTGGAGGAATCTGTTTGTAGAAAGTTTGGTTTTTATTAGCGGATAATTGGTAGGTTATTTTAATTTTATTTGTTGCTCGATTTTAATTTTACTTGATGTGTAAACTTTTTACAGCTCTGTTCTAATTAAAAATGTGCATGTTGATTTACGATATTTAATACGAAAGAATCAAATGTTAATGGCTTGCCGTTATTTACGAAACGAATAATTATTACATTTTACGTGCGCTACAATATACCTGCATTTTTGTTCATTAAAGTACAACCGCAAATTTAATTCGTTAAATACCTTTTTATAAATGCAATAAAAGCGCCATTATTTCTTCTTTGTGAGCGTACTAATATTATTTGTGATTCATAAAAACGAAAGCAAAAACTCCTGGGATCACATGACCAAGGTGTAGGTGTCAGTTGCGGTAATTGAAGAACGTTGTCCATTCGATACTCTTGGAGTTGTAGAATCGAGATTTCACTGCTAACTGCAATCCTAATGAGCTTCATTCATCTAATTATTCGAGTAATTTATTGCGTTATTTTATACTTTAAGATAATGTTGCGGAATGAACTGATTTCGATTTGTCAAATATTAAGAAAGATTTCGTATTATGTAATGTAACTTGAATTCAATGGAAATGTTGAGAGAAAATTTTCGAAAGGTAAATCGCGTTGTAAACTTTTACATATAGAAATGCAATTAAATTTGATAAATTCGTGTGTTGAAATAAGCTCTATAACCGTTTGTTTATGTAAACATTTTATTAAGTAGAATATATCAATATCAAGAATCATGTTTTTAAACTGATTTTAACTATTAAAGAATTTTATAAAATTTTAATGCCCACAAGTTATACTCTGGTTGAATAAAATAACAAGTACATTGATTAATGTTAATTTCCTGGTATTTATACAAATCGACGATAAATGATATTATAAACTCGGTTAATATTAAATTTACTGACATTAATTCTATATATATGCGTACACATTTTGAATTTAAATATTGGTAAATATTGGTATTAATTGATTAAATTCTCTCGGATTGTAATCTATATTTATTTTGATAAACTCCTGAATTACTTATTAGCAACCTTATTTCTCAATAAAAGCAAAAATCCACAGGTGAGAAAAGCGTTTTAAAAGCTTTTATTCGCGTCGCTTTATATTCGCAAAAAATAAAAAGCCCGAAAAACATCCGTCAACCAAGAAAATCCCTAGAAAATAGAAGCCGCCGTTCTCGGATCTTGATAATCCGCGTCGCTCCGGAGGGTTTTAACCGTGAGAAATAGCTTTCCGGCTCCGCGAATAACTCGGCGAATATTTTCAAACGAAGACAAATTCATTACATGCATAGCACACAGCGGCATTCCTCGGGATAATCGATCCAAGTGATATCTGGAGACTAAGAGAGAAGCGGGGGAAGGGGAGGGGGGGGGAGATCTCCCCTTCGGCTTAAACTCGCCGGGCAGACGGGGGTGGCAGTACGCGAACGCCTACGCTTCTCGAATATAAATCTCACTTATGCGCAAACGAAGACGAACGCATTTGCGCACGACTGACAATTTCGTGCTCGCCCTTGTCCCTTTTATTCGAGTTTCAGCGTGTTTCCTCCGGGCTTGCCTTCCTCCCGCTCTTGCCTACGGAATTTTCTGCTGTGGCCCCTTGATGCTGCTCTGAAAGTGGGGTAAAGAGGAGCTTTTCCATTTGATGTATTTTGGATACATCGAGGAAAAGGGAAAAGTGAATAAGTTTCTCGGTCTGGTTCGATGGCTACTTTTTCGCTCGATTTTCAATAGCAATTATTAATTAGGGCAATGGGAAATCAATGCCGCTGCGACGCCCGCTATTCTCCTTTGTATCAATTCTAATCAATAAAATTGATAAAATACAATGAAATTATCGGATACGCCGCGCATTGGTTGCATAATAATCAATTAAAACTTAATTATCAGTAAAATTACGCGTTTGCTCTATTCAAAGATAACTCGATTGCGTCACCAATTCCGAATTCCCATTAGTAATATGAAGCCTTTATTTCACGTGATTAGCCTCGTAATATCAATCAATCGTAATTTCGCCGTCCCGATGAAGGTAATCGAAAGATTTTCAACTCGTCAAAGACTTTCGACGTCCCCGCTAGAAAAACAAAAGGAGCACGCGAAAGCCCTTAAACGCGCGTCAAAAAGTTAAAGCGCCTTAATAACTCGGAGTGCAGCGGAGGGGCCAGTAAATTATAAGCAGCTCCTCATCTGCGGCACATGAAGCGCACGCGCCCGAGCCTGGCAGAAAAGGCCGTAAAGTTTCCCTGCCGGTGTGTATAGTACAATCGCCGTTTACGGTGCCCGATTTTACGGCCTCCCGATTTTGGGGAAGCAGATTCTTCGTGCGCAGGGCCCGGCTTTCGCCGGGCGAAATGTCTCGGTTTCGGAAAACGGGCTCCCTTCGATTCGTCGCGAGTTTTGGCTTCGCCTTTTCTGCCTTTTTTACCTTTTCTCCGCCGCGCCTTTCGGTGACTTTCTTTTTTTTTTTTTTTTTTTTTTTTTTTATGAGTTATGACTCCTTAATTTCTTTATCGCTGCCGTTTTTTACCATTGTTTCGTTCTCGAACTTTCGAGCAGTATAAAAATTTCGACTCTTACCCGAAGAGGGACACGTGTGGAAAACCTTTGATTCCCCATGATTCTTCTCCTAGGTATAAGGAATGGGGCCGGGAATATTTTATCAGAGTCCACCTAAATTTCTAAGCCTCTTCCGAAGGCGGGTGTATTCTCTCGAAATTTCGAAAATTCGGTAAACTCCTTCTTCCCCCCTACGTGCTATCGCGTCTTCCTCGGGCTTTCTATTTACCCCTCGCCCCTTGCCGACTTGTTTTTTGGGCCAGTGGGTCAGCGCTGCGAATCGCACGCAACGATTCGTCTCGAGCCCTGCAGCGGGCGGTCCTCAAAATATTTACAGCGCCCCGTTGTTACCTTTTGTTTTGTCTCTTTTTTTTTTATTCTCCGGCCTCTTTTTCCCGCGACGACTCTGTTTGCCTCTGTTTTGCCAGCTTCCGCCCAGGTAGCGGAGCTTCAAAGGGAGGAGCGCGGCCCTTTTCTCTTCGATCTGTGCTACCGGGTCACTTGGCCACGCGACTTTTCGGCGCTGCTTTCGGGAAATTGGGTGGTCGCGTTTTCACGGGATTGACACGGTTAGTTAACGCGCTGACACGACGTCGTTTGCCCGAAGCAGGGATCTTCTTCGAATGTTGCTTTTGAGGGGAAGGTTAAATTAGCCCGGAGCTTCTTGAAATCGGCCGATTTTTCTTGCGACGCCAAAAGTAGTGACGCTGAAGTCGAGTGATGAACGAGCGGCACTAATCGATAAATGGTTAAAAACAGTATTGCGTATCTTTCTAATGAAAATTGGAATAGCATTTTTTAGATTTTTTAATCTGAGATCAAATTATTGCGCCCTACATCATTGTTCTTCGTGCAATGTTTTCCTAAAGTCTCTTGTAAATATTACTCTTTCAAATCGAATGGTATATTAGAACATCCAAAAGTCTAAATTATCTAATTTTATAATTACAAATATAAAAATGTAATTTTATGCTCTACAAATATGTTTTGACGATTAATTTTATATATATTCTAAATTGGTCAAACTTGAAATTCCTCTGACTTTATGATAATCGGATTTGCTGCAATGTTTTAATAATTAAACATTATAAACAGTTTTTTTACCAGCCACTACAGGTTAAAGTTTAGATTATTAATGTCAAGTAATGAAATAGAGCCATTAGATTTCATCAGTGCACACTTTGTCTGTACTGCATTCTTTAAAATTTACAAGTTTAAAAAATCGCTATTTTTACAACACGAACCCGCTTTATCTTATCGTCGAAGAATTAATGAAAATAGTCGCTCTAGAATTTGTTCTCATTTCAGTTTTTTGTAAACATTTCTCGCAATTACCTTTACAACTTTAGAATAGTAGGTTAAGTTTGTATTCATGATTATACGCATAATTTCAAATCATTAGGTAAAAGACATTCTATAAAAGACAATCTGCACAATAAAACCTCGCCCGATAGAAATTAGAAGCTATTAAAGTAAACCGAACACAAGTTTTCATCGTGCAGCAAATAATGGATTTGTAATGAGTCGGTGCACCTGCATTCACTCATTATTTACCGAATGCACATTACGGACGTCTTCATCCTAAGCGCGTCCATAAATTATTGCCTTATAATAACAGTCCGTTTCTTTGCCACTCATCAAATATTTACTCTGGCTTGCACAACCGACGGCAATAAAATTTCGAAAAAAGGATATTTCGTCGTCCTGCTTCGGGACTTTCACAAGAAGGGAGAGAGAGAGAGAGAGAGAGAGAGCGAAGGGCTCTCTCGTTGCGCAACAATTTTCTCGCCTCATGCATAATTCAAGGCACGCATCGAGAGAGCCGCAGCTGATCCGAGCCTCGCCGGATTAGATCGAGCGCTAGAAAGCTTTCGCGGCCTCTTCGTTTCGGGTCTGGTTCTTGGCGCTTGCGAAACTCGTCCGGCGTAAGGCCCAAAGTGTCGTATTAGACACTCCCACGCGGACTGCGCCTTTCTAAGGATACGTCGGTGATTTAGTTATAAGTTTACGACAACGAATTGTAGGAGGTACCGATGAGCTCCGTTCGAATGGTGAGATGAACTACCCATCAATTGAAAAAAAAAATGTATTCGAAAATGTTTATTCGTTACAAAGTTGTAGTCAAAGATTTTCAATAAATTTATAGCAAAAATTTATTGACGTAATATTTATAGTAATGTTTAATAAAAATAACAACTTTTGACAAACCGAACGTTAAAGTCAATAGACGTATCTCCTTTTTGTATTGTTTTATATTAGAAAACATGTCTAAAAGTTATTTGCAACCTTCAATTCACTAGAAAGTGATAGCTTTTAGATTTTATAGCAGATAATAACTTTTTATTTGCCTTAATAATATTTTTTCAGATATTTCTGCTAAAATCTGCAAATAAAAACTTCATCGATGTTTGCCCGAACGAAAATTTCTCAGTACGCCCAATCAATATTCAAATGGAAAAAGCTCGTTTTCGTTTATTAATATTGATAAAATTATTTATCATTGCCGATTAGATTTTGATTTTTCATCCAAACGAAAAATGAGATTTGCAATTATTAGAATGCGAGGAACGCTCGTCCCAATACTTTTACGCAATGTCCATTAAAACAGCAATAAAAGATAAGCTAGAAAGCATCCGACTTACGACACGTTAAATTCAATTAGCATAAAAAGCAATTTCTAAAGCGACCTTCCGAACCGCGGCAAAACTGCGGAATCCAGATTTTCATCTTGCGCGCGCGCAAAAAAAGAGAAAAACACAAGCAGCAGCAGCAGCAGCATTATAGCTTTAAAACATTGTGCGCAGCTCGCGCGCAGAATAGAAAACAAGAAAACGCGGAAGTTGGCTCGCCGCTAAAATTACATTTACCATCGGATATTTTCATTGACCCAGTTTCGTCGACTCGCCGGCCAGCTTCGATATTCATATTCTAAGCAGCCGTTAAAAACAAACGCGCGTCTCATTGAAGAATCCGAGCCGAGTGGGAGTAGTCGACGGCGGCGGCGACGGCCTTCGGCGAGGATGGAAAACGCGTGCGAGTCCGCCGGGAGCGCACCATGAAGAAGTCGCCTCGCGTTTTTATCATCCACCCCCCCCCCTCCCTCGTCCCCCCGAAGGTCGCGCTAAAAGTCCTTCTTGAGGATACGGCCGCGGATCCGCTGTGTGCACAGTTGCGGGAGGACGAGGAAAGTGACGCGCGTCCTGACGTAAGCCGGCGCGCGGGTAAATAATTTCCCGACGGCTCTCTCGAAATAGATACTCCGCGAAAATTTCGAACGATACATCTTTTTTTGTTTTCGCCCCCCAAAACAGAGAGCAGCGTATATATCCCTCCGTCGGCCGGCCGGTGTGTAATTTCTTGCGATCCTCTCGTCATTACAATTATTACCGCGTTGATGTAACTCGCATTAACGCAGCAATTGCTCCATCTGCCAGAGGCGCGCTGCTCTTTTTTCTCTCTCGCTCTCTGACTCGGCGGTTGCGTCGCCGCCGCCGCTGGCTCATCTGGGTAAGTGTGTCAAGGACGTGCGAACTGGGCTGCAAAACGGCGGCTCTCTCTCACTCGCGCGCGCTGCGCGTATGATATAGAAATAGGAGAGGAGCGCGGGGGAATGAAAACGCGCCACGCAACGGGGACGGCGATTTGCGAAACCGGGGAAAAAAAAAAAAGAGGCAGCCGGCCGAATTATTCGCTTGCGTCACGCGCTACCGGCGAAATCGAACGAGAGATCGGCCGCGGCTATGCTTGCTACACCGCCCCTAAAAGCCCTTCTTCGGCTATTCTTTCGATTCGAACGCGCTGCTGCTCTCCCTTTTTTTTTGCTTTCAGCGGGTGAACATTTGTTTACGGCGGCAGCCGCGACGATGCGACCTTTTTAAAAGTCGCTGAATTTCGAGCCGGGATTCTGGCTGCTATTAACTCGAGAAAGAAAGAGTCGAGGATACGATGAATTTTATAAAGATTCAAGAAGCTTCTCGCGCCGTTTGCTATATACAGAGATTTATTGTTTTACCGGCGATCGAAACGCGCTTGCGTAAGTCGGGTTTTAATTAAATCTAACGATACGCTTTTCTCGTGGCGGTCGCGCGCACTTGCTAGTTTCCATTTCTATTGTAATTTAGTAATCGAGACGGACTTACATAAGAATGACCAGAAGTCAACTAGTTGCGCTTGATTTGCCATTGGGGCTACCAGTTTTTCGTATTCTAAGGTCGATGTTTCTATTCGACTGAAATTTTTGGCCGACCAATTTTGAAATCTAGTTGGAAACCGTTTAAAATTCTCTAAAAAGTACTGACATTTATAATCAATCACCTCGCCAAAAACGAAATGTGCCCAAATCGAAGCCTCTCCCGGAATCGAGGGGGAGGGAGCATCCCTTGAAGTTCAAGACAGGAGAGCGGCTGATGCCGTTTCGCAGATTTCTCAGCTCGGAATGCCGCTCGGCTGGCCTGCGACACGGCATACCTATGGGAAGTGGCCGCCGCGGCATTGCAACATTCGCGCGCGTTGCGATACGGGCGAGTCTCGGCTGCCGAGCGCGAGATATGTGCCAGATATCTGGAGTAAAGCGCCGAACGAGGAATGGCCACTTTTCTCGACGCGCGCTTCTTTTTCCTTTTTCTTTTTGTGTTTTTGTTAGCTCCGCGCGGTGATGGTTTTCTATTCGGAGGAAATTGCTTGGTTTCGACGGCGGGTATACTTAGCGAGGATGAATCAGTGTTTAGATTGTTAACTATTGTATTGAGGTAATGAACGATTATCAAAGAAATCTTTGAAAGCGAAGAAAAATGACTTTCCACGGTTGTAAAGTCAACGTGGACGTGTGCTTAATTAAAGATCTATTAATGTTACTGACGGCTCGTAATTGGTAAATCTCTCTCTCTTAATGGAACTTTGAAATTTCGAAAATCGTTCGATTGGATTTTCTCTAATTTTTTCCTTTCCGTCAAGTACAAAAAAAAAGAAAAATTTTCTTGGCCGTACTTCAAAAACTGAAGTTTCGCCACCTTTCCTATCACATATTTTAAGCGTCGAATTGCCAAAACCCGTCGGAATAAAATTTGCAGCTTCCAGCCGAATAAATCTGAATCGATCTGAAAACGGGGAAGGCGAATTACATTCGTACACAACTTTATCCCTTTAGTTTCCAGCAGCCACCGCCGTATTTGCAATTCAAAGGATTGTTTTCGAAGCCAAAAAAAAAAGGAAAAAACCAAAACGTAAAATTGATTAATTACGCGCACCGCTCGAGCTTGAGTGAGAGTTAAAGCATTTTGCAAGGCTCATCATTCACGTATAATTTTAATTAAGAAGATCGAACACCGTTACGTAACTCGAAAATCCGAGGACAATGAGTCGACATTTGATTGAGCGGGCCGCTTTGAACGCATCGATAACCGAAATATTTTCGTAATTTAACCATCCCGACATGTGGCAATAAACAATTTCCAGAAAAAGAGGCCCACCGCGCAGCTCCGAAAAATCAGTCGCTCGTCGGATAAATAGCTTATCTCTCTCTCTCTCTCTCTCTCTTTTTTTTTCTTCCACGCGGCGGCGTCCCCGCGTTTCGCTCACAATACTCGCGCTCGCGCTCGAGACACAAAGAGTTAGATTTTACTTTTAGTTTCGAAAATGGGGATCTCGCGGTAGGGGGAAGGCCTTGGCACACTTCTCGGAGCGCGCCGCCGCCGCCGCCGCCGCCGCCGTGCTGCTCGCGGCGCGCGAAGAAAGAGCCATACGTATATAACGTATCGGAGAGGTGCACGCATGCGCGTCCGCGCGGCTCTCTGCGCGCAAAGAGCCCGCTTACGCGCGAGGTGCAACAAATGAGCGCGAGAGCTGCGCCGGGGAGTTTATTATATTCCGCGGGACAGGTGATCCTTGAGTAATGGCCAGCGCGGAAAGAGAGAAGTCCGCGCTTGTTATTTTTTTTTTTTTTTTTTGTTCTCGGCGACACGGCGCTGCTTCCGATTCGAGATTCGATCGGGGGATTATGTACTTTGCCGATCTTTCCCCCGGGACTTGGTGGATATTCGTTCCAGGCACACCAGACCAATTTTCTTTAAGCCTCTTCGACCGATCGGTAATTGTTACGCAAAGGGATTCCTAAGCACCCGAAGCATTTTCAGAGTTCAAGAAACTAAATCGAGCATTTTAGCGTTGCATAAGGAGGGAAGGCATTGAACTTGCATGCGCGAGCGGCCGATTGAAAAAGCGCGCGCGTCGAGGCGCCGCTAGCACCGAGGAGATTCAGCCGAACTGGCACTGGTCTCGAATCCTCCCGCGGGCTCCTCTCTCGAAATGAACGCCGTTCCAATAATAGAAAAATACAAAACGACCTCAGCTTATACGGGTAATTGAAAAAAAAAAAAAAAAAAAAAAAAAACGCGCCGAGACCTCGGCTGCGCGGCTCGGCCTTGCGACACTTGTTGTTTCCTTTGATAAACAATATTATTGTATATCCGCCACTGGCGCTTCGTCGCGGTTTGCTTTTTTTTTCTCGGTGCCGAGTCTCCTCCCTTGAAAATTTGGGCTGATGAAATTTTTTTGCGACTGAACACGTTGGGATCGACGCTTCGTTTTTTTTTCTTTTAAGCGGTTTATTACGGTCGTTACTGCCCGTACACGCTGTAAAAATGAATGAAATTCAAATCAAGTTAACACTCTCTGATTTAAAGGCGGTTCCAAAGGGTATTCCATTCGCGGTGAGTCAATAATTAGCCATTCATAAATTATATATCGGCGCGTCGGCTTCGGCCAGATTGCGCGCGTTTAATCAACGAAAAATTTCGAGCCATGCTCCCAATCGCGCCGGGCGGCGCCACTGTTACCTCGATAAACGCTCTCGCGAATCGGCTTGTGTCTTTTTGGAGTTTTCGCGCGGGAAGATCGACTTCTGGGTCAGAGGGAGCTTTCACTTTCGTCGCTCGGCTCGCTTCTCCCGCCGCGTCGTACGTTAACACGCACTCGGCTCGCCGGCGGAGTTTCGCTTTCGTTCGAGCCTTCCTTCTTTTTTTTTTCTCCCTCTCGGCGCTCTCTCTTTTTCGCGCTAGTCTTTGTCTCGGGCGAGGGTCGCCACGGGTGCAGAGCGAGCGAGGGAGCAACGATCGCGGCGACGAGAGCCATGCCAGATGGAGATGTTAATTTTCACCTTTTTCTTTGACGCTGCAGAGAGCAAACAATCGCTGAGGGACTTTGAAAGGAACGCGGGCCTGCGGTCGTGAACAGCCGAGTAAAGATGCTCGTTGCGTCGAGCTGCTTGGCTCGAGCGGATTTTCAGTAAACGGTTCCCTCTGCTTCTCTGGCTTCGGTTATTGAATTCAAATGAGGTTCGGATAGACGATTAATTCAATTGTACTTTGGAGAGAAAGAAAATTTGTTTGTAACGGCAGTTTTTTTCTTCTCTCTCTAATGCGAGACGCTTGGGACTTTAAACTGAGAGAATGCGAAGTTTGAAAACAAAGTCGGGCTCGACGGTCATTGCGACAATTGAAGTCTACAGTCAATAAATTACAGCATCGTAATTTTTAGTAGCGAAAAAATCGTTTATTGGAACTGCTCTTCAAAGTATCAACCAATTTCGTTCGGCAATTGCAGTGTATCAAACCGACAATATCTGTTTTACCGAGCAGTCGCTGCTTAAATATAATATGTCCTTCCTTTGCAAACAAACGGCGGGATAATTAAGATTTTCAGCTAAATCGCCGCGATTGGGTGAAACATATTCCTACGAGCGTTCAGCTAAATAATTGCCAAGCCAGAGTACCTAAAGATGATGTTCAACGAGCGATAATTGCATGTATACTCTTTCAGCAAATCGACAAGACGCAAATTAAAAATCGCAATCGTCAATTGTAAACAGCATCGGCGCCGCGCGCCGCGCAAGAAACTATTACGATCTGGCATTGCGCACACCGCCGAGAGCCAGGCTGGAAAAAGAGCCTATTTTTAGCCTACAATCTTCTCGCGCATTCAGACGATCTCCACCTGGAAGGCTTTATGTATACGGCCGATCAATGAAGAGTTGCCGATCGCGAGAAGCCAGCCGGCTTGTCGATACGGATTCGCTAAAAATCCCCAGTTATGCAGAACATAATGCGAGAGGAGTCATCAAGTTCATCGGGATCCTCCCAGCGCGTTTAAGAAACACATGTCGGCGTGGTAGCAGCGGCGGCGGCGGCGGCGGTTTCGACACGCGATTCACCTCAAAATCTTCCCACAATATCATTATACAATTTCGCGTTACAAAATCCAAGCATTATATACTTAATAATTAGCGTTCAATTACGTGGAAAAGACACGACTGCGGGCTGGCGGTCGCGGATTTACTTAGGACCGGCGGATTAGTTCGTTCGAATAAATTCGGCGCGCGCTTCGACAATGGTGTTCTAATTGCTGCGCTGGCTTTTCTCGTGGAATAAATAGAAAGTATAAGACTTAGGAAGCTATGCGTGTTAATGCGGCGGTGGAGTAATGGTAAACTTGGATTCAAAAGCTACGGTACCGTGGCAAATTACTTAAATTAATAGTACACAGGGGGAAACCGTTGAAACTGCGAGAATACAATCTTTTTGTGATTTTAACAATTTAATGATTACCGATTCTTTATTTTTAACGAGTAACATCTTAGATTATTTTAAAGGCTTTCTTTATTTCTTTTCGAATCGAAGCCTTTTAATCGGCCAAATGCAAATGAGATTTGCAAAATAAACCTCTCCTTACAGCACACACAACAACACATCACTCGCATCGAGCTGCGGAAAATCACTTTCCAGCAACTGTACGGGTGGTAAAAATCGTAGCAGGCCGTTTTTCCCCTTTAAATGCCTCGCGCGTTGAATAAGAAAAATTTTACTATTACCCTGGTTACAAAGAGAGTCAGCACGCGATTAAATCTCACGACGCGTTCCTCGCAATCCAAGCACATGAACACCCGATATATCTCCTTTTCCATTCTTCCAGACTCGCTCCTTCCCAACGAAGGGGTAATGATTGCCGGATAGGAGAAAGAGAGGACGCCCCAGACGAAGGGGCACAGGTAGACCTACCTGCCAGCACTCATCGATCGCTCAAATTAGACAAAAACTGTAGGGAAAAAAAGGTCTCCGCAAAAAGCAGCTGGACGAACGGTGCAGTAACAGTCGAGATTGAAGGGGCGTAAGGGAATCATTCGGTTGAAGCTCAGTGAAAGGAACTTTGAATAAAGTAAAATTAGAAATACTTACTTTCTCTATTTTTCATTAATTAAAATATTATTTTACATGTTAGAAATGTATTCATTATATGAATTCAAGACATTTTTTTTGTAACTTCATTAACCTTTAATAATTTAGTATCATATCTTATAGAACTTTTAACTTTAATATATGAAGTTAGAAGTTTTAAATTAAATCAAAAGAACGTTTTAGAGGCATGCGTAATATATGAACCAATCATATGCCGTTTATCTTGGCCTCAAACATCCGGTCATGACTCTTTAGATGATTAGGTTAGCAGGGTTAGTCTAGCAGGGAAGGAAGTTCTAATGTTTTCATTTGTTTTTTGCTTTATTTTTTGGGGAGGGATTATGGACTTTCGGCATAGGTACACGTGGGCGAAAGTCGAATTTTCGAGCAGGAGAGGCAGAAATAGTACATTGTGCAACGAGGGAAAAAAATGAGTTTATCACCCCGTGTTACACACCGTGTTTTTGTCAACGAGGGCATGAAAGGCCTACATTTGGTGTTAGAAAGTTGGGTAGATGATCATGCATTTCAAATCGTGCACAGAAATAGTAAAAAATAGTTTAAAACAAAGAAAAAAAAAATTCAAAATTAAAAAAAGTAACTTTTTCGTCCGGTAAGCCCTGTCGGAGGCTGTAGCGGGAAAAAAGTCATTTTTCCCCGCTCGGACAAACAATTATGACAAACGTTTGGAATGCTCGATTTTCTACGCTACTTTCTAGCATGAAATGAGGGCCATTTCATGCCCGAGTTGGGAAAAATATATTCCATCTATATCTGAACGATAGATCACAGAAACGTATCCAAAAGGCTTCCTCGCCTCTGCGAAGGGAACGAGCACAAACAGAGATTTCTGATGCCAAAGTATCGGTGCACCTGAGAATCCCATCCAATTCTCCTTCTAATTTTGCCTATACCTGCCCGTGTCGGTCCTGTCCCGCTCTCGACGTCTCCTCCCCTTCGCTCGAACAGGTATATCCGGAGAGGCCGTGTATAAGCGCATTACCAGATTTTTCGCCCGCCGACAAAAGCCGCTCTCTCTTCCTTTCTTCGATTTCCTCCCCCTCGATTCGAATTATCGCCTGTTCCCACGACTGATTCTCAATTCTGTATCAAGTGCGCCAGCGAGAAAAGGGCTCTCTCTCTCTCTCCCACTTTCACCAGCCCTTCCGATCTCTTTCTCGCGAAAACAAAAAACAAAAGGAACGACAATCGCGACGACGGATATACGCCGCCTCTTTTTTCTTTTTTTCCGTTTGCAGGCTCGAAGCGCTCGCGGCTTTTCGATGCCAGGGTCGTGTTCTTAATTCGATTCTCTCGCGCGAGCCGCAGCCGTGCGCATACGTTACGCCGAGCCAATACGCGCGCGATCCCCGGTTAAAAGAGTACACTGGAATCCGCTTTCGTCGATTTTCATTTGCCGGGGATCACGGCCGATTCTCAAGTTCGGAGGTTACTTCGGCTAGGCTTTTAGCTCCTTGGAATGTACGAGTTATTAACCCTTTGTGATCATTTCGGCGGTTAAATCCGTGATTACGTGCGGAATTGTGCACAGCTGTAGCTCGAAGGTACGGCAATCTTCTCGAAAGCCGATGGAGGCGATTAGTACGTATGGGTAGGGCTGTGCGACATCCCCAAGAATCTCGACTTGTAAGCCCGCTTAATCTAAACGGGCAGTGCCGTGGTAGAAATAAGAGTATCAAAATTGGCCAGGAAAGTAAAAAATAGGTATTTTTAATTCCTAGTTACTTAACTTTGATGTAACGATTTTTCAGATCATTCTCGCACTATTTTAATAGATTTAACATAACCAAGAATTATTCGAATCAACAATCCGTTCTCACTTATGTAATACAATACACAACAGATTTTAAATGTTCTAGATAGATTTCCGAAATAGTAATAAGAAGCATAAACGAAACATTTATTTATGCTATTGCTTCGGTAAAATTTTAAAGAAAACGTAAATTTCTTGCCTCTCTTCTATCTCTCTCGCGCACAACCGAAAAACCAAGCAAGTATTTTCTAGGTATTTCTGAGGTAAGAAAAGTACCTATCGTAAGAACCGTGTAAATACCGACAAATAAGTTTAAATTTAGTCAAACTATTTTAAAAGTCCGCCGACCATGAAAAAAATCGTTACATTAAAGTTAGTTAACTAGGAAGTAAAAATACCTATTTTATAGATAAAATTTTTGAAAATATCTTATAAATAGGTATTTAATATTTTCCATCTCTACCAGAGTGGGTTCAAAAAACTTTCTTTTTTAAGACGGGTCAAAATTCCCTGCAATCTTTATTTTTGACTATTTTTTACATACGACTATTGTGATAAAATCTTCATATTCGCAAATTAAATTCCTACTTGACCACATATGTTCTTTTACTTAAGGACATAAACTTGAGTTTCGTTTTTACAGCTTTCATTCGGTTTGTTTATAACCTTCTAGAACGTTTATTTATCAAAAATACTGAAAATATTAAACAATTATTATTATCTAATTTTTCTTATCTTATTTTTATTAATATTTCTTAATTTTTATTACTATTGATATGCTTCGTCGTTTAAAGGTGGTAGGCATGTTTTAAAATTTGTTTCCACTTAATATTACAATCGTGTTTCGCGTGATATTTATATATATTAATGCCTAAATTATTGCTTTTTCGTTTTAGAAATTTGCAAACAAACCAAGTGAAAAAGTCCCACGCCTTTTAAAATGTAATTACAGAAAATTAGTTAATAATCTTTTTGAAACGCGGAGAATATTTAAATTTTAAATTCAACGCAATGTGCTCTCCCAATATTGTAATGCACGTATATAAATTTGAACGATGTAATTGGACAAAAATTAAAAGTTTACATTACAGCGCGTAAAGCCGTAATCCAGAATTACGTAAACCTACTTTTAGCCCTTTCGACTGTCGAATTAAAATTTCTTGCTCGGACGCCCTCCCGTCTTCCTCTTCATTCACGGCGACGTTTAACAAAATAAAAATATAAGACGCGCATTCACAGAGGCCGGCTCTTCCTCTCCTCGTACTTCCTGTCTGCGCGCCGGTCCTTTTCACCGGCGGCGATTGCATAAATTACAATAATTCGCGCGCAGAGGTTCGGATGCACCGGTCTGAAATCGATACAGCGGCTCTCGTTCCCAGCGAGAAAATCACGATGCCGTAATCGGTCAGCGCGCACAACGGCGCGCCTTTGACTTTTTATCAATATAAGAAATCCGGCGCGAGTTTTGCAAGAGCGGACGACAGAAGCTGCGCATTTTCGGGGCGTGCGTTGCTGTTTCTCTTTTTTTTTTCTCTCTGCCTCTCTCTCTCTCTCTCTTTTAAACGAGAATAATGTGCTTTGTGGCTCAATCGTTTGAAAGTTGTGTGTGCGCGCCTTATTGCCAAATGTAGAAGCGTCATTACCGCATTGCGCAACGCTTTGAGGACCGTGGGAGTTGGAGAGCTTTTCGGATTCGAAAAGCGTACTCGAATTCTTTGACAAATGGTCTTTTAATAATTACGAAAAGGCGAATGGAAGTGGGATGAGTGAAGCATAGGTGAAAAATGGTTAATTTATTTAAAAAAACAAAAAACTTTTCGCTTTGCCTCTCCGTAACCGCGCGATGCTCCTCCAAAAGTTTTCAACGAATTCGAGCCGAGAGAGACGTTCGAGTCGCGAAAAAAAAAGGCAGAAACGCAGCTCTTCGCGCGGCCTAAAAAGACAATCTCTCGTAAATAAACGAAACGAAGAAGGGACCGACCGACGCCGCGACCATTGACACAGAGCGAAATAAAGAAATCGATCGCTCTCGTACAGAGCGAGAGAGTTGCTTAACGGCGCGCTCGCGCGCTCCGCCTGTATGAAAAAAAAAAAAAAATCGTCGACGTAATTAAAGAGCGAAGGAGGCATAATTCGAGAGACAAAGCGCCGAGGGGCGCAGGCACAGCTCGCGCGCACCGAAAAACGCTCCATATATCTCTTTGTCCTCGTCCCACTCGCGGCGCGGCGACGCGACAGAGACGGCGCGCGCAAGCCGAGCGAGAGAGAGAGAGAGAGAGAGAGAGGGGACGTGTAATGAGAGGGAGCGAGGCGCTCGGCTGCGTCATGTTCTCGAGCGAAGTGGGTCACTGGGTCCCCCCACCGGGTGAGCGCCGCAAAGACACGAAGGTGGAGAGCCACTGACGGAGAAACGGAGAACCAGCGCCGCCAAGCCGGTTAAGGAGCTGCGACTGCTTCTGCTTCTTCGCTACTAAGCTCGAAAACACTCGCCTGAGGTTTTTCTCGCTTCGCAAAGCTCGAGAATCGTTGGTCGGGACCTTTTTTTTTTTATTTTTTTATTCTTTTAATAAACCAATGAGAGAGAATCGCCTTGGATAATTGTTTTTTTTTCGCTACATTTTAGGGGGGGAAATAATTTTAGGTTCTAGTTACTTCGTAAACAGCTAAAAGTCCGACATTTTTATGTATATCAATTATGTATTTGCGTTAATTTAGTTAATTATGCGCATCATAATCCTTAATTGCAACTTCAACAAGTGCTTAAATACATAAAAGTCCAATGAATTCTTTAAATATTAAACAGAATCAACAGAGTTTTAAGCGGATAATAGTCTGAACAGTAATTATACTTTATAAATGTTCAGAGTATAATAACTAAACGCTTTCCTATAAAAAAATTATGTTGACATAGTATTAAGCTTTATATGAAACCGGATAACTTCACTTGTCGCGATTCTGATTTATTGCCGTGAAATTCGCATTAAGTAAAAATTTCTCATTTCGGGGTAGTAGTTTTTCCCAGGGAGAGATGAAAATTAAAAAATTCACTGGATATTTCATGGGGTAATTTTATTTCGAAACATTGCGAGTAATAAAACCTTTTTCAAAGTACTTCGTTGATAAAGAGAAAAATATGGATGTCTACGAGAAAATAAAAACTTTTACGGTGTACTTGCTTGAATTCTGAATAAATATTTCAGCGAGATTAGTAATCAAACTTCTCGAAACTCGATTGGGAAGTACATTTTCAAGTAAATTAACCCATTAAAGTCAAAGTCGGTGCTTACCATCCGAAAGCGAATCTTTCGCGAAAATTTGCCGTAAAATTTTTCAGCAGGTTAAACAATCGAAACAAACATCTCGGGAAGAATCTCGCTCGAAAGCAACAAAGAGCTACACTTTCCATTGTCATAATCGCCGCTTTTAAAATTAAAACAACCCGTGGGGTGGCGCACACCGCAAAAGGCCTATCTAGTTCCGTCTAGTTCCCCGGCTTTATGAGCTTATATTCACCTTAATAAGCCGAGAACTTGGCCAAAAGTAGATCGCGCCCGAATCAAGCTCAGCTTCCCTAAGCCAGAAAAAGCCGCTCTCCCGCTCTCCGCTCGCAAGCTGTAAAACGCAAGCTGTAAAACGTCGCGCGCTATATTCCTTTCCTTTCTCTTTCGTCGGCGCTTTCTCCGCTCCTCCGGCGTTATTGCGGACGCGGGTCTCGCTTTCGCCCCGGCTCCTCTTCGCCGCGTTATGGTAATACGGTTGCGCGAAAGCCGCCGGCTGTTAGATAATTCCTTTGGATTTTCAATTTGCGCTTCCTCTCTTCTTTTTTTTTTTTTTTTTTTCGTTTTTTTCTCTCGCCTCCTCCCGCTGATTTACTGGCTGTATGCTAATGCCGCGTGTCCGTTGGCTTTTACGCCGATTCCTATAACAGGCAGTTTCGTTTTCCGCTGCCGAAAAAATGATGGTGTGATGCTTCTTGCGCGAGTTTTGCTTTGAATTTTTAGAGCAGCGAGCTGGTATAAAAGAGTGTGAGTCAGTTCTCGAGAGGGACTTTAAAAGGTTTGGTCAAAGTTTCGAAAGCCCATTTGTTGTCTAATTTTGCGCAATGGGCTTTTCTAAAATTAGACGTCTAGCGTTTTTAGGACAGACTCGTAATAATTTTGCAGATACTTAGGAGACGGTTGTATAAAATATGCGACATTTTTTTTTTTTTATCTTTATAGGTTATTGGAGTGTGGATATTGCCACAGTGCTGAATCACAACGTATATGATAATTCGAAAAATGTATTAATATTGAAAACAATTGTTGTTATAACATTTACACTTTCTAAAAAAGAAATGGAACATAAATATTTTATCAAGCATAAATAACTTTCATCAGAAATAGTCTTGTTGGTTATACAACGTCAAATTTGTTTTATTATGGAAATGGGGGTATACTGAAGAGAAAATTAAAATCGTATACTTTACTTTATACTCATTTACTGCAGCTAGATGCTGCTAGGAAATTTGCACACACATATATGAACTCTATTCAGTCGACAATAAACAAGATTGAAATGTAGTTTATGAAGATGCCTTGTAAAATCAAAGTTTTTAAGCAATTACTCAATCATCTACCTAAACTGCCTAATGTCAAATTACCCGGAATTTTAGTAAAAACGAACTGACGTCAAGCGAGAATCTCACAAGTCTTATGCTCGAGTTGGACCGTTTTTAATTTTTGGGAATTTTCGGAAGATGTCTGTCTAATGTCATTTTCAATTACACTTGCTAAGATTTTAGCAATATCATCTTCAGCTACATTAGCCGAAAAAAGCGATAAGAGAACAATTTCTTTTTTACCAGTCTTTCTTTTTTCCTCTAAAATTATCATTGAACGTTGGCAGCAGGGTACACCGATCGAAAGCGACCGAAAGAACGAACACTTGCAAAACAAGGCATCGACTAATAATAAAGAATCGTCGCTCTCATTGAAAGCATCCCGAGGAGAGCCGGAGTAAAATAAAATATCCCGCTCCACACAAAGGGTTAATAAAAAGAATGGCTCGTCGCTCCTCGGCGTCGCCGTTTATCTCGATTGCATTCACTCGGTGTGCAGTCGCGAATCTATATCGCGCGCTTCGATCTCGCGAGGCGCTAAGCCGCCGCCGCCGCCGCCGCCGCTTTTCAATGCAGCCGCGGCGCGCTTATTAAAATGCTTCATATCACAATGGGACGCTCGATCGCTCTCCTCTTCGTTTCAGTGCGTAAGCCTGCGCAAGGCGCGCTTTTCCGAGCTTCTTCAAAATACTCGCGGCTGCCTCTTTTAATTGCCGTTAATTTTATGCGCGCGCTGCGCCTTTGTTTAGCGAAAGGGAGCTCGCGCTTCGATGGGAGATTTATTGCTCTCCGCGGTTTGAACAACGCCGGGAGACGAGTTTCGACGGTAACTCTATAGGTTAACTGGAGCTTTCAGAAGGGCTATGAATATTCAAAGTGTACGAGGCGAGGAATCTCCTTGGAAGTTGTACAAGAAAATCCAAGTAGCGGATTTCTCTTGTAATTAAGGCGAGATTCGATTTATTTTCTAGCTATTGCTATCTATGTCGTGGAGTAGTGATCATCCGCATCCAAGAATGAATGGACGGGGAGCTATTATCCACGTGAAATCGATAGCTTTAATCTCAAAATTTAATCATCCAAAGACCATCGGCTTATTAAAATTTTATGAAAGGGATAATATGATTAAAAGTTTCTATTTATTACGCCTGGGAATAAAATTCCTTTCCTTCAATCAAACTTGTTTATTTACAGAGCTATGAGAAAATACTGTAAGAAAACTTCGGTAGACAGCGAAAGGCTCGCGAGCGAGATCCCTTTGGCATGCAAATCTGCCCGAAGAACAAGATCCTCCGCTAAAGCGAACCGGCTGCAATATCTCTTAAAAAAAAAAAGCTCCCCAACTCTCGAGCGGAACCTCTTCATCTCGCAGAGTTGGTCAGATCGATCCCCCCCGACGCCAGACGGGAGATTTATATTCGGGAAGCCAGCCCCTCCTCCCCTTCGAAACTTCCCCCGCAAAATTCAGCGCGAGATTTTTGCGCGTCTTTGCTCTCGGTGTACTGCGTCGTCCGTTTCGGCGAATTGTATACACTGATAGGAAGCGTGTGGATGAGGAAGCGCTATAAATTTCTCGGCCACGACGAAAGTTTTGCGGCTGCAAAAGATTGTTTTATAGGGACGAGTATCGATTCGGAATTTTTATTTCCCAGTCGAGGATCGAGGCTCTTTCGAGAACTTTTTTTGATCGTTTGTTATGATTTGGAGAACTCCTTGATTTGAAAATAAACAATGGTATACTTTTTTCTATTAAATTGAAGTATAACAATCACATAAAAAATGAAAATAATGCGCAGACAATTTCAACCTCTTTAGCGAAACATTATCTATCAAAGTTTCCCTCGACTCTAATGAATAATAACCACGCATAAACAGAGAAAACTTCCAGTAATAAAATAACAAACTTCGCGGCGCTCAACTTACCCGCGAAACTTTCCTAAAACTAGAACATTTTCATCCGCGGCCGCAAAATCGTACGCTACAAAAAAGAAAAAAAAAAAAAAAAAAACTAGTCCAAACGGGGATTTTTCTAATCAGCGGCGTCTAGCTCTGAATTCCGTGCAGGTAAATCACTCGCGGCTTTTAAATTCAGGTCAGCGGCTCATTTCACTATTAATACCCGGCTGCCCATTGGAAACGCAAACGAACGCGCGAACGGTAGAAAGGGCGTTCGGCCGATCGCCCTTTGAATCCGAAAAATGAGGCGGCGCTCGCCACTGGCTGGGGGGGGGGGGAGGATCTTTTCTTCCCGGCGTGTTTGCACATACGCGCATGCCCACTTACGCTGATGGCGAAGGCTCGGCGAGCGCGGCCGCTTCGCGATGATCTCGCGTTGGAAAAACAATGGGGGGCGGAGGGAGGGGGGGGGGAGAGGCGCGCGCGCAAGAGAGAGAGAGAGACCGCGAAAACGGACGCGAGGACGCGAGGGGGTTCCGCGAGGGATTTTTCAACGCTCCCTCTCTCTCTCGGTTGCGCGCGCGCGCGCACACACTTCGACCTACTTATCGAAGGTCTCGAGATTGCTTTTCTCGTGTGGCGCGAGCGAGCCGAGCTCTCCGCGCCAAGCGCGTGTAACTCGGGCTCTCGGCGAGCGCGCTTTTTTTTCTCTCTGTTTGCATTTTCCTAGGGGAGATCGGTGGTTTCTTCTGGCTTTTTCTTTTTTTTTTCACGCGAACCGCTCGTCCGTCGCGTTCAATTTTTGGGCCGAGCTCCTGGAATTTCGACGCGGGCAGGCCAGCCCGCGGCCGCACCGAAATATCGTGTGGGCAGCTTGCAAGGGCGCGGGGGCCTGCACACGCGAATTCAAGTTTACGAGGCGCCGGGGGGGAGTCGAGGATTTATACGTCGTTACGCGCGCGCTGCAGCCTTGCTGGACTGGGTTGGAACGGGCGATAAAGGCGGTTTTCAAGTCCGCGGCTCTTGGCGTGCGCGTGCGATGCTGCTCGATAATGAGAAACTTTCGAGTGCTTAAAATTGCTGGTCGAGGAGCCGTTCGTTTGTCCGTTTCGTCACCCGCTGTGGCTTTTAGAAAATTCGTTTCGAACTATTTGATGGGACGAAATTTTTTAAAATTAAACCGTCGCTCGTACTTATCTACTGAAATGAAATGTTTGAAGTACATTATCATACGGCAAGATAAGACTAATAACTTCAAACAATTTTCGTTTCGAACATAATTGTGTACTTAAGTTTTCGAATTTCACGTCAGTTTTAAAGATGAATTTAAATAATGTACAAAGTAATGGCGTAAATAATTTATAAATATATTTAAAAACTCGTATGTATACCATTGATAAAACTATACAATCACTCACAACCCTATTTCGGAGAAAAATCATTTTATAACTGAAGCTGCGTTGGAAGCTTTCAAATTCCTGATAGAATAAAATTCAATCGGAAGTAAAACCGGCGATAAGAGGAATTTTTCTCACATATACCCTGGAGATTATTACTTGTCGGTGGTCTCTGGAGTCTTGAACTCTGTAAATCTCTTACTTATTCTCTTCATTTAAATGCACACTCTGTTCTCGCGCAAATGAAATAAATGCCAATTGATTTTAAATTTATATTCAATTTATAGAGAGTTCTTTAAATCTCTAGACGTTCCGCTACAAACGTAAGGGAAAATAAGACGCCCAAAGTAAGAATTCGTTAATCCCTGAAAGAGTAGAAAGGGGCAGGCTAAGCACAAGTCCCGCCTCGGAGTTGCCTGTTGTGCACTGGCCCAAGATGACTTGGGACTAAAGCTACCGCTTAAGTGTGAAATACCCCAATCGCTCTTAAGGGTAAATTTTTGTCTCTCGACACTCAATTCCCTTTTAACTTCTGTTGCTCAAGAAGCCTAGAGCTATTCAAATCCGACTTGAGTAACGTAAATTTTAACTTTGCGTTTACTTCAATAATTGCTTAAATTTGTAAATTGACTCTGTTGAAGGAAGTGTGAATTTAAATTCACGTACTCGTGGAACATCGTGCCGTTACTTAATTACCCAATTCATACAACAAAGCCGGACAGTTGCACTGTTATTCTCGGTTGAAAATTCCACGCATTATATCCCTTAAATAATCAGTTTGTAAAGCATTCGAAACTCGAAACTTGACGATCGGTCAACCGAAAAGCCATCGGCGAAGCAGACGATCCTCGATAAAAGCAGGCCGAAAAGCCAAGTTTAAGAAGCCGCCGAGAGCATCGCATCCGAACAAAGAAGCCAGCGAAAAGTCGAAAAGAGCCGGCGGCCGCAGAAATATCGATCCCCCCGCCTCCGCCGCCGTCGCCGCCGCTGTCCGAAAAGTTGCGTATACACCAGGCAGCTCGTGAGCAGCCTCGCGTTACACGAGCCGGCGAGAAAAAGCCCCGAAGAATCGGCTCTCTCGCCCGCGCGGCAACCTCGATCCTCACCTACATTCCCCCTGGAAAAAAGCACGTCGCGTGTCGCCCTCTCGTCATCCCCGTCGTCGTCGTCGTCGTCGTCGGCAGTCCGCGGCCTGCCCGCCGAAGCCACCTTCGCTGCATAAGCGCATTAACACACGCACGTGCACAGAGACAGAGGCGTCGCCGCGCGCTCGGGACAATACTTCTACGGCCGACATAGACCTGGTTCCGTAAGTAGGTCAGCCCCACTCCGGCCTCCTCCCTCCCCGCGCCGTCGGCTGCCCCCCCTCTCTCCGCTCGGCGCCTCCACCCCCGCTCCCCGCCGCAGAGGAGGATGGGGGCGAGCGAGCACCTGGTGGCATGCGCCGTCGCCGCCGCCGCCGCCGCCGCCGCCGCTGCTGAATCACTTTCACTTATGCCGCGCGCGCCGCCGCCGCCGCTGCCGCCGCCGCGCCGTGGTGCCGTGCTCCGTGAGTCGCGCCGCGAGTTATCCTGCCCTCCGTGCTGCCCTTAAGGCCCTGCCCAGGGCCCCGACAGTACATTACCGTCCGAGAGAGAAAAGGGCGTGCGACACAGACGCCAGCGGAGCGGCGCGCGCCGACCAAACGGACGCAGAGTCGGAGAGAGAGACAGACGGAGTGAGAGAGAGAGTGAGTGCGGAGGAGGAGGGAGATAAGGACGGAAGGAAGGAAGGGTGGGGACTGAGGAGAGAGAGAGAGAGAGAGCCTGCGCGGCGGCCCTTCAGGAAACATTGAGGAGAGCAGAGACTAGTGGCACGCTGAACGTCGTGCCGACAAGTCGGCGTATCTGCGTCGCGCGCGCGTTCTCGGTATTGGACACCAGCCGTGCACTCGATCAACACTCCCCGTTCTCGCGCGCAGTGTGCGGCCTCCGTCTCTCGGCAGTGTTCTCCTCGCCCGGCCCGTTCGTCGTCTCTCTCTCTCTCTCTACGTTAGTGCGCGAGTGCTGCGGAGGAAAAGAAAAATACAAAGCGACCGAAAAGAAAGGAAAGAAGAAAAAAAAAAAAAAAATTCGCCGGCCGACAGAGCGACACTCTTTCAACGGCGAGCAGTGAGTTCAATGATGCTTCGGACGCACTCGTGCCCGTGTTTGTGACGCCTCCTCCTCCTCAGTGAAAGAACGAGCGCTCGTCAAAGCCAATAAACAAACTCCCCCTCGCCGAGCGACCGACGACGAGCTTTTCGCAGAGTTCCCTCTTCGGTCCCGGCTGCATGTGGCTCCGCGCAGAGCTCAGCAGCGCAGCCCCACTGTCGGCATCCTCCCAGGTATAGGTCGCCGTTCCCGGCGGCTGATATGTTATTGGAGATGGAACAGCATCCGGGCCTCATATCCCTGAACATGTCGCCGTTCCACCTGAGCCCCCAGAGCAGTCCGCAGGGCGCCAGCGGGGCGCCCCAGCAGTCCCAAGCCCAGCAACAGCAGCAGCAGCAGCAGCAGCAGCAGCAGCAAGCCCAGTCCCACCAGTTCAGCCCCTCGGCGTACAGTAGCTGCGTCCAAAGCCCCAACAACATGTGCCACCCGCAGCAGTCGCAGCCGAGCATGTCGCAGCCCGGTCAGCCGCCCGGGCAGTCCGGCGGCTTCGATGCTGCCTTCTTCGAGACGGGCAGCATCGACGAGCGCTGCCCGATGTGCGGCGACAAAATGTCCGGCTACCAGTACGGGCTGCTCACCTGCGAGAGCTGCAAGGGCTTTTTCAAGCGCAACAGCTCGCCCTGCAACAGCAAGAAGGTCTACACGTGTCTGTTCTCCGCGACAGGTGGCGGAGGCGGCGCTCAGGGCAACAACAACAACAACAACAACAACAACAACAACAACGGCCAGCAGCCGAGCAACGCGGGCGGCTCCTCGAGCATGGACTCCCCGTACGGGGCGGCCTCGAGCAATGGCAACCAGGCCCCGGCCAGCAGCAACGGCGGCAACCCCAACAACCCCAGCAGCAACGGCGGCAACCCGGTCCCGGGGCCCGTCTGCCACCCCAGCGGCCACCTCGCCGGCCAGGTCGGCGTCGGCGTCGTCACCGGCTCGATACCCGGGCCCTCCGACTTCCCCGACACCAAGGACGTCATCGAGGAGCTCTGCCCGGTCTGCGGCGACAAGGTCTCCGGCTACCACTACGGCCTCCTCACGTGCGAGTCCTGCAAGGGCTTCTTCAAGCGGACTGTGCAAAACAAGAAGGTTTACACGTGCGTGGCCGAGCGCTCCTGCCACATCGACAAGACCCAGAGGAAGCGCTGTCCCTTCTGCCGGTTCCAGAAGTGCCTCGAGGTCGGCATGAAGCTCGAAGGTGAGTAACCCTATTTTACAAAGCCGCGCAAGCTCTCCTTTTCTCTCTCGCTCGCGATTTAAGGAAAGACCGGTCGCGGCGCGATCGCTCGCGTAATCGCGTCCGAGGCTTTAACCTCCTTGCAGTCGAATTTTGCTCCGCCGACGCCGCTCCCGGCTTAAACTTTCCAAAAGACTGCCGAAATTTCGCGCGGTTTTCTAGATAACGGCGCGGCGCGCTGTTTGTTCTTTGATAAATTTTTATACCGAGCCTTTGTTGACGAGTCGATCGAGCCTCCCCTCCGCGGCCGATCTCGCGAGAGTTTTTCTTTGCGGAAACTCACTGTACTCGTCGATCGAAAAAACGGTTCGGATCGAAAATTCTTTTGACGGCTCGCGGGTGATTGACAGTTTGTGAAACTATCGATCGCAGCCTTTAAAAAAAAAAAGTCGGACGTTTAAAATTAGAAAATCGATCCATCTCCTTAGCGAGTACTTGAACTTTCTCGCAGGCGTGTGTTCAAAGTTTCTGCATAATATTCTTGCTATTTTTCGTCAAATGAGCGTCAGGTGAAAAGAGAAAAATTTCAAGTCCCCAAATACGTCTCCTGTCGGGTGTGTAAAATTCGATTATTATAACTGATTTTTGTGCAATAATTTTCCGAGACCGCGCTTAATTGTCCCAATTATTTCCTATCACGAGTCATTAACATCCTTAAACGACTACTGTAAAAACTAAAGTTTTTCAAAATCGACCCTCTAAAAATTATCCGGACATAAAATTACAGTTAAAATACCGTTTACGACGCGGTGAAACAAGAGCACATACACTCTCGAAATCACTCAAAACAAATACAACAACATCGACTAATCATCGATCAAAGAATCAATTTTTCACTAATCAATCCGCGCCAAAACAAACCCCCCCTCCAGGCGGGACGGCGGAAAATCAGTAGCGCCTCGCGCGCTCATCCCTAGAATCTCCAGAAATCCCGACGTCACAGCCTTGACCATCGCGGGCCGAAAACGTGTTCGACGTTATGTCACCGCCTTCGCCGCGAAGATAAACCCGAAGTGCGTAATCGCGACCGCCGATCGGGAATGCAAAACTCGCCCCCGCTCTCGTCCCGTTTCTTTTTTTTTTTTTTTTTTTGTCTCTTTCTTCTGCGTTATCTGCTTCCGGCGAGCAGAGATTTCTCGGCAGGGAGAAAAGTCGTCGCGATGCTCCTAATCGGCGGTGTTCAGTTCTAAATTTAGCTGGCGATTCGCACGGCTTGATTGTGCGAGTTTGTTTATGAGCCGATACGAAAGTTTATTTTTAGACCAGCTCAAGTGTGCATTAACCCTTCCGAGTCCGTTGCATTAATTGGCAGTAGGATCGAAATCCCGCCCCATCCGATCAAACGATCCGCGGTGTTTAATTTATCGTTGAAAATCGAAAAAAAAAGCACATCGACCCGCGAAAGTTCCCCCTCGATTCCCAATTTACTGCTCTCGGTGTCTCTGGCCTCTAAAAAAATCCTCAAAGTTCGCGGCCAGGAGAAAGATAGCACCGCGGGTGCCATAACAATGCGCCCTCGCATCAGAAATTCAAAAGTCAATTCCGCCGTTCTCTCTCTCTCTCTCTCTCTCCGTTTTATCTCGAAGAGAAGCGAGAGAGCTAACGAAATACGTGCACGAAGACGGAGAGGAGCGCGCGCACATTTTTCGTGTCAAGGACGCGCCGTCTCAAGGTCGTGAAAAGTAAAGCGCGCGAGAGACCACCCAAGGACGGCCTGGCTTTTATGAGAAAATCATGATCCATCGACTCGCGCTCTCCCCACCCTTTCTCCCGCTGTCGAGCACTTATTTTTCTGTTTTTTTTTTTTCCTTTTTTTTTTTGTGTTATCGAGGCGAGAGACGTCGTTTTTGCTCGCTCGGCCGGAGGTGGTCTCGCGCTCTTTCGGCGGGAGAGGGACTGTCTCTCCGAAGCGAGGGTTCAATTACGAAGGTGAGAGAGAGCATCGTGTCCGTCGACGAAAAGGTTTTTAATGGCACTCGCCGTGACGTAACAACGGCCACGCGCGTACAATTCGACGCGCGTCGCGATGTCGTGTATATACAGATATCCTTCGGCCGAACGTTCGGCCGCGCCGCGAAAACGCCGAGGACGCACTTTCCAGGCTGCTGCTCCGAGTCCGCGGACGGCGTCGGTTACGCAAGGGAAAATCGTTCCTTTCGCGAAAAGCGCGATGGCTAATCAATCGGCAGGCGAAGGGGGAGGGGGCGCCCCTCGCGCCGCCGCGTTTCCGGTCTCGCGGCGCGCGACGGAGGGGCCACGTGGCGACGCGGAGGTCAAGAGCGAAAAACGCCGGAGATGCTGCCCTGCCGAGCTGCCGTCGGGGCGAGAGATTAGCCCGGCGAATTGAGCGCGCCAGCCGTGATTAACCTTTTGTGCCGCGGCGGTGTTTTGCCTCGTGACGTAATGTTCTCCTCCCCCCCTCCCGTTAACGCGGCGTACGGAGTAAAAGAAAAAAAAAAAAGAAAAAAGAGCAGAGCTCGCCCGTTGGACGAAAGCACGCCGGGGGGAGAGAAAAGTTTCGCAACGCGGCTGAATCGCGATCGAACGCCGACGTCATCGGCACATAAATTTCGCGCGCCGCCGCCGCCGCCTCTCTCGCGGCGCGCCGCGCCCGAAACCGAAAACCGTCGCGATGCGAAAGTGCTTCTCTCTCCGTCAGCGGCGGAGAGAGAGAGAGAGAGAGACAGAGAGATAGCCAATGTAATCTGCGTGCTGCGCGCGGCCGCGATTAACGTAACTCCGATGTGGAGCGCGCGGATTATGTAAGCTGCGGCTATTGATTTTGTTACGGCGGCTTTTGTGCTTTATTGATTGTTTTCGCTGCCGAATTTTCATTGGATTTCGAGATGCTTTCCGATGTTTAGGATCAGTATTATTCGCGGGAGGAAATCTTTTCGGCCGACCTCTTTCTCCGAGCGGTACATTATTTTTCGACAACATGTTTTTTGCACGATAATTCAAAGAGGCAAAGACACGTTTTTTACACTTATTAATGAATTCCGATTGCTTATTATCACGAGATAAAACACGATTTTCTGCATTGAATTTGGATCAATTACTTATCGAGCTTCAAAGATAATTGATTAAATTGCTGCAATTAACCGAATTTCACTCAAAGCCGCACATTGAGTCACGAATCTCATTTATCATTATGTTTACTCGGAAACCGCTGAACGTTACAATTCATCTATGAAGTCATACTGCTAAAGTATTTACCACTCCGAGCGTCTTTTTTTTTTTTCAGCGAACGAATCCCTTCGTTACCAATTGAGCAATAATCCTCCGCCGAAAATTGCTGGAAAAAACTGACCATCCCGAAATTGAGGCGGCAAAAAAGGTCGCTTAAAAGGCGTGAGAAACGCGCGCCGTGAAATTCACGAAAAAAGAGAAGCCGCCGGGCGAAAGTTTGAATGAAGCGGCGAAACAGCTTTTTTTTGCTGCTGCTGCTGCTTCGGCTTCGGTCGAAGTCGGCGGTTTTCGGCTGACGATGGAACGCCGGGAATTCAAACTTATCGGTTTTGTTTGAAAAATCTTTTATCGGCCATCGTGTGCTGATTTACAGGGTTGAGATCTCTTTTAATTGTCGTCAAGTAAAATATTTGAGACAAAAAAAAAAAAAAAAAAAAAAAACGCGACTTGGAAAGAATATTGCAGCACTTCGCGTCAATATTTTTAAACGTAATAATTGAGAGTAATCGATGACTCACGACCTACTGAATTTTTAAAGAAAATTTCTACTTATTTTTTCGACGCGCCTATCGAAACTGTATGCAAAAATTGTGTATAAGAACGGTCGACGAGCAGTTTAACTTTTCCTTTTTGACTCGCCACCGGTAATTAGAAATGAAATTTAATTCAAGATTTAAACCGGTTACGGAAGCCTTACCGAGAATCGAATTCTATTTCAACTAGTGCACCCAATCGATATCGCATTTCCTGCAGCATATTTAACGCAACGGAAAGTTTCGAATCGAAGTACACAAAAAAAAAAAATAAATAAAAACAATAAGAATCGCTCCAAATAAATACCCCGCGCACATCGATCTTCTCGCTCGCGCCTCTCGAATCGAACGAAAAGCCAGCGATAAATAAATTCGGAGCGATCTCGAAAGCCAGATAGCGGCCGATAGGCCAGCCTCGTCGCGCGAAGAAGCCGCGGAAAGAAAACCAGGCGCTTCAGAAATAGAAAACTCGCGGGCGAAAACTCTGGCGCGTAAAGCGTTCAAAGGCCCCGCAATCGCCAGCCAAGTTTACGCAAAAACCTCTTTACTCGGCGACTTTTAAAAGGCAATGCGAGCGAAATCAAGGTAGCGCGTTAAGTGCGCTACTCATCTCTCTCTCTCTCTCTCTCTCGGGCTGAATTTTTCGAGCAAGATACTTACCGTTCCGTCGGCCGTGGAACGTGAATCTCGGCAGGTTGCGTGACCTAAAAATGAAAACTCGCCGTCTATATTTGTAGCCACTGAATAATAATCTCGGCTTCGTTTAAAAGTCGCGGGGAGATAAGAGCTATTATTTGAACTGCAAGCGTCGCCGCCTAAATCCGCGAAAAGAACGCTCTCGGAACGGGATCTAATAATAAAATCCGAAAAAATCCCGGCTGATTCGGTGGCGCGCGCCTACCTCCCCCCGGCGAGAGCCGAAAGCGTGTCAAATTTACGCCGCTTACAAGAATTTAGTCCGAGCGTTTTGCGTCCCCCCGCCACCTCGAAAGCAGACGTCGATCCCCGCCGAGCGAAGGGTTTTCGCGTAAAAGGCCCGAGAACAAAAAGGGAAAGAGCAAAGAAAAAAAAAGAAAAAACGAGCGAGGCGGTGATACATAAGTGCCTCGGCGCGCTCGCCGCTGCAATCCGAGTAAGTGGGTCTAGGCCCCCAAGGCCCGGCGATTAAGCGAATCTCGAAAGGGGCCGTTTCGTAAGCGCCCTCCTCTGCGCCGAGCTTTCGTAACGCGGCGAGGCCCGATGTCACTTTTTTTTTTTCCATCTGGGCTACTTTTCGCCCGATTGGGAAACTCTGCCTGCCCGTTTTCTTTCGACGCGCGCAGCGAAAAAGCTCGCGAGCTTTCGACGGGGGGGAATTACCGGTTGGCGTAAGCAACCGCCGGGATACTCTCTTGTCGTCGCCTCCTAGGCATTTTCGCCGTCTGGAAAATTGTTTTTCGCTTTCTTCTTTTCTTTTTTTTCTGGACGAGCTTTCGAAAACGCGGTCTGGAGAGCGCTTTGGTAAATAGTTTTATACGCTTGTTTGTAAGTCGGCTGCTTTTAGTATACCGCGTAATAATAGTTTTAAACTTTACAACTTCCGCAATTTTCTTTGTTTAAACTGAAGAAAAACTGCGTTTATCGTTGTCTCTTATTTACCAACTGTTTGCGCGGTAAATTGCATTAAGGAGGAAACAATTTTCAATTCCAATTTTTACATCGTTCATTTGAGTTTTCCCGACCGTTCTGGTACATCGGCATTTTCCTTTTGAGCTATTGGATGTTTTTCCGTTCGAAAGCACGCGTTTAACGCACTGTTTTTCCTCTGTAGAAGACACGTCGACTGTATATACAGATCGTGCACGAAGAATAACATTCTTCCTCGCGAAAGAAAACAACGCCGCGTTTTCGAAAATTCTGCGGCATCCAATTTTTATAAATAAAGAAAACTGCACGATAAAACGCGCGGCAATCTCTCCGTACAGTCGCGGAAAAGTCGCGGATAGTCTCGCAGTTCGTTTACCGCTTCTCCGCGACGCCCATTTTCTCAGCCGCAGATGTTGGACGATCAATTGCAGTCAATTAAAAACGGCCGTACATCTCTCCGAGCTGTTTCTTATATCCTAAATTTACCGCTCGAATCGATTCGAGAGTCGTCGAAAAAATAAAGGGGAGCCGCGCGAGCCTGCATTTCCACAGGCGATCGTTCAAGCTAATACGTCAAGCGATAAGCTTATTGCGAGCTATTTTCGCTTAACTATCGAGCGCGGCCCGATAATGACAAATCGTTCGTTTCGTGGCGCGCATCGACGCTTCTCTTTCGCCCCGTTCTTTTTCTTCGCTGTCGGATTAACAATTTAGATTTGCGTAACTGGCCGGCCAACGGGGCTCGGATTAAATGCACCGAAGAGCGAGGAGATCGAAACGTCCAAATTTTCGGCTCGTTCCAGAGGCTTTTTTTTTTTCCTCCCCATAAATTATTTATGCGGACTAAATGTCGTCGTGAAATTCAAGTGTAGAGGCAATAATTAACGCTTTGACGCGAATGCAATTTGTACGGCAATTTAGCTTTTTACGCAATCGTCCTATTTGTTTACAACATGAGGATGTTTAGGCATATTAATAGGAGGCAGTGTGCGCCGTTTATAAATAAATTTACAGGTGAAATTCTCTGCTATACAATAATAGCCTTGACCGATTTAGTGAGCGTGGCAGTACTTAAAACTTTAATCTACTTCCCTTCGACCGCGAGGCGTTTATTTAAATTACTTCCCTGGCACGAATAAAGCAATTTGACGGACGCAGTTTTCCAATTAAAAAGTCCAGCGAAAAAAAGGGCCTCTATTTACTTTGTACTCGATACTAAAGCAAAAGAAACAAAAAAAAACACAGAAAAATCCTTCAGCCCACAGATTTCGTTAATCAATCCCGAAAAAAAAGAACGCAATCTCGAAGAAAAAAAATAAACTCCGGCAAAAACGGACGAATTCGGCTTTATAGCCCGAGATTTCCGAGCGCTCGCCTGCTGGCAGTCTCTCTCTCTCTCTCTCTCTCGGCGTGTCTGTTTAGAAACTCACGAATTTCATAATTATTGTATTATGTTGCAAGAGCCCCGCAGAGCTCTCTCGCGCCTCCGTATATACCTGCCCGGGCTGGCGCGTTCCCCTCCTCCCGGCGCTCATTCACTCCCTATACCTGCCCCGGCTGCCTCTCTTTCTCTCCAGTCCTCTCGCACACACACATACACACACACGCATACACACTCGCCGAGTCGAGTCGAGGTGGGAGAAAGGTTAGGCCGAGCCGGGCAATTGTGCAATCCACGAGAGTCGCTCTCCCGCGTATATATATATATATATAAATATATATACATATACGAGCGGCGCCGAGCGAGAGGATACCCGAGAGGAATTGTCCTCCTCCTCGGTGGCCCCGATTTTGCCTGCTCGCCTCTACGCGCGCCCCCCCTTTTTTTTTTTTTGTTTCTTCTCAGTCCCGCGCTTTACTCGCGCACGCTTGCGGATCGGCCACGTGTATGTATATAGGGTTATTTCGGAATTTTAAGAAAAAGCTAGAGAGGAAAGTGAGAGCCGCCCAGGAAATTAGGTCGCCGGCAGTTTTCTGCATTGTTTCGGGAGAGCGACATCGCGGCGGAGAGAGGCTATTTTGGTAATCAGGGGCGCGATGAGGAAAGCCGAATTTATAGATTTTATAGAGCGGCCTCTCGAGCAACGAGCTTACAAAGGCTCGAAATTCCCCTCCCTTCTCGCTCGTAATTACATCACCGACTCTTTTCCAGCGGTCCCTCCGCTTTATTTACCCGCGCTTTCTCGACCTCGAACAGAACTCTTGTAGCAATGTAAATTTCACGTTTCATGTTTTCCGCGACGAGGCTCATCCCGCGCCTCTTTTTCCGTCTCGCAGCCTCGTCCGCCGACTTTCTTCGCTTCGTTCTGTTTTTTTTTTTTTTTTTTTTTTTTTTCATTACGTCCGTATTCCGTAAAATCTACAAATCTGAAGCGTCGCCGAAAGTTTCCTTGTTTACATAATTACGACAATCGGCATCGACGCTCGGCTACAGAAACTCGGTTACATTACAATCCCAATAGAGCCGCTAGAAAGTCCCTCGAAAAAAAAATGCTCGCGCCCACGGAACCTGCGCGGCCAAAAAACTCCACTCGCGCACGGAGAAGAGGTGTGCGCATTAATAAAAAGCAGAAAAAAAGAAGAAAAAAAAAAAGAACGATCCTCGCCGCGGCGAAGGTACGTAATCGGCGCGCGCGCGCTCGGCCCGGAGAGTTTCTCGGAACTCCGGGGTTTCGTAACGGATTCTGTCGACGGGCGCGTTTTCACTTTTGGGCGCCCGCGGAACCGCAGGCGCTACACGATCGGGCACCGAAGGCGAGAGTGCGCAGCAAAGCGACGCGCGATCCAATCGAATTTTTAATCCGGCTCCCGAGTCCGGGGAGGTTGGAAGGGGTAGCCAGACTCGGTAGACAATTTCTCTGAAGACGTTTCGGCCGCCGGGGGATTGTTTTTTATAATAAAGTTGAGTGACTATAACAGCGAGACGTTTGGACAATTTTTCTTGTTTTTTTTTTTTTTTAATTACCTGCTTGTTTAGTTTAATTTGGTTTATTATCAGTCGCTTATCTGCTCTGTAATAGCAGTAGAATAATTGCGCTTTAAAAGATAGCAGTTGATAACGGAGCGCGTTTTTAAAATATACACTTTTCACTACACGCTTTTCGACCCTTCGAGACAAGCAGCTCGGCCCAATTAAACGCGACGGAAGATCGATGGAAAGACGCGCACGGACGAATCGGAAAAATGATCGATCGGGACAAATTGAATCGTGATAACGGGCGATATCCTCCGCGGACGCGGCGGCATTACATTCGACCTACGGCCGCGTTAAACAGAAATTCCCGCAGTCGGAGAGCGTCGCGTTAATGGAAAAATTGCTCGAAGAACGCCGGGGATTGGAAAATTGAAAGCGGGACGGGGGGGCACATAACGCGTAAAGGTTTTTTTTTCCTTTTTTCTTTTTTCGTTTGCGCTCCGAATTGCGCCGACGACAAGTGTCGGCCGGCGTGGGAAGTTTTTACGGCGCAGATGTCAAATTTAGATAGCGCGCGAAATTCCGCCCGAAAGGATAAAGAGCATTTCGGTGATACAAAAATTGGCCCCGCGCTCGTTTCGAAATGCCTCGAGTGAGCGCCGTCCAAATCAGGAGGGCACTTTTCGCCGCTCGGTTTAATCCAAACGCGAAATAACGCCGCCTTCTTCAAAAGCCGCCACGCGCGCTCGGTTTTATCACCGAACTACGTTTGCTTGCACATACATATATATATATATATATTTATCGTTATAATTTGCTCGCGTTATCTTTCGCTCGTGCGATCTTGTGCAGCGTGTACGCTTTCTCACACTTCGCGGGCCTGCCGAAAGCCCGACTCTTCCTCTTCTAGCTAAAAAGTCGAAAACTTCTCTTCGGGGGAAAACGCTAAACGAGGATGAATCTACACGGCAGAGGAAGCCCAAATTCGCCGAGTGTGCGAAAGCGCCAAGCGCGGCTCTTATACCTGCCGGCCGCGTGGGAAGGGAGCATCGAGCCCGCTCTTTTTTCTTCTCCTCCTCTTCCGTCCCTCGCTCCGCTTCAGCGGGAGCGATATTGCTTTCCGGCGCGCGGTTCTGTATATGCGTTTCATTCAATCCTCGTGGACTGCCGAAAACCGGCCGTCGACGCAGAGACGCCTCTTTCCTTCGTTCTCGGGGAATTTCGCGCGCGCCGCCTACGGAGAAAAGCGCATGCGCGAGCGCGCGCTCATTATGCAACCGCGAGGGCACGGGAACGGCGACCACACCGGAAAAGTTTCGCGCTCGCCGCCTTTTTTCACTCTCGCGGCGTCTTGGCCGTCCTTCTCGTCGGTCGCGTCGACCCGGTTTCCCTCTGAATGCCAGCGGCCGAAAGCCCGGGGAATAGAACGCGGCCTCATTATAGAGCAAAGGGCGGAAATCGTGTCGCGACTCTATTGACGTCCGTGGCGGAGCTTGCAGCTTTCGTAAGCAAGCTTTATTCCAGCTGGGTTGCCTGCGTGTACAAAGAGCAAACGATTAGCTGCCGATTGATTAGTTCTGTTTGATCGGGCAAGTGGGTACAGAGACACCTTGTCGAGGTGTAGAATTCGTTACCCCGGCAAAAGGAGCAATTGTGCTTATTTAGCGACAATTATTTAACGGCCCGAGGAAAAGTTTGAAAAGCGAGCGGAGCGCGGATCTGAGAAGCGGCGGGGGGAACGCGGCGCGATTATCTCCGAACTAGCCGTAAAACGCCTACTATTAATTATACAAGCAGAATTATCTCGGGAGATGCGGTGGGAGCTTCCTGCTTCCGCGCGGCCGCCTCTTATCCGTCGTTATCTCCAATTAATTACGGCGACCGCCGCTCTTCGTCGTTGTTTTTATTTGTCTCCGCGGCGATGATTTATCGCGTTTACAGAAAAAAAAACTAGAGAAAAAGAGAGTCGCGCGCCTCTTTTAGCGCGAGGTTGTTTAAACAAAAGCGAGAGCCAATTAATGAAATTAGTCCCGATAAACGAGCGATGAGGCAAGATGCCATTTGCGCCGTCTTCAATTGACCGCGGCCGGTTTTTTACGGGTACTTTTACGGCTTAACGTTTATCCGTTAGTCCGAAGAGTCGGGTGGCGGAGTTGATGCCTCGACTTTTGCAGAACCGAAAATCGCGGACGATGATGTCAGCGGCTTATTAAAAACTTAATGATTCAGAGTCGAGCGCGGCGGCGAGACACTCGACGTCCGAGTGCGAGACGGCTGGATTAAGGCGTCATTTATCGCGTTTCGCGAGCTATCCCTCTTCCCTTCTCACGCTGCGTCGCTGTACTCTTTGTCCAGCTATACGGCGGATCCTCATTTTCGTCCCCGAACGTTTCCTTCTCGATGAGACGAGCGCCTAAATCACGCCGAAGTGCTCGGCAGGGCAAAGGCGGCGCGGCATCGACTTGCTCCCGACACCTCTCCGTGCTGTGGCCTCGGCTCGAGAGCAAGCGCAACAGGTCCTGCGCTCTCGCGGGCGCAGCGGCCAGAGTCAAGTTTACTTGCGCTCCTTGTGCCAGCGTAATACGGCTTTCTTTGCCGCGCGGCGGCTCGCTTTCTTCCGCCGTCGGGGCCGAATCCTTTTTTTTTCCTTTTTCCGAGTTTCGCCGCTTTCCTCCCTCTCCCGTAAATCAAGCGCGAAATCAATCGGCTCTTTATGCGAATTTGATTTTATAAATAGAAGGAGAGAAGCTGCTGCCGCTGGCGTGTCCCTATCGGCCGATCTACCCGTGAACCGAGTTTGTACAGGCGGTTTATCTTCTCGGTAATGGCTTTATCCCGCGAGGCCTTTTACGAGCGAATTCGCGAAAAAAGAAAAAAAAATGACATCCTGTACACAATGCACCAATGTCTCCGTACTTCGCCCGCCGTAAAACCTGCGTACGTCGACTCGGCTCCACGTCGCGCTGGAATCTTCCTCTGCGCTTTTATATCGGACTGCGAATTCCGTCCAGCATCTCGACACTCTCGAATATCCCGTCTGCGGCGACAACTCGGAAAAAGAGCCTCGACTTCGCATTTACTATGCATTCTTTCGCTGCCCCTCCTGTTGTCGTAATATTCCTCGTTCTTCGTCGCGATATATATGTATACGTGCATGTAGACTCCGTGAGCGAGTCTATCTATACGCGGAGATCGACTATTACGCCGGTCTACGTGCGAAAAACCTTCTAATGTGTGTCGGGAATTTTCACCCAGATGCTCGAGCCCGATCGCTGAAACGATTCGAGATTGCTTTCGATATTATACTAATTTGCCCGTCGTTATTATATCGCTTTCGCCGGCTGGATAAAGGCACCGTTTACTACTCGGCGTAATTCGACGCCGCAGACAATGGTCCCCCCGGTCCTTTTCTCGGAGCAATTTGCCTTCGGTCGAGAAAAGCTTCTTGGCTTCTGAACTGGACGTTTAAGAGCGAAAAATATAAATGAAGCAACTTCGAGGCCGAGAGGAAAAATTTGACCGAGCTGTCGATGGAAACTTGGTCGATTAAAACGTAAGCGTTCGCTTAACCCCAATTTTTTTTTTTTTTTTTTTTTGTGCGCGGCGGCAACTAGTCGTCGAGAAAATGTCGACTGCATACCTGGTGGAGCTGCTTATGAAAGTAATTAGCACATCTGGCTACTTAATCAAACGCAAATTGCTCCGCTGCCTAACTTGCACAATTGCGCCGCGATTATTATTCTTACATTATTAATTAAGGATCGGCCGCGTTTACGCCTCGATTATAATCGTATTCGGCTTCCACAAACGATCGTTTCCCCGCCTCGATACGGCTTCCATCTGATTTACGGTCCATTTTCGGCCTATTTATCGGCGCTCCGGCGACGTTTACGCCCGCGAATACCGGCGAGTATGTCGAGCGACACGCCGCAACGTTTCCCCGACTCTCCGACCAGGCAGGTGTTTGTGTATATCGAAAAGCCTCTCCCGCCGCTGAAAAACTCATTGAAATCGGAGTCGGGAAAGCGTTGCTCAACTCCCGTCCGAAATAAAAGCGATCAGGCCGCGCGCGTTGGCAGGGCCCAATTTCGCTCTCTCTCTCGCAACCGGGCAATTTCTGCCGGATGAAAATCGAATCGAACGCCCGGAGCTCGCGCGCGCGCGCGCCGCGAGCTGCACGTGTCGCCACGTAGGAGAGCGGCGCCCGCCGCTAAGGAGAAAGGGACGGCCCGGCTGTGTTTGCGCGCACGGCTGTGTGGGACAAATATAGAAACGCAGGCGAGCGCGACGCTGGAATGGAGCGCGCGCGCGGATAAAAAGGGACACCGGCCGATTTCGCGATCGAGCCTCGATCGCATGAATTTTCAGAGGGCTCTCGACGCCTCTCTCTTGGCGTCTCTCGCAGAGGAAGCCTAGCGTTTTCCCGCCTTCGGCAGCTCTCGTCCCGGAAAGTAAAACCGGAGATGATGGCTCTCGGTGCTATCGGGCGGTTGGCGGTGCCGCCGGGGGGGAGTGACGGGGTGGGGGGAGAGAGCTCGGCTGGACAGACTCGCTGCGCGCGCTCGCGCAGTCAACCTCCTTTCACTTTCGACGAGCGCAAAGCCGGCAGCCTCGCTCTCCGTCCTCCTTTGCGGGGCCCGCCTTTAGGTGCGCGAGCATAATACCGTCCTTTGCGCGCACGCGCCTCCAGCGAGCGGCGAGGCAAGCCGAAGCCGCTTATTTTGCGCCGCGGCCCCGCTTATCAAGCGAGCCTGCGTACTGCGAGATGTATTCCTAAAGATGTATTAGAAACTGAGGGTGTCGGACAAGAGGGAAGATACAGGAGGCTGGAAAGCCGTTCGCGGGCAAAAGTTAAAAGCACGGGCCGTCAATGGCGAGCGCGTACAAGCACACTTACCGACGATAATCGGCGCGCGAGTCGACGCGGAAAAGAGGCCGAGCCTAAAAAAGTCGCACTCCGCGTTGCGTTGCGGGCAGGAGCCAAGCCCGTCGCCCGCTGCTGCCGCGCGGCTGCCTTTCTTTGCCGTTTCGATTCACCTACGTGCACGTATACGTGCGACGCGAGTCGCACGTTATAAGCTCGCTTTGCATCGATTAATGGCCTCTTTTTTTATTAATTCAGCCGAGAGACGGAGCGGCTAAACGCGCAAAAAGGAGACGCGAGGCTCCGAGGCGGATTCGAATGCGGGATTCGAGAGAGATTGCAGGTAAACGCGAGGCGCGTCGAGTCGGTCGCGGGTTTTCCCGCGTTCGTCGACTCGAGCAGCTGATTCTGACAGACGGTGAAAAAACAAGGTAATCTTCTGGGCTGAATATCGGAACGAACGCCAGCTGCCTGCCCCTTTAAAAAATCGTCAACTAATCCTGCTGCGCGATGTTAAAAGTAAAACTTTTTCAAAAAATCGTAAATCTCGAACTTAAGAACTATTAAAAATTACTCTGCAACAGCACCCGACTCCCCCGTAGGATCGAAACACCTGAACCGGCGTGCGCCGGACTAACAAAAAAACCCAGAAAACAGCAAGAGCCAACTGCGCAGCGTGTGAAGAAAAAAAAAAAGCATCGCCAATCGGGAATCCCGAGCGGAAGGAGCGGGGGAAGGGAGGGGCGGCCTTTGTGTCCCAGTTCGCTCGCGATTAGCCGCGACTTCCGCCTTCCAGGCGATCGCGACCTTAAAGGAGCGCGCGCCGGACGCCAAGGCTGAGCTCGAGCGGCAACGAACGCCCTCCGGCCTGCGCTCGCGCGACTCCTACGGCGTTCCCGAAGTACTTTTTTCGCCCTCGCTCGGCTCAAGAAAACTAATCCAGTATCTCTTCTATTCCAGCGGTCCGAGCGGACAGGATGCGCGGCGGCAGGAACAAGTTCGGCCCGATGTACAAGCGGGATCGGGCGCGGAAGCTGCAGATGATGAGGCAACGACAGCTGGCCCTCCAGACGATACGGGGCACCCTCGGCGACCCGGCCAACTACCCCGCCACGGTCACGCCCTTCCTGCACATCAAGCAGGAGATACAGATACCGCAGGTCTCCTCGCTCACCTCCTCGCCTGACTCGTCGCCGTCGCCCGCCGCGGTCGCAGCGGCGCTCGTCACGACGCAGGCTGGCACTGTCTCCGGGGTCAGTATTCAACCTAGCTATGTATATGGACGTGCTTTTGGGCAGAAATGTTTAGCCAGCGAAAAGCGTCGATTTCATTCTTTTGGCTTCTTTAACCGTTAAGAGCTGGAATACTGGCTCGGTGTCTACGCAGATACATTTTCTACGCGAGGGACGTCGATTGGTCGAAAAGTAAACAAAATTAGAAAACTTGAGGCATATCTGCATCTAATCGTTTTTTTCGAAAGGTACTATTTTTGAAGGAAAATAACGGATAAGAGTTCCATAACTGAGTTTCCTGATAAAATTTTCAAGCTTCAAATTTTAATGCTGCGTAAAAGTAAAAACTTGTGCATTCATTTTCGAATTTTGGAAATGTCGGTGTCGATAAATTTCTCTAATCGTTGCTTAACCAAAGTTGTAGGAGAACATAAAGATTCCTTTTTTAGAGTTTTTTAAGAAGAATTACAGATATTACAGTGTTCATATAAATTCATTCCACCGATCACTTTATCAAGCAAAGTTTATTTATTTTTCATAACGAAAGAACAAAAAGTAGAAACTATTATCCGAGCATGCGTTTTAATGATGCATTGCATCAGCGATAATTCGATGCCTAAAGACTCGTATATTCATGCAATTGGAATAAGCTGCTTCGAGTGGATTATAATAAAATTTCTTCACCGCCTAAAATCTCTCCCGATCGGTTGAAATCGAAATCTTTCGACATCCGCATTTTAAAATTTCCACTGAAAAAAAAAAACACCAAGACAAGGTAAAACTTGCAATCTCTTTAACTCGACTGTATTTTCAGAGCGGACAGCACCAGATGATTGCGTCTACCCAGGCGTCGTTGTCCTCGGCGACGAGCAACAGCGGCCACCTGCACGGCGGCCCGGGCGCCTCCAACCCGCTCGACAGTTCGAAGCTGTGGCCCGCGAACTCGACGACGCCGTCGCCGAAGGGCTTCGCGGGCTTCGAGCACCACACGAGCCACGGAGGCGGGGGCGGCGGCGGTCACATGCAGCACCAGGCGAGCCTGTCGAGCCACCACCAGGCGGCGACCGGCAGCCAGGGCCCGGCGGGCAACAGCCAGGGCCAGCCCGGGGCACCGGCCGGCAATCTCGCCATCAAGACTAGTCCCATGATACGAGAGTTCGTCCAGACGGTCGACGACCGGGAATGGCAGACCTCGCTCTATAATTTACTGCAGAACCAGACCTACAACCAGTGCGAGGTGGACCTCTTCGAGCTCATGTGCAAGGTGCTCGATCAGAACCTATTCTCGCAGGTCGACTGGGCGAGGAACTCCGTCTTCTTTAAGGATCTCAAGGTGCGCGCCTTTTTTTTTCTAACGTTTTATTGCCCTACCCGGGAGGGGAGTCGTGCATAGGTATATTGCTTAGGAAGGGAAAAATATTTTCGGCAAAAAAAAATGGACTTTTTGGGCTCGACACAATGGCGTTATGGTGTCCTAAAAAATTTCGACTAATTTAAAACTCGGCCTTTTTCGACGGTGAGAGCAGTTTTCTGTACCTGGAAAAGTAACGAGCATTTTTTAATATTTAAAAAAAAATAGAAAACGAGAAAAACTACTTTTTTTTTGCTGTTTCGCCTTTTTCAAGTTTTTTGTTTTTACATTATAATGCAGCCGTAAATGTATATTTTTTTAACCTTTTTTTCAATGGGGCTCAAAGAATTTTTTAGCTCCATAACTCTATAATAAATATAAACTTGCGGTACCTAACATTTTTATTGGTATCACAGAATGCTAACGAAAAATTCTCATGAAAGCTTCAATAGATAAAGGCCTGAAAGGAAATTTGATATAAAAAGCCTTTTATTATTTTCCTCACGAGTTTATTAAATCTGAAAAAAAACCATCTACTGTATATAAATTTCCAAGCATCACTTTAATAATCTCTTAGTAAAAATACCTTCATTACGTGATTTTAAACGCACTAAAAATCTTTAATAAATCAATTACTCTGAAGATTGACCGAGCAAATATCTCTTCTAAAAAAAAAAAGGAATAAATTAGATTTAGACTGTGCCTTTGAGAATTTCCTGAAATCCAGCCAGGCCGAGATTTGTCTGTGATCGCTTTGTCACGTTCGGCAAAATAGAGGCTCGATTGTGCCGCGAACAAACCGGCGTCGGTCTTCCGTCCGCTTGCGCACAACTGACCTACTGTCGAGGGGGGGTAAACATTTATTCGCGACTTGGCGACGTCAGCCATTATATTCCGTCCATAAAGATACGTCCGCGGACATTTTGGTGTTACGCTAGGATTATCTTTGCACGCGCGCGCGCGCGCTCAATCGTCCTGGTTTATTTCCTCGCGCTCGGGCTAATTGGGTCAGGGCGAGCCGATTGTTTACGCGCTCTATGTTAATGCCGGCGCGAAGAATTTTCATTGCAAAATTGCGGCTTAGCGGCGAGATAAGCAGCCGGCCGGCAGATCTTGACGACTCTCTCTCTCTCTCGTTTCTTTTTCCACCGTCGTTCAAAACTCAAAGAACACTGCGCGAACGCCTGATCGAATGATCGACATTTTTTTTCGAAACTCAGCCGAGTCCGTGCATTCACCGGGAATTTTTTACGCCGTCGAAAGCGAGAATATTCACCGCGAAAGAGAAGAGCCTCCGCGTACGTAGCCACCAATGTAATACACACGTAGCAGCGCGTACGAGTTTCACGCTCATATATTTATGCCGCAATTAAAAGCCGTGAAGAAACTGTGAAAAGTTATTAGTCCGCTCGCGCGCAGCCTGCGAAATTCCTGCTATAGACTGGCATCTTGAGTAAAGAAATACAGCGGGCTTTTTAGCTGGATTATAAATTTTGGAAATTCCAAGGCAGCGCTTGGAGAGAGAAAGAGACAGAGAGAGAGAGAAAGAGAGAGAGAGAGAAAGAGAAAAATATCGCGGCTCTTGGGCTCGTAGCGAGTAGTTAGTCAGAGGCAATAAGTAAAGCCGGCGTCGGTTGCCGCTGGGCTGTGTCAGTAACTCTGTGTTGGAGAGAGCGCTCGATGTGTACGTGAGCGGCGGGGATGTGAGGTAACCGCGGCGGCGGCAGCGGCATTGCACAATCGCTGAATGATTTCAAGCATCGCCTCATATCTAGGTCATAACAAGATACGTTTCTAGGTTACGGCAGTTACCCCAAAGCGGCTCCACATAATAATCGTTTCTTCAGTCTCTCTCTCTCTCTCACTCTCTCTCTCTCTCTCTTTTAATTAACGATACGATTACATTTTTGCAACGCAACTCGCTTTTAACTGGCCTTTCTTCCTTTTTATTCAAAGGCGACTTTTCTCAACCGCCGTCCGACGCGATGAGGTTTTACGAAAGGAATTTTTCTGCCCGACCTACATTTATATTAGATAAGTGTGAAATTTTCGAGAGTCGGGGAACGAAGCTGGCGATTAACGCTCTCTCTCTCGTGAGAGGCTTTTTTAGGGCTTTTCCGAGCGGCGGTTTCGCGCTTGCGTCGATTTGGTAATAAATAAATTCTCTCGCCGCGCGGTTACCTAAAAACTCACTCGATGCGTATTATGCTCTCGCATCGTGTAAATTATGTTGCTGCTGGTGTAGAAAGTTTAATGGAATTAATGCTCGTGCGTCAGTTAATGATTCGAGCCGAGGTTTTGCAAGAGAGCCGACTTTTCTGGTTACTGATTAAATTACAAGCGCTAAAACTAGTTGATTTTTTTCGAATCATCGGTTTTCAAAATTGTTTGCAATAAAGCGAGTAACATAATAACACCTTAGCGTAAATTTACAACTAATAAAAAATGTCAATTTGTTTCTAGGTCGACGACCAAATGAAGCTACTTCAACACTCGTGGTCGGACATGCTGGTGCTAGATCATCTCCACCAAAGGTTACACAATAACCTGCCCGACGAGACGTCGCTACCCAATGGCCAAAAGTTTGATCTCCTCTGCCTCGGCCTACTCGGGGTACCATCCCTGTCGGATCTGTTCAATAATTTATCCTCGAAACTGCAAGAACTCAAGTTTGACCTGTCCGACTACATTTGCATGAAATTCCTAATGCTGCTGAATCACGGTTCGTTCATTTCTAAAAATTGTCTCTAAAAATCTGTACAGAGAATTATCAATGTTTATTCCATTTTCAGACGTTCGCGGATTGGTGAACAAGAAGCACGTTCAAGAAGGACACGAGCAGGTTCAGCAGGCACTCCTAGACTACGCACTGACCTGTTACCCGTCAATACCTGTGAGTGTAAAACGCATTACGGCAAGAAAAAGAAAAATTCTCGAGGAAGGGATTGCTAAAGGTCCGTTTTTATTCGCAGGACAAGTTCAATAAGCTGTTAGCAGTATTACCAGAGATTCACATGGTGGCGAGCAGGGGAGAGGATCATCTGTACCAGAAGCACTGCAACGGCGGCGCTCCGACGCAGACCCTCCTCATGGAGATGCTGCACGCCAAGAGGAAATGAAGCTCCAGTCGAGAAGAACCGCTGCTACCGGACGACAACTGGATGAGGATAGCGCCGATGCTGCTGGATAAGCCTCGCGCCTCGAACTTCCTCGATTACTCGCCGCACCTTCCTTCGGGAGCTCCTCCTGCGAGCTCCCCGAACGAAAAGGCTCCGCGACGACCCGATGCGTTTTACATGTCGCTCTGAAAGCGACACCGACATCACACAAAGTCAGACGCAAAACTCACTCAAATGTTCTAATTATTTCAAAGAAAATCAACTATAGACGTACATACTTTACAAATATGGATAGTATGTGTATCATAAAGTGTATCTACATATATAAAGTATAACGACATATATTTTCTATATTTGATGTTGAAATTTTAAAGATGTATCCGTGGAGATAAGATTTTCGGAAATTCGGCTCGTGTTGTTTAGCTGGATTAGTTTGATGAAAGAAATTCAAAGAACATGCGTTATCAAGTCGTTTTGCGACACACGGCTGAATGTAATCTTTCAAAACGCAGGGAAATAGTAAGCGAGATGCCTTGAAAACAGTACAAAGGGTGGTTAAAACAAAAAATATTGGTTAAAGGGCAGGCAACTGTTGTCTAAATAAGTAAAGCTATTTTTCTAATACTTAGAGAAGCGAAAATTTTATTTTTAAGCGTATACCACTGAAGCCTTGCTCTCACTTAAACGAAATATCCTACTGCGTGTTCGAAGAATGAAGAAAGAAAAAATTTCGAGTCACTCGTATCGGATAAAGCAGGCCAGCTAGGGGCTAGTTGTAACAGGTGAATTTTGGCTAGGTCTAAGGTGAATTTTTAGATTTTTAACCAGATTTTTCAATAAACCGCATTCACCAGATCTTTAACGTAATCAAGTCTAAAATTTATATAAGTCTATTAAATAAGTCAGCGTCACGGCGGACCCTGAGCGGTCGTGGGCGATGACAAATAATTTGAAAACAATAAGAGCATATTCAAAAAAAGTTTTCATAACTAACCCCTAGCTTCCCTAAATACACACATACACATCACGGAAAATCTACACTTACACGTGAACTCGATACTCGCCGCGGCCAATCGTGCTTCTGCAAGGGATTCAATGGGCATATTTGAGAGTGACAGATTTAAACAAAGGAATTCAATGTGATATATGTATACACGTTACATATTAAAAGATAAAAGAAAATATTAACGATGTGTATATATGTGTGTAAAACTTGCCGTTAGTGGCCATCTGGGCATCGTTAGAAAACTTCCTACCAGAGAAGACGACGAGAGAACGGAATCTAAGAAATCTGCATTTTTTGTCACGCTTGCACTCAGCAGGGCTATATTATTATTAAACTTGTAAATACTAGTTAACACATTCCAATTTACGTTGTATAGTATAATTCATGTTAAATATGTAATTAGAAAATATTTTTGTGTATAGTTTAATTGAGAAAAATAAAAATATATTTCTGTTGCTTACACATCGAAGTGAAAGAAATCAATTAGTTACTTAACTTGTGTCTTTAACTAATTTCTTATGCTCTTTACTAATTATTCGTGTATGTTTTTTTCTTTATTTTTCTCGTTTTTATTATTCTTTTCGTTTTTCTTCAAACATAGGTGGCGGAAGAGAAAAACATTGCGCGGAATAACCCACAGATTGCGATATTTTATTACTGTATATTGTACCATAAAATAAAGATTCTGTTTAAGAAATAAAAAACGAATCATTGGAGCAAGGTTTATGTGGTCCTATATATATTACCTAGAGTTAAAAATAATGATTAATAATTATTAAAAATCTATATATATTATAAATATATAAATAAGAACGATATTGTCTTATAGTTGTTAAACATAAATGAGAAATATTTACTGTACGTTAAGAAATAGCTACTATTATTACATCGATCGCAATTATTTTTCACTTATAGATTATATTATTGTTTAGGCGTTAGTCAGAAATTCTTCAGTGCTGTGAAGGTCGTCGTTTCGCGATGTACCTGTGGTATCTAAGCCATCGGTTTTTATTACACACAAACGCTAGATTTTGAGGATCAAACGTGACAAGAGGACATAAAACAAAAATTACTAGAAAACAAAAAAATACAAAAGGGAAACCCTCACTCGTAATACTAATTATATTTATGTACAGATTTTAATCTTCGGCGCGCGTACTAATCTGTTTCCACTTACGAAGCGAAAGTACCTGAATTGTAATTTAAATACAAAAACAAAAGAAAGAAAACACTATTTTACTACTATCACTTTACCAGCACATTTTACAAATAATGTACCTACGGTAATCTGAGTGGACGTGTATTGAAGAAGCTGAGAGAACGAAAGTGTAACAAGTATAGAGAATGAATATAGATCAAACTAGATTTTTAACAGACATTGATGTAGTTTGCGAGTGAGGATTTCTTAGCGAATCTTTTACCGACGTTTTCGCGAAACTGATAAAAATTCAATGAAATAAACACTGTAAATTTGATGTTTTTAAAGAGTTCCAAAATTCTCATATCGCTCAATTCATAATTATGTTGCGCTACACACCAATCAGTTTTTAAGATTTTTTTTAATCATTCGTATTCGCTTCGACATATGTAATCCCTCCGAAACGAGTCGCCCATATATACCCCTTTATTACCATTCGATTGTATAACGACACGAATGACTACCTCTTCATAAATGTATTAAGTTTATTTTTTTGTATTTTTACTATTTTAGTAACCGCATACCTCAGAACAAGGAAACCCAGCCGGAGCAGTTTTGAAAAAAAAAAACGCGAGTACTGGGACAACTTTGTTCTTGCGAAAGCGCTGATATATCCCACCATTTTTATTACACATCATCACCATAATGTGTCACTGCAATGTTACCTTCACCGTGATTAGTTTTGTTAATAATTATAAATGCTTTGTATCTTCAGCAAACGTATTTTGTCTCCTATCATTCTCTAACCCTGTAAACCCGTCTCATGTCATTTTATAATTCGCGCGCCTCGAGCGTAAAATTAAGTATGCGAGCCTTATTTATTTTGTAGCACCCTTTGTTTGTTGCTGTTCATTGAGCATTGTTATTGTATCGCATGAGCGAAAGCGCCGATTTGACAATTTCGGAACAACCTTTGTACACACCAACTGTGAAATGCCATCGTTTATAAAAAGAAAAATCATGAAATAGTACGAGACGAGGTCTTTTTATCATTTAAGTGTTTAGCCCTAAACAAAGTAAGAAAAAAAAATTCATTGTCTTTGTATATGTCCATCCTATTTAATCGTCCGATGAATTCCGTTAATGAATATGTTTATTAACAATAATTGTAACTAGCGAGTAATATGATTACGATGTTATGTACATTGTGTTAAATATTAATGTACAGTTACCAATTACAATTGGCAAATGCTCTAATTTAAAAAAAATATCAATGTCATATTCTTTTTTCAACCAGAAATTGTCGTTTAAAAAAGGAATAAAACTTCCGAACAGTAAGAAATAAAGAAGTAAAGAAATATTTTGAGTAAATAATGAAAAAAACGACACTATGAAACTTAAGCGTTGTTGACACTGCCATTTAGACGCTGGCAATTGTAAATTATGTAGAAAGAGAAACTTAATGAATGTAAATATATCTTTATTATTAACATAAATAACTATCGTTCCTTCTCAGATTTGACGTCGCTGTGTGTATTTACCACGCGATGTAATATCGCGCCTTAATCACAAATATTCCAACTAACTCTAAATGTCTCGGATGTTTCTAACATCGGCTAAAATTCTTTTCACATAATAGTACCAAAAACAAAAATAAGATTGATCTGTGGAATCCAAAATGTGCAACAAGGAAAAATAATATTTTTGACAAAAACAAAATCAAAATATGCAAATTGCAATAATTCAGTCCATGCTTAAAGCAAGCCTATAGCACATTTTTCAGATTAATAAATATTAAATGCATACTTGACGGCAAGCATATTTAAAAGTTCTAAATAAAAATGTTTACTTGTATAAAATATAATTGTTCCAATGGTGTTGTATTGCACTGTTCAAATTCTATTTCGATGTGTATTACAGTTACCACAGGAAAAAAAAAGAAAAGTCGCTGTTTATATTTTAGAAATCGATAATTGTTTATTACATAACGTTTATTACAAAAAGTTTGTACGCTTCGAGTCGTACGTCGACGTTGCTTATAACTACTTAGTGTCGATAACATAGTCGCTGATATGACCATGAATCTGTCGATTAAACACTTCTCAGCAGTACAATGAGTGCACAACGAGTCCATAATCATAATTTAAGTCGTGGTTTCAGTGAGAGAAAGAAATAATATTTAACTACAAAAATTCAACAATCTATGTCAAAAACTACGTCGAATTATATTATTTTGTTACGATTATGTACAATAAAAGGATTTTTGGTGTTCGATCTGCGCGTGAATAGATCAGCTTTCTTATTAAGAGCAAAGACCACGTGAAAGTCATTCGTGAGAATTTTTTCTTTTAAAGAGTCGTGTAAAAAGAAACATGTAAGAACATGTGGAAAAATATGTTTTTAATGACATAAGTGAAAACGAAACCCAATCAGTCTACAAGTTTTATACAGTTTTGTTAAATCATCCAATACGTCCAACTCAAAAAGCAGAATATATCAACAAAAACCTGTTTTTGAAAATAAAATATGTTTTAATATGAATAAATGTCTACATAACAAGAGAAATTACTGTTTTTTCTTGTTAAAAACTAATTTTCTCTGGTTTGTCAATGATTATTTTTTCTAAGCAGAAATGAACCTTTAGTGAATACATTCCTCATGAACTTTTGCATGCATTGAAGAGATTAAAAATATTTAAAAGTCTCTGCTTCAATTTTTGGGTTTCTACATGTTCCTATATTTTTCTTTACACTTCACGCAGCACGGGTCTGTTTAATTTTGCACATTATTTCTTTCTTTCTCCTATATTTTCTACTTCGTTATTTTCATTCTTACTTAAACTTAATGGGGATCAGTCTTAAGATATTGTTTGTATGCATTTTCATCCATAAGATTGTTTATTTCTTCAGGATCGCTCAACTCCATTTTAAAAAGCCAACCCTCGTTGTAACACGACTTGTTTATTAAGCCAGGTTTGGTTTCGACAGCGTCGTTCTTTTCGATAACTTTACCGCTGCATGGACTCATGATCTCTGAAGCAGCTTTGACGGATTCTAAGGCGCCGCATTCCTCTATAATTGGATAAATAATTATAAATTTTGGGTACCAAGAAAGCTTTCAAGATACATAAACAGTAATTTACAAATAAACGGAATAATTATTTTTTGTTTTTCTTACGGATATATACGAAAGATAAAATCTCGTTTTCTGAACATTTTCTCAATTGTCTTTTCTTTTTGTTATGTTATGCTTATTCTCTCAAAATTTTATTCAAATACTTAAACAATTACTTTTAATTTACTAAGTAAAAATTATAAATAAGTAAATAAGTTTATTTCTGAGCCATGTAGGCTGAAATAAATAAATACAATACAATATATACTAACCAGGAGAGTCTTACTTGTTTGGGTCACGGATTTTTTTCGAACTTTGGGATATGTTTTCTAATGTTAAACTATGAAAGAAGCCGCGTGCGTTCGGCCTAAAGCTCGATTTTTTAAAAGTTATGAGCTCCTTTAGCGAAAAGCTAAGAAAAATCGATTTTTGTTCAATCACATATAACTTTTCAACTGTTAATTTTAGAGTATTTTAACTCCCGGCATTTGAAAGGTGGAATCAAATCAAATCCTATCGATTAAAAAAAAAGACATCCACAACTTCTGACAAAACTTCGTTTATTCAGAAGTTATGGCCCGGCAAAAAATGATCATTTTAAAATAGCGTAAAAAAATCCACAAAAATTCGTTGACTTAATTTTAATTTCTTTTATTACAAATTTTTATTTTCCTATAGCATTTGAACAAATAAAGATTTTTGGATATCTATTTTTTTATCGATAGGATTTGATCGATAAAACCACCTTTCAAATGACGGGAGTTAAAATACTCTACAATTAACAGTAAAAGAGCTCATAACTTTATGAACAAAATCCGTGACCCAAACAAGTGAGACTCTCCTGGTAAGTAAACATTATTTTATTTTTTTAAATATCTTTTCTTGGAAAAAATATTTTTATGTCTAGAAGTTGGCGAATTCGAAAGTTGGCGATATTTCAAGTATAAACATAGAGATATTTAAAAAATATTGGTTTAACGAATGTTAAAAGTAAAGTACAATAAACCAATAAATATGTGTCGATTTAAATACTGCAGTTTGAACTTATAATTTTCTCACGATGAAAGATGATAGCAATAACAAAATCAATTACAAAAAATCAATAATAAAAAACGATTGAATTAGATTTAATGAAACAATAGACAGTTTTGTACACGAGACTGAATTTATGTCATTTGAAAGCACATTTCTCTTAAAAAATTTTTTTTTTTTGGCTATTATGCATTAGTAATAAATAACGGATATCTTATCCGTTTTCAAGTTTCCGAATCCTGCATGAGTTTCTTTAAATTTAAATTTCCGTTCGATATTTACCTTCTTTTTTAAAAACTGAACCTATGTCCGGCAACTGTGCGTAAACAACGTCTCCTAGTGCTTCTTGAGCATAATCGGAAATTCCTACTGTCCCAATTTTTCCCTCCACTATTACCCACTCGTGCTTATCCGTGTACTTCCTTTCTGAAAAAATATATTTTTATTATTTAACATTCTTAAATATATTTTATGGTAATAAGGATAGCGTAATCCATTAGTTCAAAACAAAAAACAAAAGCATGATAGAAATTCTTTAGATTTGAAAATGTTAAATACGTTTTCACTAATTAATGCTTTTATAAATTATTATTTTAAAGTTACAAAAGAGATTAGTGGGTTTTGCAATTTCGCATGATTCATTACGTAACAATCGCAGAGCATACTGAACGTTTTTATCCACGTGTTCGTTTCGAGCCGCGAGACTTATGAAAAAAATCTGGAATAAACTTAGGGATAGAAGCTAAACATGTTACAACATCTATTTCAATGATAACGGTTGCTTGAGAAATATTAAATCAGTAAATAGATAATATTTAAGATGTATAGAAATATAATATATATATATTAATTTATTAAAATTACTTTTTTTACGTATTATAATATTTAACAGTATGCATATATTGTTTTAAAAACTAACATTGATTTTTATTTAAAATTTAATATGTAATATGCATGTAACCTTTAGTTCCCAATACCTCAATAGTTTAAATAAGAATGCTTTGTCGTTTACAAATAAAGAAGATCTTTAAAATAAAAAAGAATAATTAAAATTCCGGTTTTGTAAAAAAAAAAAAAAAAAAAAAAAAAAAAAATGGAAATCGAACTATAATTTTAAGTGCAAGACGCTTTAATTTTGTCACTAGAGGCGCTGAGAAACCAACGCTGCTCTTACTGCGTGGGTGTAAGAAATAGTTCCAAATTTGCAGCGTTGCTCCTCTTTCAAACCTGTTTGATCTTACGCAAAATAATGAAACAATGTAAAAGCGCGATTGCACTACGTGAATAATGGACAGAAAAATATTTTGTTTTCATTCAATAGTTTGTAATCAGTGTGATCGTGATGCAACGCAAGTACAGAATTATTAGCAGACGACGGATTTGGATGACGCGCAGCCTTGCGGGGGGTAGCTCTAAACTCTCGAATTCAGTTATTTAGTTTTAACATGCAGATTTTATTTTTCTGTAATAACATATATTTTGCTAAGATAAACATATTCTAAAATTCTAAATAAATAACAAAACGCGCTACTTTAACGCTGAAACCAAAATTTTTAATTTATGGGCTTAAAATGTAAAATTAAAAAAACAATTATCGCGACGCATTGGGATAATAAAACTGCCTCGAATATAAAACATTTTTCAAGTGTCTTTCAAATTCTGGTGGAAACTGCATTTATAATTTTATTTCAAATCTTAAGCCCTGTACCTGATGCAGTTGCGGTATCGCAACCGTACCAAATGCCATCCACTATATCAGATATAACACATATACATACCAACATCGCAGCGATGTGTGGTGGCAATATATCGAACGAGGCTCCTGGAATTGAGCGATTTCGGCTTGGCGTGTAACCCCTCGCCCAGCGACATGTGTCTGCCGGTGCACCTGATGACTTGAGACATGAACCGCGCCATGGCGTTCTCAATCTATCCTGGCCAACTCGAGAAAAAGGCCCCTTAGGAAAGCGTGTACGCTTATAACCTCAACGGCGTCACGGACGTGCGCTGCTGAGCTGAGAGAGAAACGAGCGTCCACTTGACTCAACTCACAACTGCGAAATGAATAAGCGCGCCTCCGTCCGAATCGAAGTATTCGCTTCGCTAAAGGAATGGAACTGCTGCTCGTTAGCTTTTCACTTTTGGGAGGAGAGCTACTGATGATAATTCGCTTGGCTTTCTTGCTCGAGCTTCTGCTCGGTAATGATTGAGGGCTTCCCCGGGATGATTTATCGTCGAACATCTGAGGCAACCACGCGATGCCGGCTTCCTCGTGTTAAAGTAATCTACTAACGTAGATTTTTCATTAATGGAAAAGAACGCGTGGCATTATATTCCTGAATGAAGAATTTCCATTACTTTGAATGATTTTGTAATTTTCAAAAATTTTCATGTTTTGCATTATTAACATGATTTGATTTTAAATTATAATTATTTCTTCTAAACTATAAATAAGAAAGAAAATAACGGGATTATTAGGTATCAAAATTTTTTTATTACAATTCAATTGTCAAGTGTTTAAAACAGTCAAGTGTTTAAAATATATTTTTATCTATTACAATTAAATATTTCAATTTTATTCAATAATTAAATTTAGGATAGTTTTTTAATTAATCACATATAGTCAATCACTTAATTTTAATCAATAAAGTAAAAAATCTTATTGTTTATCTTGTATTTTTCAAATCTAAAATTTTAATCATAGATTAATAAAGCTTTTAAAGTCAATGCCTAAAAATATGTAATCAAGCGAATCTTTTTTTTAAATCACGTGAGGTTAATAGGTCACGACGCAACGATTACACTGTAATGGTTAAATACGATAACCCGTGAAATTGTGTTATCAGTTGGCGTTACAATATTTCCAAGTTCGATTTTAATACCAATAGTCTCTGTAGAGTAATGAATCAACTTCGCCCATAAATATTTCATTAAGTATAGCTGTGCGAAAATAAATCTGCAATCCGCAACAATCATCAAGTAATCATCTTATGTATAAGTGAACTGATCATTTCATTTTTTTTTTTTTTTTGCCGTTGAAGATTACGATGAAAGTATTAACTACGTCAAAATATTATTCTCCGTCAATGAGACATTATTTTCACAAATTAATTATCGCAATTTATACTATTTAATTCATTTACAGTATGTTTATCATGGAGATCCACTAGCTCTTGTTATATATATTGTTATAATCCGATCGTTGAAGATCTACCGCAGGGATTGTGAATTGGAGTTGGTATTGGCTTTTCAATAGCCCACTCATACCAGACATTCTTTGCACTGCAACGCCGCCAGAAGTGACTAACAATTTCATCGTCGGCTTTACAAAATACTGGTTCCTACATAAAAATTCCAATTTTAGACTTATTTGCAGAAATTTCTAAAATCTATATTTGGTTTTAACAGTATCTGGAATATCGACATTATAATTTTTCAAAATTTGACGTCAAATTTTAAAATTTTATTACAATGTTTTGAAATGGAAATATAATTTTTATGTGGAATTTATATAAATGGAAAGCGTAAACCATTATTTAAAAAAATTAAAAACTAGAATGTCGATTTGGGTTATTGAATATTGAACTTTGCAAACAATATATGGCTTTGATATTTTTCCATATCATAATAATTTAGAATTTAGACTCAAGAAAAGATTCTTACTTTCATGGGAAAGAAAATCGGAAACCAACTAAACATTCTGGGACTGTGAGTTCTTGGTTCAATGCTGATCTTTATATTTTTGTATAATGTGGCGTCAAAGTAACCAGAAAATCCATGAAGTATACAATCTTGTTTTACTTTAAATGTATTTTTTTCATACCTTGAATTATCAATACTATCATCTAGTAAAAAATGTAGCATATGTAGTATAATTATTTGATTGTTTTTAGACTTGTTTTAAAAAATAAAAAAATGTACCAAACCTTTATTTGGATGATGAAATGTAAATAAAGGCTGAGGTAAATCAATGTCATACTTGTTTTGAAAATGAACAACATAAGGCATTTCAAAGTGGGTTAAAGGAAATTTATCTTTTTCTCTGCATCCTCTAACTTCATTGTACAATTTAGATGATTGAACTGGAGCAATATAAGAGCTGTATGAGCATGGTATACTAATTCCATCATCTAAACAAATAAAAAAAAAAAAAAATAAAAATTTTGTTATTATTACAAAGCTGACTATTAATAAAAATATTAAAAGCATTAGTATTGAAACCTTTTAAAAATTTCTGAACTCCATCCAAACACTCAGGTGAAAGTTCATTATCACCAAAAGAGCCTAACAGTTCAGAAACTAAAATATCACTTTTTTCAGGAGCATTCCATTCACGCATATCTGAAGACACAATCGTGACTACATCTCCCCACATTTCTTGTTGTAAAGCTTGTAAACTAAAAAAAGAAAATGTTAATTAAGAAAATGCACTTAATAGAAAATATAAAAAACATACGTTAAAACGGCATTAGGATTCTTCTCAACTGCATATATTTTGATACTTTGCTTGGCATTTGTTGCAGCATTTAAAGCGGCGCGCACTAATGGTCCACGACCAGCACCAACTACCATTATAACACTGCAATTCAGATATTAATTTAGAAATTAAAATATTAGTAACTATATAGAAAAAGTACTTACATTAAATTTTTAGTTTTTTCAGATCTTTCTTTTTCTTGTCTGGTTGCTATATCTAAAATTGCTTGTTGTATAGCCGATTGATACTGTGCATATTTAATTGGATCTTTTTCAAAGATTTCGTAAGTGCCAGATTCTAAGTTATCCATTAATGGTTGCAAGGGGCTTTGAAGATAATCCTCAAAACCGCGTGCAAAACGTTCTATTGGTCCATTGGGCTGCCAACCCTGAAAGAGTTGTCTTACTTTTACTATGCCATTTATGTATAAGTTACGTCTCTTTTTTTTTAATTATCACTTTTTTACCTTCCATAAATGATCTAAATAATGGTAATAATGAACTATATTTTGATGTCGGTTAGCCCCAGTTATAATAAATTGAACATCAAGGGCACAAAACTTTTTCACCATCATTTGATGAGCTCTAGTTAATACTGGAAATCCTTTCTTGTTTGTAATAAATACTGTTGTAGGTATAGTTATACATTTTACTGGTTCACCTAACCATCTGTCGATCTGAAAATTAGAAAATATTAGTTTTTTTATAGTAACAATTTATTTTAATAATCATGTAACCTTACTTCCTCTTCATCGGGTAAATCATTACTGACAATTAAGGCAACTATTAGTTTTCTATCAAAATCACAGACTGTTCTAAATTGATTCCACCACTGCCAAGGACTTTCTACGCTCATTTCATCAATATTTTTATCTTCTCTATAAGAGTAAGCTTGCTTTATTGGATTTTCCATTGGTACTTGTACCCATACCTGAGCCTAATAATAGTAGACATCTTTTAGTACAAATTCCATTAATAAAATTATCTATAAAGCATTAATTCAATTATTTACGTGAAAATGAGGAGTTGCAGCAATTTTATCATAAATTATTCTAGCAAGATTCATATTTTGCTGAAGATTTCCTTTTAATTTAAAAGTAATAGCAACTAATCCTAAATGAGTAGCTAACGATATTTCTTGATGCAAAGCTTCTTCACTATTTTTGGCTACAGCAAATATTTTTGAATCAACATAAATATGTGGTGATAATTTACCTACCACTAAAGTAGTCCAATCTGAAGAAAAATAAACAGTTAATATTTTATTCTTATTAAATATTAAGTATTATTGCATAATTTTGTTTTTAACATTAAATTTTTTTACCTGAACTACAAAGTATCATATCTGATCTGGTCCATGGTCCTGGTCGATTCTTTGCCCTACCAGAAATAAACTCTCTTTTAAAGCGAGGATGTACTAATGGTATTTGTACAAATTGATACCTATTAAAAAAATGAAATTCCAAATGAAATTTTAAATGTTCAAATATTATAAATTAAGACTGTTAAAAATAATGTAGTACTTAGAATAATTTGCTACATATAAGCAATCTTTTATATCAGGAACAGAACAGAATTCCAAACCACAGGAAGCAGCTTTTAGAGTAGACATACTAAAGCAGGATGAAGTTCTAAAAAATATATTTTAATTTGTAATTTTAATATTAAAATAGTACATATTTGTAGTAATATATTTATAATTCTTATTTTTAGTAATATTTATTTTTAGTAATATACTTTGCTGTATGTCTGTTTAAAAATTTGTATTATCATTTGTTTTATTTAATTGTATTATCTTTCACTTGTCACTTACAATTACCTACAATTTAAATAAAAAAATACTTTATTTTTGGAGATATTCTTTTTCTTCAATATATTATTAAAATAAGCCTAATTGAACTTTGCAAGTAAAATGTAAATATAACAACTGTCACTGAGATAACATTGTAACAAATTCAAAGAACCGTATGACAATACCGGTAAATTTTAAGGTTAACTACGCGGGTAGAGGAAGAATTCTTCAATACTTCATTCTTTCAAAATATGAAAATTCAATTACTTAAACATTAAGATTTTGAATGTTCATTTACCTAAATTGACATAAACTAAATAAAAAAAATTAACTGTTAGTCACTTCGTGTTGACATCAAAATCAAGGGAATGCATGTGTCGCACGTGCAAATTTAGAGTTCGTCGCCTGGCGCCACTACCCTACTATCAGTCACCACATGCATATCGCGCAAACACATTCGTATATATATATATATATATATATATATGTTGTACGTCATACCATACAAGAAAAAATACTTTAGAATAGTAATAAAGTATATTTTTTCATTAGCATTTTGTTGCAAAATACAAATTTAAGTAGTAGAGTGAATAATTTCAATTATTACCAAAATAATAGTATATGAAATATTTTATAGCACGACTAATAATTAATATAATAGGTATAGTTGCCAGGAATTAAATAAAATAACGTCTAGTACTTAACATTGTATTCATTTCGCTTATAATTGAAAAAATATTTTATACCAATAATTTATATTGTCAATATAATCAATAGAATATTAAAAAAAATATTTAACATTGTTTGTATATATTTTTTTTGTATTATTTAATTTTATATGTTTGTACATAAAATTTCTTAGATTTACCAGAAGTTTGATAATAAAGGTTATCGGGAAATCAAATATATACTTGTAAACAAAAGTTTATTTATATTGAAAATAACTCTGCAAACAAGTAACAACTTTAATAACAAAATTACGAAAATATATATTATTGAATATTATATTAAGAAAGGGAAAATAATCACATCAAGTAGGATATTAAAAAAATTGTAGATCAAAAATATGCAGAATACATATATTAAGAAATAGAACAAGTTTATATAACTTGATCTTAATTATTGTAAGAACCGCGACTGCGAGTGCGACACTTATCATAGCATAAGCGTCGACAAACGCGGACGGAGTGTAAGTAATTGAGGCAGGGTTTTGAGATGATGCCTCTCTGCCCCAATCGATTGAACACATGTCCATAATTCAGTGGTTATAGAATTAAATAAATTTCTCCATTTAAAGGTATATCGCCTACAGAGCAAGGTGCTAAAATTAGAAATAATTTTTTACGAATTATTATGAACATTTAACAGTCCTAAAAATTAAGCAAAATGGGGCCTGCTAATTTTTTAACTTCGCCTAAAGCCGGAACCGGATTTCTGAACGCCTAATTCCGACCAATAGAATGGCTTGTCTCATTCTCGAGAGAACGGCAACGTCGATATCTCTCATTCGCTCGTTGTGTGTAGGAGGTGTTCTGTGCACGTACACTCACGCAGGGACGCACAGTGTGCTTTCCTCTCTCTCGCTCTCTTTCTCCACAGCGCTTCGACTTCTTGCATTCGCCTCATCGTCTCCGACTCCATTTCGTTCTTTCCTCCGGGTGAGGTGGACCACGCTTTGCAATTCCTACTTCGTAACTGGATTTTTACTCTTTTTAACTGTCTATACTAGCGACCTACGCTTCGGTAAGTTGAAATATCTACTTTCTCGACTAAATCTAAAAGTATTGATTAGGGGAAATAGCGGCTTTCGTGGAAAACTTTTATCAGGCTCCCGAAGCTTCGGCGTACGTGTTTGGTACGTATGCCTATACCGGAACGCATACAGCGCGGCGTCGCTTTTTTTTCACACGCTACATTAGTCGCTCTCTCCAACTTTCGCAATTTTTCTGTCTTCATTGCTAAGGGACGCGTTGATGTTGCGCGGTGATACACGCCCTTTTAGTATACAAAGTACCTTCCTCAAAATTTTGCGTCCTATCCAAGAATATTTTTTTTAAATAAAACGGCAGAAATATTATTAGGTTTATAGAATGAAAAATATTGATTATTTATAAGAAAACAAATTTTTTATTTGTCGAGGTACTTATTCTGCATTGAATTATGTTTCAGCAATATCATGTCTTTCAATCGAGGAATAAAGAGAGACAACTTTGGCAACCGCAATGTTAACAATCGTAACATGGGAGGAGGTGGCGGTGGAGGAAGATTTGGAAACATGGGTGGAGGAGGAGGCATGGGAGGAGGAGGTGGTGGTGGTGGCGGCGGGGGTGGTGGAGGTGGCATGAACCCTTGGGAAGGTGGTATGATGCCAGGAAGAGGCATTTTGCCGACTCCTAACAACAATCTTTCTCTTGCTTCTCCAACAACTCAGTTGGCTATAGCCAGCAATCTTCTTTCAAACCTTTTACGCAGTCAACAAGACAGCCCACCCCAGGTAATTAAAAAAAGATAATTTAATGTTTGAAAAAGGATTAAAAATTCCAGAATAGTAATAAGAGTGATAATGAATTTTTGTTTTACTTATGTATTAGTGTAAGGATTAAAATATTTATTAATTTTACTTTTATAATAAGTCATTTCTTGTTTTGGAATTTTAATTCCTTGTTACTATTCATTGACATAGACATTAATTTAAAAAGTTTCATTTGTAAGAAGGTACCCTCATTGCTCAGTCTGGGTAACAACTACAGCGGACCTGGACCTAATTATAATAATCAACAAAACTTCAATCAAGGACGGTTTCCAGATAGGTCTGGTCGTGGTAATATGAAAAATCAACGACCTCAACCCTACAATAAGGTATGTTTAAAAAATAATGGATGTAAAAACTTTATAAATTATAGTGTATATTTTGATTACATATTTAAAATCATTTATTTTGAAATAATTCAAATATTATAAAATTTTAAAGTTCTTTTTTCTTCAATTTTTGAAAAAATTTTAATTACTAATTTTAAAAGTTTATGAAAAAAGACTGGTACATAATATTTGAACTACTTTGTGAAATATAAATACATAACTGTTTAACTAATTTTAACATACTCAGTTTGGCAATAACAATTGATATTCAGAATATAGAAATATTTATAAAAATATTTCACTTAAAAGAAATGTTTTAAAATTTAATAAATTATTTAATTTCTGCCATACTGAATGTTTTAAGAAATTTTTTAATTTTGTAAAGGATCATCAATATTTACTTTAGTATAAAGTTAGAGGGTTTTTTTAGGTGTACACAATTAATCTTTAAGCAGCATATAAATTTTAGCAAAATCGTTATTCATCAAAAAATTTTGGTAAAATCTGAAAAAACGTTCAGGATATTTGTAACAATATTGTTTTCAAGAAAATTATCACGTATGTCTCAGTTTTGGAATATAAAGCTTTCATTTATCATATTCATAATTATCCGTAAACTGCATAAACAACAAGCAAATGCTTGTACCAGTTTGTGTGAAGTTGTCAGCTCAACGTGTTTACGGATTCTGATTCAATTATATTTTCATATATTTATATGCAGTCTTCATTTTCTGTACCAACGAACAATATAAATAGACTTGGGAAGGTCATTTATTGAACATTACTGTTTTATAATTCTGTTTATAAATCTTTAAAAAAAGGAAAAAAATTACAATACGAATCTCTTGTACACCTCTGACAATATTTTTCAAGGTGAAATACATCTATATCTCACAGGAAAAGTATCTAATATTTTAATTTCTGTTAAAAACTAAAACATCAAGTCTTGGTAATATCAATATTATGACATTTATTTCTTTTCTGAATATGGATTTGGAGATTATCCAGAATAAAATGATTTATGTTTATCCTACCCGTAAATAAAGTAAAGAGGGGCTTGATCGCCTTTTCTATAATCCCTCATAAACATCCTTTAAGTTTATATGAATATCAAGCTTGATTCTAAAGAAACAATCTCCACGACACTTTTCATGAAACTGTTTGGTCGTTTTGACCTACACTACTAGATGGGCAATCGAGCCCGAGACGGAATTGCTGGGCGACGTGGCCCGCAACAAAATCGTCCCCAGTCAGGCCAACGCCAGAATGGAAACCAAAATCAACGGAACGATAAATCTTCTAAACCAAATACCGCCTCTAAGCAAAATCAGAACGTCAAAAAGGAACAGCAGGATAAGACCTCTGATAAGACCAATGAAAAAGCAGAAACCTCTGTCGCTTTAAGGTAAGCTTTTCGGAGATTGAAACATTGTTTCTTCCGACTTCTACGTATGTTCTCATTTCTTCTCTTAAGTACCCTCGAGAGACAGAAAAAAAGAGAGCAGCAAGATTCTAATTTTCTTCTTTATCGAAATGGATGCCGGACTCCTGTTCTACGAACACTTTGGTTTTTCTTATTTACTTGAATACTTACAGTTACTTATATACTCTTTTAGCCGCTATTTTATCACGGTAACCGCCGTGACGGTAAGTACCAATTGAATGAACAAATAACGCAACCGATTCTTTCATCCAACATCAGATGCAGATATCTGTCGAATAATAATTCACAATTTCCGCTTCAAATATCATTATGTTATCATCAAAATTCGTATTTCAGAAATCACTTTTGTATCGCTGTATATAGCGATTTGAAAAGAATATTTTTCAAGTGATCTACTTCTTCTATACGACAATCCTCACGTATGTGGGCACAATGATTCAAATCTTATAATTCTTTGTGTAAATGAATTTCTAAATTTTTGGGCACATAAACGGTTGACAAAATACTTTGATATTTTTTACTTTTTCTGTTCAATTATTTACAAGTCAGTTTATTAAGGCTTGGGTGCAGAAGCTGAAATTCCTAGTAATTTCTAAAATGTTTAATACATTTCTGATTCATCAAGAATATCTATTCTTACAAATCTTCAAAAAACTATTCATATTTAAAAAAATGATTGTTATTTGTTCAATTAATTCATCTATTCTGAATACAAATCCCGCTCTTGTAAGTCATCAAGTAACTGAAATATTTAGCCAAATAAGAAAAACTCATTTGTTAGTAGTTCAGGTACCGGATAAACCTGCAGGAACCTGCTAGATAAGTTTAGGCGTAATGTTACTTAAGCGCATTCGATATTTTATTTTTTGTGACGGTAATGATTTTACGCCAATGAGAATATTTTGAGCGATCCTCCCCCAATCCCACCCGTAAAACTAATCGAGCGAAGTCTCGTTTCAAGTGATCCTTGAATTAAAGAGGAAAAACGACATTCGTCGAAATCTTCCCATGGATCTTCGATTTCAGAGCAGCGCTACGACACTCGCACAGCACTCGCATATATATTAGATTTTTATTATGTTTTCTTAAGTACGAAGAGCCACCACTCGATTTTTTCTTCGTCGCATAGCTTGTACTTTATCGAAGATTTTGTAAATTTTTGCAGTTCAACTTTAAAGAGGTTACGCGTTTTTTCATGAAAACTTTTCTGAGCCTCCGGCTGCTGCATTGTTCTTGTGAAAAAACGTGCAGAATTGTGAGAGATATTTTACAAGTTAAAGTATATTACTGGAATCCCGAACGAAATTGTATTTAAAAAGGTAGTTCTTGTGTTGTAAATTTTAAATTCAGTTTATCTAAATTTGAAATTTCAGTTTTTAACAAAAGAGTAATGTAATGCTTTGCTGTTATTACAAGAACTATCTTGATCTTTGTTTAGTAAACTTTAAGTTATACCATAAATGTTTTTGTTTTATAATAGCGAAGAAAATGAAGAATCTGAAGAATCTAAAAAGCGAGAATGGAAAGATGAGAAAAAGGAACTTTCCAATGATAAGAATGATGAAACTGGAAAAACAGAAGACGGCGATAAAGATAATAAGGACGATGGGGACAAGAGTCCTGGCAAAAAATCTGCAGCTCGCCATGCGGAAAGTCGCTATGCAGAAGTACCCATCAGCAGTATGTTCTGCCACGTTTGTAACAAGCACATGTGGGATGGATATGTAAGTGTCGAATTTATTCGAACAATCCAAATAAACAATCTATTATTTATTCTTGGTTTATAATGTAATATTTTCATTATTACAGTCCTTTGAAAATCATCTAAGGGGACGTGCTCATCAATTGATGATGGATAAACTTGATGAGTCTTATAAACTAAAAGTAGAATTGATGAGACATGAACTTAGAGTAGCAGAGGAACAGCGTGAGCTTAGCCTTACCAATTCCAAGCGTCGTGGAAAGAAAGTAAGTCTTTTTTATAGTTAAAGATTATACTTACTATTAAACAAGTGCATTTCTAATAACATTTTTCTTTGTTTAGCTTTCGGTTGATCTGAATGTTAGGGAGTACTGCACTATGTGCGATTTGAACTTCTATGGTACGCTTTCCAGTCATCGTAAAAGCGAGAAACATCAACAACTTAAAACATTTTTACACCCACGTTGTTTCCCGTGTGCCAAAGAATTTCCATCAAGAATTGAATATGATGAACATTGTCTTACACCAAGTCACATGAAAAACGCTGTTCAAAACGAGGAACAAAGAAAAAATAAAAAGAAAGGTACTTTGACGTTCAAATTTTTTTCTATAATTATAAGTTTATATTTTCAATTGTAAAATAAGTGTAAAAATATGCAAATATAATGCCCTTTTAATATAAGTGAAAAATTATTTCTAAAATTAATTTTCAGATAAACTTGGAAAAGGAGAATCAGAAATTCGAACTGCTGAAGATGAGGAAAAAGATGTTGGTACTGATGGAAAAAATGATAAGTTGGACGAAAATACAGACAACTCCGATTATATTACTGAGCTCCCAGAAGAACCAGTTGAAACTAAATTAAAAGTACCTTCTTATAAGCACTGTAGAACACATCAACTCTCTGTTGGCAAGTCATTAATCAAGGAAGTCACTGGTTATCATTGTGAAAAATGCCGACGATTTATGTTAACGGAAGAAGATTTAACTGCGCATCTGCGTAGCATCACTCATTACCGCAGTTTTATTCAAGAAATTAAAGCTATGCAAGCCGCTGCTGAAGCAGCTTCTAAAGCGGAGCAAGAAAATAAGGAGGTATGTTAATATGAGTAAAGATAATGTTTCAGTGTTTACAAGTAATTATAATTGGATTCAAAGAATTTTAATTGAATTTTTTTTTTAGGCGAATAATCAAGACAGTACACAAGAAAGTGAAGAACCTGACTCGAAGCGGGCTAAAATTGAGGAAACTACAGATGAAAAAGACGAAGATGTTCCTGTAAATGAAACAGAGAAAATGGAAGATGATGATAAGTACGATCCCGCGGAAGCGAATGGCGATACTGATGAAGAAAATGTTGAAGGGGAAAATCAAGATGGGCCAATTGATAACGAATCGAATGAAATTTCAATCATTGAAGGCGATGATAGTATGTTGGATGAAACTAATGAGAATGAAAATGAAAATGAAAATGAGAATGAGAATGAGAATGAAAATGAAAATGAAAGTCAAGAAAAAACTGAACCTGCTCAAAAGACTACACCTGCGACTACTCCGCAAAGAAATACTCAAGCAAGTAACCGCGGTAGTTACAGTCAGCGTTCACGCGGAAATCGTGCCCGAAGATCTCGCCGATAAGACATTTTAAAAAATGAAATTAATGAACTGGATGTGTCCGTCAATTCTGAACATGAATTAATTTTAAAATATCATATAAATGATATTTGTTCGTAATAATATAAAAAAATAGTAACTCTTTAATTTAGTATTTGAGGAAACAACGTACGATGCGAGAGAAGAATGAAAAAATGAATGAGAACTATGATTTTTATTATTAACACTTTATAAAGTAATTTTATATTGCACTGTTTCGTAGTTCTTAAATTAATCAGACTTTGATGTTTAATGTACGAACTTGACACCAAATTAATTATCTAGCTATTTTTCGCTAAATAACTGATGCTTTACATTATATCTATTAATTGCAATATACTGTGTAGTTTTAGAATTTTCATTCCAATAAAATAGACATATTTCTGTATACTACTAGACTATCAGAACGTAAAAAAACTTTTAACGTGTCATAAAAATGTTATTTTAAATTTGTGTATAAAATAAAATAAAACCATTTGCAATAGACAAATAAATAAGAAGTAAAAAATTTATTGACTGAGTTTTGTATCTAATTTATAATTGATAACAAATTCATGTATTAATCCATTATTAAATGAGTAGCAAGGAATTCATCAACTGAATCTGTATCCCACTTATGAATATCGAGAACATCTGCTAATTTATTATCAACATCATAAAGTTTGATGATGGGATCTAATCCTCTCACATATCTTATTTGTAAATTCTTGTACTTAGTTGGTCGATCACTTTTTATAAATGCTGCAACAACAAAATAATAAATCAAAATTTTACAGTGTTATTAATTCTACCTAATGAATATAATAGATTTCTCATAATTAATAATTGCCAATACATTATTTTTGGAATAAAAAAAGTTACAAGAAATGTTGGCGTGATTAAATTGCAATAATTAAATAAATTATATTGTTTATTAAATTGATTATTACATTGATTTGTTGGCCTATTATATTAATTATTTGTTATAAACTGTAAATGTAATATTTTTATGCAGTTTTTTATTAATCATTTTAACTGCTTTATATTTGATTTATGTTACTTTACAATACTATTTTTCAGATGAATTATATTACTTGCAAAGAAGCAGCATTAAAGAAGACTAATTTAATTTTGCTTTCAACTCAATCAAAGGCAATTGAAATCACTGAGTCAATAAAGACATGCTCTTATTTTGTCTGTAACTAACTGTAATAATAAAGAAGTCAATAGAATTATATTACCAGTCATAAAGTCATTAAATATCAAATTAAAATTTTATTTATCAATGTTCAACGAAATATTATAAATAAAAATATAAAATTAATTTCTTACCTTGGATTTGTGGGTATGCTCCAAACTTACAAGTGCAGACTTCGAGTACAGCTTTTGGATATCGTTTAGAACTAGCACCATCATCATCTTGATCTTTTAAGCAACACTCTTTGCATTGTTCACTATAAAAATATTTTTATTATTATTGTTCATTAGCACAGTTTTGTATTTCATTCAAATAATTTTTTAATTTCACTTACAAAATATCTGTCAGATCAAATTTTTTGAATTTTTCACACGATGAACAGAGTAAATTCGCTTTGTTGTATCCAAGGAGCTTGCAGTCTTCTGCAGAAAAATCTGACAATACTGTGTTGCTCTAACAGAATTAAAATAAAAATTTTCAAATTTAAAAGCCTATTGAACTATTTTAATTAAAAAAACTAATAAGTAAATAAAATAAAATAATTTTTTCATTTAAAATTGATCCTTTTTTTATATTATATACAATTGCAAATAATATCAACTTGATTTTTAAAATACTTACCAATACAAGCACTAGAAATAATTGAAAATATACAAAAATATTTGCCATTTTGTAAATTTTGAAATTGACACGTTGTGCTTGCTTATACGTCAAAGTTAATTTTCAGTCTGCCATATCACAACCTCACAAAGCTGGTCAAAAGACTACTAGCTACCAGAATCCAGCTTACTCGCTTTATATATAAAATCTCTGTACTGTATAATACTACATAACCGTCTGTATGTAGCTGTGTATATAAATGTAATATTCATCAAATCCATCACCATCAGTGAATTTTCACATCATGCAGTAGCAGTAATATACTGATATTTACCTTTTGGAACACTGTAAATTACTCTATTTTAAATACTTTAAATTTTATTTTAAATGCTGAAATTAATATTAATTTTTTTTCTGGGTTACTATTGATTATTCGTCAGTGGCTGTAGGCCATAAGAATTATTAATTTAAAAATGATTGTTTATAACTTTATGATAAATTGTGCGAAGAAAAGTTAGTATAGCAATCGGTAAAAACTGTTTTCAAGTTTATGAAATTTGTTATTTAATTCCGAAAATTGAATATCTAGATTGTTTATTAAATTCTACATCGCACTATCAATTTTTAAATAATTCAAATTTTTTAATTTGTTTTACACGTTTTTTATTTACTGAGTACTGGGTCCACTGCAAAATATTGGTAACTTTGAGCCTTTCTACAATCCCATCCCACTTTGGCACATGTACAGTAGTTGTCATTGGTGCCACCCGATTTTACCGACCGATATTTGGCATTTAGTACGTACGATATGTGGGCGACATTTTTATTATAGGCTCAAATTTATAGTCGATACTCAATACTCAGTTCTCAGGCTTTCAATGTTAATTCTATATCTATTAAAGTCTCGTCTATAAATTAGACTATTAGACTATTTAGACAGATGCTGTACGGCAGGTACGATCGGCGGTCGGCAAGGTCGAGTAGCGCAGTAGCAATAGCATCTAGCATGTACCGACTGAATTACCAGAGTTGGAATGTCAGTATCACGGTCGTACGTACGTCAGTATTTCACTTATTATTGTAGAAAGGCCCAAGACTGCAACTGCGACAGTGAACCAGGCATGGCGTATGGTATGGCGTTGCGCCTTTAGAAATGCGTCTTTCAATTCAATAAAATTGTTATTTGGTTAGCAGTGTTGATCGTAACTCATGAACGAAATTTCCAAACATTATGTTTAGAAATATATATCAGAGCAAAAATAATAATTTATTGTTAAATAAATGACGGCAATAAAGTGGTTAGAACGGGCGATATTAAAGATTCAAAATAAATATTTTAGTTAGAAAATATTGGAGGCGAAGATAAAATGGCTCAAGAAATCTTAAATAGTTTATTGAACTTTAAAACATCACCTAAAGAGATACTTGAATGGTTAACGACTGATAATTTTAACGTGAGTTTTTAAAGTGAAATTTCGAATTTTTGTTATTTTAGGTTAGATTAAAAATGCTTTGTTTTGTTTATGATATTATTTCGTAATAATTTTTTTTTCTTATTTAACGTTGCTTTATTTGTGCTGCCTTTATGGTATGAAATAAATGATTATACTAGAATACTTAAGGAAATTCGTTTGTTTGTAGGATATTCAGTGGACAGAACTAAACAAACATTGCCCAAGAGAAGAATTTATAGACTTCTTTTTGAATTATTTAAGGGACCAATTCACAAGGTAAGTCATTAAATAATTAAATAAGATTATTGCAAGAAATTTTGTCAATAAGTGTCATTGTTTTTAATTTTTTCATTATTGTTTATTTATTAAAATATTATTTAATTATTTTGAAATTTAAATGTAAAATTTATGTTAAATTTTTATTTTAATAATTTTAATTATTTCTGTTACTTTATTTTGATTCTATAGTGCTCTTCAGACAAATTCTTCTAAACAAACGCCAATAAAGAAGACCTTAACTCAATCAAAGGCAATTGAAATTATTGAGCCTATAAAAACACATTCTGATAAAACACAAAGTAATCAAAACATTACTACACACTTTCAAAAAAATACTATTGATCAAAAGAATCAAATAGAAAGTATTGTAGTATCTTCACAAAATTTAAGTCCAGCATTGGCACAAAAGAAATTAGATTCCAATATTGGTTTAAATATAGGAGTAACTACACCTTTAAGTTTGAAGGGAACAGATGGCAAATCTGTTCAGAATAGTGTTAATGTAAATTCTATTTCACCATCTGTAAATCTTCAAACTAGTACTCCTGACAATAAGAAAAAAAATCAGAAAAAAAGAATTGAATTAACTAGTTGTAGTCCTTCTGAAGGTCATGCTATTAATCCTGCATTTCAGGGAAGTGTTGAACATGAACAAAGTAGCAATTCATTCAATAGTAGAAATATTAGTTTTGATCATGATTCTTTTCCAAGTCTTGGAAAAAACAATTCTAGTGTTTTAAATGCTTCTAGCTCTTCTAATGTTAACAAAAGTGAACTTTCAGATATACATCCTTCAAATCTTTCTCAAAACTTTAATATTTCAGTAAACAACAAAATTATACAAAGTCCTGTTTCCCCTTTGTATAGTAATTCAATATCTTTATCAAGCTCAATAAATTCAAAAGATAGGTATTGTACAAGACAAAACTTTACTAGTACCCCCGAACGGACTCCAAATAGTAAGAATGTGCCTAAAAATAATAAAGTTACACCAAGACAAAGCTTTAGTTTAGCTGATTTTTTAGTGATAGAACCTAAAAGTTCAAAAAAAAGTAGTAACAAAAAGAATAATAATAAAATATTGTTAAGGAACAATGAACAGAAAGATAATGATCAACAAAGTAAATCATCTGAAACACTTCCCAGTAATTCAAAGCAAAATAAAAAAAAAAGAAAAGTTAATCCAACAAGACTTAATACTACAAATGATAATATAAATACAAATGGTAATATATTACAATTTAAAATTTGTGTGCCCTTAAGATTATTTTTTATTAATAATATCATTTTTTAGGAAATAAAGAAAATGCAGCTTTTGGAACTGTATCAAGACCATTTACACAAAATCCACAATTTGTAAATGTATCACCAATAGATAAATCTGATGATAATGCGTCTTTTCAAGTTGAAAGAGGACTTGTAAAAATGGAAAGACAAAAGAAACCTGAAACTATCACAAATGAAAACATAAGTGAAGATACAAAAGAAGAAAATAAACAACCAAAATATAAAATATTGACAAGGACTCCAAGTAAAATTATTCAGTCCAGTTTAATAATTATTCCAACTAAAGAATCTGTGCAAAATATGGAAATTTTGGATGCATTAGCTGTATTATATTGTGGACTTTTAGATTATAATTTGATTGCCAATCCAATGTCAGAATTGTATTTTATAATTCAATTAATTACTATTCAATATACAAATACTAAAAAGTTGCCCGAAATAATGAAAATAGGTGAGGATTCAGAAAGTGATAATGCAGAATTAAAAAATGGCTTAAGAAACAAAAATTCAACCTCACTGAGAAAATCTTTAAATTTTGATGATGTCTCAGTGAAAAATGGTGTTATTACAAACAGAAATGACATTAATATTACTGAAAAAAAAGAAGATAATAAATCTTCTGATGAACTTGATTGTATGATTTTAGAAGAAGATACAAAAGAACACTTAAATCAGATTAATGAAAAATTAAAGAAAGTTTCACTCAATAAAAGCAATAATAATAATGAAGATGTTTCCGATGTACAAAAAGAAGAGAATACTGGGAAAATAAGTGTCAATAATGATTTCGTACAGGTACATCTTGGCACACCTCATAATTGTGTATATTTCTCTACCCAAGTACTAAATCACCAGAAGGCATTTTTAAAGTGTTTGGATAGAGTAACTTTGAAATTACTTTATGAAAATAATCAAATTGCTATATTTCAACCTGAGCTTTGCAAATATCTGGATAGTGTTTATAATTTTAAAGTTGCTGAGTCAAACAAAATTAAATCTTTATTAAATTATGGGTACGTTAATAATAAAACATAATTTTTCAGTTTGTTATTATTATAAAAAATGGTTTAAAATATTATATTTAAATATTTTACAAAAATTATTTTAGGACAGGGGATTTGAATGTATCTTTTCAAGTTGACACTGATAATAGTGAAGCATTTTCTTCTAGAGTAGCATTTAGTTCTTTTCGAAAGCAGCGCGACATGTTTTATGAAATTTTAAAAATTTGGGAAGATAATCACTTAGTTCCACATTGGACTTTTCAAATAGCATTGGCTGGAAAAATAAAAACATTGCTCGCAATTCATACAGACATAACTAATTTTACTCACTTTGCACGACTTTTCGTATCGCAAATGCTTATTTCATGTATTCCTTCAGAACAACAGGTATTCTAGAATTTTCATTTTATTAATTAAAAATAAATTATAAATTAGTGTTATTTTAAATAAACAAGAATTTTATTTTTATTTGTAGGAAGATTTATTTGATGATGAAACTATTAGTTTTTTAAAGAATTTAAAAGGCACCAATGCAGAAAAACTAGCACAATTGCAAAAAAAGTTAGTTACACCATTATCACAAAAAGGTCCAGTACCTTTGCCTTCATTTTCAGGTGCTCAGGAATTTTACAAAGATTTTATTTTATGTGCATCAAATTCCATGTTTTACACATATCTTCAAGACTCTCTTATATGTCAAATTATGGAGTTGAATAATTCAAAATTCACTGGCAGTGACATTGAGGATTCGGGTAAATAATATCAAGATCTTAATAAATGAATTAATCAAATAATATTTTAATAATACCAAAATCATTACTTTCAGAAACAGACGTTGACGGCCAAACTAAACATAGCTTTGCATTATGTTTATATAGTTTAAGACTTCTTGCAAAATTCCTAGGTTTCATTACTTCCTTACCATATCGATCAGAAACTAGTTCATTAGAAAACGTTGTCATATCTCAAGTTACCGTGCGCAGTATGGTAAGTTACAAAATATAATTTTTTTTTGTCATAAAGCAATATCTAAAGCAATTCCCAATTTCTTAAAACGACAATTTTTCAGTGTTTACCCAGATTTGATTTACAATATTGGATTGAAGTAGCAGTAATACAAGGAAAATTGTCCTTAACAGTACCATGGGTGGTAGAATATTTAGCAATGATGGACCATGCATCTCTTAGAATTCCTTACTACAAGCGAGTTTTGGAGATGTTGTATTGTATTTATAGAGCTTCCAACTATTGCTCTATTACAAAATCAGATCAGTTAATGTCTTACAAATCTGCCATTTTAATTAAATTTACAATTGGTTGGTTGTTCGAATTACCAATATTTCCTAAAGAAATGTATTATTCTTGGCTATCAAAATATAGTGATACTACAATAAAAGCAATTTCTGAAACAAAACAACTAATTTCTAAATCTGAGAGCCGCTTAATAGATGTAGATACATCTGTAGTAACCGCAAAACATAGTTTATTTCTAGATAAATTAAATATGGTTGATGATCGAATCTTATATAGTTGTTGTCCATTTTTAAGAGAATTGAATATTTTGTTAACGTCTGGAAATTCAAGTATAAATAGTGGTACTGCATGTAGACATGTTACTCCAGTTACTAGTCAGCTACAAAAACCGATAAAGAAAACACATGCAAAAAATTTAGAGGTAGGTACTTCTATTACTATTACAAATGATTTAACAATAATACATTTTTTAAAATTATGTATATACGTAATTTTTGTAACAGATTCAATTAGAAGAGGCATTTTTTCATGGGCAACCAATGTCTACAAGAAAAACTGTAGAATATGTATCAGAAAGAGTGGCATCCACTTGTGTTAAATATATTTATAATAATTTAGTACCTGTCGAAAGGAGTGGAATTGTTGAAGCCTTAAAAAACTTAATTCAAACAAATTGTCCAAAAAATTTACGAAATAGCCCGGATGAAATCAAGGTTAGCATTATTAATGTAAATTTATTAATTATTTAATTTCAGAAGTAAATAAAATTCTTTTAATAATATTTTCAGAAAATGTTTTTAAAAGATATGCACTTGCTGTCAGTTAAAGCAGTAAAAAATATAAAAGAGAAAAGTGAACAAGTCATACCAAAAATTTGTAAATCGCGTGTAACCCAATCCATAGATGCCTTATTAGCTGAAGATTGTTTAGAATCTGTTAAAAATATGTGTGTAAAAATTACGATAAGAATGGCTCTGGAAAGAATAGAACAATGGACTCAATCTCACATTGTTGGTGGTACTACTTTTATGAAAGAAATGGAAATAGAATTAAGTAAAATTTTTAATTCCAACGACCGTGAGATTGTCGTAGACAAAAATAAGAAACACAATCCAAGTGTTGTAAGTCCCACTGAAATCACAGATAACATGAGGGTATATATTTTAATAGTTTTATTTAACAAAATGAAGTGAAAAATTACTATTATTTTTATAAAAACTAATGTATTTATGATTTTAGAAAATAATTTGGGATTTATTAGAAACAAACGGGCAAAGTTTAACAGAAGAGAATTTATCAACATTTTTGAGCCAAGTATATGACAGTCTAATAGAACGATCTGATTTGACTTCGTTATCAGAAAATACAATTTCTTGGTTAAGTGTAGACTTATGTTTATTCCTGAGTAAGTTTTAATTAATCATAAATCTTTTCAGCCCATTTTGATTGAAAAATAATTAATTTATTTTTATTTTTAGTCACTTACAGAATTGACTTATTTACTCTGGAAATACAAGAAAAAGTTTTTAAAATTTGGAAAATAGAAAATTTAAATTTTTCTGATTCAGAATCACCGTTGAGTACTTTGCTTACTCCAAGAAATATATTATTAATGAACCAACGTGGTGATTCCAGAGTTTGGTTAAATTGTGGAAAATTTCTAAAGCGACTAATACAAAATAATATTTTATCTATTGACACACTATCTACTCAAGCAGTTGCTTTGTTTAGAAATGACTATCCTATTGTAAGAATTTTTTATCTTTTGATGTTTAACTTTTTAGTATCTCAAATAATATTTATTTAATGTTTTAGCCATTAATGAAGAATCTATCATCCTGTTTGAAAGAAGCTATAGATGGATATAGATCAACGGACGAAGAGACTGAAAATATCAGATATTTATTAGAGTGGGTGGCTTGTGCTTGTAATGACATGGATCAAGACAGTTTTTGTTTTGAATGAATCAGTAACTAATTTTTGAAAATTATGACTTAAATTGAACGATTGTGTTTTTTGTAAGATTGTTAAACCATATATGTTAAATATTACTCAAATTGTACAAACTAATATTTTTAATCAATTTTCTGTATAAAACGTTTAATTGGAACTGTTTGACTGAAAATGCTTAATCATACAGTATATTTGACTTTTTAAAAAGAAGTGTAAAATACACTTTATACAATAAATGTGTATTTATAGTTTGTTACAATTTTCAAATAGTAAATAAATGTAATTTGTTTATTTTATAAACCAATCTGTTTTTTCTCTTGAAATAAAAAATGTAATTATCAGTAAAATCATTTTATAATCTACAAAATTATAAGTATTAGAATAAAAATTAATAATAAGTATAATATTAAATTAATTAATATGATTCGTTTAAATGATCAAAAATTTGATTTTCGAAAAGTAGAATGTACAAAATATCAAATAAGCATTATTTTGTATATAAATTTATTCCTTAGACAAAAATAATAAAAATATAAGTTAGAGTTTACACTTCTATATAATTAATTGTAGGTAAAAAATCAAAATTTTGAATTACTAAATAAAAATTTTACTTAAGACGCATTTTCAAAAATTTTTAATAATTACTTTTTAATATTAATTATTTTATTTGTAAACCATAAAATTGTAACAGTGTTCATAAGATAACTTGAAGTGCTTTTAAGATTACCTAAAAATGTGTTTATTAAAAAAAACTAATCCTAATAGTAAAAAAAAGCAAATTAAAAGATTCTTCCTTTTTCTTTTTTTTTATATTCTCCATCTGTAAAATTTGTATGTACTGTATGAAAATAGAAGTAGATTAGTAAATTTAAAATTATAGGTTTAACTTGTAAAACTTTTTGGATTGAGAGATTTTTACCTAATCGGTCGCTACGAAAAAGCCCTCGGAACCAGCGAGAAATTAAATCTCTAACATTAAATAACAATAACAAATTTTAGAAATTATTATGGTAATGTTTTAAGATGACTGTTCTGTACAAAAAAATCCTTCTTTCTAAAGATTTTTTAATAGATCATTAAATAATCTTAATATCACATTAAATACCATAATAATAAATAATTACACAGCAATAATTAGGCTTAGTGAGTAACTCTGTTACAAATGTTTAAACTAAAAATGATTAAATCGCTTTATCAAGGGCACATTTTTGTCATTTTTCACTAAAATAAAATAAAAATTAATTCATATAAAATTAACCATCTAAGAGTAAAAAAATTAATAATTAGGATCTCGTTAATTAGCATTAACACTTTGTCAAAGTGAGTTTACTCATTTTTGTGGGAGTTACTACTTTGGCCGGAATTTTCTATGCGTCGCTTTTTACTGAGATTAGGCGATATTGGGTTAGTGAGTGCTCGCTTTTTAACTGTTGGCAGAGGCGCGTATTTTCGAATTGGTTGCGCTTTAAAGATCGTCTGCTTTCGTATTTTCATAATTTCCTTTTCTTCCAAGCGTTTCTGTTCTTCTAATTCCTAGAATAATAAAGCCAAAAAAAAATGAGTAGCACATATTTTTCGAACAAGTTTTTAAGTATATATATACCTTTTGTCTCAGAGCTTCAATTTCCTTTTCTTTTAATTTTTTTATTTCTTCGCGATACTGCTTTGCTGCTGCTCTTGCGGCTGTACGTAGTTTTGGAGATTTTGCACATTTCGAAGTCTTCAATGTTGAACCGGAACCCTCGCCTCCGTTGTGAGTTTGGGATTTCTTAAATTTTCAAAAATTTATAAAGTAGTACCATAAATTTGTTAAGCGAAAATTGAAACCGTTAAAGTCAAAATTATGATTATAAAAATTGGTCTCGTATATTCAAAATGATTACCGAAGTTTTGCTTGATGATAAATTACTCTTATTGACTCTTGCCTTTTTTGGTGGGACTGTAGAGACGACGACCTTCTTAAGAGGACTTACTTTAAAGCCTTTTGGACTTTTACATTTTTTTGGAGTTTTCTGAAAAAGTTTTAAAAATATTTATCACCTTTCTCTTGTATTTTAGATTGCATCAGAATCGAAAAAAAATGAAAATTATTATAATTACTGCAGTATTTTTAGTAGCATCAGAAGATTTCACGGAGCTTGAAGACTTTTTTAAATAGCTTCCAGCGCCGATAACCTTTTTACCAACACCGATTTTGTGAACTTTTGGATTTTTCTTTGGAGTTACCTGCAAATGAGAGATTTTTTGTTAGATTAGCTATCATCAAAATATTGACATCAAATTTAATTCAACTCTCTTTACCGATTTTCGTTTTCTGTTTTTATTTATTTCCTTTTGGAATTGATGCTGAGCTTGAAAACTTGACGAGCACTCCTCTTCGGGTCTTTCTTTCTTTCTACTGTATTTATTCTGTTTATTAGATGATCCAGCAGATGCTTTTAATAGTTGCTTCTATAAATGCATTCAATGTGTTAAATGCTTGATTAAAATAATAGAATTATTACAATAGAATGCTAAATCGTTGCTTACTTCATCAGCGACATCTTCGTAATTGTCGCAAATTTCCATTTTCTCTAAGGTTCTAAGAAAATTATTAATTATTAAAATTAATGTTGAATTTTCAAAAATAGTATACATAGTGATTATTGTACGTACGCTGTAATGCTGGTTGTGTTAAGTCGAGTACTATCTAGATTTTGAACTGGAATAAAAATAATTGTTTTCAAGGCTTTATTATAAAGAAAATTTGAAATCGAAATAATCAAGGCAAGATTATGTGTTAATTCAATTAATGTGTAACATTATGTCAATACAGATTGAATTTTTAAAAATTATTGGATTTTTCTTATTGCTAAGCACATTTGCAATCTGAAAATTTTCAAAATCCACGATGGTGATTATTTGTCCTTGAGTCACGCAAGTAGTTACAATCTTTTATTTACATCTTCCCTCGCTTTCGCGATAGAAAATAAATGAGAAAAACATTTTGTGTATTGCCTAACATTTAAAAATAGTCACAAGTCACGAGTAATAACAGCACAAATCTAGACCGATCCAGCTTTTACCAGCTACAACAGCAAATCGCCGATAATCGCCAGTACAAACCAGAGCTTAATTATGCATAAATTATAAATACTCGCCCGATATCTTATCAGTCTGAACTGAATCCCGCGCGGAAAACTCACCGAATCCGGGCACGGCAGCAAGCTTGACCTTGGGGAGCGGAGCGGCAACGGCGATGGGCGACTCGTCGATCTCGAGAAAGCAGTGAAGGACCGACTTTACTGGCTGGTTGGCCAGGCGGCCGAACAGCGGCGTCGAGGCCGCGCGCAGCTGGACGCCTTGCTGCTCCTGCTGCTCCTGCTGCTGCTGCTGCTGCCTCCAGGGTCCGCGCCGCTGACCGCACAGCGGCGTCAGCGCTATCCTCGGGTCTATCTCCAGGGTTTCGGTGCGAGCGACGCACGCCATGATCTCGCTGGATTTTTCGATTGTTTCGATTGATTTCGGGCCGTGAGGGATAAGAGCGACCGGTGTCGATTACTTGCCCGGCTAGACTGAGGGGATTTGTTTGGGAAGGAACGGGGCTTGCTCGCAACTGTTTGGGTTCGTTTCGGGTCTTTGGGAATAACTTCTTGCAGTCTATGTTTTTGCTTGGTTCTCGGTTTGGGTTCGTATATAGAAATTCAACGCTTTTCTGCACTTTTCAAGATTTATTAGAAAAAAAAAATCAAAGTAGCTGTCAACAATGCACTTATCGACGGGCTCTCAGCTGCGGGTAGTTGTATTTGGCCGCCGCTTTGAAAAGAGCAACCAGAGAAGCCGTGACTTCCTCACCGTTCGGAATGATCTCCGAGGCTGGAGGAACAAATCCGTAGGCTCGGCCGCTATTCGTGTGTCCGCGCAATTCGTAGGCGTAGACGAACGGGATTTTGAAGGTCGATTTCACCCAATCAACGGAACCGCCGCTTGCAGCTGCAAAGCAGGGTTCATTTTTAGTCAAGCATAAGTGTAAAATAACGTTTTACAGCAATCGATTTGAACTCACGTCCTAAAGTTTCGCCGATATTTCCGAACTTGTAATATTTTCCGTGTTTCCCCGCAAGACCGTAGACAGCTTGGCGTCCAACTTCGTACTGAAAAGTTTACTCAGTTTTAGTGGAAAAAATATATTTATTCGGCGAGTCGCTTAGATCGTCCCGCACCTTTTAACTATAAATTGAAATTTATAAATTGAAAATAATTTGTTGTCTTAAAGTAATTTTTAAAATTACCAACCTGCTCGTCATAATTGTCAAGATGAGCGGACGTATGACCGTAGGGGAACAAGAGCCGCTCGATGCAGCTGTGAAAACTTATGTAGGCAAAAAGTTTATCGGCAACCGAAGATATATACTTTGCCAAACCACTCACTTCGGGCTCCGAGAAAGCCGACTTTCCCGAGTATATTTCATCGCAAGGATCGTGACTGCTTCCCGGACCTAAAATTAAAATAAACTCGAGTCCGAGCTAATAAGACTGTTGCGAGTGAATCGGTTTACCTCCCCAAGAGAAGCCCCAATTCCTATTAGGATCCGCTCCGTAGCAGGTCCTCTCGATGCAGTTGTTCGGGTTCCAAGCGTCCCAGCACTGCTTGACGACAGCCGGAGTCCGAGTCTTACGCCACAGCCGGTATTTCGCGTCTCGAGGCTTGAATTATAAATTTCAGCGAGAGCTCTAGATCCGTCAAGGCATCCGCCGACAAATGAAAAAGTAAGCAAAGGGTAAACTAACGTTTAGGTGAGTGTACGCGTAGCCGTCCGGGTTGACGCAAGGAAAGATGTGCCACTCGTAGGACTGGGCGAGTTGACGCGTCTGCCGGTCGCGACTCGTCAGCAGCTCGTTAACGAGGTACGTGGCCGTGCTGTGGGAGATCCACTCGCGGGCGTGGATGCCCGCCTCGACGAAGACCACCGGCCTCCTCTCGCCGAATTTCAGCTGGACGCCTCGGATGACTCGACCCTCGTAAGATCGGCCCGCCTCGATCGGCTTCACGTTCCGCGGATAGAGCTCGATCAGAGAGTCCAGCCAGCTGTAGATCTCGTCGAGGGTGTGGAAATGCGTCCAGCCGAAGTTGCCGGCGGCGTACTGCTATTAGGCGGGAGGTGCAAGTGCTTTTCTTGATGAAAGGCTCAGTTTTCGATTTAAAAAGTCGAGTTTTCTTACCACGCGCTCGCTTCTAGTTCGTTTTACGGGTTCGCTTGCATTGTTTAACAAATCTTGAACGTCTGATATTGTTACGTCGTAAGCTAACTTGTTGCTCTTCATTATAGCAGTAAACTTTTCTAGTTGGTCACCGGGGACCATTATATCAACCGTTTTATTCACACTTGAAGGGTCTTTCCAGAATGAGGTCTTTCATAAAACAAACATTACTTAATAAAACGGGTGGAATTTAAATTTATTTAGTACGATTTTTTATTTTACAATGTAATACTTACACCCTCCAAATCTCTTCCGATGCTGTACAATACTTTCAGCTGTTCATTTGTCTTCGGTAAAATGCGAAAGACTGACGTAACATTTTCCGAAAAAATATTTGGAACAATAGCAGAGACAGACAGTATTGTCGAAAATATATGTGTCGACCACATATTTGCTGCAATAAAAACTAGATTTAATTATCTCTCTCGAATTTTGTTCTGAAGCAAAATCCTAACGTAAATCAAGCTCCTGTTAACATCTTGCTTTATTACACAATTTACTTACCAATTAAAAACGAAATAAGAATTAACTAAACACACCTGTGATGCAAACTTACTGCGAAAAACTATAAATTTTTATAAATAATTCTTAATTCATTTTAAAAACCTTCGATCGAACCGAAACATATGCGACTAGTTTCGAGACTGAAGAATCTTCAAGTATTATAATTGTTCAATTACGTATACCGTTCACTTTAAAATTCAATAAGTAGTGAATGTACTTATTCAATAATTTATTGGTTAAATATACAATAACATATTTTCTACAGACTATAATTTAAGATAAAAGTTCGCTTATTTTGTATCTTTAAATAAGTCTTTTTGAAGAGTTTAATCAAGCGTTTCGATTTTCCATTGATACGTACATTCTTACGCGCAATTAATTTTTCTGCACGTTATTCCGCATTCTCATGCATGAATTATAAGCAGAATTGTTGTTTCAATGCCGTTTCTACTACAGGCACATTTCATTAGTTGATTACGTGTCGGTAGTATCAGGAATTTTAATTCAAGAAATAGAAACACTGAAAACAACGTTTACGTCAGTAAAAACAGTGAATGATCTGGTAGACGGTATGTGAATCCAATGCTAAGTTAATTTATAATTTACACAGTTTATGTTGATTGCCGTTTGAACGATCGATTTTTATGAGGTGTTGAAGAAGCGTGAATTAATAAAATTTACATGAATTTAAATTTATTCATATTAGATCGCTTAAGAAAGATCTGTCCTTATAAATAGACTGATAATCAAACATTTTAAGAAAGGAAATTTTAAAGTAATCATAAAATATTCAGGAAAATTTGTAGATTGTAATTTTTTTTTTAAACCTGAAAGTACCTTAATTTACCAATTGTAATAATTCAGTTATTTCTGTAAAATAATGAAATTATTAGATTATCTCATAAAAAACGAGTAAAAACCAAATACTCAATTTATATTTTTATCGGGAAGGAAAAATTATCAACATATTATTTTAGAATTTAATGGGTAATGTAAGCTATCTTTTTGACATAGACTCTTAGAGGTTCTCCAACAAGTTAATAAATATTAAAGAAACCACCCGCGGAATTTTAGAGTAGCTAAATTTTTTTCTTTAGTTAATATTTATTAACTTGTTGGAAGATCTCCAAGAGGTCCCCTATGTCAAAAAGATGTTTAGATGTATTTTCATATATTTGGATCAATGTAGCAATCAGTAGAACCTTTTAACTCATATAAAAAATTATTAAAGTTTAAAAATTTAATAAACTCATTGGTCAATAAATAAATAATTTATTTAAATTTTAAATAATCATATGTTACAAGGTGAAAAATCAGTCCAACGACGTACACGAATCACGCAAAATATACGCATTATTTATTTTATTTGTATCCATACTTCTTTCCCTCGGCGAAGAGAGCCACAAGGGAGTCCATAACTTCAAGACAGTTAGGAATTATCTGATTCGCAGGAAGGACAAATCCGTGCTTTCCTTTGTCGCGCAGTTCGTAGACGAAGACCATCGGAAGTTTCAGGGCGGACTTGACCCAGTCCACTGAACCGCCAGAAGCCAATCCTGTTAAAAATATTATCATAACTTATGTCTTAATGCAGTGGTATTGCAGCTAAGATTTAGGTTTCAACAAGTGTCTCTAATATTTATTTTTCAAAATTAATCAAACTTGCAAGTTATTAATCTGGTTATCTTAAGTAATTATTGATGACTGACGTAGTTTCGTTAGATAAGCTATTGAAATATATAGTTTCACATTGATTACGATTATTCGGAAGTACGCAGAATGATGTTGAGTTTTGAGTAACCAAAATCAAAAGTAATTAAATATTTGTTTAGTACGTTTAAAATTGTTATGCTTAAGAAAAATGTTATTCATGAAAACTTACCAATTACTTCGCCAATGTTTCCAACCTTATAAGCTGTTCCGTACCTCTTTGAAAGAGCTTGAATTGCTTTTTTTCCAATAGTATACTAAGAACAAAAATTAAATATGCCTTATTTATTTTTTTGACTTATCAGACTAAATATAGAATAAATCAATACAGTTTTTGATTAAAAAAAGATTTTAAAGCTATGAAGAAGGTTTAAATACCTGCTGATCGTAATTATCCAAATGTGCTTTGGTGTGACCGTAGGGGAACATCAGGACTTCCGAGTAGCTATGGAATGCAATGTAAGCGGTCAACTTGCCGGAAATTGACTTGATGTACTGAGACATAGTTTTCGTTTCTACTTCGGAAAATGCTTGTCTTCCGGCATAAGCTTCGGAGCATGGATTTCTGCTTGTACCGACGGCTGAAACATTGCTATGCTATAGACTATAGATAAATAATTATAGAGTTTATCGGTTTATATGCTTACTCCTCCACTGGACGTCCCAGTTTCGGTTCAAGTCTGTCCCATAGCAAGCAAATGGATTGACGTCGGTGTTTGGCGAGCGGCTTTTACGCCAGAGTCGGAAATTCACATTCGTCGGCTAAAGCAATCATCGCGAATTTAGAGTTTATATAGCTTTCGCTGGTACAAAGCAAATCGGACAGCAGCTGTACTTACGTATTGATGCGTGTAGGCGTATCCGTCGGGGTTGAAGACGGGGAAGATGTACCAGTCGTGAGACTCGGCCAGCTGCCTGACGGCAGAATCGGTGCTGACGAGCAGCTGGTTCAGGAAGTACGTGACAGTGGCGGGGGATATCCACTCTCGGGCGTGGATTCCGCCCTCGATGAAGACACCCGGATTACCCTCACCGAAGGACACCTTCACCCCCTTGATCTGGCGGCCCTCGTACGTCCGACCGCCCACGACGACCTTGACCTTGTCGGGGTATCGCGTCGCCAACGAGTCCAGCCACTTGTAGATCTCCTCCAGATTGTGGTAGGTGGTCCAGCCGAAAGTGCCGGAGCGAGGCTGCTCGCGTTGCGGCGGGATAAAAGGAAAGGTGAGAAAATGCTCCGGTAATCCAGGGAGACTATATCTATTGCGAACGTGCCGAGTAAGGTTCTTTTGGGGGGATTGTTGGGAGTGTCAATAAGTGCTTTTTAAGACGGTGCTTCACGATTTACATGTCTGGATACTGGTATGGCTTTAGACGATGGATTTTTTTTTTTTTTCATTATCTACGTCACTTTTTAGAGTAGTACATAAATACTTACGCGAATTCCCCGTTCCTTCTCAAACAAAGCTTCAACTTCTTCAATGAACGTTACAAATTTGATGTTATTAGCATCCATGCGTTTCGTGAATTCCTCGATCTTTTCAGACGGTACCAACAGATCTGCTGATTTGTTAACTGCGCTCGGATGTTGCCAATAATCATACTGCATTACCAAAGTAAACAATTATTAAAGCGTCCTTTTGTGCACACTTAATTATATTATATTATTAATAAACAACTTACTCCCTCGTTCTCGAGATCATTGAGGACCTTCAGCTGTTCTTGAGATTCAGGCGTGACTCTGAAAACTTTGTGAGAGTCGGAAGCCCCGACTCCCGTTAAGGCCGCTACGGACAGACAGATCGCAAGATACCGCAACATTTTTCTGTGAATAAATTAAGATTCTAAATTAATAAAGACGGTAAAGAGGCATCATTTGTATCTTGTGTTATTTTATCAAATTGGAATTGGGGTTTAGAAGCGTGAAACTGAAGATTATTCATTCGAATTATCGAATGAATTCGTTAAAAATTTCTTTAGTCTAAATTTCTTTAGAACTAAATGAAATAAATAATTTCCCTCCCTCTTAATTTAAGCCATTTAATGTTTGAATTTCGACCTTAACTCAGTCTTGTCCCCTCAATCCAGTCTTCGTAGTCAAAAAGTAAAAACTAGACTAGCAGCGAATACTAAAAATGCAAAAGATGACCGGAGGAATTGATTGGCATACTCACCAATTGCAAATCCTGGAGTCAGCGGTTCGACAGTCGGTCGCTCGTATTTCTAGCATCCAAAGCGATACCCGCATCGCCTTGTTTTTCGCGGTACTGTTATCATTTGATTAAAATATTTCGCGATCATTTGTTCAAGTGCGCGACGCAAACTTTACGAGTTATTAAAATATTTTTCTCATTTGGTAATCGTCAAATAAATTTTGGAGAAATGCAGATTCATTCATTGCGTATTTCCTACGCCGTCGCAGGAAATCAATCGTTTTTATCGGAGAAATTTCTGCTTCTTGACTAATAAGCTTCATTTCTAGTTTATGAGGTTTATGAGGTTTACGACGATAGATAATAATTGGGAAAAGTTTTGTTTGAAAGGAAAGATAAGTACAAGCGAAATGTTCTGAAACCGTTATGTAATTAGGAATAAAACTATGAATATTAATGGTAAAATTATACAGATTTATCATCCGTCTAATTACCGATCGATAAATTCTAAAACTACTGTTCTGAACTGTAAATATTAATTCTAATTCAGAAATATGATCACTTTCATAATAGTTACTGGGTCGAATAATGAGCTTTTAAGTAATAGTACTTTGCGTTGTTTTGTAGAAGGGCATAAAATCGAATTTTACGCCCGCAAAACATCCGTGTATCGAAAAATATTTTTGTTGGCAAATATTTTCATTTTTAATATAACAACAAAATCATTAAAACCAAATATTTTTTTTTATCGCGAATATTTTTTTCACGCAAAGTTAATGAGGATTCGAAGAACGTTAAATTAATGAACATGTAAGACGCTCAATGTTTAGATATTCAATCAAGCGCTCTTTCCTGAAATGCTGCACTTAATGAAAAACGTCAAACTAATAAATCAGGAGAGCATTCCATTAACTTCTTGATCAGCCTTACGTGGTAAATGACTGTTTCGATTCTATGAATGGACAGCCAAGATTCGGCACGAACGTAGATAACAAAATACAAGAAATAACTTCGGATCATATTGCTGAGCAGTATTTTTCTGAAAAGTCAATTTTTAGTTACACATTTTCATGGCACGAAGTATCAGAAGAATGTCTCACAAATATATAAAAACAATAAAAAATGAAAATCCAAGCAGCTTTTAATACTAAAAAATAGTGTAAATATAAACTTATATATAACTGTTTCACAATTGATAGAATAAAATCGATTAGTATTTTAGAGATTACAGAAAAACGAATTTTTTCCAACTTCTCGGAGAAACAGATGCAATTACAAATTACGAGGAGCAGAGACATAGTGCAGTAGTACATTATGCAACAAGGGGCAAAAGTAGAAGATTTTTCCAGCGGGTGAGTTTACTGCCCTTATGAGAATATTTTTACTCGCTTCGCTCGGGCAGTAAACTCACCCGCGGAAACAATCTTCTACTTTTGCCCCGTGTTGCATATAGTATTTTATTCCACTTTCCACCGGAAAGGCCACTTTTTGGTCCTGAACAACGGGGTCGAAACAACTTCGCATTCTGATAGATATTTTTTTTTTTAATTTTTTTAAATTTCCTCGAAAGCTCCTCGTGCAGTGCTCGAAAAGTAGACGACCTCTAGAAAAAGCGTGCCAGGAAAAAGTGAGCAAGCCCTAAAACGCCGAAGACGAACGCAGCGGAGGAGCAGGCGTCGACGTGCCTGACGAGCTCGGACTTTCGTGACGTTGGAGCTGGTGGAGACGAGGCCGCTGATCGAGTCCTTGAACAGCAGGTCCTTCGCCCCGTTGAACGAGCTGAGCACTAGTATGGAGCGGCGCTCGTCTGTGCCGCGAAAGCCCATCAGCCAGTTCTCGATCTCCCTCAGGACCATAGAAAAAGGGGATAATTTTAATAACCCTTTTCACACCTTATCCTCAACCTCCCCAATTAACTTTTTACGCCTTTCTTATTTTATTACGTACTCTTATGTTACTTTTCTTATTAGTTTACTAGAATGAAGAAAATGGTGAAATATTTGAATTCTGATTTCTGTTTTTGTTAGTAAAATTCAACCGAAACTTTATACTTTATACCTAACTAAAAATATCGTTACCCTTCATGCTATCTTTATTCCTCAATTGTGCAACGACCTGAAGGCCGCTGGCTGGATAAAAGTGATTGGCAAGAATGAGCTCCTCATCTGCTGTGAAGATTCCAAAGTCAGCTCTGCCCTCGACAAGATCGATAGCACAATTGCTGCTGTCTACTACTGGATGGCATTTTACTGGACTGTCTTGACGGTCCGAGGAAATGCACTGCTTTTCACTCACATCCTGCACTCACATTCGCACTGAAAAATTAATTATTCAATAAACTTACTGATTTCATTGATTCTTTAAAATATTTTTTATTATGTAAATTTATTTAAAATCTGAAAAATTACTTTAAAAAACGAAACTTTAGTAAGTCAAGGCGGTAGAAAGCTACACTGGTAGAAGATATCTGAAATTACAATCGTCGTACTGAAAATAACCCATACACGGTCATAGCTCTTTTTACTTATGCAAATCATAGAGTAACATCGCCTTAATAGTTTCCGTAGAAATAATCTGGACTTAATAATGTATCCTTTATTTATGTAGCGACGTAAGCATAACTAATTAATTCCGTTAGTGAGAAACTCTGGAAAAAAAACACGTCAATTGTTGAGTTAGCGACAAAGCTCTGAACAATGGAGAAATTAGTTAATGAAGTATTTGATACTTATTATTTTCGACTCAATAAGTTCTTTATGCAAAGAACGGGGACTTGGCCGTACGATTCAAAACGATACAACATAATTCATCGCGTTATAATTACTATATTGGTTTCATTAAACGACATAACACAGGTTTTCATTATCCTTAAATATATATTAAAGTACATTTGATCTAAGTTATAACGTTTAAATACATGAAATGTAAAAATCTCCACCTTTTCTACGAATTTGATTTTTAAAACGTTCTGTTGTGCGAGAAAAAATATTTAAAATAATAAAAAATCTTTTTTCATTTCTTTACCAATTTCAAAATGACTACATCAGACACGTATTAAAATTTAGTACTCAGTTTGCAGGTGCAATTAAATATTGTAATGTCGATATTACAAAGTTTATGGAAACCTTTCTAATTGGATTTTATATGGTAGAGGTTTTATTAAAATATTGGATAACAATATCCATGGAAAGTAGAGTACGTTGTTTATTTTTAAACTAAATATTTGTATTTTATTAACTTTATTATCTTATTTTTAAGATTCGATCCATTTATGAACGGGTAGCTGAAAATTGGATATCAGTAACAGACCCAGAAGAAATAAGGATTATGAAATATTATGCAAATCAAGGAAGAGTAATGACTACTGTATATTCAGGTGATATACTATTTAGGGAAATCCTTGTCTAGTTATATATTATGGAGTCTAGTTTTAAAAATATATACAAACGTATAAAATATACATTTTTCTTGAGTATTGTTGCTAAACAAAGTATTGGAATCATGAAATCGAAAAGATACAAGTATGTATTAAAACCATGTTAGATATAAATTTTTTAAATTAAAGTAACAAAAGTACTGAAATCCTAAAACATGAAAGAGGCAATTAACATGGTCAGTTTTTTATAGAATAACCGTACTATATCCTTTAAGGTTTTAATAACCTGTGACAGTTCAAATTTTTAGGTACAGATTTAGCTACCTTTTCCGTATTACTTTTGATCATAATTATTCGAGAAAGGGGTATGGATATTCTTATTTATCTTCAAAAAATCAGCAAAATTATCTGCAATCGTAAACATTATATGTTACACATTACACGATCAATGCACAAGAAATTGGAAGGTGTTCCTGCACGCGATGTCGAGGTATTCAGGAACACTTTCAAGACAACGAAACATTATTTACAGGGCGACCCATCCGAGACACCATCAATACTATTGTTTTAATTTCTTAATGAACATTTAGAAAATATTTTTTCCCAACTCGGGCATGAAATGGCCCTCATTTCACGCTAGAAAGTAGCGTAGAAAATCGAGCATTCCAAAAGTTTATCAAAATTGTTTGCCCGAGCGGGGAAAAATGACTTTTCCCCGCCACCGGCGGGGCTTACGCGCACAAAAAGTCACTTTTTTTAAACACCAAATAAAAGCTTTTCATGCCCTCGTTGACAAAAGCACGGTGTGTAACACGGGGAGAATAGTACATTGTGTAACACGGAGAGAAAAGCTATTTCAGACTCGGGTGAGGTATTTAGTCGAGTCGGAGTCGAGAGCGCCGAAGGCGTCCGAGACAAAGACGAGTGCTGAAAATACCTCAACTGAGACTGAAATAACTTTTCTCCCCGTGTTACACACCGTGTTTTTGTCAACGACATTTTTGTCAACACATTTGGTGTTAGAAATTTGGGTAAATGATCGTGCATTTCAAATCGTGCACAGAAATAGTAAAAACTGGTTTAAAACACGGAAATAAAAATTAAAAAAAAAAAATTTTTTTTGTAAAATTTTAAAAATCAAAAAAGTGACCTATTCGCCCGGTAAACCCCGCCGGAGGCGGGGAAAAATATCGTAATACTCTCGGATAAACAATTTTGTCAAACCTTGGAAATGCTCGATTTTCTACGCTACGTGAGGGCCACTTCATGCCTGAGTTGGGAAAAAGCTATTTTAGAAATAGCCATTTTCTCCCCTTGTTGCACAATGTACTATTTTGCTTCCTCCTAGAGTAAGCTTTGTGATAGTAATTTTTGGAGTTGTTCAAAAAACCTGTTGTAATTGTATTTTAAGGAGGGTCTTGCACGAAATATAGACTATATTTGCTAATTTTATATTTCAACTATTTAAGGTTTAATAAT
>JAWWEO010000001.1:19516529-19558602 GCA_035582975.1 Ormyrus labotus | reverse complement strand
TTTGTTATACCAGCCTATGTACAGGTAACTGCGTTTACCTCAATAGGAATTACTTTTGTAATTTTTTTCTGGTTAAAATAATAAAAAAAAAAAAAATAATCTTCTATTACTCATTTATTTTTGCGAAACGTTACTAAACCGGATGAAATATTTAACGGTTCGTCTAAATAAAAAAAAAAGTGATCGAGGAGCTGCGCGGGGCGAATAAAAAAGTGCATAATCCCCTGGCTTCGCTGCTACTGATAAATTTTAATTTACGAGGCGAGGCCGCGCGCCGCATCGCTCAGTTCATCGCTCGCGCGCGCGCGAGCGCCCGCGAGAATGAATTACGCGCGCCGTTGAACTATTATATACGTAGAGGCTGCCTCGAGATAAGGATGAGCACCTCGTCGATTTCTTTTTGCAGCCGAGAAAAATTGTGTGCTTCCAACTTTTTTTTTTTTTTTTCACCCTCTGCCTCTGACTTTAGTTATATACTCTGGCCAACTGCTTTCTTCCTTCCCGAAGCTCGAGCAGCGAAAGTACCCGTATAGACGCTGAATTTTTCATCGTCAACAAAAGAGGAAAGTATATTGTTATCTATTTATAAGTTCCCGGTTGAACTGCGCGGCAGAAATTATTGTCGTATAAAGAAGCTTCGGTTAAGTTCTCAATTTAGAAGCTATTTTAAAGGATAATAGATGGAAAGTCTCTGTTTCGTCCTCCCGCGCGGGATTCGCTTCTGCCCTGCACTTCCTTCGCCACCTTTCCCGGCGTAATAAAATTTAAAATAGGCCCGAGTGGCGCCGCGCATCCCATTTTCAAAAGCTGGAGCAGACGCTTCTCTGCGTTTATTAATAGAGCCACATGTTTCTCGATACGGCATTGGCAAATTCAAACATTTGTTCGCACGTGTTACCTAAGCCATGCGCGAGCGGCCTTCCTTTTGACTCGTTGATTTATGGTCGCTGAGCTTTTTTGAGGCTCGCGTTAAACTGTAAGAGTCCTGGACGACGATCCCTTAAAAATGTCTGGCTTGCCATCGAGTCGTCGTTAAATGCGAAGTTCTAATAATTCAAGCAGACGTACCGCTGTGACAAGCACGAATAAATTATAATCATCGACAAGCTATTTATGGAATCTTTTCTACACGTTCCGATTATAGATAATTATAAATTTTCGTTTTAGCAATATCTTTTTTATTTCTGTAATACATTAAATTACTTATTTGCAAATAGATTTCCATGAAAAATCTTAATTCAAGTAAAAATAACTATGATAATGTTGAAATCTCATCCACACTCGAGTCGCTCCTGTCGATCTCTGTTTCGTCGCACAGCTTATCTAAACATTAATGGCATATCTCTGAGCGTTACTTTTAGTGCCATCGATGCATAAAGAGGGGCCGAGGGCCGATAAGTATCGCAAATCGCGCTCGCGCAACCTGGCTCGCTCAAAGTCTCCTTTTCACGCTTAACGAGAAACTTATTACGTTTTTATGTACGTCCTTTTCTTCGGTCGGCTTGGCTCAGCGAAATTTCCCTCTCTGCTCTCTCTCTCTCTCCTTCTGCTTCCCGTCTCCTTCGCGCCCGGTAGTTTGGCTCGCGTTTGTCAGTGTCGGCATTACCTGCTGCGTTAATCTGATCATCCCGCGCGACACCGAACCGACAATCGCGTTACGAGAGCTCCGGGAGAAAAAGCAGAAAAAGGTTTGCATTTTGTATGTGCTCGAGACACATGTAAGGGACGCGAAATAAGACATTTCTAATTTTGTAATTCGAAACGCTTACTGTGTAAACGTCAGAGCTGTCCCTTTGAGTAGCGAAAAAAATTCTCAAAAATCTTCCTTGTAATACTAATGACTTTAAATAATAATTTGACGTTGGAATATAGTAATATAAGTTTAGATAGTGATAAAATAATTCAAGCAATTATTTTTTGAATTTATTTAAATTTTTAGACGCGTGTAAATCTGAAAGTGCCCATTGTTTGTGTCACGAATAGTACTAAATACAAAGCGTTGAAATTACTATTAATTAGTAATCAATTGACTTTTAAATTGCTTTTCCGGTGAAATTAGTGAAACCTTTATGCAAATGCAACCAAAGTGAGGAAAAGAATTACCAAATAAAGAGTTCTTTGTGAGTGAATTAACTAGTTAGTTAATAGCTTTTATATTATGCAGTTTAGCATCTCCTTAACTACTTTTACCATCGTTGAGTGCGTTCAAAACTGCTGTTCGCAGGCACATCTATACCAACTCGATGGTAGGCCTAGCAGCAATTGATCAAACGAAATATTTATTGTAATCTTCGATAAGTTGTATATAAGTATTATGGCGTAATATGTGATAGTGCGTAGCTTCTTTAGTACTGTAATTTAGTCTTGGAATGAGTGTATATTGTAAATACAATTGATTTATATTTACATAAGTGTGCAATATAATTATGTAATGCGACCTTAAATTCATCAAATGACTAAGTTAACGACCAATCTGTGATATGATGGAATTGTATTGATTTGTATTCTTTTTTGACTTTAGTTCAAATAAAACAATCACTTACTCATATTATTTTATTTATTAAAATCTCACGATAAAACTTGCGAAATATTATGTTGCATGGTTTATAAATGAATTATTAGTCGTTGAAAGCTTTTTCGGTAAATCCAGCATGAGGAGGAATAAAAAATTCATTATCCCCATTAATTTTTCAGTTTATCCGCAAGTTGGCAAAGTAGAAAAGTCGTTTAAAATCCATCACTCGCAATAAAGTTCGGCCGGGAAAGAGAAAAGGAACGATCGGGCATAAAAGTCTGGCGCAGGCGCTCTCGAATTCCCATCGATGCGCGCGGGGCTCGAGTTAATAAGCCGCCTCTTAGCGCTTCCCGGCGAGATCCGCGCGATGCGATATCCAGAAAATTTAGGTCTCGAGCACGAGTGAAATTGAGAGTGCCGAGCCGGTGCAGCGGCCGCGTGAAAAATGATAATGCGAGCATTAATTACCGAAGTGCGACGGTTCTCGAGGGCGCGGAACTTTCCGCGCGCGCGTAATGCACTTAGCTCCGGCGCGCGTTCGGGGAATAGGAGTATATAGGTATCCGCGAGCCCCATAGGATTGTTCAGACTTGAGACATCGCAGGCCGACGGATGAGCAGATTGCTCTCGTTATCCTTCCGCGCCGTCAAGTTTTATACGAGCTGGTACTTTGTCCTACGTATAATAGTTACCGGCGGCACCAGAAACAGACGTCTTTTGCCTGCAGGCGATCCGATGACTGGTTTTCACAAACTTCACGCTCCTTACCCGAACTTCGGATACTTGCGGGTCATAAATTTTGACGATAATTTAACTTTGGATCCGCTCTGTTTTCCAGAATTTGATTAAGAACCAATGATATGAGAAAGTTTTGCCTTTATCACCCGACTGTTTTGCTGTATGTACCTACTACATAGAAATTAGAAATTTAAATTTTATAAAACTCTATTACTTTATATTGTAAATGGTGTGTTTGAAGCAACAAAACTTGTTATAATTCGCTCTAGCTAAGAGTTTGCAAGTACCTTATTTAAACAACATTTGCATAGAATAAATTCCCCTACATGTTGTAGAAAGCAGATAGCATGCGCAATTCTCGTGTGTAGGTAAATGTTACAAGTTACCACGATATGAATCACTGACCTTTCTGAAAACGTGAATTAATCTTCATACGTGCACTGTGTGTGTACTATAAACTTATTCCTTCGAAATGATTCTTTGAATTCAAATGGATTAGAGTACGTATACTAAGATGGAAAGCGTGCTCCTTTTCCTTTATTTTAAAGAGCTCATAACTTTGCAAGCGTTATTTATAAAATATATGTGTGTTAAAAAGAAAAGAAAAAAATAGTATCGAAAAGAAACGGATAATTCTCGAGAAACTAAGGAGAGGGCGAAAGATTTTAATTGACAATGGCGATTCCGGAGAGCGTGACTAAAAAATCAGCTTCTCCGGATTCACAATTTCACGCGCGTCCTTTAGCAGGTAACTCGAAAGTCTGGCGGCGAGGACTGACAGCTTTGAATTCGCGGCGCTTTAATTTTTTCTCTGCTTTTTTTTTCTCCGCTGCTTCCTCGCGTTGGCTCGCGCCGCGCAAAGTAGTCGGTCTGCCGCGATTGGTTCTGCCGGAGCCACTTACGTACGGCCGCTGAAATGTGTAGAAACGTTTCCCCGGGAATTCCAGAGTCGATTCGCTGCTGCAACGAAATCAGGCAGAGTTCGCGCCTGAAATCTTGTCCCATAAATTTTAATTAAATCATATAATGCACGTTGGCGGTGCAAGCTTAGCTTTTATCGTTGCTGCCAAGGTAAGGAGAATTATATTTTTCTTTTTTTTTTTTTTTTTCAAGTATTGGGACAGCAGCAGATGTTCAACATGAAACTTACATCGTTAATCTGCATAAGATGGATGCATTCGTAAACTAATTTAGTCAACTGTTATCTGACGTTGCAAAAAATATTCGTCGAATCTACCGGGTTCTTCGGTGATGGGAGTCGAGCCCGTTTTATGCAACTGTCACTCTACAGTCCAAATATTTTTTACGAGTTTTTGACTAATATTATTTGATTATTGGATAAAAAAACTTGTGAAATTTCCAACAGAATTCCAATCATTTCTAACATTTATTCCAAATTCATTTTTTTCAAATTCATTGTTCGAATTAAAGAACAAAGGAATTAGAAATTGCAAGAATTTCGGTCTATTTGTAAGCACAATTATAGAAAAGGAAAATTCATCTCACATGAACTTATTGTTATAGCGAGTAAAAAAAATGCTGTTATTATTTGTAATTATTCAACTATTCTGGCCGGCCTTAATAAACAGCGATCACAAAGTTTGCATATTGATGAAAACTCGGTCTCCCGTCGATCCATAAAGTCAAGCACCGCTAATTAAAATGCCGCGGCGCCGCGGCGAAACGATGAATTCCTACCAAGAAGCGGTCGCTTTGCCGGCGGCTCCGAGCCTTTTCGAAACTCGGCAATAAGGCCGCGTCGCATCCGAATCGGCCCGCGTATATACTTTAATAAAAGGGCAAAAGCTCCCAGTCGATATTTCTCTAGCGGCGAGCGGTGGGACATTTGAAATTCTCAAATGTACGCGCGACACGCGGCCGGGAATGAATATTCAGCGGATGCAAAGCAAGCGCCAAGCGCATTGATTTGCCGCTCGCGCGACAAAAGAGCTCCGTCGCTTCCTCACGGATTTTAGGTCAAACTCGCTCTCTGTCTACGAAAGCGGAGGAGGCGGGAGGAAGGGCACAGCTGCACCGCGGGCTTCCTACGGGGGAGAGCCGCGCGCGAACGCATCTTTTGTCGCGGAAGAGGAAATGCATAATTCGACCGAGTCTAGTAATTTCGAAGGTGAGCAGACTTTATAATGAAAACTTTAAACGGTTTGACATTCGGAGTAATACGGCTTTTATGCGCTGCTGACTGTTGGATGTGTACGTCTATTTGCTTTTCACGGAAACGGAATTCATTTCCTTAAACGAAAAGATTTTAATTGCTAAAAATGCTTTTAGGAAAATTGCGTTTATAGGCGATGTTTTAAAAATTTTTAAACGTGTTCAAATAATGAATAGTGCAACTTCAAAGATAAACATTTTAATTCCGCTATATTTAACGACGTTCGCTTCTCATTTTTTATTTCTTTAAAATATAATTTTTCAGTCTTATCCGATTGATCAACTTGCTATATTCATTACATTATTTGGAAATGAAGAAACGCTAAAGAAGTACGAGTTATTAGACATGAAAGATTTGTGAAAACTGTACTGAAATTTTCAGAGTAATGCACTTCAGCGTTGGCAAAGAGGCTCGAATTCAGGCAGTAGAACGAATGGGGAAAAGCATCCACAGCGCCGTACGTGCACCACTCGCGCATATTTTTACGACGCATCAGAGAGCAACGGTACGTGATCTCGCGGGATCCGAATAACGGAAGAGTTTATCGAGCGCGAAAGTTCGCCGGGGTGCTTCTCAAGCCTTTTTAAATCAAACAGTACGGAAACATTGATCAACGTTAGCTCACCGCGTACGATAAACTTTCTCCATAAATATCGCTTATCTCGCGGACTTGCGGACCTGCGCGAAACTTGCTTTACAATCGTCCGCCCCGAAAGTCTTTCCACCCCCCGTTTCTCGAGCCAGGAATACGTAATTTCATCATTGTATTCAACACGTTTTTACGCCACTGCGCCTTTGCTCCACCACGATGAACTTTAAACAGTTTAGTTCAGCTTCGAGTTGTATTATGCAATTGTTTAGGAATGAGAAATTTAAAATAATTATTAAATAGAAAATAATTTTATAAGTGGAAAAATTCGGTACATGAAAATGAAAACAAAGATAATATTGAAGGATGTTGAGGAAAAAATATGGAGCAATTTATTTCAATGTTTTATTTTATATTTTATCTATCCATTATGTAAATCAAACAAAAACTTATCCTTTTGAAATAATAAGAGTGGTAAGTAATTTCTGTCCATACTATATAAAAAAAATGCTATGAAACCTTATGCTATATTTTACTAACACCAAATGAACAACATTGATAACAATGACTATAATTTTACGAATTTTCTTTAATTCAAAATAAAATTTTAAATGTCACAATATTATAAAATTAAATATGTAGGAAATATAGGTTTCCTAAACTTTTCAATTGTAAAATATAGAATTTCCGACAATTTCTTTACCAAGTGCTATTTATGTAAAAGTATTTAATTTATCATTTATATACTTAAGCCTTACTTCCGCAAATAATTTAGTAGCGATGGAAACGTTTTCGTCATTAATTATGAAACGACAGAAATTTCTGTCGGAAACTAATTCATTCATCGATTCTTCTCCCTTCTGTAGAGATTGAAAATTAATTAATCTATTTATTTTGCGAAAACGCTTACTTCTTTTAGCAACATTTCTTCTTCTGGATTGAAAAATGATTACGCATTCTTTTTTTTCAGTTTCTTCCTCAGTTACACTGCCAATTATTTGAGTAGCTATAAAATACATTATAAATTGTAAAATATGCAGCATCCAAGACATTTGTTTATAATATAACAGGCAATATTAGATATTGCTCAAAATAAAATTAAAGCTTTTAAGATACAAACTTCACTTATTATTGTTAAATTGTATGTTTAAATTATTTCTAATTTATGCTTTGAATATTCAAACCGCAATATTTTGTTACATTTTAACAGTGTAATATTAATCAAAATAACTTTAACACTTACCACCTGTTCTCAGAAGCAGCTTTCCTGTTTTAAAACATAATTTGTTTAACACTTTAGAATTTTCATCTTTATCTAAATTTTGATTAATGTCATTAAGTTGAATTTGACAAGGAAAACTGTTATTCGTTTCTGCGGTATTGCTGATAGTCATTAACGATATATTATTTTTTGAACTGGTACCTTCGTCAGATTTATATCGTTGAATATCCACATTCAGATTTACAAGTTTTGAACAAGGTGGTCGCTCTGTAAAATAATTTTAATATAAAATATTGGAACTGCATGAGAAATTAATAAAACAAAATCTCGTGCTAAATAAATTATTACAGATTATACATTATAAATAATTATTTTTACATGTAAGAATAAAATAAAGATTTCGTTTTCATATATTAGAAAATTTTAATCATAATAGTAATAAAAATACCTTCAGAAAGTTTGGGTTCCATTTTTAAGATTCTTCACGCCTTCTACTTCTCCTTAATTACCACCTTCTTTAAAAACATTTAGAACAATGTTTATAAATTAAAGGAGGAATGTGTCTTTCAATAAATTTGAATACAATAGCTAATTAAAAATGAGTAAATCCGTAAAAATAAATAAAAATAAATCCAATATAAAATATTTTGTAATTTAACATTTTTTAAATATTAATAATAAACAATTAATTATTTTGTAACATATTGAATATATTGAAATGAGATTATAAACAATTTTTTTAAAGTTCAAACAATGTGTCTAAACAATAGAGCCCACTTTTGAAGCTTCACTCCTACTAAAAGGTCGTGGAATTCCTTACCCACCTATTATATCGACAACAATATTTAGAATTTTATGTTTAGATACTTACAATATAATCAATTTGATGATTTGATTCAGACCTGAGTAGATTAATTTTTTTTAAGAATTATCTAGTAATTTCAGAATATATAAAGATGAACGTCTCTATTGTAAAGGAAGAAAAGACAGTGTAAGGGGAAATGAAAACTCGTTTACCAAGTTGTTTTTGTTTACATATGTCTATACCATCATCATAGCGGTAAAATTCCCACTTTGTAAAAGCGGCACATTTAAACCGGAATTTAATCATATTTTGATAAATCTATTTAAAAAAGTGAAAATCTTAATTAATTTTTTTCTCGGTTTCCATAAAGAAATTCGTTAACTTAAAATGAGGAAAAAGTAAAAATATTGAAAATATAAACATGATTTTTAGCTTGTTTGGTGCATTCTTGAATAAAAACATTATCCTTGCGATATCCCAATTTTAAACGCAAAATATAAAATAAGAAATAAAGCGGAATACTATAATAAATGAAGGTCCGTACATGACTGGTTCAACCAGTGACTGATCATTTTGCACTGTCAAAAGGGCAGATTGCCAAGAGAGAAAAGTTCGTCGATCAAATCAGAATCCATAATCCAGAGGTAGTTGTTTGCAGGTCGCGGTTCGCGTAATCAGATTAATCCGCTTATCCGCTGATTGATTGGACAGTAGCCAGTGACGTCAGGCCGATCCATCACCTAACGACCAATCGGGTTGCACTAATAAACACGGATAATGAAATGCACGTAGGATTAGCCGGGAGCGATATACGCCGACGGCGAGAGCGCGAAAAGTCGGGGACGAGATTTTCGCAGCCCGTAAAACTAGGAAATATGCGCGCGATAAAGCGCCTCGAATTTCCCGGACGCGCGATCGTCAGAGTGCTGTGTCCGCTCGTAAAATTTTGATGAAGCACTTACGGCGCAGTGATACGGCGACACGATGTACCGCTTTTTTTTTTTTTTTTTTTTTAAAGGATAGACTGACACAACATCGTGATCGACAATTTTTTATACGCCTTTCCGCATAATAAAAATGTTGTACGTATAAAGCTTAAGGATATAAAACTCAGCTTTACAATTGTGCGCGGGTGTACCGAATAAACTTTAGTGATAGTAAAGTACCTGCGCTTTCATTGAGAGTTCGATACTACACTAACACGGTTCCCTACAATTTTTCCTGCAAAATATTGAAAAATGAACGAACAAAAACTCAAGAATTATTTTCAAGTATTTTCATCAAGAATTTTTTCAAATCTTTCAGTTTGATGCTTTAATTAATGTATCTAAAAAATCATTACTGTCGGATCTGCAGAGAGAAATATTTTAATTAATTATAATATTATTACATATAAGTAATATAATTAATATGAGTTAATGCAGAACGAAACGGTATAAACTTTTACACAAGTTAATTTACTTGTTGCATCAGAATCTGGAAACTGTAATTATACATTTTCCACGTATTGACTACTTATTAGAGATTATTCACGTGTTGTGAATTTTCCGTAATTTTATACGTGTAAATAAAAACATTTATGAAACGCAACGTTATTACTAAAAATATAATTTATTTTCAAAAAAGTTATGCTCATTAATACATTGAAAAAATGCATTAGTTTAATGAACAAATCAAGATTCGTATTAATAAATTGTATATATTTAGTGTTCCATTACGTGATTATGAAACGATAATGATTTATTCGTAAAACATTTTTTACATTTTAAACACAATTTTTAATTAAAAATAGAATAGCAAAATAACAGATAATTTATTGAAATATAGATAAATTTCAAGGTAAAATTATTACAATAATTATAATTATAATTATTTACACATATGATTTGAATGGTAAAAATTACTTTGGAAAAGAACAAATAGCTTAATGTTTAAGTTTTTTAATAGAATGAAATTCTATTTTTCTGAATCTCACTAATTAAAGTGAAGCATTACAAGCATATACATTTTAACGCATTAATAATAATAATAATAATAAAAACTTTGGCGTGCGCTCTATAAAATTACATTAAAAATATTATTTACAAATCAAAAAAAATAAAAAAATTAATGTTTCTTTGAAATTCCAAAAAACATAAATTTATAATATAATAATATATAATAATTATATCTACTTCACAATGTAAATCGTCGAATACATCTATATCTACTTTATTTTACTTGAACATTTTCACAAATATATTTACAATGAAGAAAAAAGTTTTCTTATTTCGACCTTAGTCTTTTAGCGCGTTCGGAGACACTTCTTCGTCCTTGAATCGAAATGAATTCACAGTTTCGTTCGATACTGTGTTGTTGCACTCGATGCTTTTCTTACATCTAAATCGCTTTGTTAGCTGTCTTCTTATTTTTCGGCGCGAAACGAGCATAACCAGCCAAAGAACTGGTTGCAACGTCCTGCAAATCTTTAACACAACAAGCTTGTTAAGGCAGGCCAGGACCGTGCCGAAAAACCAGGGCGCACCCATAAGCAAATACAATCTGAGAAAAAGAAAGTACTTTTTTCGCATGAGGCTCTCTTGATTTTTAACTGCTAGCTGCGTGCTCTTTTGTATTCTCACAATGTTGCAGGTCGTTATTACAAAGAGAAAATTATTGCAGAGTAGCGTGAATGCCGGCACAAGAAAAAAGTACATGTTGACTATCGGTCTCGGACCGTTTGAAAATTCTGTAAAATTTGCCTTAAGTAGGAAATTGTTCGGGATTTGAGGAACAAATTCAATAATAGCTGCCATCAATGTTGGTACTAAAGCTGTACTCCAGACCAAAATACTGTAGATAGTAAGTTTCCGTTCCTCGTCGTCTCGATTTCCGATTGCAGGGATCCAGCAGAAGCGAGTAATGACTAAAGTCATATCAAAACAAAGTACGTTTAACCAAAAGACGGTAGCGTTTGTGAAGAACTGCAAATTAAGCCACAAAATGCGGGTCACAACACTTCCCAAAGAGCAATCCGCAAGTTGACAATATCCAAGAAGCGTCAGAATTCCTCCCAACATCAAAAGGCAGATGTTGTGTCTTAAAACAAGACGGTTATATAGATTTTTTTTAACCTTAGGCAGTGTGCAATAAATAATGACGACTAACAAGCAAGCTAAGAAGTGCACTATGTTAATGTACATATAAGTTTGCGCTCCCCAAAATGTTACGGTGCTTAAACCATGGATTATCGTATCAGCGGATGAATCCAGACTTCTTGAACACTCGATGCGAACATCTAACTCAGTTGACATTGTGTATAAAAAATATTGCACAATTCACTCAGCAGCACATTAACCGTCTTTGAATTATCGAATCACTGGGTGCTTGAATTGCAAATGAAGCCGACATAACCGCTAGTGCCATTTGTTGTTTTTATTTTTAAGATATAATCCGATAATCCGATATACAGAATATTACTGGGTTCACGATTTTTCAAGCAAAGATAAGTTTCGAACACTACTGTACAACTGACATACGTCGTAGCCAATAGGTAAATTTGAACAACGCAGCTGACAGAAGAACATGTGAGCGTTCAGCGGCACAATGCCAACTACTGCCGTGCGTTCCTCCGGAAAAAAAATATGATGATCCTCAGCGGGATTCCTAGTAGCTCGCAGTCATCGTCCAGAGGAAATGCGAGCTCTTTTTCTACATCTTTTATTTCCGTAATTGGTCAGCGAGTAATACGTCTGACGTAGCGGGGAAAGATAGGAAACTCCAGTATCGTCTGTGAATTTTCCTTGTTAGCGAATAGTGCCGTAAAATCTATTGTTATGATTTCTGTTCATTGGTTGTTAAGATTTCTGAGAGAGAAACGTCGTCTTCCGTATATTTTTAATCGCGTGACTTTCTTCAGTTCAGATTGGCTTGGGATTTTGAAAAAGCATATTTACGGAATTAATCATCGGTTACAAAACAGAGATCATTATAGAAATAGCCGTTCAAAATGATTTCTATTTTAAGAACAAGTAACAGTTCAATACAAATTCATTACTTTAAAAGTACTTAAGAAGTACTTTAATATCACTTAACAGTAATATTTTAGTAATAATAAAAGGAAATATTAGTTGATGATTCATTTGAATTCGTAAAAATGACAAGAAATAAAGGATCTAATTTGCGCACTATACACTTTTATATAACTTTAATCAATATTTGAATGGAAAGAAACATGTTTCATGCTAAAAAAAAGTTTTTTTTCAGCTTAAATAAAATCTTAATTTTTCAGTAAAAAGTAAACAAATATTTTGATTATAATGATAGAGAATTTTTCCTTTTATTAATCTTATATGCTCAAAATTCATTAATGTTTTTGAATAATTGTCAGTCAATAAACAAAATGGCTTATTTATAATAATAATAATAAATTACTGGATTTTATTAAACATAACAGATTTTATCCCTTTTTTTTATTGAAAGATAAATTCAGAAATGATCGATTAATAACTTAGAAAAATAACAGTTTTTAAGTTATGTAAAAGTAATTGCTTCCATACATAAAATTTACAATTTTTACTCCAGCTACTTATATAAAATTCTCAAATTATTAACTCCGTTTTATAATGAAATAATAAATATAAAACATTTCTTAAGAATAGAGGGAAAGTACGCTTTAGGTTAAACTATTGGCTAAATAAAAAGCATTTATAACTATTTTTAACGAATTTTGATATTGTTTGCAAATGAAAAATGACAGCTTATTCAATGTGTACTAAGCTTTGATAATCACTTCTAATTACGAATAAGTAAAGACTCAGAAATTCACGGCACAATCTTTACTTTGCACGCAAATTGTAGATTGTAATAACTCTTTGTATATGCAAATGCATCGAATAATTCACGCTTTTAAAAACGCCTAGAAGTGATTAGATAGTATGGGACATTCACATGTCCTACAGCATGAGGTGGCGATCAGTCGGTTTCATTTAGTATTGGTAATTCTACGAAACGCGCAATGAATATTTAACATATCACTGTTACATTATTTTCTTTTTTTTTTCAAGGACCATAATTCAATCAACATTAAACTTTCTAAATAAGTGTAGTTGTCGATATTTTTAATGAACTTTAAATGGTATTGATTTATAAATAATTACAATTTCAATCAACGTAATATATAAAAAAAAGCACACCGCTCGTATTTATAATTACGTAAAGAGATGACAACATTATTGAGAATGACTATGAAGTTATTCAATATTGCGATATTATTTTAAATTCATTATAAATTTTTTGAATGTTTTTGATATTTTTTCTTGTAATAAATTATTTTTTATACTCCGCAAAGCATTATTTAATGAAAATGTAAAAATTTATACGTTATTTTCAAACTGAAAGTTGGATTTTCTTCAAATATTTCGATTTATGATACTTTTCTTAGAGCGTTCAGTATAACTCTACATTTGGAACAGACGTGTGGGCATACCGATGGGAGCATTTCTCATCGGCCAGATCGAAACATAGAATGCTATACTGTGTTTAGAATTGTTCACAGACCAATAAATTGACCATACAAATCAACCAAAACCTATAAGCTACTTCATGGATGGTTTCGCTATTACTGTCCTCTGTCCCGAGGTCATTGTTCTAACTAATGACATATGACAGGACGAAACTGAAAGTGCCTTGTGCTACCCCTTAGAGATCTAACCCGTTTTATCTGTATCTAGTGTATTGGATTTTCATCTATGTACCTCTACATTCAAACCTACAATCATTGCAAGAATCTGCCGTTGCGTGAGCTTAATTATACGTATCAATAAAGAGTAATCGTTGCTTTTATCTGAGCCTAATCCTCTGCCAACACTGACGTGCAATTTTGGACTTTTAACTTTAAAGACAGGACATATCAGACCTGCGATCTGCGCACAGTTGGGTTTTCATGGGTGATCGGCGCGGCGAATATCGTGATTAATATACGATCATAACGCGGTTGTCAGGGTAAATCCCCGGCAATCCATAAAGCAGTGGTAGCAGCGCATGCGCCTCGCGAGCATTCGAAAAATTGTAACTTACCGAGGAGGGCTTATCCAGTGCGATACACCGGAGAAGGATTAGGCCGTCTAGTTTTTACACGATCGCGTCGACATTCTGTCGGTGAGCGCGATCGGCGACAGCGACAGAGAGGTGGAAAGCGGCAGCACGAGCCGCGCGATGCTCTCTGCGGTCTCGGGCTCATTTCATCTGTTGCGCTGAGTGTGACGATCGGACGCGCGCAACCAGCCAGAAATGTCGATCGCCGCCGTCTCCCTTCTGGCCCTCGTCGCGGTGATCCTCTGCGGGGATGTGCACAGTGACGACGCGCATATCGTAAAGTGCTGCAGGCTTGGTTTCGTTCTCAACGATGACTCCGACGCGTGCGTCCAAGAGGACACCGAATTAGATAAGATCGGCTATCCGGATTTGCGGAAGCAGTTAGAATTTGAAACTAATCAAACCCTTGGAAACGCATTGACTTGCCTGCAAGGTAAATTCATATTAACAGTGGATTTTTTCGATTTTACAAATAATTTTCAATTTTATGTTAGTTTGTTGGTTTATAATTATTGGTTTATATTTGGTTTATAATTATGGCATATCTATTTACGGGTCTTCCATTTATTTTAATCGATTAATACACGAGGAAATAATTATGCAGATCTAAAAAAAAGAATTTAAAAAATATCGTTTTAAATTTTGATTTACATAAGAGGTTCTTTGAGTTGCCTATATTTACTTGCATTACATTCATTAAAATAAACGGAAATTCCATGCTTTAAATGTTTAAAAACAGATTAAATTTTAAAACTTTCTTTGATATCTTTTTCTACAGGTGATTTAAAAGTCCTTAGTTTTATTCTTGCTAAATCAATTATTCTGAAACCTGGCTTTATGTTGGAGCAAATATTTAATTTTTATCCATGACATTGCTTTTATTTGACAAATAGATTTTAGTATAATTAAAAGTATGATGTTATTCAATTCAGACGTTCTTATAATATACTTATTTTTAAACATAATGTATATGATGTAGTAATAAAAAGTAAAATAATTTATTATTTCTTTTTTTATTCATTTCTTCTGAAACTATAATAATAACTATTTAGTTAGAGTATGTTGAATAAAATATTTTTTTCTTTTTCAATATTTAATTTTACAAATTTACTATAATAAATTAATTCACTATTTTTAATATTTAGCTTTTAGTAATGTAGATCTATTTCATATTTACGCTAGAAAAATATCAAATTGTATCCAATTTGTGGTTTTTATTTAAAGACCGAACGGAAGCAAAGAACTATATTCAAATAGGATAATTTTAAGTTCAGATAAACGTTTTTTTTTCTGTAATAAGAATTACTAGTAATATATTACCTTTTTCGTAAATTTGATGTTATTATTACTTTAGATTTAAATGGTACATCATTCAACTTTAGTGGAAACTTCACATGGAGTACCCAAGGGATGTCCATCAGCTGCATCGACTTCCATAAGAATGGTAGCCTCGTCCGATTGAATTGCTCAGCCATAGAGTTTAACGAAAAACCCTTAGGTAACCAGTGCGACAGCGTCTTCACGACATTACGTATTTACGGAGCGAGCATGATAATTTTTGCCAATATGGTTTATTTAATGCCTTACTTAACTGTTTGTGTTATGTACCTTGTAGTACCAAGTTTATCTCGGCGAGCTTACGATAAAGCAGTGTTATGTTTCTCTTCAACTCAGGCTGTGCTCAGCATAATCATTATTGCAATTGGTCATTTCTTACTCTGCCATAAGGTGCTTCCCAGAACAGTCTACTCTTTATTTGGAATCGCCATCATGATCCTGACAATCGGTGGTTGCCTGTGGCTACTGGTTATAAGCTTTGACGTCGCATCGACAATAACGAAATTCCGCTGGGCGCCATCATCCGGCGCCAAAGGCCGCGATGAAAATCACAAATTTCGAGTTTATTTATCGTGGGTCGCTGCTGGCACACTCATACCTGCTACTTTGTCCGCTATTTTGGAGTTTTCTCCCTTGTCAGATGACAGTATCATCAAACCAAATTTCCACGTTGTGACAAGAGTAAATTATAGAGTTATTGTCTACGTCATCACTGTCCCGATACTTGTCGCTATTTCAAGCAATGTTCTCTTCATCTACACAACAGTGAGAATGATTAACATTCAGAAGTCAACAAGCATGGCAAATGAGAATCGAAAGAAGAGTGTTAAGGAGAAGTATATTTTATACTTAAAACTTTATTTGCTCATGGATGCGCCTTACATCACCGGAGCTCTAGGATCAATATTTGAAGATCTCTGGATCTTGAAGTTTTGCAGAATGCTGCAACCTTTATTATTACTTTATGCTGTCTTGCCAAGACATATGGTGGCTAAACTGTTGTGCAGAAAAAGTATAAAAAGTGAAAATGAAGAAATGAAACCGAAACCAGTAAAAGCTGAAATCGATCCTTAATACAATGCTTGTTATATATTTTAAAAATATAAGTAATTAGTAGTTCGAAAGTCAAAGTAAATGTGTAAAGTTGAAAAAAAATTAGTCGAGTTTTTAAATCGAAGGTTTGCATTTCAAATATATGTATAACATTCTATATAACACGTTATTATAATCATTGTACGTGTTATTTACACGGCATATAAGTCGATTTAAAGTATAAAAAAGTTGTATGAAATTGCGACGAAAGTGTTTGAATATTGCGATTGGATTAGATCCAAGTGTAATAAATATGAACTATTATTTTTGTTTCTGAATCTGACATACGTGTAAAATTGACTTATGCGCGTAAGGTTCTATGTTTACGGCATTTTTCGATAATGTTTATTTAATAAATATATCGAATAAGTTTCTATATCTTAAGAAATTGTAAACAAATTCTTAAATATTCGAATAATAGGTTGAATAATGATGATAACTTTCAAATATATTTTAATTTCGGCAAATAATACACCTATATTTGTAAAATATTTGAGATATATTTTGTTTATTACGTTTTCTTTTTATAAAATGTACAAAACTGTTGGAGTGCAATATAAATATTAATTTTAATATATTTTATTTAAGCGATCAAATAACCAATTTATTATATTTTATAAGCTTAAAAGTAAGATGTTCATTCCGCTTTGATCCAACTACCTCGACTAGTTTAAAAATAAGTATAGTATTTATGCTATTACTATAATATTTTTAATTTTTGCACCGAAAAGTATTTAGATTCATATTGCAATATAGAATACCAGTTATTTTTTACCACGATATTTATATGATTGTAATTATGTTAAGATTAAATGTAAATCAAAGAGTGATATTACCTGTAAGATGTAATAAATAAAGACTGATTTTCATCAATACAAAAATTATAATTTCTTACTTATTTTGTACTAAAATCTGACTTCAATACATAAAGATAAAGGTTTTGAGCAACTTGTTTTAACATCATTGGTAAGATTAAATTTGTACAATTATCCTGTAGGAATTAAATCGAAAAATTAACTATCAGACGGATCGAATTTGTATTTTAATTTTTTTTAATTTGAAATGGACTGATTTATTGAATGATGAATTTAAAATTAATTTAGGCAATCTCAAGGCAAACAATGCAATGACTTAAATACACATCAAGTAATTTAAATATAATACGATTAATATTAATTTTTTTGATCCGCTATTCAGAAAATATAAAGCTTAAAGTTTCTTAACTAAATGAATATCACTTTTGACTTCATAAATAGTAATAGTTCTTTATATAAACGGCAACGAATAGAAAAAATACTTTTATCGATAACTTTTTGAACGTTGAAAGGCCAAAGAATCTTTAAAAGGTTTTAAAAGAAAGAGTTTGATCATTAATACACCCCCTGTATGCTACCCCCGAAAATTAAAGCAAATTCAATTACAAACTCTATTTAAAATGAAATAGTCAGCTTTACATACAGGAGAGCGAAAAAGAGCGGGACTACGGGTCTGAGTCGAACGCCCGAGTGGAGGCGTTGCTCGCGTATATAACCGATTCGAAACTAAGCAATTTCCCAACCGGTAATGGTCGCCTCTCTCGCCTCTCTTTCTCTAATAGACTCCTTAACCGGGTTACACACTCCATATAGATTGGAGCCCGTATGCATTCGAGCCTCGGTGATCGATGAGCGCAACCTCGAAAAGCTCGCTGCTACAATTAAAATTCCCTTCAGAGACCGAAGCAAAAGAAGCTCTAGTCGACGGATCGATCGCGAGCCGAAGAGAAGGAAATCGAGGGTTCTCGACCGAACTTGGAGAGCAATTAAGATAAGGCTACCCATTGGCTTTTCCAATTTCCACTGAAAAACCGAGCTTGTCTTCCTCTTTTTCTCCTTTCAAGAGTCGTTTCGCCAAAAGCACAACAGCCGAACTTTTCCTTTCTTTTCTCCTTCGCCTCTTTCTCCTGTCGGTTCAATAGAAGCTGCATTGGTATATAAGGAGAGCCGCGGAAGAAAGCACATCGCGGGGCAGGGAAATGCGCGGTCCTCGAGTGTAAGAGAGAGAGAGTGGAAGACGCTTGGTTAGTTGGGAGAGAAAATTGAAAATCGAATCAGCGAGCAAATCGGATTACTCGATGCGACTTGGAGCGCTTGCGTATAACCGCAGGCACACGCGAATAGACGAGAGCTCGTCTCTGTGTGTATATAGACGCCCTGTCATCGGGGAGTTCCTCGTGTGCGTGCGCAGAGGTGCCTCCGTCTCCGTCTCCCGCCCTCGCTTTTCTCTAACGCCGAGAGTTTTCGTCGTCTCCCCCAAGTTTTTTCCTTGCTGCTGCCGCGCGGCGTCTCCTCTCACAATCGAATTACGAAATTAAATCATTTACGTTTCACGTACCGCAAGTGCCGAATTCCTCCTCCTTTGTTTCCCTCGTTGGGGAGCGCTCGGGGAGAGCTGACTTTTTCTCTCTGATTATTAAAGTGTTTTCTTCGAAACTCGTCGATTCTCAACTGTTGCAGATCTTGCTTTTAATAACACATTTTGCCTCTAATAAATACGTAGAAAAATGTTTAAACTACGAAAATTTAGCGATTTATACTTTGATACTGTGCTACAGCTTCAAAAATAAGTTTCATCCGAATTGAACATCGTAATTCAATTACTTCCCAATGCTTTCTTGCCGAGTTTCTTGAAATATCAAATTGCCTGAAGATTGTGGTCTGTACGGGGCAAGTATCCATCAACTTCAGCGTGCATTGGACCGTGGCTGCGCCTAAAATAACCTTTTATTTTTCCTTGCCTCCCCAGGCGATTCTCCTTTCCGCATCATGGCGTTTGAGGAGAAAAGGTGATATAATATAATAATTTCATGCTTCCTTCTCGCGATGAAGGCGCCATCGAATATGCATGGAACATTTACGTGCCCCGTCCAGAACCAACAAGCAGTATTTTTTTATTAAGCCGGAATATTTTTTACAAGCTTTCTAAAAAAACATAGTAATTAAGAGTAATAGTCAATCTGTAATATAAAAATATTCCAACAATTATAACTCTTTTCACTTGTAGTGATATATAAGATGAGAAGCTTTTCGTTTCTAATATAATATTTTAAAAAATCAGCTAAATATTTTTTATAACATTGTGGCACCCTCTATTAATTGAGCAAAAAGATTTGTTGAAAAGAACATGTATTATTGTTTGTTTGAAAAAGCTAAGAAATAAAAGTTGCTGGCTTATCGTCCAAGATATTTGTAATATCGGCATAAAAATCTAGTTTCCGCCGTAAAAAGTGCCACTCAAGGCATTCGTGCTGACTGTCGGCTTTGAAAAGGGAGCGCGAGTCTCCCGCGAATCTGTATACAGGCGGTGGAAGTACACCGACGTCAAAGGCTCCGCTTTTGTGAATTAAAATTAAGCACTGCTGCGCGCCGCGTGAAAATTTAGGCACCGCCAGGCGCATTCGAGTGTCATCAGCGCACATTGATAAGAAGGGGCCTTAAAGCCTTTCCGCAAAGTGCATCAGGAAGCCGGGGGAACGCTATCATTCGAAGCCTTTCGACCTTAATGTTATAGTCGCTCGAGTCCTCGACCCTCCAGCGTTTCACCGTTTTTGCCTCTCGCCTTTATTCGCTTTCTGCCTTTAGCCCTTCTGCTCGTGCCTCGTCTAGGTTTTATTGGGAAAACGCTTCCGTCCTTCTCGCAGATGGCGGAAAATTAAAGCGGATCAACTTTCCGGCCGGGGGAAGCCCATTTTTTTTTCTTGGGACACTGAGGCGAGGTCCCTTCCTATCCTTCCGCTGGCTCTCTTAATATTCATAAGTGCCGAGAGGCTCGCGATTATTTCGCTACGGTGTTTGCGTCCTGCAGAGATCCTTCCTTTAGCCGATAACTTGAGATTTATAGTTTGCGCCCTGATAAAGAAAATGACGTTTAATCTCTCAAATATCTTAAATACAAGACCACTTTCAAACGATAATCGAATTAAAATTTAAGGGCAGCAGTGATGTAAATTTTTAAATAAACTTTGAACATTTGAAACGTAAATACAGATTCGTTTATTATATATTACTGAGAAAAATATATTGTGCATTAGACTCAATTAAATTTAGTTAATTTTATTTATTTTCCCATCATAAATTCGAGAAAAAATGTTACATAAAATTCTATTGTTCTTTTGTGTTTTTTTTTAATATCTTTACATAATCCACCTAATAAGTCTCTATCTTTTTCTGTATTTTTTAAACTCTTGTAAATATGTTCTTTTCGAATTATTATCAAATACAATCAATTCTGATACTTTCAACCGATTACTATTAAGTGCATGCTTTTTCATTCAACATAACAGGTCATGAATCACTTTGATGATTCACTAGAAGACATTTTCCTTGTTATATGGAGTGAAAGATATATTTACATCAAATTTGAAATAAAGTTTATTCAAAAGAAAATGCGTCATATTTTCAGAATTATTTTATGCATATTTGTATTTCTTATTAATTTGAAAAAAAAACGTACATAGATCTGAAAGTTCAAAAAAGTTATTATTAAACTTTCTCCTCGAAAAAGAAGAAAATCACGAGTTATTCTGGAAAGAACAAAAAAGGAAAACAGTACAAAAGAAAACTCGAAAAGTTACGATGATGCTAAATGCCAATAGCTTTCTTCAGGAGAGAATCTAAGGGGATAATAATCCAAATCTTCTACTCATCGTTCCCTCACGCACTTTCGCGTCATTTTTCATTTGAGCCGGACGTGTTAAAGGTCTATGCACCTTACGATAAATGATGCCTCTGGAGAAAAGAGATTGTCGTTTTTCATCACGGAAAATAAATTAATTACGTTGAGTCGCGGTAAATCAATGTCCTTTCTTCGTTTAATAAGGTACACTGCTAAGAGTACGATCCTCCTAAGGTATTTATAGCTTCTTCTACGAAAATTGATTTTGCTATAATAGCACCTATTACCTACCTGCAGTAATTAGTTTTTGAAGTAAATTATTACCACCTATACAAACTTTTATTATACTTAAAAGTATCTTCTACATTTTACTTTTTTCGTGGATGAAAAGCACTTAAAATTATTGTCTGCGATTTTAATATGAAAATTTTGTTGTGTCTCAAAATTAGTTGAAATGAAAGCTGGAAGCTTCTGTATGAAAATGAATTTTAAGTACAGTACTTTGAATTTCGAAAGCAGCATTGCATTTGAACCTTTTTCAGTATCTCGTTTTATCGTTCTATATTTACATTGAAGAAAATAAGGAATGAGGATTCCATCAGATGGTAAGCCTACCGCATCTGTATCTCATTATTTCTCCCCAAGGGATCGAAGGACAAACGCGAAATTTAAATTTATCTGAGCTTTTCACTAATGTGCAGCGATTTCAGTGACTATTCTTATTGCTGGGGTGCCGCTCGAGACAAATCGACGTTTCGATATTTAAAAAGGGCCATGAAGAGATATATTTATTCTTTAAGCACAGCATTATTGAAAATAAAACTTTGTGCGAGGCTCCTTCTTAAAAATAATGTTTCTTCAAAGTAGTTTAAAACTTTCTCTTACAACTCGCTATCGTAAGCACCCTGCTTCGGCACCTCATCTTAAAACACGCAAAGTCCTTCTTATTCAAAAACGTAGCGGCAGGTCTCGCCCCCTCGAGAAAAAGTCAGCGAATCGAGAGAAAGCCGTAATTAAATTTTTCATATTCCTAAAACGTTCAGTTTTCCGGCAGGCATCTCCATACCGCAGGGTTTAGCGGGGGGGAGGGGAAGCGGAGGCGCTTAGCATTCACCGCGGCGAATAAGACGCGGCGCGCAGCCACCTACGTACATCCAGCAGCACAATGGCGAGACAACGAACCGAAAGAATAACTCAGCCAGAACGGCGGCGTAGCCCGCATGCAGAGTCGAGAAACAGCCGCCAAACTCGAGCGCGATAGGCCAGGGAGGAAATTGCTCCGCGGCGGCGGCCGTACGTGCGTAAGCTCGTCTACGAATTTTTCTCTTTATCTACTTTGCGAGGACTCGCTCTCTCTCTCTCTGCCATATTCGCTGCAACCTGTCCCTGCCAAATTCGACGATTTTTCGATTTGCCGCTCGAGCTTCGTCGGGGAGACGCCCGACAATCTTTCGGCTTTTCTTCTCGCGGCAACTGCATGGCTTCTTTCGTCCAGTTGGCAAACGTTGAAACGATTGCCTTATCCAAACGTAAATCACATACTGCGTGGGCTTTTGACTTTAAGTACATAGATTCTTCACGTTATATTATACTTTGATTTATGCTTCGATTTCTTTCCATTACTTTGTTGTACGTAAATCTTTTAATGATATAGTATACTTTCGATATTTTTTAAATGAGTGAAAAAAAAATACATATAGAGCTGCTAAAAAGAGAGTAAAGATATATACAGATAATGAACCACTTGTATAGATATATAGGAGGTAGGAACGACATCGCAAACAAACGAAGGAAAACTGCGGAACCCCAAAAATTACGTTTCATATTTCAGCGACATCATCATTTTCCTCCTCCCTCAATCAAGAAAGCTCGACATCAATCCTAATGCTATTGAAACCCCCACTGCATACAATACATCGTCTAGCTCATTTCTGTCAAAGTAAATAGCCAAAAAGACATCGAAAAAAGCGGCGCGGGCCAATTCAAGGAGAAAAGAAAGCATCGCCCCAGAAAGCATGTCCCGTCGTGAAAGAGGGGGACGGCAAAGTAGCAACGAAGAAAAAGCAGGAGCCGCGCGAGACGCGCACGTCGAAGGAAGCTCTTCCGCTTAAAGTTGGACTCCCCCCCGCGAGCAGAACCTGGTAATAACGAGCCCTCCTCCCCGTCGAAAGTAGCCATCTAGAGGGATTTCCGTGAAGCATTTATTTCATCCTTCGGTACCATTGAATCTGGATCAACGTAATATGGCACCGGCGCTCCCGAGGAGGTTACGAGAAGGGAGGGAGAAAGAGAGAGAGAGAGAGAAAGAGCCAAAACTACCTCCGGCATAGGGTTTATTCGGCGCGAGCACCTGGAACGGGATATCTCATGCGGAAATCCGAGTCTGCACACTCGTGTCCTCGCTCTACTAGGTCCTGCCTCGTGTGTGTGTAAGGCTTTTCATGGGGAAAATTCAAGATTGCGAAAACTTGAAAATGCTCCGGTATTGGAACCCTGCATTGCTCGAGCACGCTGATTGCACTTTATTTCGTGCTTCGGCCGATAAGCTATTAAAATAGTTAAAAAGAAAAAGTTAAATGTACATGAGGCGACTGTGATTATTCAGCAGTTAAAGAAGCGATTGTACAAAGTAATCTATGAAACGGTCAATTCTTCGGACTGGAATTACAGATTAATTCCCCAAAATTTAATTATCGCCTTAGCAATGTCAGTAAATTTTTCGAGAGAATAGACAATTAGCAGAGAAAAGAGGAATCCCCTGGGGGTATATCTCGAAACCATTCCTTAGCAGCGATAATCTTCTCTTAAGAAACAAAGTCTCGTTCTCTCTGTCCTCCCTCCCTCAGTTGCCGCCCGGTGCTTAATAACTTGGCATTAGCGGCAACTGCCTTCGAGCCTTCGGGGCGAATAGAAATACGAATGGCTTATCGATATCCTCGGCTATGGGTTTTCGCCCAAGAAACTCTCCGGGATCCCTGGGCTTTCAATCGCGTCGTTTATCGCCGAACCGATTTCCCCCCCATTCGATATTCACGGCACGTTGGCCTTTTTTCTCGTTCCCACTCCTGTTCTCCCTTCGGTTCGGGCTTATGCGCGCTGCTTTCTTTCTCTTTTTTTCCCTGCCTTCTTTTCTTTTTCTCTCGCCCAACTGCTGCTGCTGCTGCTGCTGCTGCTGCTGCTGCAGTCCCATTTTCACGAAAAATCTCCTCGAGCGACCGTTTGCAGTAATTTTTTTCACTGCTCAAGAATAATTCGAGGCAAGACTTGTTTTACATTTTTAAATCCATTTCTACCTTTTCGAACCTATCACATGTCTATGTATTCATTTTCATTTTTCAATGCGCAGTAGTTCAAGAAATATATCGGAATTTCTTGTACTAGTCTGATCTTCCATTTAATTTAATAAAAATTTTTTTAAGTAGATTATTTTAGTAAATTTTTTAAGGCAAATGCATCAGGTTCTTAAAAATAGACACTATACATGTAATGCATAAAGAATTATACTGAAGTAGAAATAGGCCGAGTTTAGTCAGCCACTTAGGCAAAAATAATAATATTCCTCACTATATTTTGAAAAGTATGCTTATTAAAATTTTAAAAACGAATTTAAAAAACAAAGCTTTACATATTGAACTATCATTCCTAGCCTTTTACATTTTCTTTCCGCAAAGTGTAATAACGCGAAGACGTCTCCGAATAGCGCTCATTTTTTTCAAGCCCCTGCATTCGTCTACGTATCTGCTTTCCGTCGCACTGCATCGCGCCGCGCGACATTGGACACATTCAAATTCAAATCACGTGGCTCGCGAGGCGCCGCCGCAGGGGACGCGTTCATCTTAGACGGGCGCGAAAGAAGAAAGAAAGCCGGAGAAACAAAGAGAGGAATGGAAAGATAAGACCGCGCGTTACAGTCGCGAGGTTCAACTCGGATATATTAGCGTCGGGCTGCGCGGCCGACTTAATCCACGTCCGGATTTTTGACATATTACAAAACGACCCGTGAATACTTATGACGAACGCTTTCCACCTTCGCTCGCGACCTTTTCACGCCCCGAGCGGAGTAATCTCGTATCCGGTATTCGCGGGGCGCCTGCAGCAGCCGTCACCGGCGATGCACGCCGGAAAAAGGAAACGTACTTTTTCAGCTTTTCGAACGATCGAAATGATGATTTGATCAAGAAATTGGCTTTTTACTACATTATACATCAATGTCCGTTCATTGAATCACATAATATGTACTTTTTTTTTCAAATATAAATTTAATTTTTATAGTTTCTAGAAAGCGACTTTAATTCATTCCCAACGAACAAAAAGTTGAGAGCAGTAGACAAATTTTGGACTGCGCGACGGAGATTTAATAAATTTTGAAAGTCCCCTTTAAAAAATGTAAGTCGATCGAGAAGAAGCGGCCGTTTAAGCAGATATATTTCCGATCGGAATATTCAATACAAAGTCTAGTAGAGCAGGCAGTCAAGTGTGTAAACTGGGGCCATCGAAGCGGTTATAACGACATACAGTGTCGATAAGGGCGCATGCACGTATGCCACTTAAGAGCAGATCGAGCGTAAGTCGCGAGCATTGTCCCGTATCCAATAACAAACGGCCTGCGCGCCCCGCGCCACTCTTTCTTCTCCTCGTCGAAGCAGGGAAATCCCTTGGCGCGGCGTGCGCGCCTTTGGCCCAGCGCCAACTTAATACTTCCGTCAGGTATATCCGCGAGTGGAGCCTCTGTTAATTTACCTGCGGATAAGCCTCCTTTCAAGTCGTCAAATCCTTTCGTCTGAGCTGCCAGTGCACACATTATATTTCCCTATTACTTTTTCCCAATTAAAGATGTGCTATATACACGCATTGCATGCAAGCTTCTCTACTATTCTACACTCGATGGTGGATGAAATTTTATCTTTTTTCCATTCATTTACAGATGTAAGATAATGAAAGATTTTTAAAAAGTTGAAATTTATATTTCGCTTCGCAAAATTTCATAAATTATCGTTGAACGATAAATTTTATTTCAATAAAAATTGGTAAGAATTTCAAAGAGTTCCAAATTTTTACGTCAATTTTTCACTGGAAATCTTTTTATAGATCTCAAGAGCGTTCTTTGATCTTAAAGCAGAGCTGCGGTCGAGTGGGTGAAATGTGTTTACACTTTGTCAACGAAATCGCTTTATTCAATTAGGCTTTATAACGCGCAGAAGTCGAGTGACCTGGTTTGATGATTGTTTGACGGCATAGAACCTCTGTAGAAGTACTTATGATTTGCCAGTGTGAGATTTTTTACACTAACTTGAATGCTTAGTAGAATTATTGTGTCCATGATTGAAAAGTACCCGTTTATACATATATTGATGAATAACGTAAAAAAACTTGTTAAGTGGGTTTTAGCGAATTCGCTACTTATAATTGTTGATTATAATTATTAATTTATTTGATAAAGCACGGTGCCTTACTAAATCGTTCATAATAATTGTCAAGATATATAGAAAGAAGAAAAAAAAATCCAAGTTCAGCGCAAGAATAAGTGGCAAGATCCCTCTTGGCCCTAAGACAGCTTTTTCCGAGGGATCCAATAAGAAGCGCGACGAGGGTCGAGCTCAGACGAAGAGGAGGCAGAAGATTCGGGATATCTGTTCCGCTGGCGTGGCGCGTGGCAACAGTACACCGGCAGCTCGACTCTCCTCGCCGCGTCGTCGTCGCGACGCAAGCTCAAGGTGTGCGCCAGTTTGCGTTAAGCGCACGAGATACACAGAGAGAGGGAGAGAGAGAGAGAGAAGAAGCTAAGCCATTCGCTCGCGGAGCTGTCATCCTCTTCAACCCGGGCCATCTCGTCTCCTACTCTCTGCTCGCCGGCTCTCCAGAGGTATAGAGAAGGAGCGGGAGCTCCCTCAAGGGCACTCGAGGAACTGGAGCAAGACAAACTCCTCCCTCTCTCTCTCTCTCTCTCTCTCTCTCTCTGTGCCGTGGCGTAGCTCGTTGAATCGCAACCTCTTTTGCGCCTCTCCCGAGAGGCCACTGCTGCTCAAGTTCCGTGCTATATACGCGTATACACGCTCGCGAGAGCAAGCAAGAATCGAAGCCCGGAGCCCCGAGCCCGGCGACGACGAGGCGTTATAGAGCGCGATGTAGGAGACGGGCCAAACGAGCCGCGGCCTAATTTCACGACTTCCCCGGCGGCGCACCGGATCCACCGTGCTGTGTGCACGTTTCAGAGACTACGGATACCCGAGGGGCGATACCCTTTGTTTTCCGCGTGCCGTCAAACGTCTTTACAAAGTTCACTGATTGGCGGAAAACCTGAAATTAAAATTGTTTAATTATTTTCCACTTTATTCCGCCTAAAGATATCAAGTTTACAGCTTGGCTGCCTGCAATTCGTTAAACAATTCGGCCTCTTCGTTTTGCGACTGCTGGGCGGACGGAGCAGCGAGTCGTAACTTCAAGTGAGATAATAATTAGCCGAACAAGCGTGCGCGGTAGTAAAACGTAAACTTGTAATACGCAGAGAGATGAAAATATCCAGCCAAGAATATTAGCACCGAGTACTGCAAATACAAATGCTAATGAAATTATTCAGCTCCGGTACGGATAAAAGAAAAAAAAGGAGAGGGATAATATAATAAAATTGCGCGACGAGCTGATTTGTCGAGGCTATATAAAGGTGGCTTAATCGCTCCGCGACGCTCGAACGAAGCGATTAGGCCGGCTATACGCGCGGAATCGCGCGCAAGGGCTCGTTATTATAACCTGTCGCTTGCACTGATTGCGTACACACGCCGAGCGCCACTATAGACTCGCGCGCGTCGGTGGTGGCAGTAGCGCGTTCGGTGCCTCGAGTTGTAAATTACAAGGCGAGAGCCTCGGCGTCGCGCTGCGGTGCGCGGCCGTTACCGTGCGATCCTGTTCTTGGCTCAAGGCACGTACGGTGGAGTACGGTGGCTCAGCCTGTCTTGCGGACTGCTCTCGTTGGACTCTGATGAGATTTAAGGGTTAGCTGCTGCAGTTAATAAGAAAAATCTCGGCGTCGTTTAGCGATGGTTATGCGGCTTAAGCGAGCTGTACAAGTCATTTGCGGAATGGGTACAGGCTATCTTGATAGGGAATTCATGTTCGATGCAATAACGATTCGTAACGCGCGACACCGCTTTCCTTTTTATTAATAGCGTCCGATAAAGCATTCTACATTATTGCTGCATTTATGATTAGCTTTAGTGCAGACGCAAACTCTTCCATCAGGTTATTTTCGAAATTAAATTCTGCGCGTTATGCAGTTTATGTAATTTAAGCGTACAATAATGTCTTTACCGTATACTTGGCTCGATGCGACTTGGAACGAAGCGTCAAACGAAACTTGAATAACCCTAAAAATCAAGAAAAACTTGTTTAATCTTAATAAGGAAAATATTGCAGGAGGGTCCAAAAGGAAAAGTGGCGCCTGGCAAGGTTGTATATATACGGCCACTGTTAATGCAGAAAGTTAGAGAGTCGAGCCAACGGCGTGCAACGAGTGCGAGAGGGAGTCGCGTGATTAACGAACGGATTAATGGATTAGAAACCGCGGGCTAATGCCAGTTAGCGCTTTAGTTCCCAGGCGAACTCAAGGGTCTTTCGGAAAATCGGCCGAGCAGCGACGCGGCGCGCACGGCTCGTTTCAGCTGCGAAATAATACTATCCTTACGCAAATTAATGCCGCGGTCTCCTTGCCTTTTTCCTTTTCGACCCCGCAGCCGCTTTATCCCCATCCGTGCAGCGGCCGGGATTTCGCGTATAAAATTCAGATGAAATGGATCTCGCGGCCTGCTGGCTTTAGCTTTTAATTTCGTTTTTGCGCCGGAGCCATTTTTTCGCCGCCTCTTCCTTCGTTTGCTTTTACGGCCTCTGCTATTTCAATTCTGCCGCGGCTACACTGTTTTCCACTTTTGTTTCTTCTTTTTTCTTGTTAGTGGAACGCCCGCAGTTATATTCTGCTATTCTTGGTTTTTTTTTCTTTTTTTTTTTCAAGGCGGATGCACTCGCGATTATGAGATGTAAATGTTTAGTGCACTTCTGTTTAAAATGTCGCAAATCTTGAAAATTTCTTTATTCATTGTGACTTTGGAAATTTCACGAGTTTTTTTTAGCCATTTCACTAAAATAGTTAAACAATTATTTGGCGAATCTACAAAAAAATCATCAAAAAGTGGCCAAATAATAGTGAAAACTGTCAAACGTTATTTTTGACCTTGACAGTTTTTAGTCAACTTGTTCATTATACATAAACGCTAGTTTTTGCAAGGTAATTGTATGCTCTGAACGTGTGATTATCATCTCAGCTAAAAAACAGAATTAACTGCAGCGATAGCAATAAAATACTAAAACATAACAGAAAGAAATTTTTCCAACTTTTTTTAAAAACTCTTACAATCTAAATGTGTTTATCTTTAGCAAGTCGGTAAAAGTCGTTTACCTGAATTCCCTTGTTCGTTGCGAAAGAAGCCACCTTCACCGTTCCCTGACAAAGCCAGCTATATACCATTAGCCTGCACGCGAGTATTTACGCAGTCGTAAACGTGTTCGCCGTCGCTCGGCAAATAATTTTCCATTCTTACCTCTCTCCGCGCGATGCGGAAAAATGACAATTAAACCCGACAAGTACGGCGCGCGCCGCAGCAGCAGCGGCAGCCGCCTCCTAAGCCCGAAACGACTCGCGCTTTTGGCGCTTCTTGTCTGTTCGAGCGGCGCGCGCGAGGGACGTTTACGACGCGGGCGCGTTTTTCTCAATGTCACGGACTCGCGAGCGCGAGGCACTGGCAGACATCCAAGTCACGATCTCGCGCGAATAGTCACCTCGAAGGGAATTTATTTCGCTTACTTCGGCCCGCTACTACACTTCGCCCAGGGCAGACAATGGCCATCTACGGCCAATAGAGTGGCTGCAGCTTGGCTTTCCTGCATGGACAGAAAGAAAATCACAAGCGGATATATCATTGCGCGATGTATTTATGCGACAAGTAGATCTATAGCCGTTTCGAGCCCCGTACGATAGCTGAGGCTGGATGAGATGGCCGCCTTTCTTTTATTGCCTTCACATTTGATTCAGCTAAATTTTCCTAGATAGCAGACTTGATTAAGGCTTGATTTATTTCTTTAAAACGATTAATCTGTCGTTTTAAGCACCTTCAGTTTTTAGTTTATGGAATTGTTCTTTACGTATAAATCATTTCCTAGGAGAATTAAAAAAACAGCTATTTTATTATAGATTTTAAAAAGATTTTAATAAATGAATAAATAAATGAATAAAACTTATTAAAAGCTTTAAATAGTAGGGTAATAATTACTTAATGATTGATTGATTGATTGTTCCATGTTAAGTGTTGATCTGAGTGTTCCGCATTTAAATTCAGTATTTAAGTTCCGGATCAAAGGGTAATTTAAATTCATTGACAGGAAACTTTAAGAGAAAACAATTCCAAAAAAGTCGCTTCATAAATATCACCTTGCAGCTCCACAAATAAACAAGGAAACTTTGTTAATCAATTGGTGTACGTAAATGTATTGATTCCAGACCCTTCCAGACTAATAAAGAAATGAAGATAGTGCACTTACATAAAGCAAGAAAATCGCAAAATGATTTATACCAGTACGACGGCGCTTAATTTGCTTAAAAACTTGCTGGCCGACGCTTACGGAAAGCTTTTTTTTTCGCAAGCTTGACAAAACCGACGTCGGCGAACGTTCGGATCTAAATATTCAACTGTGTGGAAGCTCGGAGAGAGGAGAGAAAGAGCCTGCACCCCGCGCGCGGCCGTCCCGCACTACAAATGGCCGGTCGGTTCACCATGAATTTATAAGGGTATTACCGCACCGGACCGTCCACTGGCTGCGGCTAAAAGGGCAAGAGGGAAATCAGAGGGGAGAGAGATCGCATTGATGTAGGGCCGTGAGAAGGAGCGCGAGATAGAGAGCGGGACGAAAAACTGCCGGAAACGAGGATGCCGTGCCGTCGATGTAATTACTCGCATTGGGAAAATTACGCGTTTGCGCAGGAATGTATCACGCGGAAATTGATTATTTCCTTGATTTAGTGAAAGTCGGACCGAGTTTTATTATTCCGTTATCCCAGCTGATTCGAGGATTTGCGGAATCTTAGTTTTTGGATATGTCGCGCTTTTAATGCAAAAGCTCAGAATTATTAATACTCTTGATAACAATTTAACTAATAAATCTTTCCCGCCGTATCTGCGTTAGTACACTTTTCTTCAAGAGCCCTTTGATACCGAAGTCAAGAACGAGGGAGAAAAGAATCGTACACTGCAGTACACGACTCGAAAAGTGGCCCCGCGGGTTATAGGTACTAAATTAAAGGAATAACAGGAAAAAAGGCGGGCAGAAAGCTGTGAGCGAAATGGCAGAAAAATTTATATATTGCGTCTGCCAGACTGCGGGAGGCAAGACACACTGGTAAATGTACGGGAAAAAGCGCGATGCAGAAGAGCAGAGTAAACTGCAGAGAGGAAGATAAATAAAGAAGAGCAAAGCAGGGAGAGAGGAAAACGAAGGGTTTTCGGTAAATCTCCGATTGTCAGGTCGAGAGTCGGAGGGTGATTCCGTAATGACTACAGTCGCAACGATACGTTAGCTTTCCCCCAATCTCCCCTTATACGCCGAGGTGGTGCGAAAAAACAAAAATCTTTAAAATAGCGCCTTTTATATTTAAATCCACTCCGTTTCGCAAACGTGAATATTATGAAAATCTTTCAAAACAGTTTTCTTTAAAGTATGCTCTTACTTTCTGCCGATAAAAGATAGTTCATTTACATACGAATGGTAACGGATTTCAGGGCTGAATTTAAAATTAAATTAAGTATCAATTTTTTTAAAAATTGATGATGTGATTATACGTAACGTGTTAAAATTCAATTTCGCAGCTTTTGAATTCTTTATAACTTTTACTGATATTACAAAAGGTCGAATGGAAATTGGTCTTCTTTGATATCAAATAAACTATACTTTAAAATCGTTTTCTTAGAGTATATAAATTGAAAAAATCTAATTTGTTGCATAAAAATTATTTTCTATAAGTTCATATTACAGTCTTCCTTTGATTAAATTTAAAGTGTTTCTTACGTTTGTTTACTCAGCTCAATTGCTTTTGAAGCTAGAAGTTTACTCGGTAAGTAATTAGAATTTTCTGTCTCAAAGGGTGCATTAATTTTCATGGCTACAAATTTCTTTAGCAGTTCCCTTGTAGAACTCTAGCATCAAATATGAAAGTAACAAAATTGTAAAGTTTACTTGCATGTCAACATATAAAAACTCAAAGTTATATAAAGCCTCTTGCCATTAACAAATAAAATTCATTATAAAACATCGTATTATCAAAATCTGAAAATAATAAGAAATTGAAACTTTAAAAAAGAAATAATATATAAAAAGAAGAATAATTTTAAGGCTATAACATTCGAAATAATGTTATCTCCAGGATTCCCATGGAAGCAAACATAAACCGTTTAATTGAAATGACTTGAAACTAAACCTCGGAACAACGATACGTACAACTGTTGTACGCAACCTGAGAGACGCATAGTTAATGACACTGCCGATAAGCCAATTTCTACTTCCCGAGAGGAATATAAGCTAAGCTCGAGATCACATTTACGCGCGGGTTAATAAAAATAAAAGTTCAACCACGTAGAAAGTCTTCCTTGCGGGATACGTTAAGAGAGCATCCATGTTAACGGGACGTCCCAATAATATCGTGCATCTTTGTTTTTAAGTACTCATGTTTTTAAGTAACTAATTTCTATTTAACCTCGCTTGATATTTAATCGAAAAGAGTGACTTGGTCAGAAGAATTGAAATGGTAAATTTAAAAATACTTTTGAACCAGAATGATAATTATTACCTTTTTTCATGGTTTCTAATTCTAATGGAAAGCTTTAAAGATTATCAGTATTTTCCATCACGTCAATAACTTTTTAAACAAAATTGCATTGTGTAATAGGTAAGGAGGGTTTTAAAAAATAACAAATAATCGTATACAAAAATGAAATATTTTAAAAATTTATTTTCTTTTGATAGATGAATTTCAAGAATAAAATTATCTGATTAAATGAATATGTTATATTTCAGCTTTTTTATATTTTAGCGAAATAAATTATCGTCAAAATACTTTTCCAAAAAGACTTAGCCGCTTAAAACGTGGTTTTATTTTATTTGCATCATGAATACAGTAAGAAATATAGTAGTATTATAGAAGTATACAAACTATTAAATTAATTAATTATGAATAAGTACTTATATCTAAAAAAAACCTATAATTAAACAAGTGTATTATTATTATATTGCTTTATACAAAATGGAAAATATTTAATGTAAATCTGTAAAAAAAATAATCGGAACTTCAAAGTGTCTTGCTACTCTTCACCATGTTGTGCGACGCCCAGTTTAACGAAGTTTTCCACGAATTACAAAGAGCTTCGTCAAATTTACTTCTAAAATGTTTTTGAGCTTCTGCCTCAGACATTTCTAAAACCAGAGTATCTCTTAAATAATTAAGGTCCTTTTCCGAAGATAGTTCCGGCAATCCCGTAGAAATCATCATAGCAAATAGAGAAAGAATAAGACTACCGTGTCTTCGCAAAACTAAAAATGCTTGCTCGCAGTAATTTTGAAATCTCTGAAATTCTATCGCCTGACCTTTCTTCGTTTGTCCTTTATTAATTACATGAACAAAATCATTCGTTAAAACGAATGGAACTCTTTCTCTGCGTATTCCGAATTTTTCTTTAAAGTGTCCAAGTATGTGACCAAAATCAATGTGAAATAATTGTCCTGTCCTTTTCACCATAATATTGTCTGAATGACGGTCAGCGATACCAAGAACGTAAGTAGCAACGCAATAACCAGCACAACTCAAAGTAAACTCTTCAATAGCTTTATTTAAATCCGCCTCAGTGTGATTGTGGTCCTTTAGCCAAGCAAGCAACGAACCTCTTCTGAATGCCGCCGTAGCTGAAAACATCCCTTTATCTTTCTGAATATTTGCAATGGTTTCCGCATTTAAAACAACCTCGATCAAACCGACCCTATTATCCGTAGATATGCATCCGTAAGGATTCATACGTAAATCCAAACCTTCGTTTTTCCACAATTTATCCATAATTCGAAGCATTTGTAATGTCAACATATCCTGCCGAAGATCATCTCCATGCTTAACAATCAAATATACATCATCTCCGAAAGGATCTACGTTTTGAAAAGCTAAACATAGTGGTCTCATTTTACTATCCATTACTCTACATTTGTCAACTTTTATAGCACTCCATCTGAAACTTGGATTAAGTGGGCTTATCACATTAAAGAAAGCTTCCCGACAATGCGGTTCTTTTAAAAAATCATGTAAACATTGTTGCGCTATTTTTCGATCTTTCTTTTGCTTCACTTGATCACAAGCATTTCCAAGTTTATCCAAACACTCCATCTGTTTAAAAAGTGCACGCATGTGTTCTTGGCTACCGCGACAGTAGGCTTCTAAAATTAAACCAAACCGTACCGATACAGAGCCGACGTGCATTTCTGATCGCAAGTGCCAAAATAAATAGTGTCCGATTCTTTGATTGTTCAAAGCGCGTCGTAATAGAAACTCGGTTAATTCGCACGATAAATAATTTTCATGCTTGAGCGCTTGCACCAACTGTAACAAAAACAGACTGAGATCTTCATCACTTACATCTTTCAAACACTTCACAGCAAAAGTTCGAACAGTCTGATCCGCGTATGCGTAGTCTAGCAGTTCCAACGCCCGTTCCACTGCTAATTTCGGCCAGCGAAGAACTAAGGAGGTCGCTTCGGCGACTTCTTTATGGTCATTCCACTCTACGCACTGTAACAACTTCGTTAATATAGTTGGAACTTTTGTTATGCACTGCTGCCGTAGAGACCAGATAGTTTTTCTTTCTTGTTCGTGAAGTTCGTGTAACGGATCACGATCAGCTAACAATTGAAGTTGAACAATGTGTTGCTCTAAGTCGGAGTCGGAAACGCTAGTAGGGTCGAATTCAGCCGAGTTTTCTCTAGATTCACTAAGTTTAGTAGCGTATTCGACCATTTTTTCAGGTGAAGGATAAAGAATTATTTGATCTCTTACATAATTAGGAAAAGTTATCAATAGGGCTGCTGCTCGATCAATATGCGGATTAGAAACTACAGTTCCTAATGGATGAAGAATGTCTTCATTTTGAATATCTTCGGCGTAAGCCCACGTATACAATGTCATTGCACCACTTTTTAGCTGGCTTTTAAAGTCATAAATAGTTGTGTTAGCCCAACACAAAGGATTTATAAAATATTCTTGCTTAGAATCTTTTACGAGTTTTCGACTCTTAATTCCTTTCGAAGTTTTACCTATTTCATAAAGAACAAAACATAACCGCGTATTCCTTGGAATATCTCGAATTTTTATATCAAAACTGAGATTTTCTTCCCATTCACAGCTTCCGTCGGCTCGAACAACTATATCTTTTGATTTTTGGCTCTCACAAAGCGATTTACCGCCATGAAATAAGCCAGCTTGTAGACCAACTTCTACAGTTCTATGAGCTGCATCACTGTTAAGTCTCGAAATTCCATTAACAGTAAACTTAAATTGTTCTTCAATATTGTATGCATAAGTATACTTTCCTTTTTTACGTAAAGTTAACGTTGAAAATGACGGTCTAGTGCCACGGTTCAAAGAATCTGAATCGGGATCCTCATAATCGTGATCTTTGTAAACACAAATACTGTTTATACTAACGGCAACAAGCGTCGGAACCGCATCTTTAGCGACGCAATCTTGTACATAACTAAATTGAATCAATGGATAATCACCTAAAAGATATTCTTCTTGACCGCAGATTTTTAAAGTGAAATCTCTAGGTCGTTCATCGCGCAAAGTTAAAGTATTTGCACGTTTATTTAAAGCTAATACAACAAGCTGTCGTGGAGTTGTAGCATGGGGAACTAAAAAAGTATACGAGGTATCAGCATTTTCAAATTTAATCACAAGTTTTATGTTTCCATCCTTTAATCGAGACTCAATATTTTTTGGAATATCCGCAGAAGAAGCTAATCTAGTCGGAAATTGATATAAAACTTTTTCTGTCCAAGTTCTTTTCTGACGCTCTAAAGCAATTTCATCGCCCAATAATCTCATTTTCCACCGAAAGTCATTAACTTCCGGGTTTTTTAACGCTACAAATTCGTGTAAACCTTTTCCAATTAGAAGGCCAATTTGAGAGTCTAAATTTCTATCAATTTTAGCATCTTGCTTTTCAACAAGTTTAAGCAACACAAAAAACGGTTTTATGTCACATAATCGTCTAGTTTCATCTCGCAATTCTTCGGGTTCTGCGTTAGAGTTTATACAAGTAAATACGTAAGACTGAGAATCTTTTAACATTCCATGTAGGGGATATTTACTTGATTCATCCCACAGATCCTCTTTTATTTCCGCTAAAGTCGCATTACGATTAGCCTCAAAGGCAATAACAACGCCATTAGGCATAAGACAAGTTAATTCAACTACCTCCGTCGGCGTCTTAAGCCAAAAGTTGTAGGTATAAGTATTTGGAATATTGACCATTTTGCAGCTCGTTTCGTCGCAATGAATTCCTAACTTTCCAATTGAATGATCTACTACTCCTAATATATTCTCTTCTGCCATAACAAATCACTCATGGAGAGGTCATTATGTTATTATTAACTTCTTTGAGCCTGAAAAAAAGACAACGATATAAGCAATATTATAAATTAATTTGTACGTATGTATAACTATATAATAACACGAAGATGCAAGAATTAAGTTTTAATCAATTTTAAAATTTTAAATTTATAAAGAAACATAAAAAATGTTTAAATAATTAATCAATTGAGCATACGTATATATACAAAATTGACTATAATATAACTATACTGTAAAGTAAATTTTATTTTCGTAAAATTGAAGGTAAACTATAAATTCATAGAAAAATAATCTTATTTATTTAATTTGAAATATTGATTTTTCCCGAACGTTACAATTCATTATTCTTATTTCGTTATCGGTGCCAGTACAATAAATTTTTATTAACTATTTAAACTTTAATCTAGTGACTATATTTCTCATTCAGGACTACATTTCTCATAAATAAATAAAATATCGATGTTTAAAGTTTGACTCATTAAATATCGATATTTTAATTATTTATAAATATTTTTGTTTAGTCTTCTACGAGGGGTTAAATATTCCGAAAACACTAATGCAAAACTAGTTACATCGTCGTACTACAAATTACGTTATTATTAGGTATTAATTGACGTGTAAAAAAGTCGGTGAAAAATGCACACTAAAATGTACAATATTATTTCACTTTATGAAACATTTTTGTAATCAAAATTTTAATTTTGTACGTTCTAATACGTTCTGTATTGTTATATGACGTCTTTTATAGACGTCGAAATTTCGTTATAAAATTTGTATATATTGAAAAATCAACGAAAATAATTTTTATTGCTATTTTTATTGAATATAAGTCTTTTAAACTAACTCTATCCATTTAACTTTTTTATAATTCATTCGTTACATTTAATGTTACAAATTATTATTAGCTTTTAAAAGATTACTTGTATAACCATTAGAGTTGATCTTATTATAAATAACAAGAAAACTTTTGAATAACTCTAGAAAATGTCTTTAAATGTATCTAATATGTTTACACTAATTCAATATGCAAGATTCTTTAATTCTAATATTTCGTAAAACGTAAATTTTAATTAAAAATAGATTTAAATAAAAATCAAAATAAAGCCCAGATTTTACAAATATTACTTTTATACTCTTTTAAAAGCAAAAAATTTTTTCCAAAATAATTCTTACGATAAAAATTGTTTATTTTTCGGAACAAATTCTGTTACGCACAATCTTTTGATTCATCAAAGAAACTGCCATCGATGACTCAGTCAAAAAGTTAGGTTATTTTTCGCAGCCTTCACTAAATAAACGTATTTACTTTATTCGAGACAATTTCGAAATAATCAGTTTGAACACTTGCGTTAATTACTTAGAATATACAAAGATATTTATTATACTGCATTGTTTATTAATCAAAAGCTACGGAATTTTTTGTTTACTTATCTAATACTTCACAATGTCGCTTCTAGTAGAATATTTACCTTGTAAGATACGTTCAGCGAAGGCTTAGAAGACGTGAGTTTTGAAATGTATCATATACCTCTAACATAAACAATGCCAGCATTAGTTTTGATTAATCCCAGAGCAGATAAGATGGTAGGTTATGTAAAATTAATTACCTTTCGTCTCTTTTTCTTTCTCATGTTGCATACAAAATCGCCTGGATTCCGATCGCAGCACATAATAAACACAGTACTAAATTCGAGAAGATTGCAGAGCAAAAGAGTAAAAGTCTAACGGTATCCAAAAATTGGTCAATATTGTTGAAAAAAAAAACTATCACAAACAACTAGTCGGAGTTCTCACGCTTTGAGTGACTTCAGGTGAGGTTGGATCGCTTACGTGCACGACGAACGCTCTTGGCAGAGCGGTGGCTGTGAGTCCTGAGCGTGTGTACGTGCGCATCTATGCGCATGTGCCGTGAAGCTACGGCTGGCTGGCATGTTGGCATTTTCCACAACGGTCGTACGCGGATGCGCCTTGCTTGCAAAGATTGGGAGAGCGAAAGAGAGGGGATGACGCTCCGTCCTTTTCAGTCTCCGTCTTCGCAGCGCGGTCGTCGAACACTCTTGTATAAGAGCAGACTATAGAAAGTAGGCTGCGTTCACAACGTATTCCTGGATAAAAGCGGACAAAATTTGAAAGATTTTCTTTTTAAGGACGAGGACTGATGCCGATACTCTTCCAGAAAAAAAAGAGTATTCCAATCATATGCATAAATTTTATGCATGCATGATTCAATATATTTAAAGTGTAAAAATAGAATTAATCGATAAAAGAATTTATAATTTAAGAAAAAAATATGTTCATAGAAATATAAATTTTCAATAGAATAATATAAAGAGAAATACACTAAACTAGATAAAAATAACTATAGCAGATATGTTAAATAATCTATCTAGATATGTCAGTTTGCCTATAAACTAATATACTATTTTTCAGCAAGACAATTTAAATGCTGCAAAGGCGGAATAAAAATTTACTAAATTTTCAAGTTTAGCTGTATATATTTTAATAAACTAAATAAGAAACATTTTGAAAATAACAGGTTAAAAAAATTTTTATAATTTTTACGATCTATCATTTAAAATACTACTATTTAATTTCAAAGTAATATTGCAATCTTCCAATGACACTTGAATGGCGAGTTTAAAATCCAACTATTCTATTTACCTCACATTATTAAATACGTGCTATTAATGATATGATTTCGTAAAAAATTATATACCTATAACGGTACATTTATTATCTTAAAAAAAAACAACGTATATTATAATAATGGAAACTGATTTGTTCTTTTCTATCTCTCGACTTTTTCTTAATTCTACGATGCTGGGAAGCTTTTCATTTCTGTAATTTAAATGAGATTATTAAATTTTGTTGAAATTCAATTTTTAAAATATATTAATATATTTTGTACATTCTATTATCATTATAGTTTAAAATTATTGAGATTCTAAAATAAAATATATGTGTCATGCTATATATCTATACTTGTTTGAAATCTATTTTCCGTTACAATAGATAAATATAGTTGAACTATTTTCGCTTTTGTAACTCAATTTTAAAAACTGTTCTAAACAACTTAACTACTTTAATTTAAAAAAATTAGTTCATAAGAGTAATCAATAAAATATGTTATCTCTCACGATGTAATCATTATAAATTGCACTTCTAATAGTTTATAATTTAATATTTCATTTTTATAAATAAATTAGTGACGCCTGCTAAAAATATCTGAAAAAAACCTCAAATAGACCCGTCGATAACCTTCTTCTGCTGTTTAATCAGCCTAAAATCGAGCAATCGATAATTGAATGAAATGCTAAAAATTTATAATCACGGGAGAGCTCGGAGGTAATTGAAAGTGCCCGGTTCGCGTCTCCGTGCTTTGGAAACCCAATTATGCGCCCGGGTAATGGAGCCTCGCCAATCGAAAATTGCGCTCGGGTTTATTAAGCGCGACGAGAACATGCGCTTGTGCAGCCGATGAAAAACGTCCGGAAAACAGAAGTGCAGGCGCGCACAGCTCGCAGTATTAGAGCGCACAACGATCGTAACCGAAATGAAATTGCTCTACTTCGCCGTAAGGAAGCGTTCATTATCACATCACGGACTTTCTAATTAAAATTCGTTTCTCCGGCCAGCGAGAGGCTGAGCGCGGAAGGGCCATCGAGATTATTGCGCAATTGCTCCGGAAATCGAACTCTGAGGCACGAATGTAGGTGGGCGCGAAGTCTTCTGAACACCGATGCCTCTCGATTGGCATCGAGTCTATTCTCGGTCAGCGGGAGAGTCTTTCATCCCTTAATTTTTTGTCTTTAAAGGAACGTTTTTTCTTCAAGAGCCCGCAGTACATTCTATTTATCTGATAAATTTGATCCTACCTCGTACTTCTTCAATTTTCTCTGCTTATAGAATATCTTGAATTGGTTAGTTATCAACGAGCCAGCCACGAGGAGCAATGAATTTTTGTCTTTCAATTACAATTTTTAAAATTTTAAATTTAAATAAATTGTAAATTAAAAGCTGTCTCCCTCTTGAACCCGCTAATTCTGGGTGGGTACACCTTTTCTCGTAAGTGACAGCGTGTACTCTTTTACGGGCGCGACATGTGAGGACGCGAGAGAGAGAGAGGGAGAAAACAAGAGTCGTTTCGGTCTCTTGGTCCACGCCGACTTTATTACAGCGTGCGTTAGACCCAACAGGCCTGATTTACGGTTCAATCCCACCCTAATAACTAATTATATACTTTATCATCCTCGCTTTCTTTTTCGTCGGAGTTCGCGGATTGTTGTACTTTTTCTCTTACGCTCGTATATACGCGAGCGTAATTTTCGTCTCGCCACACGCCCTCGGCTCTCGATATTAAAAACACAAGCTTAACTGGGAACGTTCTAAGTGCAACCTGTCACTGCGCTCAGTTAACGTAACAGTTTATTTTTTTATTTTTTGAAAAAGTGATGATGTAAAATCCATTCCTTCATCCATGGTATACTACATTGTTTTATTGTAAAGAAAAACATTTGGCTAAGAACGTAGAATACAGTCTCGCAATCGAAAGGTCTCCCAAGCATTTCTGCTGAAAAGCAGGGCTCACGAATCAAGTCAACACAAGGGAGACGCTTAACAAGGCGACTGATTGCGTCGGACGTCCTGACGCACCGCAGGACACCGGGAATCAATCGTTCCCTCCGTCGCGTAGCGCCACCGCTCCTGCGGACCTTTGGTATGCATCGGGGTGCAGGAGCCATTGTCGTTAACTATATATAACTCCCGCGTCGACTGCGAGCTGCAGCGCGCTACTCTTGCTTGCGGCCGAGCTTGCGGCCTGGCTTCGCCCTCGGTCCCCACGACGCACCGCAACCTCTCCACGCATTTTGCGCGGACATCGCATCGGAGATCGGTGCACTGGATGACTGCAGCTCGTGGCCGAGCTGTCGGGCCTCCTTTTATGTTTCCGCTCACTTTTATGTTTTTTAGCAAAGCTCACCGACATGGCGATTAGTAAAATGTTATATTTAATTTAGGTTTTCGGCTATTACAATCTAGTAACACTGATTATAATTATAAAAAACGTACACGTAGCTATTACACACTGAGAGAAAAAAGGAGTAAAAATTACTATTCTGTATCGTAACTTGAGATATGAGAAGAAAAAAAAAGATTTTTACTATTTAAA
>JAWWEO010000001.1:19503193-19513902 GCA_035582975.1 Ormyrus labotus | reverse complement strand
CAGCCGAAGCTAGAACAGGTGAAATAAACTCACTTGTAAACACTAGGAAGCACTCGCAACACGGAGCGACAACAAAACACGTCCGAACTGTAAGACAGCTCGGACTGGAATGATTAAATATTTCTGTGTTATCCTTCGAACATCAAATAACTTTAATTATCGAAAGAAGTAAATACAATTTTTTACATTTTAAAGCCCACGTGGTACAAGTACAAGTACAAGTCCTGTCTTCCTTTATTTCGATTCGCAACACGTACCTCGCGAAATTTTCTCGTATAACCAAAATAGCCAACCGAATTATGTTATAAACCAAATAGCGGGGCAATGAACTTTTACAGCCCAATAGTTCTGCGGCAGGCGCAACGATCTCAAAATTTATAGCCTCGTTAACGGTGCTTTCATTTTATTTTATTATTTTTTTTTTTTTTTTTTTTTTTTTTTGAAAATTGCATCGGTCAAAACGGAGCAGATCCGAGAACAGCCCTGCGCGTCATATGCATCGCACGCTACACACCTCGTACGCTGCTGCACCCTAATAGTTCCTTCCTGAATAATGCATCAGTCAGCATATTTGCATCAAACTTGAAGCAGTTGCCCCTGGCCCCGTTCTCCAGCCTTCTCTCGCCCTCTTTGCGCCGCGAGGAGTCAGGAGTTGCGCCCATCCATCGGGCTTCCGCCCGTGAATAAATGATAATTTTATTGCCAGACCGGGAAAGCGCAAGAAATATCCCGGAAAACTTCTCTCGAATCTGGAGAACGGCTCCAGACGCCTTCCCCCCTCTTTAGATTGGCCAACTATGACTTTCAAAAATCTGACCTTTTCCGACTGCATTTATTCCCTTGTAAATATTTATCTGCATCAATTTCTTTTGCATCCTTTTCTAAGAAGAATATTTATCAGGGAAGAGTCGCGCGGAATAAATATTTGAACTGTATCTCTTGGATTTTTATATTTACAGAGTACAGCAAATTGTTTTAACTTTTCTTTCGTGCCGAATTTATTAGTAGAAGAGCAGGAATTACTAGCAATATAAATGCTTTAAATGATTCATTTTTTCCTAATGATGATAAGAAACCGAATAGACGCTTGATTATTTTGAAAGGGTGAGCATTATGACGCAACTGCCCATTTTAAATAATTAAACGTATGCAACTTTTATCTTTAATTGGATTGGTTAGTTTGACAGAAATTTATTTTTGGTCTTTGTATTTTAGTATATTAATTTTTTCTTTTAAACTTGCAAGAGTATTGGAGCAGATCAGAAACTAAAATTAATCAAGTCCCAAAAGTGAGAAATGTAAAATTGCCTGAAAAAGCTCACTTAAAAGTTCATAGTTTTATAATATTGAATATAATCGATCTAAAATAGCCTTTTAATTCGCCCACTCAAACGTTAATTCACGCGCGTTTAATTCAAAGGATAATTAATTTTTCATTATAAGAAAGGCATCCATCACGTAATCCAGTAAGCGAGCGTTCGGGCAAACTGCACAGCTGGGGCAGATCGACTAATGACTTAAGAACAACAAAACTTGAATTTTCCACGCAGCAGCCTCAGCCCCCCGCTTCATCCCCCGCTGAACGGGAATCCAATAACCGTTAGTGAAAATCGTTGGCATGCAAATTGCTGGGCGAAAAAAGCGGAGGCCGCAGGGCTGTATAGAAAAAAAAAGAGGAGGAAGAAAGCCGCGTGTCGGCGTAGAGAGAGAGAGAGTCGCGAAGATGAACGAGCCCTCGAGAGCCGTCGGTGTGCAATCCGTTCTCCCTCTCTCTCTCTCGGCCGTCATCCATACTCGAAACCGCATAATCACGCACGTTGCGCGTGCACCCCTTCGACGTGGGCTCAGGGGTGGCTCTCTATGCTCGTACAGGCGAGCGAGTGCGCCGTGTAGTTAATTCATTATCGCTCCGCGGGATGTCTGTCGAAACGTTAGTGGGGACCTTCAATCTTCATGCATGGCGGCCTGGCTTTTCGAGGCGTCTCTCGCTGCGCCGCGCTCTTTCTCTAATCGAATTTTATTCGCTCTTACCGGCACTTTTCCCCGTTGTTTTAAAATAACGATTGAACGCAAGTCAGAACTGGAATCGATATAGCATCCTTTTCCCTACTTACCAAAAGTCTTTCGAGTGCAACTGCAAGTACGCGGGGCTCGATTACTATGATTCATCCTTCCTTCCTGCATGCGAGCCGCCGGGATGAATCGGGAATTGCTTCCTTCTTGTCGGTGCAACGACGACGCTCGTTCGTGCGGCTCGCCCCGCTGTAAAATCGCAATTAGGAGCCTCGTGGGGGCCTCGCAAATTGGTCATTCATCGAGGAGAGGCTTGCGAGAACGAGTGCCACGAGAAGCCATTCAGCCCGAGGATTAGGCCGAGGAGGAAGGAAAAAAAAACGAAGCAAGGGGACGCCTCGCCGTTGACGAAACGCAAGTTCATCATTTTCTAGGGCTTAGCTTCCGCCGGGCACAAGTGGTAGCAGTGGAAATTAAAGGCTTGAGCAAATATTTGCACGCGGGCTTGTCGATTTTTCTTTTCAACGGCTGCCTGCGCTCCCTCCGACGATGAAAATTGTCTTTTTTTTTTTGTCAGTTAAACAATGCAGTGATATAAATCATAAAATTTGATAACTCGATTAATTAGTGCTTTTATTTTTTATGGCGTTTAATTGTTTAAGCGCGGTGTTAAAAATTTTAAATCTGTTTAAACGTTAAAATTGCATTATTGCGAGTATAAAATTAAGCCGCTAAGCTTCTAAACACACACTATAAGGCAACTCCAACAGTAAACACGCGCTTTAGAGACTTGCCAAATTTTTTTCACCAGTTCCCATCGAGCTGTAACAATCCGTCGGATACTTTTACAAGCGCAAACAATTACCGCGGAAGCCCGCACATACGCAGGGCGAATTTGGATAAACGCGCTCGACTCCGAGCGAGGAGAAAATCACTGGACAACAAAAAATCGAAGTATCAGCGTCGATATCTGTACGTGCTCGTTCGGCGTTAGAACGATAAAGCAGCGGCGCGCTCTCTGCAGTTGAGGCCAATGAACGAAGCTCGTAAAATATCGAGGCGGCTCGCGGTCGACGCGACGCGCGACGAGAGAGAAGCGTCGCCGAAATTTACGGGCCCTCGTATAATGCCCTCTCGATCCCGGCCGCTTGTGGGCTGGCATTCGACTAGACGATTTTGCGAGACTTGATGCGTTTTACGGATGTTCGACAAGCGCCGATCCGCGTACGATTGACGCGCCGTCCAGTGAAAATAAAAATTTCCACGACTGATGAACGGGATTCGATCCATTTTCGTAAAGTTAGACGGGATTTAAAGCTCTGTTATTTCGATGAAATTCAACGCGCCGTTCGATTTTTTGGGTTTCATATATTACTATCTCTTTTGAAAGGAGTGTCCTCAATTTACATAATTTTTCACTTTGCAAAAGTGCCAAAATAAAAAGTCAAGCTTTGTCAAGCTTTTCTAAAGTCGATTTAATTGTAATATTTTTGTGAAAAAAAAACAGAAAATGATTAATCGAATTTAAGAGGAAAATAAAGAAAGATTCAAGTTAAAAATATGTAACTCTCGCCTCGAGGCTAAAATGTTGCGTCTAGAAGTAGGAAAAAAGAGAGAGAGAGAAAGAGGCAGGTAGAGAAGGTGGCCGAAAGTTAGAAAGGGTACGGGAACACGAAAACGTCAGCGGCACTCGGTGCGCCTGACAAGAAGCTCGAAAAAAAGCAAGAAGAAAAACAAAAGGGCAGAAAGAAAGCGAGCACTCGCGTCTCATACATTACCGGGCATAAAGGGAAATCTACTCGAATGTAACTACGCGGCGCTTGCAGTAAAAGCGACTGCGCGCAAGCTCGCGCCACATTTCTCCCGGCGTATGCCAGCGGCGAGGGGAGGGATAGTAGTAGCGCCGGTAATAAAGTGAGAGATTTTTGCATACGGCACTCGTCGTTACCGCTCGACGTTGTCCCATAATGCGATAGCCGTGGCAGAAAGAGCCCGAGCTCATTTGACTCGGCTTCCGCCGCTGAAATAAAATAAAGGAAGAAAAAAAACAGGCGCGCCCTGACTCTCTCTCTCTCGGCCCCGAGTGACTTTCGTTTCGTTTAAAATACTTGCGCCCCAGAGCAGAGTAATATTATGCAGTTTGTCGCCAGCGAAGTTTCCGTCTTTTTTTTTTTTTTTTTTTTTTTAAATGTAGAACGATTGTCGCAGCGGCAGAACAGAACTTTTGAACCCAGACGTTGAGTGTATAGGGGCGTAATTTTATTGTAACTTTTATTTAAATGCTTATATTTGAAATTAGCCTTTTACCTTGAATGTCCTTCCAGACTCTTTTCTGCAAGCGAATTATTTTCGTTATTTTTTCCTATATTTTCGAAAATTTCACAGCAGATTATTTTTATACTTATAGAACTGAGCTCCATTTCTTAATGTCAATAGATTTTTTTTGGTGTAGCTAATCCTTTTCCTTTTTATTTGAACGCTGAGATTTCCTTTCCTCTCTTACCACTTGACCATACGTAGAATGTGATTCACCCACGCGGAAAGAATGACCGGTCTCATGCTGCGTCAGAACGACTTAGTTTGGTCATTAATTTTGCAATAACAAACGTCTTTATTGCCTCTTTGCAGAAAAAAGATTGGCGACCATAATTTCTACTTTTCCTTCGAATTTAACGGCAGAGACATTTGTTTACTAAACAGTTCAAATAAAGAATAAATAAAATTTCTTTCATAAATTTTTATTAGGTAAGAAAAAAATTACACAAATCTAATAGTACTTACACTCCATTATGATTATATATTTAAAATTATTTCAATAATTCAATGAAGCAATATCATTAATTATTGAACTAATTTTCAAAGGTTAGATGATTAAATTAGATAATTAAATTGCTTCCATTAAATTAAATTAAGAAAAATATTAATTGCACAAACCATTTCATTATACTATATCTTACTGATAATCCGGGTTTTGAAGAATGATTAAAATTACTTTGAATATTTTTAACTCAAAAATATCTTTAAACGCGAAACTGCTTAGTACATTTACTTTTTGCAGAAAGCGAGATTACATCAGGAAACAAAGCGATACGAAAGAGAAAGAGCAGAAAGAAATAACCGTCATATAAGCAGGTATAAAGAGAAATAAGACGATAATAAGGAGTGAAAGAACCGAGAGAGGTTGGGAATAAGAGCATTAAGTGAAACGATAGTAAAGAAAGAAAGAGAAAGGGAAAACGTATCCTAGAAATTGCAGATTCTGGACGTAACTCGACTCTCTTGACAATGGAATTTTTCGCGGTAACGGCGTATCTTGAAGGGCGTCTCGCGCAATTTCGAAATTTGCGATGCCAACGAGAGAAAATTCAATAAAACATTCTCGCGCGCTTACAGTCAAAAGTGACGAGCACTTTCGCAAGCTTCTGAATTAGCCCGCATATCAAGTAACAATCAACCCTCGTCACGCCCCGAAACGTAGATAATGTAAGCTCCAGTATCGCTTCCACCTACGGTCACCCTGAACTGCAGAGCTTCACAGTAAGCCAACTCCCAAAAAGCCGGATTTTGAATATTTATAACAGCGCCGGAAAATTCAATTACGTCAGGACCTAAAGTGCATTTTGGAAGACGCAATTAATGAAAGTGAAATTTCAGCGCGGAAAAGCACAAAAAGTGTATATTTAAAAATGTAATATTTAGAAATTTCTTTTTTTTTTGGATTATAATTGCAAAACCTGCACGAAGGCAGTAAATTTATTCAAATAATTAATCCTTAAAATTAGTTAAATTCCAGAAGGGGATTATAATAAAATCTGTTGCAAAATATTTTCAGTTCAAAATTTTAATTATTAATTTCTTAAAGCTTTTTTTATTGCACGCAACTCGATAAATTAAAAGTAACATAAATAACAGATATCTCTATTATCGACATTGAGACTGAACGAGACTTCGAATCGACAGTCCTCAAGAGTAGAGTGACATTGACTTTGGAACGCATCTTTGTACAGATATGTTTCAGAAGGATTCTGAGCCACTAGAATCGTGGTGAAAAATAAGTGTATGTGACAGCTAAAATACTTCAGGGTACAGAGTATGATCTCTGTCCGAGCGCCATAGCTCCTACCTAATAGAAATACATACTCTCTTGACGTGCATTTTCTAAAATTTATTTCGTCTTCTTACAGTAGCACATATGACAGTTAATTTAATAAATTGAAACTTCAATTCTAATCGTATTATTTAAATCATTTTTATACAAACTTTTGAGACTAGTTTAGATGAATTTTAGTTGACAAAGTAGTGCCAAGCTTAAAATGTAAGTTTCGTTTGAAGAGATACTTTTGAAAGGCTGTGATCAGAACGAGAAAAGAGAAGCCCGAGTAAAAGCAATTTCCTTTCTGGCGCTTCGTCTAGGTTTATCACTAAAACAGGAAATCTCACTTTCAAAGGTTCGTCGCCGGGCCTTCCTTTCTTGTCCCCTCGAGTTTTTTTTTCTACGGCGCGATACGTGCAAGTAATCCAGCCGGGCTCCGCCGGCGAGGCACTTGTTTCACGCTTGTTCGTGCAGCGGCAGCCCGAGAGTTTGTCTCGCAATGCTATCGGGCCATCGGACTCAGGTCGCGCGGTTATACCGCTCGCGGTGCGCCGCGTCGATCCCAGAATGCCGTGATTGGCGCGTACGTGAGCTGGATTCTGAGCGAAAGGGCATACGTGCATGCAGCGAGGAGGGGGAGGGATCCCCCAAAGCTGCCGGAGGAAAGGACTGCTAAAGACAGAGCCGTACTTTCAGCGTAGACGGGGAGGCTGCAAAAATCCCAACGATGGGGGATAAGTAATTTGAGAAAAGGCGGATGAAATTCGGGATGCCGTCAAGGGGTTATAAGTGTATATACCCGGTGAATGCTAAAAGAATTAAATGGGATTGTCAAAGCAGAAACTTTGATGTTTCGAGATAACGACGGAGGCGCGAGACTAATTCAAAAATAGGCAAAAATCTGCTAACTTTGTGTTTCAGAAAATTAAGCTGTCAAAACTATAAGTTTAGGAAAATTTGGGAATATCCGTTTAACGAACTGTGGAAATAGTTGTACCAACTATAGACTTTGGCTAAACTTTGCTAAACGTAATATTATTTTTACGCGGGGTATTACTAGAGTACAATGGACTTACTATATGTTTTACAGCAGTTGGCTAGATATGAACGCGCCGACAGTGCTGTAAAAACATTTAATATTCGCCAGTTTCTACGCCTTCATTTTGATACCGGCAACAGCTTGGCTTTTCTTCGTAACGACTATGAAATCGCGATCAAAACTCTCTCGGGGTTCTTCTCCTTGCATACGAAGCTTAAAGCAGCAGTCGTGGAAGCCAATCATTGTTATTAACTGCAGCTTATTTTGTAATTTTCTGGCGAGTAATTACAAATTAAGGTTTATTGTTTCAAGATGAGTAATATAAAAGAACGTGTTTAGTCAATCTTTTAATTACGTATGCTATGTAATGATAATTAATAGAATTCCGGAAAAGCACACGGTCAGTGACAATAAAACGTTTTTATAACTGCACGAATAATAAGTATTACTTATTCGCCGGCAGAAAAATGGCAAAAAGCCAAATTAATATTATACGGTCTAAAGTACATCTCCTGTCCGTTACAACTCGTTTGCGCTCAATAATAAGTCCATTAGCGTAACCAAACAGAATGGAGAATCCATCGATCCCGAGGTTTGCGCATCAAGCCGTATACACAGCCATAGCCGAATGTCACTTAATGCAGGAGAGTAGACGCAGCAGCGGCGGCGGAAGCATCAGCCGCGTTCAACGCAGCGGCAGCGGCGGCTCGAAAGCTGAGAAGCGCGCGATCCATTTTGGGTCCCGCTCGCCATTAGATGGACTGATAAGGTAGATATAGTGCTCTCTAAATCCTAATAGGGGCCGTGCCAGCGAGCCACCGGCCAGTGCATGTGGCATATGCATTACGGGGATCTTGCGTAATTTTCGATCGCACGATACATCCCCGCGCCGCAAGGACGGCCGGCGTACGCAAGCTGCGGACTGCTTCGTGTATAACCCAGATTATGCCAAGTGCCTTCCTTAACAACGTTAGCCTCGTGCGCCTACCTGCCTGTTTGCCTGCCCGCCACGAGGCTCGCCCGCAAACGCTTTTTCCGCTAATTATCTCTGTAGCCGGGGCCGTGCTTCAAAGGCTATTTCGTCAGTGGCCCGGGGGAAAATTTTGAAATCGTCAAACGATAAATTTGCGAAAAATTTTAAATGGCCAGCATTGTACTTTCGCGGTTTTAATGTTGCAAAGAATAAATTAATAGCAGGATGAAACTTTCAAGTGATTATGCACTTTATGGCAGAAACTCTTCAGACAGTAGTGGTGAATTATGTGGCTACTGTAAAACAGGCGGCAACATAAACGGTAAAATCAGGAAAATCTGCCGACGGCATGTCACAACTCGTTGTGTATACTCTCAAATTACCCTCGTACATTAAATGTGCGTAAGCGGACTGTAAAATGCAGCTGAAAAGGACGGGAAATATAAAATAAAATACAATTTTTTTACTATTAATTAAACACTATTAGCTTCAGTGCTGCAAATATTACAACTTGCAGCTTTTTAAATTGAACCCTCGCAATTAAAATGAAAAAAAAATCTAATTTTGAATAAAGCGACATAAAAAGTAAGTCGTCGGTGTTGAGGGTGTGAGGGAAACCTGAGCTCATGAGGGCGAGGAGTCGAAAGGGAAAGCAAAAACGGGCTCAGCATATATGTTATCCGTCATCTCTTATATTTCAATGCAACCTCTAATTTTGCGCTCGGCAAGCGAAAGGTCTCACGGCGATAATACGCACCGAGCCCCGCACAATGACCTCCTCTGGACCGTGTCATTGAGATCGGGTCGCGCGATACCTCGCGGTATGAATTCGGCGCTGCTCAAGGGGCTGCTGCTGCTGCTGCTGCTGCTGCTGCTGCACCGAGGGGGAGAAATAAAGCACGGCGCATACCGTATGCTTCCTTGTATATTGCAGCGTCGATTCTGCTCTCCTGCACAGAGAGAGACCCCCGGATATCGCCGTTCAATCGTTTTTCGCAGATGATTGAACTCGCGGCCCCTCGTTGATCTTATAGCCAGAGTCAACTCGTTCACTGCCGATTAGAGAGCTGCCACTACCCGCATTCCCGCTTTGATAATACTCGCTCTTAGTCCGTAGGTACGAGCGTGTGTGAATCGCTACGGCTATTCGTCAATTTCGTTTTCGCTTCGGCTTTCAGCGCGAATCAATCATGAATCTTTCACTGCTTTCGATGCATTAACTCTTTTCCACGTGTACGGGTCTATTGGATTTTCATTTTTTTATATACTTTTTCGTTCGTTATATACTTTCATTATAACACTTAAATTCGCATTAGTTCATAATGAAACGATAATAATATGTATCTTTCGTTTTTAATCTTTATCCTCTTATGTATTATGAAAGTTGTTCTACAGAAATTGAATATTTAGCTAAATTATGAAAATTTAATAGAAATATTACAGAGAACGAAGAAATGGCAAAAATAAGTTTTATTTAATTAAAAAACTTTGCAAAAAAAGAAATTCAATGAATAGAAACAAGAATAATTAATGGAAGCCGCGTCCCCAAGATCTCATTGCCATAAATTGCAGACTCTCACACACGGAAGAACGGATGGCAAACGAGAAAAACAAAAGGTAGACAAATCCCTGCTCTATAGTCCTCTCGATGCCGGATTACTCGCGCGGACTAATGAGCACAACAAGCGGCAGCCACAAAGGGAAAATATTGCTAATGGTACAATTCGGGTGTGTAGGACAATAAGTTAAGTACCCGCCAGTAACACTCCACCAGACGTCACCAACAGTTCCCGTTCAACGTACTCTTCGCCCCACTCTTCGCCCCCTACTTCTCCCAAACTTCTCCGGATACTTTTTTTCCTAGCAATGCAGGATTATATGACTAGTGGAGCCAAATTAAAAGTGGGTTGCTTTTAATATTGCACAGTTCTCGTTTAAATTTCTAATTTCTCTTTTAATTTGTTAATTGATTTAACTTATTGGTGCGCTGTAAAAGTTTGGTTTTCAATAAAACTAAAGAAAAGTCAATAAACGCTACGCAAATCACAAGAAAAGGACGCTACAGGCATTTTGCGCTTGACAAAAAGTATAATACAATAGGAACAGTCTGCTCGTTATACAACCGATTTTACCGCGCGAATTAAGCTTTTGTCGTATATACAAGAGCGGAAAACAGTATAGAGGATGTAGACGGATTATGAGCTAATATAAACTTATTTAGTCAAAATTGAGGACGAATAAGCCGGAAACTGCATGATTAAATGTATTAATTAATAATGATTCTCTTTTCCACGAATAACCATACATGAGTATTAACAATAACATTTTACACGAGTATTATACAGTAATAGTTAATACATACATGAGTATTAAAACATTATCATGATGTTCAAGTTATAAACTAATTTTGGATTATGATTACATTAATATAGCTTGCACTATTTTCTTTGCAATTTTCAATAATAATTGTATGCCAGTTGTAAACTTTCTTAAAACTCAGATTTAACCTATCCTATCCTATTATAAAAGGGAGTAAGCGATTAGTATCGAATAGAACCAATTCAGAGCGTTATCAAGTAGCTCATTAGTCG
>JAWWEO010000001.1:19490943-19503093 GCA_035582975.1 Ormyrus labotus | reverse complement strand
ATTCTGTTAAATCAATGGTAGTGTCATTGAAGTAATAGAATGTCGGTTAAGTCAACTAAATTTTTTTCTCAGTGCGCTTAAATCTAAATTCATCCGTAATACCCATTTCACGCTACAAAATTATTTAAAAAAAAAACAGATATACAGCTCAAGATTATGCTGGAAACGAACAATAACTTTTGGATTATGCGGATATTACGCATGATACAGATGAGCACTTAGTTGTATCAATAATTATCACGATGTAATAGAAAGCTTCAGATAGGCATGCGTTAAAAAATTATTTAAAAAAACACAGTACAATGCTCAAAATCACAGTACAAGAATACATATAAACACCAGTTTACTTGCATCAATTATCACGCTGAATAGAAAGCTTCAGACAAACATCAATCGACGATACACAGTTGGCCGTAGAAATCGTGATTGATAAACGAAATTCTAATATTAACCGGTGAACTCAATGAGCGATCGAGCGAAACCCAGGATAGTCAAATATGACTTTGCCTTTGAAGCGCATCTGGTATTAATCCATACCTCTGCTGGATGACTCCCTGAGTGCGAGCATTCGAACATAATCAGCTGTAACGCAGGTTTGCGCGAACGTATGAGCGCCTGCACGCGCATTTCCTCGTTGGATTATATTATATTTGCACGGGAGTATACCCCCAGAACATAGGGTTGCGAAGGCGCAATCGGCTCGAGGCTGCTGTAATTATCGAACAGATGGAATTTTGATTTATAGGGTTGCCAAGTCGGCCCAAAGATATGCAGCTCTCTTGCTTTGATCTCAAATTCATTGTCATTGATTAGTAGATAGAGGATGTACAAAATTGTCATAGCGAGTAGAGTTTTCGTGATCGTAAATTACGATTTTGTGATTCCAGATGCGCAAGAACTTACCTTTAAAGCATTTTAATTATATTTAAAGATTAAAATTTTGCCTACTTGGTACACATATAATCCAATAACCTCACACGTGACAAAAGCCAGCGCAGCGAAGCGCCAGGACTTTTAAGCGTTTCCAGGAGTCGAGCTGGGGCATACACGTAAACCTTAAGGAGGCAAGTGGTTTGCGCTCGCCGAATATTATCGTGCTCGAAGGCAGGCGAAGTTTCGCTGGGGGTGGTATGACTCGGCAGTATCTCGTTGCCTATCAGAAACAGTTTGTAACTTGCGCGCGTGGCCTCTTCTCTTCTGGGCGCGTGCTCTCGACCGAGACACACCTGAATTCGTATTAGTACATAAGGAACTTCAGTCTCAGCCGCGGCTGCTGCTTAATTCCTAGCTACCTTGCTTCGAACGTTTTCTGCCTCTTCTCTCCGCTCTTGCCCATAATAAGCGAGTTAATCTCTGGAAAGTTGAGTAATTAGGAGTTAAGCACGAGTGTCTTACTGCACATTTCGCTAATTTCGGTCTAGTTTCTTCGCCGGCTGATTTACGTTGCTCAACATTTTAATGCAAATTACTAATATATACCTACGCTTATATCCGATGATCTGTTTATGTTCGATTTTCAAGCAAGACTGACGTATGCTTAACTGGAAGATAAATTACAGAGTCGGGGAAGTGCAACGCGACGACGGTAGAGTCGCCGATCGATTCTCATTTAGTCAACTTGAGAAGATTATAAATAGATACTTCTCATTCCAAAATCAGTAATTTTGGATATCGATATCAAGGTAGAAGCAAATTAAATAGTTATTAATAAAATGTTTCTTGACTTATTCACCATTAGCCCTATCATTAGTCCAATTCTACAACTGTTTCTTTTCTTTTAAATATTGAATTTATACATTAAATTATCGCTGATTGATCGGCCACAATTTTGTAAATAAACATTGACGAAATTTTTTCGTTTCTGGTCGTTCCTTTTGCAGTAAGGCCACAATTCTTATTTTCATGGTGGAAAATGGCTCTTTTCAGTTTCTACTGGGCCTTGGACGACAAAGTATAACTACTAATTAGATCGAGTAATTTAAAGGCCGCTATTGCTAATGGTCGGAGCGTGCTACGAACACGGGAGCATGAACTTGGAACGTGCCACTGATATCTGGCGCTGATATCTGTTTAATACCGCGCGTCTCCGCGAGAATGGACCTGGCTGTATAATGAAATTTACGTTGGGAATGTTAAATTATAAAATTATCATTCCTTGCGTACTACAGAGTGGAATGATAAGTAAAGCGTTATTGACCCGAAATATAATTAAGGTTATGAAATAATTCTTATAGTCAAAGCAGTATTTGAAGAGCTTCCGTGCAATATCGATTAAGTAATTATACTTCTTTATAAAAAGCTTATTATATTATTTTTCGGTCAATTTTAGTATCTTCTTGTTAATAGAAAATCAATATTTTATAATTAAAAGTAATTATTTAATCAATTAATGTCAACATCACCAAAGGACTACAAGGTAAGGGATGAAAAATTAAAAACAAGCTATCGATCGTATGCTTGAAAGGAACATACAAAATAACTGCAGTTACTACTAGCGCGAATTTCAGTTAAGAGGATTGCTTGAAAATACAAATTCATTTAACTATAAGTTGATGTGGCTGAACTGACCATCAACGAATCAATGGTATCGCGCTCGTGCAAATGCACCACATTCGGTGATCTATCATTTAGAGAATTTAGCTCACAAGGGCCAATATATTATAAAACGGGAACAACTTGTTCTCATCATCTTTATTCACACCGCCCTTTCGCCATTTAACAGCGGAAAGCGTTACGAGTAAGAAAATTTCTGAGGGACAACGGCATTTACGCAGAACGGACTTTTATCTAGCAATGGAATAAGTGAAAAAAATGACCCCTCCAAGGATAAATTCCTATAATTCAAAAAGATTGTTTTTTCTGCAAATTCTGTTTATTCTAATAGATAGTAAATAAACTTCTTTCATAATATATATGCATTAGCAATCATTTCACTTCAGTAGACAATTGTTTAAGCTTTAGTGAAATTATTTTTCAAATTCTGTAATATTAGGAAGATAATTGATTAAAATTATCATAAACTTGTTACATGATTTCTCACTTCGATTTGAATACCACAGTGAATACCTTTCTCTGACTTATTCCTAAGGGAAGAGAATAATGCGATGTTGCCAGTGCAAAGTGGTTTCTAAGATTTCGTGCGAAATTGACAACCAAAGGGAGAATAATTGAATATTTCCCAGGGGAGACGCACGTCATTATTCGTCGCTGGCATACTGCGACTTAGCACAAGAACAATATCTTAAGAAAACAGCTTATATTTTCTGAATTGAACAAAACTCAATTTCGTTCATTAATTTACTTTCTTTGTCAATTATTATATAATTTATTAATTCTACGATTTTTAAATTTGCTTTCAATAGCTATTACGTTTAATATTTAATTTCAAAATTTTACACTTTATTCCCAAATGTCTAAAAATAATTAGGTTTGGTAAAAACTTAATGCTGCAAGATTCTATTTAGGAGTCGATTATCGAGGCGTCAGTCTCATCTCATCCCGCCGCTGTATCCCTGATTTTCTTTTCCTGGCATCTCTGTCTCTAAGCATCGAACACTGAGTCGTGTATGTCCCCGGGCTGAATTCGATAAACAATTTAATTTTCCCATTTCCATTAGAAGGGAATCCTTTTCTCCAATTTCAAACAGACGGAACATCAACGGCAGATGTTTTTTGCATTCTTTCTCTTTTTTACTATTTTCTTTTACCCTCTGTGTGTCACTCGACTTACTTCTCGTATTATTTTCAAAATCTTCGCTTTGATTACTTTATCAGTAGTAAAGCTAAAACTTTTCTGCGTAGGCTAAAAGATTTAGATTTTCTTGTTTTTTTTTCGATAATCAAATATTTATTCTTTTATTGTTTTAAGAAACTGCGGAAAACGCATAAGTGAATTAAAGCAATAAGATAATTTCAAAAAGCACAAAGATCGCCTGGAGTATACTTTAATTCGAATATAAATCACGTAAGTGCTTTCTTTTTCCCCGTCTCTTTTATCAGAAAGCGTGGAAGGGGGTTAAAGTCGCAAGAACCGCTCGCCAAAAACGTGCCGGTGCCGAGTGAACGTGAAACTTATTTTGCCTCTTCTTCCATAGTTGTGTGAGTGGCCCGCGCGTATATGTTCGTATTCAAATGTGCGGGAATCAGTGCGACTTCAAGTCCAGTTTGCATTGCTGACTGCAATGCATTATGTGCATCTCAATCTGATGTGTGTGTGCGTGTGTACATGAGAAAACTTATTCAGTGCGATGAGTTCTTTCACGGATTGGGAAAATTAATCGATATGCAGATGTATAACATAGATTGTAAACACTCTATTAGGTACAGGGATCTTATTGTCGGAAAATTGAAGTTCTGATCGAAGCTAAGTTAATTAAAGTTTTAATTAGAATTAATAAAATAAAGATTTTTTAGAGAAAGGTAAAAGTTAGATTTGGACAAGTAATTAAAAAGTGAGATCTTGTTTTATTTAAGCTCCTCCTTTCGAATTTGCTCCGTGTATGTTTGATAGGGAAATGAAATAAATAACACACACTTGAGAGCTACTAAAAAGTTTATTCACAGTCGATGCACAGAAAATCGAAAGGTGACTAACTCTCAGCGTCGTCGCATAGGCAGAGCGCCTTCAGCCAAGACAAGACATCTTCCTCTTATGTATTAGAAAAAAACCATATATCTACAAAGAAGTGCCCTCGATAACCACCTCCTCGCAATCCCGCGTGGTCTGCTTATTTAGAAAAATCAACTTTTACCTGGCCGATCAAGGACAATGCTCAATCCTATACTTTGGTTGTTCATCATTGGGTCTCACTGAATCCCCAAATCAGTGTATTCTTTAATACCAAAACTAAAGCTACCATTTTTCGAAAAGTTCTCTTTGCGCAATTCGGACTCATCCACCTAGTATAAAAAATCATTATATAACAGGAGTTCACTCCCGCAAGCGGTCGAGTCTGACGAGACTAACTCACGGCGCCACCGCTAGATGGCGACCGCAACTCGCAAGCAAACTAGCTCTTGTAAAGGCATCAGTATGCCGCTTTCGGCCGAGGAAAGGCAGTTCGTTTGGAGATCCGCTCCAGGCGAGTCTTACCTGTTCCCGGGTTGTTGGAAAGTTTTAACGTGTTCATTGAATTAATCTAAATTTGCGCTTTAAAATAAAAACTATGATACCTAATTAAAAGCCAAGTGGTTTACATATAAATCTTAGCGAAATTAGGAGACTTAAAGACAAACATTAGTCGTTTTCGTAAAACTATTCAAACAGAAGGAAGCAACTACGTATGTAAAGTATCACATGCAATGGCACTATAAAATCGGAGATCGCAGACTGATCGAGCACAGTTGTTCCTCCTGCGTCGAAAAACCACCAAGTGTGCAGCAATTTTTTATAAAGTAAATAAAATATTATAATTATAAATAGTGATTGATCTTCTATTTATTATTTACGTCAGTTTAAAAGTGAAATAGTACTTTTTTACATTTTAGAATTTCAGAATATAGAGTAAAAATTTTAATTCGTAAAAATTTTAATTGAAAAATGATTTATATAACAAATAAAATAAATTTAGTTTATATTTGCTATAGATTTACTTACTTAAATCACAGTTTCCACTGAATTTATACATTTTATTTTATTCTATGCATTTTAGGTGTATTGAGAAAAACTTTGAATAGCTCCAAAAGTTTTTGATCCTTGCGATTTCTCACGGCGAAAAAAAACTTATCAGTTAGTCAAATCCTAACAATCAAAATCGTAACGGGATGCACTCCTGATTAAGATGTTACAAAGCGCTTATTAGACTAGATTGCCGGCAAATTATAACTAGAAATGACTGAGCGACAATCAGATTGAACTAGAGAACGGTCAGACGTATTATCGCTGCCGATTAAAACTAGAGCCCTTTGCACGAGGCCAAGGGCAACGCACAAAGACGTCTTATAAACTAGATGATTTAATTACACTAGACGATAAAATAAACAAAATTATAAATAAACACGTTAAACAAATAAAAAAACGCAATACTGATATCGATTCATATTCAAAAATCCGAAACCGTGAGCCTTGACAAAGACTATGTGTGGAAACGTGCGCGTGAATTAACTAACGAACTTTCCGATTGTCCGGTCTAAATAAATGTAATAAACTTTTTGGCAGTCGATGCGCTCGGTCCTCACTATCCCCCCCTTACCCTTCGGCGGTGCGAGCACGGGCTAATGCTACGCGCGATGTTGCCACGCGTCAAAATGTATTTTCCGTTTGAAATTAGACTCGCAATGCGACAGATCTATTACTTGTTACTTAAAAATCCGCTTAAATACCAATTTAACAACTATTGTAAGATTGAAGAGGAAATTCCGTTGAATGAATCGACCTCTTATTTTGAATAAAAATAATTTTATCACAATTCAGCACGTAAAGCAAACTTTCTCAGCGAGGTAACTCTTTCAAACACAACTTTCAAACAAAGTTCGCTAAGCTTAGCAGTACTTCTTTTCGCAAAATCACCATTCTTGACCTTAACGAGATAAGCGCAAAGAGCTGCGAAAGCGCAGAGAGTTACGCCAGCAAAGAAAAGGGCCACGATACCGAGTGCCCAAAGAGTCAAAGATAAAGGACACTTTCATTCTCGTAAGGCCGGCGCCCAGCGGCAGCATCAGCTGAAAGTTTTCAAGCTGCAATAAGTTGCTCCCGCGCTGTATAAGCCGTGGAGCTGCGCCCTTTCTGCGCACCTTCTAATTAATTATCTTTGCATTAATTTAGTACTCGCTGACGGCCCTCGTACAAAGGCGGCAGCTCCGGCGTAAAAGTAATTGCAGCTTGTGTATACGGTGCAGCGGACTTCTTGTGACCCCGTCAAGCGACGCTCTGCAGCCTTCGTAGCAAAGAAGCGCCGTTTAATTCTTCTGCCTGCAATTGAGATGTAGCTGATGATAAATCACGCGAACAAGTTTCGCCTTGTTTTGCAATTTCTTTGAGCACAAAGTTTCGGAGCTTTTAAAGATTGTGTCACTTAAGCGAGCAGCAATTTATTATTAAGGATATTATATTTATAATTAATTTCATAAAGTGAAATTTAAAGCAATTTTAGTTTGAATTTTCATTTGCAAATTCATTAATTTTAATAGTATTATAAACCAATTATTAAAGAAGTGTTTTTTTCATGAATTAAGGGCCTCAAGCCAGTCTTGATAATCAAAAAAGATTTTAACACACTGAAATTGGTTTAAGCAGGCATGTGCGGTTTGTTTATCTGATCCCGTATCAGTCAGCAACGACTAACTTGCGCACATTCTTTTGAAATGCCCGCGTGCGTAACTAATCCACTGATTTGGTAACGAATTAAGAAATAACGTATTCTCCGAGAGAAAAGTGTGCGCGACTCCGCGCCTTCATAAATCAAGCTGTCAACTTCCGCCGTCCTCATCGATCGGCTCAAATTTATCGGACGTCGATAAATTATTCCGAAATAAGGTTTAGTGCGTTTTTCTTGTCACTTCCAATCATTAACATTTAAAATACTAAACTTGTTGCGTGCCTTTTTTACAATTCAGAAATTTACGACAATGAATCAGGATTGTAATGAGTCATTGAGAAAAAAAATTTAATCGACTCGGGTACATCATCCGGTTAAATATGCGCGATTGAATTTTCGGTTGATTTGACAGAATTTCGGCTAAATCGAGCGAAAATTCAATCGCGCATATTTAACGCCGCCATGCAGTTAAGTCAATCAAATTTTTTTTCTCAGCGTGCATGCATTTAAGGTACATACTGCGTAAACCGGTAGTTCGTTTCACATAAAATATTTGATGTAGCAAAGGAGCGCTTGTTACGCGCGCACAGCCCGAGATCGTTACGCTCGAAACGCGATAGCGATCTCTCGAGGTCCTCTACATAAAGAAAAGAACGAATTGAAAAAATGAAAAGAAGAAACGAAAGCAAAAGCTGTCTCGGGCTTCGCTTATTCAGCCGAGTCAGGGCCTGGGAGATTTCTGGAGTGCCGAACGCCGCGCGTTAGCTGTGCATTATGAATGTAGGTACAGCCGAGAATTCGAGAGCGTACAGCTCATATACATTACCCGACAATGGGCCGCGTGTCAAGGAGACCGGCAAAAAACTGCGCGCACAATGCCGCCCTAATTCGGTCCCTTGTCGAACACGCCAAGGTCCAAGAGAGAAAAGGCACGAAGGAGCCCTTCCCCAAAGCTCGAGGACCGTTACGCACGAGCTCGCGCCTCCGGACTCGAGGACGTGGATCGTGAAATTCCTCGGTTGCTGCGCCCGAAAATTACTCCGCGTCCTTTCGGGGCTCGAGGAGTCATTAAGCATTATGCGCCAACCGGATATCGCTTATATAAGGAGCTCGTTTCTTTTGGCGAGCCCAGCTCGCCCTGCTCCAGTGGTTTTACCCTTTGCCGCTTTTTATTTATGTATACACATCGTTTTGGCTTTGCGGAATTTCATTCGATTTAATTTAGTGTCGTTAAAAGTCTAATGAGGGTAGCGATTACTCCTTTTCATTTATTTTTGGGGACTTTATTGTATTTCTTAACTTTAAACGTTGTATTTTTGAATTTTTATAATAATTATCATTTGACTTTTGCGCAGATTTGCTCACATATGCTTTCATATATCGTTACAGACCTTTACCGTTGCGTTATTTCTACATCACTTGACTGTACCCTACGCCAACGTAAATAAGAAAATTTTAATAACTACTAGACTGGAAGAAAAAGTGCACTAATTGAAAATATAAACTTAGACCAGCCGAGCAGCCTTTCCACGAAGATGCGGAGCATAAATTCATTATTCTGATACGCAAGTTATACGGGCAATAGACGGGGAGAGAGATAGCGAGGCCGGGAAACGTTCGTTTCATAGCGAGTTGTCGAGTGCTCTCCCGCGCGGGCAGCAGGATTATAAGCCCTCTTAAAAAAGCCCGGCTTCGTACAGATACGTTCATGCCCCATCGGCGAGACAAGCCCGCGCCCTGACCATCGGACTAGCGCCTGTGCACACACGCGTACACATCATCAGCTTTTAAGCAAATACGAGTGAGAGCGGATCGAGAGGGAGCCTCGCTCGCGGGCAACGACAAATTCTGACGGAGCGCCCTGTGTACACAATAACGGAGCCCCGCGTATATTATACTCCGTGGATGCGCATTAGATTCGAGTATCAAATGAAATTGACTTAAATGGAGCAATCTCGGGTAATCAGTCTTGGGGGCCGTGGAACGCTCGGGATTGCATTAGGCTGTAATTTCCGAGGCAGCGCGCGACGCTCCACCCGCCTCGGCGCACACCCCCGACTTCTGCGAAGGAGGCGCGCGCTCTAATTTCGTTATACGCGGGCGCGGAAAGAAGTGAAGTCGCACGGAGCACGAGAGCTCGCTGGGGGTTCGGCGTTCTTGTCCGCGGGGGGGCTGCAGGTAAACTTTACAATTTGCGATGCGGGGCTAAGGCATGATATATACGTAAAGTAGCGAACAATTAACTTGTTGATATGACTGTCGTTTCTTATGCAGAAATTCAACGTACAATAAAGTTATATTAGTATTAAAATTAAATAAGAATTTCTGAAAAAAAAACATTATTTTACACTGCAATTTTAGATTAAAATTTCAGAGAAAGAATCAAGTCAAGGTAAAAGATCACGCTAAGAGTCCGCTAGAGCTCTGTCTCGTCTCCTCGACTTTCTTTTGAGGACACGTAGAAAACATCGCAAACAAGCAATCCATCCGCCTCCCTCGTTCTCTTCCCCGCTGTCTCGCCTCCAGTCGCGCGCTCAACCGTCGCCCTCGACGAAGGCCGCTCCCGCAGACACGATGGAAAATTAGTGGCCGAGAAAATCGATTTCGAATTTGGGAAAGGGCTTAGCGCCTTTAATTTGCGAGAGATGCGAGATGGGACCGTGGCAGCGAGAGAATCGATCGGGCGCCCAAAGGTCACAGGCATCTTCGGCTTGCCGAAAGCAAGCCCCGGCCTTTGGTTTAATTTTAGATTCATTTCGATTGCTTGGGATTTTCAGCTGCTCACGGCGCCGATGCGACGTGAATCTTAATTTGGACATTATTGAATCGCACTGCTGGAGTTGACGATTGATGATTTAAATTCTTAAACCATTAGACGAGGGCATTGAAAAATTGTTTCAACGAAGGCGTTAACAAATGTTTAATTTAAATATTTGCCTTTGAATGCTTGAAATAAAAAAATAACACTTATTATATCTTGGAAGTTTGATAAATTAGGAGCACTTCTGTCTTACCCATACATCTATTTGAAAATTGACAAAATAAATGGAAATTCCCCTTTGAAGAAGCGCAAAGCAATGGGCCAAAGAAGGCCTGAAACGAAGGAAAAATGGCGAGACGCATAATCATGAATTTTTGAGAGACGGCGCGTGGCTGGTTCACCTCGAGCAAAAAGAGCAGCAACAGAGCGCGCAGCACCCTCTTATAATTGAATGTAAATATGATCAGAACTCTGCTGAAAGTTGTTGAAATATAAATGACCGAAGTGAGTTCAACTTGCCATCTCCAGCTCTCGCTCCTTCTTTATCTCCTAGCTCCATCTTTCTCCGAGTTGGGGCCACTGCACAGGGCTGCTGCTGCTGCTGCTGCTGTTGGAAAGTGCGCTTTAAGCGAGCTCAGTTCCTTCATGCAAATTGCATTAAACGTTTCTCTCGCTTTCGCTGGCGATCTCATTTTAATTAGACTCCGTGCACTTGATGCTCTATCCGAAAGTATACCGGCGGTTCGCGAACAACGCCAAAAGCGGCAACGAATGAATGCCTTTTATATATAAAGTACCTGCTTCTTTTACAAGTTATCGAGAGCAAGTTTTGAATTTTAATGAAGTTTAATGATGTCATTTCCAAAAAAGCGCGTTTATTTTACTGGTTCAAAGTAAGGAACAGAAATTTAATTTTTTAAAGAAAGTGTCAAATCAAAATAGGCTTTTAAAAATTCGGATCGTTAATTAATACAAGTAAAATTTAAATTAAAAGTAACGTACCAAGTTCACATATTTATTCTAATTCTTTTTATCACGATTAGGTAAAAGTGTTTTGACCAGCTCGAGCTTCCACTCGCAGAGAAAGCCTAGAATCCACAAAGTCAACTAATCAATCAAATTTAAAATTGACAAATAAAATCCATTAAACGAAAACGATATATTTTCCGCCCCTCTGATGCAAGAACGACGGCCGTGGATTGAAGTAGACGCGCAAGCAGCAATAGATTCACCTAAATCGCATTAGCATATAATCCTAAGCAAACACAGAGAGCGGCGAATTTCGCGAGTTTCAGGCAGGACCGCAGCTAATACGCATTACCCAGTCTCCTATTTCGGATACATCAGTCGCGGAAGAGAAAATCTCTCACTCGCGGGCCTCCTGCGTATTCCTCGGGGGTGAAGGCGACACGGCAAAGAGCGCCGGCCCATCGAAGTCATCCGCCTGTTTGCTCCCTTAGTAAACAAGGGAGACCAAAGCGAGAGAGAGAGAGAGAGAATGAGAGGCGCGGGAGTAAGACCGGAAATAGAGACAGTCAGAATGTCTTGACGCAGTCCTGAATAATGCATCGTCCTGCCGAGAGAAAATTGAATAGCCAACTCCTCTTTCAATCCGGTGTATAGGTGGGAAGTTTGCAAAGAGAGACAGAGCGGTTGATCTTTTCTTTCTTCGTTTCCTCCCGCTTTCGTACCCTTCTTTTTCGACCGAAGATGCGTACAGTCTTGCCTGGACTTTGGCGACAAAGAAACCTATTGCCAAAATATCAAAGTGTTTGTTTCACTGCTACTGTTTTACGATTCTCTTTGGGACACTTTCTTCAGCGTTATCCCCTTTTGCCGTTTTTTTACTGTTTCCACGTTTTTCCTAGTCATTTTTGGTGGTGAGTAATAAATATTTTCTTTTGATGGCAGAATATATATAGTGTTAAAAATCATTAAATTTTTTACTTGACTGTATTGCACATCAGAAATTATTTTAATTCACAATGAAATGCAAAGGATAATTAGGTTTAATTAATTAACGAGTTTAATCCATGTGTTAGCATAAACTTGAATTATTAAGGTAGCTCTATAGTTTTTTGATTTATCTAAGACCATGTTAAAAACTAGTTAAAAATACTCATTAGAACTTAC
>JAWWEO010000001.1:19457155-19482103 GCA_035582975.1 Ormyrus labotus | reverse complement strand
AGACTGAAGTGTAATAAAAATATGTGAGGTTATGTTCAAACTAGAAAATGCTCGAAAACCATTTGAAAAATCGTTTATATTAATATACGAAAAATGGCCATTTTTTATGGCCATTTTATAGATTGAAAATTCTACCAGGGATGAGTGTAGATTTAAAAAGCCGCAGCAGGGAGGTACAATTATTATATTTAAAACCCCAAAGATATATCAGCGCGACATATTCTTAAATAAGCGTTTCCAAGATCAAAGAAACAGGAATGTTATGTTGTCTCGGAGTGCAAGCAATGAAAAGAAACGGGGTATTAGGTTATAAAAGAAATAAGAGCCAAGGAAATACAGAACTGAACTCTATTTTCCCTATGTTCCTATATTTTTTTAAGGTATTTCTTGAGATGCTTTACATTGATGTGAACAAGCATATCATATTTCTAAAAAAGATTTTTAAAAAAGCATGTTTTTTAATAATTTTATTATTCATTATACATTAGTAGTGAATTTGTATTTATTATTTATAAATTTTCCTTGTGCGCTTCGTAAATTTTTAACATAATTAAAATTCTCGCATAATTGACGTGCAGAATTAAATTTTTTGTCTGTAAATGAACTAATAAAAATCTTAATTTAACTTTTTAAAACATTTTTAAGTGCCTGCATGCAAAAGTAGTAGAATGTAATTACTGCAACGCCTGAAACCTCCTTTATAATAACTCATTTTCAAAGTAAAATAACGTTTATTAAGCGGTTTATATCATGTTTATTAACTCTAACTACACGTAACAATGTACTAATAAGATGAAAGATAGTATATGTTTTAAAAATGTATAATCCTAATTTAAAAATTCCATTTTCACATTTTAATAAGAGCTTTGTTGGGAAAAAAGCACAGATTAATTTTTTTTTATAATTTAACTATGTTTAACTTTGCATTGAAAAAAATAATTAAAATTAAATGATATAAAGCAGCTGAAGAGGGCCAGAAATGAATCGGAAGCCTTGCATCCGCTTAGCCGAATCTTTTGCAGCCAGAGGAGACGGAATCATTTTAATTGCATTCAAGTTAGATGAGCATCTTTCCTCCTTTCCGCCTTTCTTTGTTGCTAAAATTTTAATTACGGAGAAGTTTCTTTTTTTGCGAGTTGGCGGGGGGTATATCGACTGCATTCTCTCTTGTCTGCATGTACACGGGGGTGCCCGCGGCTCTCAGCCATTACGCGCAACGTCGTCGCAGACAAAGGGGGGTGAGAATAAAAACGCGACAGCGGGGAAAGCGAACGGATATTTATCGCGATCCGGCTTTTGGAGTGTCATGTGAATCCATTAAAAATGATTTTGACGTTTGTGCGACGTCGTTGACAGTGAATACTTAAGTACTGAATCGATAATGTACCACTATGAAAGCTTTTAAAATAGTGCAAATCTGTATTAAAAAAAAAGTTTATGTATTAAAACTTGTAGACAAGCGTGCATATTTAATTTCAAGATTTAAAATTAATTTTTATGTTCTTTTATAAATATCGTATTTATATAAATATTTTTGCTGTATTTTGAAATCATAGCGATTTATAATTTTTCATGAAATTTCTCATAATTTTTAACGAACCCGATTTTTGCGTGCACACCAAGAGAAAAAGAGCGAGGCGGGTTAAAGAAGAATAGTTCTCTCTCCCATCCTCTCGCTCGCGTCGACCGCGAAAGCGCCTTTGTGAATCCCATAGCAAGAACGTTTGCGCAGGATTTATTAGGCATGCTCTACTATAGTTTGTTTTCGACTGATGCTACGGATAAAGGCAGACATAGAGAGACGCCGCGCGCCGGGAAGAGACGGAGCATCGTAACGATATGAGGGAAAAGGAGGAAGAGCTGCGAGTTATGACGGAAAGGAGTCTGCTATGAAAGTGCCGGACCACCTACATCGACGATCTTGACAAGTTTCTCTGTGTATACTATATCGTTTTACGAAGTTGCACTATTTTCCTCAGCTTTTGTACTTATCTTATCCATTCGCGCACATGCTGCTTTTCACTGCTAAAAGATAACTGTATAATGTCGTAGGAAAATCTGTTTGATAATATTTTATCTGTTAAGACAATATTGTATTCAAAAATATATTAATAATTCCATTCATATAGATTTATTTTTAAATAATTTTAATTTTGTTAAAACTTGTTACTTAAAAAATATATAACAAACTAGAATGCCGTTTTTCCTATTTAAAAAAGTTAGCAAAAATGAAATATTTACCACTGTCGTTAAATTTAAAAAATACATTCCCATTTGCATCGACATCTTTTATTTTTTATATGAAAACAGATACCCTTTCACGATATTAAAATTTTCAATTTTAGTAAACTCAGTATCTAATGTATGCTTTCTAGGCGTCACGATGCTCGCGCAGCTCCTAAAAATTGAATTTCTATGTAATTATCACTTGAAAACGTAGTATAATGGATTGACGTTGAAATAATTTTCCCCTTTAAACACGTGTAGGAGCTGTTGGCTTACTTGAACGACTTGCATAGATAAGTTAATTTCATATCAATTTCCAATTCAATGAACTGCTTTAAGCTTTTAAATTTTTCGTTTAATGAGAAAACTGTAATTTCTTGTCACGAATTCCCCCCTTCGCAAAGAAGTAGTATAGATTTATTAATTTTTATTTTCCAACCGTGTTTCTTTAAACCGTATAATTCGTCAGACATAAAGTCAGTTTAATTAATATTACTTTGAGACTTTGTATAGAAAATTAAGATAATACTATATTTCTGAATACTTAACTGAGTTCCGAATAAGTAGCCAAGTTTGAACATAAATACTGTAAAAAGGCTGGATTACCGAATTTCCTATTGAATTTCTTTTTTTTTCAGGAAAATGGGATTAATAACTTATTAATTAATAAACTTTTTCCACTAATTGAGCATGAAAACGGTCAGTTTCAGCGGTGCGTCGATATCAGCCAAGCCCGAGAAAGCAACAAATTCACCTGGTTCACCGGTGCTTGCTTTAGCACAGACACTGATTTGGCGACGGTTATCGGGCAATTCGCAAGCTGGCGAGCGCGATAGTCTGCCGGCGATAGAACCGGCAACGCGCAGGTAATAGAAACAGGAGGCGTTAAGGCCGTTAACGATTCCTTGTTATTGCCGGCGCGCGCGTACTGCTATATCGGCGACGCACTTAGGGTTACGAGCTCGCGAAATTAGACGCGCCTATGGAGAATCGAGCGGAGAGAGAGAAGCCTTTGGTGATTCATGCCGCGAGGACGCAGAAAAACAAATTGGACGAGCGCTTGATTTACGGCAGTTCGGGGGCGCGACCTTTTTTTCATTCGCCCGTCTGCGTTTATGGAAAGCGAGCCGCGACTCGAATTAATAGGAAAATTAATAGAATGTCGCCGCAACCCACGCGACAGGCCGGCCCTTTTCCTCCGAGCGGCGCCGTCGACGTTTTACGAGCTGAGATGTACGCCTTTTTTGCTCGTTCACTCGCGGGGAGAGATTAGCCTTTTAATTTATTAGGCAAGCAGGATTGAGCTTTTATTGGCATACGGAGTACTCGGCAAATCGTGTAGCTTTTCTATAAAATAAACCATTTACTTCCTACGAGTATTAATTGTTTTTCTTACATATCTAAATCTAAATATTATTTTATCGTCTACCAAGTTAATTTTAGCGCAATATTATATTCACGCTGGATTAAACAGCTAGATTAAATTTAGCAAACGAAAGCTCCGTTTTGATGTAGTTAAGTAATTAAGTTGCCTTCGAAAGCGAGTCAGATGAAATAGACCACGTTATTCGTAACGCGGTCTGTTCCCACTGTTCGCAGGCACTTTTAATCCGAGGTTAAAGCAATTATACTATTGTGATATAAAAGGCGCTTCAATCACGATTGTCAATTCCGTCAGTCAGAATGCAGTGACACTGATTGAATTGTCGGCGGAAATCTCCCGATTTATCCGAGGAATGATATCCCATCTTCTTGCGGTCGCGTCGCGACGCGCGTGCTCATTCCCTCTCCCCTCGGCAGTGTCTTTTTATTTGCCCCTCATCTTTTACTTTATTTGTCATCGACTTTTCCTCCGCCGGCGGATACCAATATTCTCTTTGTCTTGCCCTCGCGGTTATTCAATCCTTCCTCCCCCTGATGCAAGTCGACGTTTACTTGGTTGATTGATGCGCCGGATGATGGGGCCTGTGTTACGAAAAAGCATCGTCTCTCTCTCTCTCTCTCTCTCTCTCCTGGCGGCATGCTAAAACTTAGGCGCTGCCTCGAACGTATGCGAAGAGCTTGCCGTTTATGGACGAGAATCGCTGCTCTGCAGGCAGATGACGGGGATGACCGATGATCGATTCGATCGCAAGGCGCATCTCGATGTTTGCCGATATGCTCGTCGTGCAAACTGCAGTGTTTGGCTTCTGGGCCACGTGGATGGAAAAATTTTATCAGCTTATTTATTACATTGTAGATTTAATGTACAAATAAATTAAGATTTATCTAGTTAATTTTAAAATGAAACGATCGATAATCAATTACTTTTACTCATGTCTTAATTTTACGTATCAAAAGTTTGGCACAAAAAGTTAATGAACTGGTGTCATATTAGTAAAAAACTTTCTGTTAGGAGAATCTGAAGAATTTTCATAGATTTTCTAACTTGATTAGTGAATTAATCTCTCAGAAAATTACAGCGGTCACTTGCTTAACAAGTTTACTATATACCTATTCCGTCTTCTAACGACTTAGCGAGCTTTCAATATTGCACGGAACTCTGAACTCCCAGACCCTGCCGACAAATTCCTCTTGACAATTCCACCGCTTCTACGCTCTTAAAAATGATTAAAAAGTTAAATAACCAAGGACGTGATTCAGAGTCGTTTTTCAGCGCTCCGACGGGCCATTCAATGCGTATAACGTACAAGAGGAACGCGAGAATCGTCGCTGCGAAAATGAGCGATGATCGATCGGATCGCAATGCGTGTATATCTCGCTGTTTGCCGATGTACTCGCCGCCCTGTTTGACTTCCGCGCGCGGCGTGCCTCTCGGCACACGGCAGGGTGAAACCGAACGAAACGATATCGCTTGGACGGCGCGCAAAGCGCCGGCTTTCGACGTTGGAGCGCACTAATTGAATAAACTGCTGCGAGCCTTCGGCCCTTCAAGCTTTTCAACGATTGAAAACGATCCGTGATTGATTGTAATTTATTATGATTTTATACGGGTATAAAAGTATTAAACTTAACATAAAAAAGTAAACTTTCAATTGCAACGATTACTCGAAAACTTAATAATATACTTTGGAAAATGATGCATATAAGTTTTAATAGAGTTTCATTGAATTTATAACCTCCGAGCCTCGTTACTTTTTGATTAACAATTATTTAAAAAATCATTAGCAGGGAAGCAATTAAACTACATTTAATAAAGCGAAAGATCGAATTTATCGGGGGCCCGGCTGCACAGCTTATGCATAATTATTAGGAGCTTGCTATTCGCCGACAAATCGATCCATAAACTTGAGCTACGGATACCGCGTAATTCAACGCTCCGGGCTCTAATGACTAGTCGGCTATCGCCTCATTATCTAAAACGCGTCTCGCAAAAAAGGAAGCAGAGGGCCAAGAAGCAGCAGCAGCAGCAGGCCAGTTGCATCGGGCAGTTGTATATGCGCTCGCTCGTGCCGTATGATCGATGGCGCATTACCTCGAGCTCTGCTCCTGTAACGAAGACGTAATATATAATCCTATCGGGGAGCACACGCTGCGCCTGCACGCTGCGCCTGCACGTGCGAGCGCATATCTCGGCGCGTTATCCATCCTTGGTATCCTAAGGAGCGCGCGCGAGAGACGGTTTTCCGGGCGCGCACCGAGCCAAGCACATAATATCGCTAGGTGGGCGTACTGGATGCTTAACGTTATTACACATTGCTTACAGTTCATATATCATGCATTATGTATCGCGCTACAAATTTACAGCCTAACGAGGGAGGCGCGAGCACGGCGATTTAAAAGCCAGCCGAGATACCGCCGCGAAAAAGAAGGAAAGCAAGCCTCTTGGCTTTGCCTTTCAAACATAAGAAACTTTAGCCGCAATAATGCCGCTAATGCTTCTAGAGGCTGCTTATTTATTGGTCCGATGAAAGGCTACTTAGTTTAGAATTACCTGAGTTTCTGCGTTTCTTTTATGCTGCAAGTGCTGCGTAAAGGGTAGAATTTATTTATTAAGTAAGGCCACATTAAGAACGAGACCTTCTTTCTTTTATTAGTATTTTCAGTATTTCACATAAATTGCTGACTAATTTATTTATATATTTATATATTTTTTTTCGAAAATAAAAGTAATTATTAACGATATTGGTTCTCCTTTCATTTACATTTTAATGCTTCATTACATTAATGGTAAAGTAATTAAACAATGCATCAATACGGAGAGGGTATTATGCGGAAGTAATTAATTAGGTGTAAAGGGTATTATCGAAATTTATATTAATAAACGGTAATAATCCATATTTAATTAATTTCCGAAGCTCCTTAAGTTTACCCGCTATAATTATTGTGATACATAAAAGGCGCTTCAATCCCACTAGAATGTATTGTCCGACTTTTGATTTGCAAACTCATTAGCAGAAAATAAATTTCCATCATGTTTTAATAATCGAACCGATGCAAAAACGAGGCGAAGACGAGGCATGGATCATAAATATTGTAAAAAGCACGAAGAATAGCTTTAATTAAAAATAATGCCGATAATTGAAAGTTGTACGATTCGCGACCATAAATTATCCCGGTCATTTACACCGTAACGCATAATCAGGAGTCGAAAGAGAAAAGAATAATCAGACAAGGGCAATTATCGAGTCGGCATTGTGGCGAGCAAGATGTTCATAACAAAATCCGAGCGTACAAACGACTGGCCATTAGCCCGCCAGTCGCTTAGCACCGTTTACGAGGAGCCACTTTATCCCGCTCTCTCCTTCCTGGCCCCTCATCCGCATTAAACGCCAGGCGAGAAGTGCTAATGAGACCGTCTGAAAGTTGCTCGGCGACACCGAAAACTCGTAAAGTTCGCGGGTCGCGCACACCAGACGCACACCGCCGCGCGAATTTCGACGTCCTCACCGGCTTCTTTGCTTAATCGCGCCCGAAGGATAAAATAGAGATAGAATCTTGGCCGAGTCTATCGCACGGCTCGATCGACTTTACGGCTTGACATTACGTGGGTGCACGCGATCTTTCCCGCTTTTCACTGCGGACCGGCTTCGCCCTCATGAATTGTTGATTGGTCGATCAAGTTTTACGGTTTTAAATTAAAGGAGCTGGCGCTCCTTTCCTGCCGGGTATTATGTTTTTCAAACATTCTTTGCGTCCAGGCGAATTCGTTTTATTATAGCATGCATAATTGGATCTGCGGTTAATTATGTAAGCGTCATTTGTATTCAATGCCGGCGAAATTTTTACGTGTTCATTTTATTCAGAAAAATACGTATGATACAGGTCCAAGTTTCATTCGGATATATACTTTTAAACTTCAGAATAATTACCTAGATGTCGATAAAAGCGTACGACGAAAATATTTTGTACGATTCCATAATAATATAAATCATCAATAAAAAAAAAATGCAGGAAATTTGCAAGTCTACTTTCTAAATGTCCAAAGTTACAATTTCAGTATTTATTTTATACGACAAATAATAAACTGCAGTAGGAAATAGTTTTTAAGGAATAAAGTGAGTTTAAATACAGTCTCTTGATCTTTATATGAAATTTTATCGTTGACTGTTATCTGTGGATTTCCATCACTGATAGTTTTTTTTAGTGAAGAACAATATATAAAGCAGATAATTTGAGAAAGTTTGAGAAATTAAAAACAATTTCGGTTTGAATGCAGCAGATAATAGCTTATTACTAGTAGTCATTTAGATTCGGTGCGCCTGATCACTGCAACCCTCCATACAGAGAATGCAGCGATTTCATGGAAATTATTGATTCTAGTCGTATTGTGTACATATATAGTTGCTCGTAGCCATTACTTTGAATGATTTAGTATGCACTGTACTTACTGATATTAGAAGCTTTGCGACTGTCAAGATATTATTAATAGTATATTATATTACTTGCAAAGATGGAATTTTTTCTTTTTTTTTTTTGTAAGTTAAAAAAATATTAAAATTTTAACCGAAAAGTTCTTATCCAAACACAGGGACTAAAAACTGTCCAATCTAAAATTTCAAATCGTTCAGGGCTTTGGTAAAAAAATTAATTTAACAAAATAAAAATGTCCAACGTAATACTCCTGTTTCTCAAAGCTCTGTTTGCCGATGTTTAATAAGCAACATTTTGACGACAATACTACCGTTATAAAACAGAGAAGAAAACGTAAACGCAAACCGCCGACTCGAAATTAATATTATAATGCGCAGGGCAGGCCGGAGCAGAAGCGAAGTACCGGAGGGATTAAGCTGTTAGCAATACGCATGTAGAAACGCCGGCGGAGCCTCGGGCCATCCGCGGCTGCAGTCTCTTTATCAAAGAAACGCAGAGAGCTCCGGTTTGTTTGCATTTCGCGACAGAGCGCTGATGTCTCTGTCTATCCCTTTCTCCGCTCCGGAGCGCGCCTCGCACGAGGGATGCAGCGAACAAGCCGCAAGCCGTGTACCGCTCCGGGCTCTGCGCTCATCCGACGGCAACGTCGAGTTCCGCGCGAGCTGCGGAAGCTCGGTGCAGTGTGCTTTTTTGTTTCCAAGGGCTCGGCTAATCAGCGCTCGGAGCTAAAGCAGTCGATGCCGCCGTTACGGCGTACCGTGACTTATTAAATCGACGGACATTATGCGTACGCGAGCTATATTCCTCGCAAATCAACTGACGTGATACGTGCTCGTGGCGCGGAATCAATCTTTCGAAAAGGAAAGAGTTGTCCTCGACGTTTTCATTAGGAGAACCTGTTTTATGCGGCTCACTTGAATCTGTTCTGTGGATAATAACGTTATTTCAGAAATGCTTTATTGAATCTTTCTCGAGACGAGAAAGTTCTTAGCATACCTGAACTGACGGGGAAAAAACCGGCGGCGAGCTAAATTAAAGTAAAGAAATAAAATATGCGCCGTTTCGCTTCACTTTAATTTACTTCCCGCTGTCTTCTTTCCCAATTTCATCATCGACCTTGGCTTTGCGGCGCAACCTTTTTTTTTCTTTTTCGCGGAGGCTCGTCAGCCTACGAAGCAATCTCCCGAGCATGTTGGCCAGTTTCTCGCGAACACGGCGGTCTGAGACGAAAGAGCAGCCTTGTGTTTTGTCTGTACAAACTTGAGCTTTCTCGCGAGCGTATCCCTTTCCCTTCTCGGAGCGCCGAGGGAAACGAGGATCGGGGCGTTTTATTTAATTAAGCGGCAGTCCCTGCTACGGCAACCCTTTCCCTCTGTCTCGTTCATAGTCGTCGCGTCGTATACGTACATCGGCCGTGTTTATGTCCCTGGAGAATCCCAGGGGGGGTTATACCTGCCTCCTGGCCTTAGACTACCAGAGGAGAATTCTCTATCCTCCTCCTTACGTGGAAGGAATTAGTGTTCGGTGCAATGTAGCGCTCGCCAAGCTCCGGCGAAGGGGAGCGATAAAAATTTCGCGGGTACTTCAGAGTGATGAACTGCTTTTAATTCGAGAAAACGGCGGATGTTGCTAAAGTAGAGCTTTTGAACCTTGTTTCAGTTCGAATAGAGGATGTCCTTCCTATTGGATTTATGGTGTAGTCAATAGCAACATTTAAACATTTACATTGCGAATACAAATAAATGTACCTACTGCAGAGATTGAACGTAAATTGATTTGCTATTAACGTTTAAATTAAATTTCTGTAATCTACATCGTATATTTAGAAACGCGAAAATGTTTAATTACACGAGGAAGTTTTTTTTTTTATTAGAGCTTTTGAAACCTCGTGAGGTTTATTTAGCTTTACTTTATTAAAATATCATTTTAAATACATGTGAGATAGTTACAAAATATTTTACATTGATGTTGTTAGATACGCAAGTTACATTTTTCAAAAAAGTTAAGCGGGTATTTGGAGGCTTTGATGTTGGGTTCTGTAACGAGAATTTCGGTATTTAATGGTAACTGTAGTCCGAGCTTTTGCAAACAAGAAATCATTTTTGACTTTTCCCTATCGTATAAATTACATTGCCACAAGACGTGGTTAATGTCTTCAAGTTCGCTTCCACATTTACATTCCTTGGTATTAACTAATATATTTATTCAAAAGAGAGAAGCTGCGAGATTGTAGTAGTTTGATCTGATTCGATTGAGGGTTACAATAAATTCCCCGGGAAGATTTTTTTTGCGATACCATGGTTGCTTATGGTTTTGATAACAGGTTTTAAAATACAGTTTGCCTTTCGTGAGGAAAATTTCTCTAGTAGTTTAATTCTTGCGTTTTATCATTATACTAGGAAGTAAATAATCAAACACACACTGCAGTACGATAGACTGTTTCTACTAGCATATTATTTATGTATTAAAGTTATGTATTAAAGAAATGTCATTAAATGCGTAAGATATTTTTATCGAGCGTCGATTCTTAGTTTTCGGAAGTGTCTATCGAGCCGAAGGCTCGAAGGGCCTAACTAACCAAGATTCGCATTAATGAAATCCTTTGAAATCCTTTGGCGCCAAAGGAGCAAGGACGAAGCACGCATTGGAGAGCAAACCGTTCCCTCGAGGCCGAGCATCGGCACACGCACTCCAGGACGACGAGACACGTCGATCTCCCGGGTGTCAAGTGATTCACCTCAGAATTGCCAGTCACGTTTTCAGTCTCCCTCGGCGCGTGATTGTTTCGAGCGGTTCCGGCGCGGCTGACTCTCGGCGCGCAGGCGCGAGGCAGCTCGATATTTTTGGAAATTCAAATTGGGAGGTATCGAACTTCTCTCCGCTCTCTTTGATGCCCCCGGTAAGTGGATGGAAATCTGAGAGCGATCGGATAGAGAAATATCAGAATCGAAAACTATGACTTGAATTCGAATGAATATAGGAATCGGAGACTTGTAATATCCTTAGGCATCTTGCTTTCAAAGCCTTACCCAATTAGACGTGCTTCTCCGGGACCGTAATTCAAGTACAAAATTATACGACGTGAAAGGCTTAATTCAATATCGAACAACTTGAAATTAATTTCGGATCTTGATATAATAGCTTATACTATGTTTCGATATTATTAGTTTCAAAGTTTATATCAAACTGATATTTTGACCTATTTGCGGCTGCTTGCAGATTACGAATTAAAACGTTACCCGAAAATTACCTGATTTACTAGGAAAGATTTAATTAGATTTGAATTTAGTAAAATTCAAGTAAACGCTGGCAGTCGAGAATTCAGTGACTAAGGGAAGCTCGCGACTTGTCATCCAGCCGATTCTACATTCTTTCCGGCTCTCTCGCGCGGTCTAGATTGAGAGAGTCCCCGATAAAGGCCGGACAACCATCAACGACAGCCACTTGATGGATGCTAATGGATCATTACCGCTAATGTAATGATGATTGAGAGGATGTCGTCCAACGCTCGATTGATAGCGGATATGCCGACGCGAAGGGAAGAAATTCCGTCGAATCGTCGCTGCCCTCGAGTTTCCACGTCAATTGTTCGGCCCTCTCGCGAGCGTCGCTGTCTGCGCATGTGCATAACGCAGATACGAGACTTTGTCCGTGTAAACTCTGGGTGGACTGCTACTTCGTCACGAGAACTTTATCTTTCATTTTACTGCCAACCACTATCTTTTTTTTAATGAATTACTCTTCTACAATTTTTTTACAGGTTAGATATAAAATCTACTATTTTTAGAATAATCTTTACAATTTATTCATAAAATAAAAATATAGTCTCGCAATTATTGGAAAAAATACAGACAGGTGGCAAATTCTCCGCATCAAGATAAAATGACAGGAGCTATAGATATAATATTTTTTTCCATCCGCATTTGATGAGAATTCCATCAGCGATGTGTACGGCCGAGTCAAAAAGGATCATAAGCCGCTTACCACTGCGTTGTACCGCCGTGCAATGGGCGCGTAGACTACGACGGTCAACTAAGGGCATTACTAGAGCTTTGCCGTCACATTTATGAATAAAGGATAAAATTTTTTAATAGTTTAAAAGATCGCTTTGAAGTTCACAAAAAGTGCAATTACGTTTTATAACAAATTGGTATATACTGAAAAGCACTTTGAGTAATGAGACTTTTAAATGCAAGAACGAGTTTTATTTTAGCCAGTATAAATACAGCCCGTTTTTAAACCATTTGGACTGACATTTCGTTGACTAAAAATGTTATTATTATCTTGTATAAAATATGTAAAATTGTAACTAGCACTAAAAGCAATTTTTTTTAGATTAAATTATTTTATAAAATGCTCTAAATAAATTGATAATGCAAAGGGAATATTTTTCATTAAAATAGTAAAAAAGTATTAGTCCTGAAGAAAATAAAACTGTTAAATGTGGTCAGTGGCAAAATTTTGAAGGCATAGCCACAGCAATGCGAGTTATCCTAAGCTTAGACAAACTTTGTTACTAAGTCAATATTATCTTTTGCCTTTCTGCACTGTATCATCTTGCAGTATTTTTACATGTCCATTTTCTACACTTTTTGTATTCTAACTTGGCCTTTTATTTGTTATTTCAGTCAGAAATTTTGCTAAATTCATTAATATTACTATCATTTTCTTCAACTTAATTTACTAGATGCCAAGATTTAACACTGACACTCGTTCTACTTACAGGCGTCGAATAAGTACTATAATTTCAAGAGACGGTTAAAACAGGAAATGATCCACAGTAAAATGATAAAATAATTTTTATTATATCACATGAAAGCGTCTGAAATAACTTTTATTTAAATAAATTTAAATTTCTTCTTTTCATTTCTTGGAATGCTGGTTTCCGTTGGTTTGTTGGTAAATTCAAATTCTAGGAAAGCACGGACCGAGTAATTTGTGGCGTTGATTTTTATAAAAAGGAAGAACGAGTTTATCTTTTTACATTCATATTTGAACAAAAAGATTAAATTAAAATATACAATTGCTCTCTGCTTTATTTCAACGAACAAAAAAATGAATATGCAGAATTTTTTTAAAATCTTTTAAAAAATTTTTAAAAAATTCTGCGTATTCTATTATAAACTTATAAACAGAAATGTTATAAAAAAAACTGTATACATAAGCGAGGATCTCATTGGCATTCTATTATCAAAAAATTTTGCATACAGATTTTTATCAGTTTAATTTGCGAAAGTATACATTGCACCATCCTTTTTTCACGCCTCGCTAGCCTCATGCATATACCGCGCGGAGCCACTTCATTTTACGATTATACGTTACACTTGCATTTTTTGCAGGCCAATCTTTTCTTAAGCTTTTTTAAAGTTTCTCGCAGCACCGTCCTTTTCTATTTCTACTTCGTGAAAATAGAATGGGCCGGCAGTAAGGAAAACGAGTCGATGATTTTTCTCTTTATCGCGGGAAAACAAGATGGCGCATCGTCGAGTACTTTTCTTTAGGCAAAAAGGCGTAATCACAGCTATCGCTTTGCAATGCAGCACCGGCAATATGGTTAGTGAGTTTGCCGGGTGTGGCAGTGAACCTGCCCGGAGAACAGAGAGACAGAAATAGAATAGGAGATGGGGCCGCAGAAAGAAATAGAATAAGATGGAGAAAGTGCAAAAGGAAAAGTTTTTAAGGGCGGTACTTTAAAGGGGGTGAGAAATAAATCAAGGAAACAAAGAATTTTTCCCTTGAAATAAATTTAGTTTATTGTAACAAAGGGTGTTTCTGTATGAAATAACGATGTTGATAGTTTTGCAAAAAGTAATTAGCTTTTCAATATAAGTAAGAGGGTTATCTAATATTCTTATTTAATATTCTGATTCTAACCAACCAGAAATTTGAATGCATTTAAATATAAGATAATTTCTAATAGAATCAGTATAAAAAGAAGAAAAAATAATAAGTCCTCCAAGTGCCACCTTCTTTACTACGTATTTAATGCAGAAAACCGACGAGTACGGCAAACGTTTTCAAAGAGGTTCTTTAAGCAGCGCAAAATAAGAGAGTAAAAACGAAAAGTCTTCAAAGTGCGAAAAATGATCCGGTTCATCAACACGTTTACGAAGAAAGCCCAGTTTAATAGCTTTGTTTTACAATGACCCTTAGTCTACGTGATAAATAGACGACAGGTATACGCCCACGCCGAGATTGGTCCGAGGATAACGAGAATTCCTTATCCGCAGACGCAGATAAAATTTTTCAATCAGAGACGAGTGGAAAATTCAGGGCCAATCTTCGGATATTACAATTCGAACGCTTTTTTTTTCAAAAAGTCTACCGTGAGTTGGCAATCGGGATAGGAAAATTAATTGTTAAGAATTGATGTTGAAAGCGCTTTGTATAAATAATGAGAGTCGTACTTAACAGCCATTTTTCATTAACTCGTAAAACTCAGTAAAAATCTTAAAAACGATATTAAACGAAGTTAATTCCTTTCTTTTATCAAAATTAATTCTTCATTTATTTTTATATTACAAAGTAAGTTGGGCTTAAATAGAAGCTTTTAAGAAATTCGCCAAAACAAATAATTTACAGCTCGCATTAGTTCATTAATTTTTAAAATTGTTATCGTCTACAAGAAGTTGACTACGACCCTATTTTAATATTTGCATTTTTAACTTTACTCTGGTAGACTGCAAAAAACAAATTCCTATCTCTCTGACGCATCGAAAGCCTCGAGCAAGGTATACATTTTATGCAGCACCGAAAGCAGATTTGAAAATAGACACCTGCAAAAAAGCGTTGTTCGAAAGCAAGCGGTGCTCTTAATTCGCAACGAAGAATAACAGCCGAAAAGCTGCTCTCTCTTAGGAGTCCAAAGCAAGCAAAGCGAGTGGAAAGCAGTGCATCTTCGGTGCGCGAGAAAAACAAGGCAGCGCGAAAGAGAGTACGAAAAAAGAAAGTGCTGGCAGCGACGGGAGATTGCAGCTCTGCGATAAGACTAGCAGCGATTAAGACGACTGCCGGTAATTAATAATCCGCGATTTGCATAATTGTACACCTAGCGGCCGAGAAAAAGGAGAAAGATCTCCGCTTGATTTGCGTGGCTCGGGAAAACGTTCGAGCGCTGCCGATCAGCTATTTGCCTGCGGTGTTCACTTTTACGGAATTTTATGAATCCTGAGCAGGGGATGTTGATAGAAAACTCACGAGACGGTCAATCGTCCTCATCCGATGAGTAATCAATTGCTAGTAGCTTCAACGATTTCACGGAGATTAATTGGTGGAAATTCCGGGTGACAATATTAGATTCGGTATTGAACGATTCCTGCGCCACGGATTCCATTTTCGATTGAGACTTGGCGGGGGCAGTGCCGATTTCTTGCTTAAGCTGTTCAATTAGCGGACTCTGGAAGTTATTTTCGAGAAGATAATACAGCAGCTCCTGAGCAATGACTGGACACGGACGCCAAAAAAACTTGCCAACCAATTCTTGCACCTTCTCCTTCTTCCAAGGTTTGGTCTCCAGTAAGTGCCTGCAAGAACGGGCCGTTTTATTATGAGGTTTATGCTTTGCGCTGAACTTTATTTACTTTATGCTCATGAGACTGATGGCTGTATAATGCGTACTTTAAAGCCGCGAAAACTTTTATGCGCATTCTCTAATGAAGATATTTGACCCGTAATTGGGATGAGATAATAAAATGTTTCTGAATCTCGGATTGTGCGATAAGAAAGGATTTTATTCATCGTTAAAATAATTTGTGTAATTAAATTGTCAGCCTATTATTTAAAAGAATAAAGAATAATAACGACAATTTATTAAAGAATAATTATGATTAATAACCTGAGTATCATCGATATAAATCCTCGAATTTCGGGATGATCGTGTAAATAATTTTCATTTTCTTGTATTTGTGAAAGCTTCTTTTCATCCAGAATTTCCTGCTTCTCTGATTCTAAAGCATTTTTATCGTAGTTCTTGGAATTATATGGTGGATCTTTTGGATCAAATGGTTGTTTCTCCTCTTCCTCCGACACCCTCCTACGAGTTTTACTTTTGCAACAATCATTTTGGCAGCAACTGACGTTTTTGCAATAACAATTTTCTTCACAACAATGGCCGTCCATCGGAGTTTTTAATTAAAAAAATTTAAATCGAAAATTCTATCATTTTTTTAAGGTTACAAATTAAAAAAAAAAAACAATTGATACTTTGTCGATAAATTGATAACACACAATACGTATTATAATTTATCAGCTGGCTTCTGCGCGTAATTGCCCAAAGAATCTCTTGTAAATCTCCACAAGTGCTCGGGAACACCTACAAACAGAATCGCAGATAGCGAAACTCAGAGTCGGCAAAATAAGAACGCTCTCCTTGTCCCGATATGAATCAGAAGAATTGCACTTGAGGGAGGCGCTAATTGTAACAGACGAAATGTTCGCGCAATCTATAATCGATAAATCTAAAGGCTCAAGAAAGAGGAACGCGCGTGCGAGCGGCCAACAATGAGCTCGCATTCATAAATTCAGCGGGCGCGCGATAGCGTCGCAGCAACACGTTAGCGCTATCTCTCTGCGGGCGTAAAAACAAAGGACGAAAAAAGCCGCCGCAAGAGATCCTAATACCCTCTCGTTCTCCGCGGCCAGCTCTTTTCGCTGTCATATCTCTTGGCGGGAGAACCTTATCGTCTCTCCCGCCGACAAGCCCAAGAGCCATAACCTCGCTAGGCGATTTCTGTCTTCCGCGGGTCCGAAGTCTTTGCTGAATTGAGCTCGATATCGATCTGCCGGCTGATTCGAAGGGAAAACCGGTAAGCGCGGGAGTAATGGACGGGAGAGAGACGAAATTGTCTGTTTGTGTACGATGGGTATGTAGTTTACCGGTTACGGCGTACGAGAAAGCTTGTAGTGTTTTCTGTTAACAAGCGATGTAAACAGAATCGAGCACCGGGGGGTGCGCGAACTTTACGAGGTGACTCCAACGGAATCTTAAGAGGATTTTCCCACGGGGTTATCGAGTTTACGAAACGGATAAGAGCGACAAGTTAGGCAAAACTGCAATTACCCTGGAAATACAAATGAATGGCTGCTTAAGTTGATTAAAAAAGCTTATTTCTTATTTGATTGAAGACCTCTATAGAGGATCGAAACGCAGCCAAGTTAAGAAAACACTTCGACAGCAGTGATATCATATTTAAACACCTTATTTTTTATTTACTTTTTCAACAAATTATTTGTATTAGAAAAAATTATTTGTATCGGTCAGTTTTTATTTCTCGCCTCAATTGTAGATTATTAACTGTAGATCGCATCAATCGCACAACAAATTTACATTGATGAATAAATACTAAAATAAAAAATTTAAAACCTTTTGGAAGATTGAGCATTGGACAGATATCACTTTCTTCATATGTTTATATCAGAAAATATATTCTGAAGTTGCAACCAAATGCATGATTTCAATGTAACTATATTAATATTAATATTACAAATACGAATAAAATATCGTCTTCATTATATTTAGTTTGAAACAAAAAATAAAATATAAAAAATATATTTTTATTCCATAAAATAAATAATACCTTTTTCTTGCAAACCTTATATATGCGTAACGTATAAGAAATTAATATGTCAGTAACTTATACGTATTTGAATATTAAACCGTCATTTTCATTCCGGTTTAACTTTTCTGTTATTTCTTAACTAACTAAGTTTAGATATCCGGTTTTATATATCTAGTCTATAAGACTGCGGAATATATTTTTATGACTGAATTAACTTTTATCAATTTGCAAATACATGAAAAGTGATCTATTTTTATAGCATAAGCTTATGTCAACACCTCAATAAAATTAACTGTCCAGCGCTTTCCCCCGAGGCCGTCAACGCGGTTCTAAAATTCTTGATCCATATTTTACAGTTTTGCAGAAATAAAACATAATACTTAAAACTACCTAGCGATATGCGCTAAATTTCAGGTCGTTGTCACCGAGAATATCAGAATTTCAAATTACGCTTTTTTTTAAATAATTGCAGATATATCCGAAAGAATTTTCAGAAAGGCAGAACAAACGAAAGGTAAATTGAAATAACAATTCGCTGGAAAGCGAAAGAGAGATGAAGTGCATGCAACCGTAGAGCATTTAATCTTTACATGCCCGCATACGAAATCCGCAAGCTCCAGGCAAAGCGGCATTAACGGCCCTCGCGGCTTTGAACAATATTTAAGCAGCTTACTAAAACTCGAAGTGTCTAGCGCCATAAACCAAGCCGAAATTTGCGATGCAATAAAAATTTAGAATCTCACTTTATACGAAGGCCGAGTTGGCGTCGTTATTTTTGCGCGGTATTACTTTTTAAACTCAAAGCCCGCTCGGAAAGGTTTTGATAGAGCGAATCGCGAAAAACGTAGCCGAAATGACGCGCGGCAAAGAACGTCTCTCCCACCGCCGGTCTAAAGTGCAAAATGTCACGTATTTGCGGTGAAATTTGTGGAACGTCGATGCATCCTCGTACAGATGAATGGAATATTCCAGGCTGATAATTATCCGGCCTTGTTTGCGGTGTACCAAAACATTTTTGTCTTTCCTCTAAAGCTTTTCGACAGGTTCCATCGATTTTTCGAATAATAAAATATTTTTCAATAAAATATTTTTGAGTGTGCTATTTTTGTAATAATATTATGAATTGGTAACGAAAAAGTATTAATTGTTAATACGATTTAAGCACCGAATGATTTTAAATAAGTTTAATTTAAATAAATCAATAAATTCACGGTCAATTTAAAAATTAATAATCATGTGTAAATATAATTTCAATTGGATAGAAAGATTAAAGATTAAAGGTGAAAAGTGTATATTATTATTATTATTAAAACGTAGAAAGCTTGTTAGAGTGAAAATTTACGGGGCTACAGAAATTTCGCAAGTACAAACATTATTCCGAGTCGTGTAGACGTCCTCTCCACAGCGCGCCGTGGTATAAATGCCGGCCGCGTTATCGCATCTATATTTAATGCGCTCGGTATCGAAAAATCGACGCAAAAGCAGCGTACGAAATTTCTGCGGCATCGCTCACGATTAGACGCCCGGAATAAATCTCATGGGGCGCTCCGCGGTGCGTGAAGAAACGCATTCTCTCCCCTTTCGAGCGGAAATTGTCGTGTACGCGCGGGCGGCTAGTAAAAGTGCGCGTGCGGGTACTTTGTGCGCCGGCGCGGCGAGAGACAATTTCTCGAGCGGCCGCAGATAAATCACGCGGGTAATTAAAGATGTGTTGAGATAACGGAACGCGCGCTGATCCACGATACCACCTTGCGCGCGCCGTGGTCGCTACACTTTTCGTATAAGTCTACACTCGCCACCGGCGGCGCTCGCTTTTACATCCGCGCGTATTTTATGCACTGGCAGATGCACTCGCGGTGGATTCAATTGAATGAGTTGCGTCAGGAATGCTTGCTTGGGAGAGCAAAGTTTGAAGAGCGCTGTGTACGCGTTGCTTCGTAAGCGAGGGGGCGGAGGAAGAAAGGCGAACTTGGAATTCTGAGAGATACTTGAACCGGCATTCAAGCTTGTTCTTTATAATAAAGAACTTCTTTTCGAGACATTTATCATTTCGGATAGAGCAGCCTGTGCCGCTGAATTGATTTCTTAGCGTGGCTGCCGACTTTCAGAAGGTTTTCGCGTCTATCTTACCAAAGTGCAAGGGTTGCGGAATGTTAATTAATATAACACTCATAAACCAAGAACCAAGCAAGCTCAGTGAAAATTTTAATCAATAAATACACTATTTTCACCCATAAAATTTATCCGTGAAAAAACTTTGTAAGAAAAACTTTAATTAAAATCCTATCAGCTTGCGTACGGCACCGCTAAGCCTCGATTAAATTTGCTGTTCTATATTTCATTTCGAAACGGCTCGATGTTTAAGCTCCGAGAACTTTTTTCATTTTTATTTTTGATTAATAAAATTAATAATTTTCCTCCGTCAATTTTTTTTTCTCTGCTATACTAATTAAATAGTTAAAAAAAAACTTAATATTAATCAAATGCACTCGATGATCGGAGGAAGTCAAAATGTAGTTTATAATTTTTTTATTCAGAACTTTATTACCTGCGCGCGTCTCTAAGTGTCTAATCATGAAGTATAAATAAACGTCATAATAATTTATGCGAGCTATATATCACTTAAACACAATGCTGCGTATTTAATCATTGAAATGATCGACGGGCAAAATCGCATCCAATACAGTATAAACTAAATATGACTAAACTCTCCAAGTGCAGTAACTACATTTGTCAATAAATTAAATAAATTCATCTATAGTTTCATTTCCATCATCTTTAGCAACCAGTTTATTAATTAAAAGCCAAGTACAAGCGAGCGTAATTTACAGTGTATTCTAAAGCAAACATCCTCGCACGCGCATCCTCGAAAAAAGTCCGCCAAGGCGATATTTAATGCTCATTACGAGTACACGTACTCAGCGATGATTAACAGCGTGTAGCCCATAAATATACAAACTGGTCACAATAAGTTAAATATATAGGTTACCGATAAACCTCGCTCGGAGCCCGGCGAAAGTGAAAAATGATCGTGCAAGAGCGGCGCTCGCACGTCCGGCCGACGTTATTAATACGCTCATTACGCGGCCCGTCCAGTGCCGAGGATCAAAGCGCGCCTAACAGTGTGAAAAAGGGTAGGCTGCCGAGGTGCCGCGGCTCGCGCAACACGAATAAAAGAGAAGCAGGAAGAGCACCGAGGGAGGGAGTATATACACGCTTAAGGTCACTTCTCCCGACTTGAGTTATGCCCGGTACCAGCATTAATAAAGCGCCAAGTGCGGAGAGTCGATTTTTGCCCGAGAGCTCACAATGTCCCGGGCGTGGGCGTATATTTCCAGGCGATCAAAGGCCAGCGGAGATCCGCGGTAGCACTATTTGTCCACGACACGTTAGCACATCAGTAATATCCAAGCGTCTTTGCCACGGGAGGAGACAAAGCGGCCCTGCGCACGATGCACCTCGTCCGCGAAATCACTCGCCGCGGCCAATGATTAAGCGCACGCATTGTTGCGCCCGGCGCTTTTTTTTTGCGGCCGCTTGACAAATGCGCCCGCTGCGAAATGAGAAGCTTGCGAATTCCAGCCGGGAAATTGATACCTTTCCTCCTTTCCGACTATCTTTGTAAACGGATAGCGATTTACTTTAATCGCCGTAGTACCGAGTGAATGACATTTCCCTTGGCTGCTTCGGTGTTTTGCAACAATGCCGAGTTGTTCGTTTTAGTCATCCAATTTGTTTCTTTAATTATAACTGACACTTTGGATTATAATAATGCATGTCAGCGCGCTTTTCACTTGCAAGACAATGGGTTTATTGATTGGAATTATTATAAAAATTGTACGCATGCTAAATTAAGCCAAGAATATCTTTCACAGATTTAATTTCAATATTTTCCGTTCTCGTGCAGTGTTTAAAAGTAAATTGAAAGTTAATTATTAAAATTTTAGATATTATATTATTATTACCGCAGCTACCATTTGACTAATTAAATTTCTACAACTAGCGATATTAAAATTGACGAGGCCAGCAGCATCCCGCCCAGGGCGTCGGCGCTAGCCAAATTAATAAATAGCCGGGGCCTATTATATCCCCAAGTCAAATGATAATAAACAAGAGGATGTAACAGGCGCGGAGCGAGTAAAATAAACAATGCTAATGAGGGCATTAATACGCACCGCGAAATTCCTCTCTGCTTTACATTCGCGAATGAGCTTCAATCCTCCTCCCTCATTTTTGCGTCCCGCACATCCGCGGGTACATATCCGCGCATAATACGCGCGCGCCTGCTGCCTCTCTCGCGTATTCCCGCAAGCTTAACGACGTGTGCCATAAAGTGAGCGAATAAGAGAATGGGGCGCAGCGGCGGTAACAACGCGCGGCAGCCGATCTCAAGAGGGACCGAGCGAGAAGAATAGAGAACGAAATAGCTCGGTGCACGGCCCGAGAGCTGGATATAGAGACGGAGAAGATCGACGGTTATGTATAGCTTAAAGAGATTGCGAACGATTATACGATACGCTAAAGGTGAAAAGTGCATTATTTTTATCGGGAAATTACCGGAATTAGCTTTCGAGTCCACTGCTCAATTGGGTTCTTATGTATACAACGTTACTATTAGGACTGAAAATTAACTTTTTGAAGAATAAAGATTAAAAATTTATATTATTTTCACAAAAAATTTTAAACAGATCTCCCAGCTTTCCTCATTTTCGTTTGATTTATAGAATTTCTAATATCTAAATAAATATTCAGTACACCGGATATTTATTTAAATCTTCCGCGAAAAGTTTCATCTCCATATATATATTACGGGCAAAATAATTCTCGTTAATGCTCGTAATTCGCGCATTTTGTTTGCTTAAAATAAATTAAAAATTCATCAACTGCACCTTTATTTTCTTCATCCTCGCCGCATTATAAGCTTACAGAGGGCAGTTCAAACGAACAAGAGGGAGAGACGCGGATGACTAGTGCTTAAATCACGATGCATAATTCCGCAGCAGCCGTGCGCCGCTACCACTACTACCGTTGACTATGAGAGCGGCTTCGAGGATTACCGCTCGTACTTTGGCATTGCTCCTAGCCCCCTGATAGGCCGCGATAGCATTGGACGAGGTGAAACTGGTGAGATTATTAAAATTTCAAGAAGAAAAGAGCTAATTAATTAATTAATTGTACGTAATCAGCCTCGTTCGTCGGAAAATCGTTAGACCGCCATCGCGAAATTCATTTTTACGATATTAGTTGTGATAAAATTCGTAAACGAAGTATAATATATTTCCTAAACTAATAAATTTAATCCACATTCATTTTATTTAGTTTTTAAGATTATTTGTTAAATATAATTTAATGTGCGAACCAATAATTACATTGCCAATTTTTTCAAGTAAATTATAGTAAATATTTTATCAATTTTCTAACATGACGCGAATCTGAGTTTGGGGAAAAGCCGGCTTTTCTAATTGAAATTCCAATAAAATAATGTTTAACAACCGAACCGAATCAACTACCGCTTGTCTCCGAACACCGGATCCGTTCAATTTACAACGTGAATCTATTTGCAGTAGAGCGGCTGCTGCTTCTACTCCCTGTAACATCGCTCGCTTACGTATGCGGCTCTAGAAACCTGTACATGGACGCCGCTCTGGGAGGTCCTGCAGAATGAAGTACGAACCAGAAAGAGGATTATTATGCGTAAAGAAGTCGAAAGGCCGATCGATTGGTTCTACGCTGGAGAGACGATTGCTTTCTTATTCGGGCCCAAAGACAAGAGGCCTGCATGTAAAGACCTGAGGCTGCAAGACCTGAATGCGCCCTACAGCTGTGACTTCGTTGTACACGTCTTCGTTCGAAGGACTTAATGAATATGCAAACTTGTCTGTAATACGTCGATCGGTTAGTTATAACGTGATTTTGTTTAAAGATTAAAATGAAATGAAGAAGTGAAAACACTTGTTGAAATGTCAAAATTTTTTACTGCTGTATCTTTTAAGCTGAAGATTTAAAAATAAAATTTAATGCTTTTAAAATATTTAACTTTTAATTATTTTGAAATGTTCTCTCTGCCCGCTGACGTAAATGAATATACGAACGTTATAATAATTTATTTTTCATCAATTTCTTAATGCATCGAAGGAATATTTGTTTGTTCTACTCGTGGTAAAGATTACGTATTGGCAGGAAACGTGAATCATGGAAATGCAGCTGGAAATATCTCAATTTTCACGACTACTACGTTTTCACGTGTTCTAACATCGTGACTACCAACAATTTTGTTCAGTCATTTTTACGGTAGTATAGCGAACCTTTATATCACGAGTGGAAACAGGGTCACGAAAAAGCGAGATATATGGTTCACGCGATATTAGGTAATAACACACTTTTTAAGAATAGGGGGTGGAAGCAGATGGTTGAAAATATGGGAAGAGTAAACTTCACCCATGCGTCAATGCCGAAATTTATCGCCGTAGCTATTCGCACCTTGCTAAAGAACGAAAAACGTGTTTTTATATAAAAATTGCGATCATTGTCGATAAAACTTGGTTCTTTAACTAGAAATATTTGTTACTCCGGGTAAATTGTTTTTTCATTTTAATCATCTCGAAAATTGCGCACTACTCGTCCCTTTCTTGCATCATTAAGCAATATAAGAGTAAAAACTCCTATAAGGTTCTCCGATATAACTTAAAGCGATTATGTTGAGGCCCTTATCGTTTCTTTACCTACAGGCAAAGTTTCTTTTTTTTTTTTTTTTTACTTTCCTTTCCACAACGACGTCGACGACGATGTCTCGCGCGTTTCGCAAGTCCTTCAGAAGAAACAGTGAAAAATTTTAATGAACCTCTTTGAAGAAGAGTAGAACGAGCCCCGTGTAAACAAGCGCGTTCGTTTCCCCGTTACCAGGCCCTCGTCATCAACCTTCTTCGCATGTTTTCTATCTTTCCCTCTCCCTTCTCTTTTTTCGTCCTCTGCGCCCTTGCTTCATTTTCAAAATTTTAATAGACGACTTCGGGGGCATGGAATGGAGACCCGGAAAAAAAATAAACATAGTTTAATGTTCCGAAAACGATGCGAACGATTTAAAGAGAAATCGAGACGAATTGCATTCATGCCTTTCGTCATAAAAAATATATAAAATACGTGCAGCAAACCCGCGGTAAAAAGTAGTTGACCTGTTGCTAATAATACTACAAGAGAAATCGTAATTACCACAGACTACTACAGATTACCAAATGAAAAGTAAAAGATGATACTTATGCCGTAGTAGTAAACTGTACACTGAAAAAAAAGATTAGTTAAATCAACTAAATATTTAGTAAAATGATTTAGTAGAGTCCTCTTTAGTTGAATC
>JAWWEO010000001.1:19395221-19447285 GCA_035582975.1 Ormyrus labotus | reverse complement strand
GCACCCCTTAAAGAAATAATTTAGTTGTTTCAACTAAATATTCACTTGAAACTACTAATTTTTTTTTTCAGTGTAGTGTTTGCTTTTAAGCAAGTTTTGGTTTCTAGATTTAATCCCAAAGAAGCTTGCAATTAATTGTTTTTCCCGTAATACGTAATATAACATATATAATACAATTTCTGGCAGAGCAGCCACCGTCAGCTTTGACTCATTCACTCGCGGATACTGCCTGCAGGTGGGAGTTTCGCGGAACGCGCCCAAAAGCTTTGCAACGCTTCTCCGAGGCGCGTCGCAGCGAAGGGAACGAAAGACGAGTACGAAGCGCGTGGCGTTATTTACACGCGCGAGCACGCCTACTTTTTCGCAGCGGGCGGACCCATCTGCCGCGCACTTGTTAATAACGGCGAGAAAAACGCGAGCTCGTCAGGCGAAACGAGAGGGAAATCGATTTTCTCAGCGGATTAAGTGTCCGCTCGCTAATTCAAGACCAGACTCTGATGGTTAAGGCTACGCAACGACGCCTGTCCCCTTGATTGAAAATTGGCCTCGAGGGTCGTCGGCTTTCTAGAGCGCGGAGTACATAGTTTTAAAACATCTGCTTGCTTGTCGCTAGTTGGAGCCTGGATTTAAAACTGTCAAAGCGATTGAGGGGACGAGACGCTGGATGTGAAAGGCTTGTTGCATTCTTTTTCCAGAATGCCAATTACGTTATTATTTGCGGTAAAGGACCAAAGACGATTTTTTTTTTCTATATTTATCGATCGTTCTTGTGCCATATAATTAGATTTGTACCCTGCAACTTTCAGAGATGGAGTATTGTAATGAAAATATCAATAGGCTGTAAAAGTAATTCACTAAACGGGATCTGTCGTATAAACATTTAATGATCTTCATTATGTATTTTCTGTGTATGGTCTGCGCTGTCAATAGTTCTCAACACTGTCAACACTTTCCGTTATTTAATCAACCTGATTTTTATCTGACGCTGTCGTCAGTTAATTTTTTGTTAAGTGACAAAAAAGCAAATAATTGAGAACAAGAAGCATTATCTCCAGTTGTCAGGTGAAAATTTTGACGTCGTCCTGCAGTTATATTTAAAAGCTCGTGTTTTTAATATAAAATTCAGAGTTACACCCGTGCAATATTTTTGGAGAAAACTAAATAAAGCCTCGAGACGTGCAGCGTTTATCACAGGCTAATAATCTTAATAGTACAAGCCGCCATTTTTTCTCATCACCATAAAAAACAGTCGAAAACCGGCAGGTCATTGCGAGCCCACCCTTGGCCATTAATATCCCCCGACTCTCCTCAATAAAATAATTCAGCTGTTGGCTCGGAGCGGCCCTCGGAGCAGGCTCCGAGCAGATCGAGGCGCGAATAACGAAAAGGGCCGAAGCGCTCTCGGGGCCTGAATTTACGAGAAGCAGCTTAGGCGGCCCTTCTTTTTTTTTTTTTCTAGCGCTCGACTCGCCGTCGAATGTAGAGCGCATTGTGTCATCTAATTTATGGCGCCTGCTCAAGACCGTAACCTGCGCGCGTGTAAAGTTTTACGACTGCGTTATAAGGCTGCGTTCGGGGTCCTCGGCCGCGTCTAGGCGCACCTCATGAGAAAGTTATACATCGAGCCTTACGACTATTACCCCGGCGCGTCAACCTTCTCGAGTGTCCATCCGCCGGATTTATATCGACACCGAGGCGAGTCTAGCGTCGTTCCGATTCAACGTCTTTCCGTTTAATGGTCAACTGCAGCTTCGTAAAAACTAGTTCCCCCCTCGCGGCTACTCCGATATCCTGGTGAGTGTTACAATGAGATATCCTTAAATCAATCACCACTACTCCTGCACGCGCCAGTGATTCCTACAGCGGCGAGGGAAACGGTTTACTTTTAAGAGGCCTCCACGAGTTAGAGTGTCACCTTTTTTTTCCTATCGGCTCTTTATCTTTAGGGCCAATTAAATTTAATAGTTTTGCATTCTTTACTAGAAGTCCGTAGACTCTGTTTTAATTTTCTTTAAATTTAGTATATTATACGGGTTTTCTTTTATGATTAACATTTTAACGAGTATTCCAATGTTAGGTAAAGCTTTTTAATTGCGTTCTGCAGACAATCTATCTTTTGAGCACGGATTAAGAGATTAGTCTGTTGATATATATTTTTTCCCCGGCTCGTAACTGATCCATATGCGCCCTGTGAGTAAATACACAATAATCCAATCTACATAAAGGGTGAATACGATCTGACTTGGAATCATACCAATTATTTTAAATAAATTAATTGACGTTTTTGAAAATAAAAAGTTTTACGTTGGAAATATCAATAGACGTGGCCGAAATTCTTTACATCCAGAGTCCGAGTAGATAAAAAGGAAAACAGCCTGGTTTCCCGTGACGCGCGTCAAGTGCGAAACCAATAAAAAAAGCACCGAATTACAGGGGGTGGTCCGGTGCGCGAGCAGTAACCCAATTACGACACTGTTTGCGCAGGGCTTCCATTCGGCCAGTAATTACAGAGTCCGCGCGTCCTAAGTCAACCTCGACCCCGCAGCTCCAGTACACTACACACTACGCAAGAAACGGCGTCGTATAGTTAGACTCTCTTTCGGCCCCTGCGGTCTTCACTCGACCAGAATAAAAATATTTTTCTAGGCAAGACGGAGGGGGAGGGGAGTCCCGGAAAGCGGCGTCTTACGGCGCGTTGCCGCGATCGAAGGAGCCGGCGTGATAAATTCGTTAGCAGCTGTTGGCGCGAGGGGAGCTTTTTCCATTTCTTCGAGGCGGCGCACGGCATACTTTCCTCTGATACGTAACGACGTTGCACGAGCGCGCTTTACGAGCGAGCGCCGATTCCTTTTCGGCAGGGGGAGGTATAAGAGAGAGAATGTCGCGGCGATCCCGCTTTCTCTTTCTTTCTCTCTCTCTCTCTCTCTCTCTCTCTCTCTCTCTCTCTTTCGCGCGCGTGCTCCCTGAACTTTGGAAATTATAATCTCCTCGCCGGCGGAAAGTTTTTCCACGGAAAATATATCGGCGTAATAAATGCTACGCTTTTTATTCCTCTTTGTGGAACTGGGGCTGTTAAATTCTTGATGTTTTACAGTAGGGAAAGTTTATTGAAGCGGTACGTTTGTTAAATGCTTTTCAAGCTGAAAGCTCTATCTATAAAGATGTTTAAAAAGTCCATTTAGTTCTCGAACGCTCTAAAATCGGGTTCGTTTGAGAATTCTGTAAGCTGCTTTGAGGATATTTACGTAGAATGATGTAACTTTTAGGGCTTTTGAAAATCTTTAGTTTCAAAGTATTAGTATAATCGCTAGAAAATTAAACGCCTCAATGTGACGGATTGAAATGTTGAAAGCGACTTAGCTCGATTCATTTCTATATAATAAGCCTTTCAATTACAAGCTAGTAATAATAATCCTAGTAAAAAGATATAACGTTGAGCAAACAAATGCTATTCTCCAAAGAATCGAAAAGCCATGGTGTTTTATGGCCCGAGATTACCGAATACAAGGGCGTGTGTACACACTCGTTAGAAATAGTCTCGATCCTCGTACACGGCACACAGAGAGGTCGCGCTCTCTTCAAAGCATCCGGATTATCGTGACTGCCGGCAAAAGAAACGGCGCAAGCTCATTGCGCGCCGTATATGTGCACAGTGGCTCATTTCGCCGGCGGACCATCTGAGGCACCGATGTTTGAACAGCGTCTCAAGGCACGCTTGCCTTTTCTCTCTTTCTTCCTCGCCTCTCTAATGCGAATCAAGAGGACGAGGACGCGTCATACTGTTTTAAGTCGACTCTGCTTCCTTTATGAAAAGAAATTCCTCTATTACGAAGAAAATTGCTTGCCGTCAAGTTCATCGTTTAGCTTTCAAAATACTTGGAATTTAGGCAGTAAAAGAGAGCTTGCACTCGGGCGCAACGTTCGGTCGCTCGAAGCTCCGGTGAAATATATTTAATTAAACGTGCTTCGGAGCGGCGCATCCAGCGAGGACGCGCCGAGCGATGCGCGCGCTCCGAAACTCGATCAGCAGAATCGCGAGGGTCAGAACCGCGACGGAGGCCACGGACGAGCGGTCGCGTTAATAAGCCATTAAATCAAACTTGGTCGACAGGCTGCACACATCAGATGCACGCGGACCGCGATATTACGCACGTTTTACCCGGGGCTCAGAGAGAGAGGGGGAGCGATGCTCATAAAGCGGCCGCGAGCGAAAGGATCTGCGCGCGATGGATCTGCGCCCGTTAATTAGAGCAGCGGAGCTCCGCGGATTATCCCGGGCTGCGTGTCGCTGACCGATGCTGCACGCCGCGAGCCAGCGAGTTTTGCGCGCGCGGATCGCGTGCCGCGATTCCATATGTATAATAACGCGTGCCAGGCTGCTCTGACAGCCACAAATGGAGATGTCTCACGCTGCCCGTAGGGATTTACCAAGATTCGACGAACGCACTTGCTGATTTAGCCTTAGAGAGAGAGAGAGGCTGCTTGCTGGGATGGGAAATTATTGCCTCGGAAATAAGGTTTAGACGTTTGTTAATTTGCGGCTTTGGCAGTGACTTTGAATCATTTAGATCGCGACGAGTGGCGAATTTTATTTAATCAGTATGACTTTTGTCAAAGCGCTTTTTTAAAATTCTTTGATATACGAGTCAGGTCAATAAATTCTGAATAATATACTTGAAAACAATAGCTCATCAACCGATAATTGTACCGCTACCCACACCGGCCAAACAAAATATTGTACCCAACTTTTGAAAGTAAGTGGTATCAATACGCACCAGCAACCAGCCAGGACTCGGGCAGTGGAAAAAAATAATCGTAATTGATAGGTTATTATATCCGCAGAAAGGGCTTGCAAGTGAATCGTATTACGCAAATGAGATTCGGGCGAAACAATGAATGAGGCTATCCCCGATGACAATACGACTGCGCGGCTCGGCGCGCGACATCGTCGGACACGAAACTCGTCAAAACATTATGTCGCGGCAGACAATAAGGAGGAGAAAAAAGGCAGCCGCAGAGCTGCGGGTGATTTATGGCGGCGAGCTCACCGCGGGCCACGCTTTTTTGCGGACGATTAATTATACTGAATAGCTTTCGGGGAGATCAGGCCCGACTGATAGCGGAGGAGGAGGAGGAGGAGGAGGAGGTAAGGGCGCTTCCACATCGTGTCGCCGTTCGCCATTAGTGACTGTCCGTTCGTGCGCGAAGAATGAATAACGACGAGCCGTTCGCCCGTACAAATCGGATATCCTGTGGCACCCCGACTAAAAGCACGTAAAACCGTTCCGAACGCTTACGTCGATCAGACACAATCCCTGCGTAATTGCAGTCCGACGCACCGTGTATATTAATATTTCCTTCGAGGTACAGACGCCGCTAGGCTTATTCAACTTTCAAGGGGAATGCGACCACTCGAATTCACGCCGCGTGGTGCTCATTTAACATTTTTAAAATGACGGCTTAAAAAACATCTCGAATTCAGTTGAAACACTTCAGTTGGAGTACCCTCATTCTTGTTATGCAAAAGCAGGCCACCTACGCTTTCCCGTTCCGAAAATTTTGCGCGACAACGTCGATAGCTTGCTTTTTTCAAGAGAATCTGTCCGGGACAACGAAATCAAGCAAAAAGCCACTCAAAAAATACGTTTTATTTATCTCGAAAGCAGGACTGTTTGGACAGGATTAACATTTTCTCTGAAGATTACCTCTCCGGAAAATTGCACATCCCGTCAAGACATATATACATTCGAGCGTTTCCCTCCTCCGCAGACAGAAACTCGGTGATTTTTTCACTCAAGGGACAAGTAGCCGCAAGTAGTTGTAGCGGGCCGTCATCGCGGAAATCGAACGAATCCCTTTCTACTGGTCCTGCGTTCTCTCCTTTCCTCGTGTCTTCCCTCTGTCCCCTGCTCGCCATTTCCTCTGTACTTGCAGAGACAAACAGAGTAAATCCTGCTTCCAGCGGATTCTGCATAAATATATGTTTAACAGTCGGTATTTCTTATGCGCGCCCTCGGAGACGTAAATATTTTATGTTGACGCTGTCAACTATTCTTTGTTTAACCTAAAGCTTTGGCGCGCAATATTGCGGTTATTTCTTTTTTTTTAGGGCGGGCAAACATTGTCTTTTGTTTCATTGCCCAATACTATACATATGCGGCTGTTGAACTCTTATTAAAAGCTAAGTGATTTTATGGCAAAATTAATTCCGTGAAAAATAACTTTTTCATTTGAAATATTATGCGGCAACATTTAAATCCTTTTAATTTGTTACTTTATCGGAAACGTCATACAATAAAATTTTTATTGACGTTACAATATTTATTTGAAAAATTCATTTTTTTTTATTTTTAACAAAGATAAAATTTTACTGCCGAATTATATTTATCTCTAATGCATCGTGATGCTTAATCGTTAAATTATCATTTATTTCTCATTTTTAACGACTGCATGCTTCCGACAGTAATAAAATGGCGGCTGATTTTGTTATTATTCAATAAAAAAAGCAGATATATCGATTCTGACTCATTACTCAAAGACCTCCTCCAATATTGAGACTCTCAACGTATCGTTTGTATCACGAAGTTTGTTGTGTCGGCCCCTGCGCCCCTCTCGAACGCTCGGAAGTATAGGCGTTCCATAAATTCGGAGCCTCGTCAGCTGTTTTCTACACGTCAAATCCTCACTTCTGGCGGGGTGAAAAGAGAGAGAGAGAGAGAGAGAGGCGAGAAGCAGCGGCAGCATCCTACGAATTTCCGAGGCTCTTCTGGGCTTTTACGGCCAATAATAGACAGATGCCGGATTCTCCTTGACGGACGGGGTCACTTGGCGAGCCTTTAGGAGGAGCCGCTGGGGATGTGCAGCCACTCTCTTGTTTCACGGTCAGCTCTCCTCTCCTTCCCTCTGCCTCCGAGTTTCCTCGAAATAGTACCTCGTAAAATAGCGTACACGGAAAAATCGTTTAACGCTCTTTTAATAAAAGAGAATGGCTCGTTAGCCTAAAAAAGGGCACTTTGTTCGCGATGAAAAATACTTCTGCTAAGTCGGATAAACCTGAAAGGAATTTGTAAGCGAGTCTAGAAGTCTATAGTCGCTATTTACGATGATTACGAAGACGTACAATAAAAGTCGTTCGCTTACGAAAAGACATAAAAATTATACGTGTGGTTTATTGAAGCAGGCGCATCAAAAATAAGTATAATTTTCCTTTCGGCGACTAAAACCTGCATCTAGAGCACGAACTGGCTAAAAGCAGAAAAAAAAAAGTTGCGGACCCTCGCGAAATCTCCCCTCATACATATTGAAATTGGGCAAACCGCGTAGTTCCCGGTCGCACGGCCGAAACATACCTTTCCTTTCAAGCGACTCGTAGCGCCAGGCACTTTCCTCGAAACCGCACACGTCCTCCAGAGATTTTTCACGCCGTGTCGATTGTGCAGAACGGCGTCGCGCCTCTCTTCCGCAGCTTTGTTACGCTGGCAGCTACCACTTCGTGTGAAAATCCCTTGGCCAGGCTTCGATTTTTCACGATCCTCCGGGAGGTTCATTGACACGGAGAAAGTATACACGAGTACGCGCGGGACACTCCCTACATTCACGCGGCCGACAAGCAAAACGGGAGAGAGAGAGAGAGAGAGAGGCGCGTCCAAACATTTTCGCTGGGATAAATTATGATCCCCGCTCCTCGTTTCGAAAAATCTCCGCTCCTTTGTCGCGGGGCTTCTGTGCTGCGTGCGCAATAATGCCACCTGCCTTGTTAGCTGCGCGAGCCTGCCTGTGGGGGACTAGGCACGTGAAAGGAGATTAGCCGTATCTCACAGGGCTCCGTTTTCGGTAAAGCGCATACATTGTTATACTGGCTATTTGTCTGTGTGTCCGTGTATGCGACAAAATATACGAGAGCAAGTTTTCAGGCCTGCTCTCTTTGTTGCACGTGGTTTTAAGGAACCACGGAATACAAGGTAGGCACTGTTTATTCCGCAAGATCGACTGCACAGAGATGTTTGGGTTCCGAGGAAAAGTACCTTTAAAATCTAGGCGAAGCTGCTTAATGGTTTCAGTTACGTTTTGTGCAGTGAATAATGGATCGGAGGATCGGGATACTTTCGGGAAGCCAGTTTTATTTGGAATTCATTGACACGGTTTTTTCAAGCGAGTGAAAAGTACTGAACGACTATGTATTTATATTACTCTTTTATTAATAATATTACATATCCTAATTTATGTTATAACACAAACTATGTACATGTATAAGTTATTTGAATTTTTTTCAGAAATCCTATATAAAAATCTTGCAATTCTTTTTTGATTATCTGAAAATTAATTTAAGAACTTTATTTTAATTCGCTTCATCGGTAAAATAAATAACTTTTTAAAAACCTGCGTTAATCCATTGAATGGAATCTGAGAAATATTTCAATTTATCGTAATACAAATGGAATATAAAATAACATCCATTATCAGTCGAAACGATTTCGTATAAAATCGAGAAATAAAATATCTCCTGTAAATTCAAGACTTCAAATAACAGCTGCTCTTTCAAATGCCAATTAAATTCCGACTTTCGAGAGTGAAAAAATGAAATTTGCATTGATCGAAAAAATGCATTAGCAGAACATCGCTTAATTGACCTTTTGACCGATTCCGCCGAGGTCGCGCGCGCGCGCCTGATGCCGCAAGGGTGGAAATCATTGAAACGAGAGTGATTCGCGGCGCGCGCGGCACCGAGGACAGCCCATCTGTTTGATCGTCGAGCCCGATGTCTTTCGGTGCGTGTATATGCGTGTCCTGCGCGCACAGCCTTTCAAAAAGGCCCGCCCGCTAATTCGCTCGAAGCGCAGATGAGCCTTGAGCGCGCGTGATCGATCAGGCGATAAGCATTTGGCTTTGCCGCTCTTTGTGGAGCCAGGACTTTGCCACAAAGCAAATTAAGGCTTTTGTTCAGAGATATTCGCTGCCTTCTCTCGAGTGGAAACATTGTTGAAAAAAAGCTAATGCACCCGAAACTGGATAAACTTATCTATTTTGCCGTTTTTCCTTTTTTTTTTGCGTTATTTATGTAATTTAGTACCCCTATACCCTGTTTGATTAATTTATGTTATAAAGCCCGTAGAAGAAATAAATTGATGACGATGTAGATCGATTGGTTGCATTTAATTCAACACAGAGAGTTCAGAGTAGAACGTACAATTGAGCAAAATAATTATTTTTCAGAAAAAAAAAAAAAATAAAATCTCTATTGCTGAAAACGATACCAGTAAATTGAAGAGTGATTGCTTTTTTCTGGGTATAAAAAGAGATTCCGTGCATACGCTGTTTCTGTTTTTGGTTTCGATACCTTTGTTTGTGAACACGAATAAAAATGTTTAAAATTTATTCATCAAAGCCATCAATCTAGAAAGTTTTCCAAAATTGAATTGCTATAGAATTAAAGTGTATTTACAAATAAAAGCAAACTGTCAGGTGTTTTAACTCGAATAATGCTATCATTGTATTTAAAGCGAAACTAAACTGTTTTCCCCTGGCAGTAAAATATATTGTGCGTCTCATTTCTTACATAGATCCTCTTTCAATTATTTACAAGAGAGCTGGAAAAGGAGAGTCTCCTTAAGAAACAGCGAGGTTTGTTTTTACAGTGTGAAACATACGCGAATGTGAGGAAAACGCGAAAAGAAGGAGAAATAATTACTTCGATTAAGATGACCACCCGTAAGAAGCGAGACGAATCAAGTTTCCAGCATGTACAAGAATTCCCTTTCTTAATCGCTGCGGGAGTAAAGTGACGCGACGACAACCGGACAAGATCATTTGTTTCCTTTTCCTGTTTTTCAGCTCTTTCCGATTTAGAGGTACGTCCCAACGATCTGGTTTTGTTACCGCAATTTCGGATTGGACAAACAGATTTGTACTTGTTCGCCGAGGAAGGTTTTTTATGTCGCGGCTGTTAAAAAGAACGAAAAAGTAGAGGATCCGGTTTAAGAGATTTTCTAAAATTAAATCAGTGTAAAAGTATACAGAAGAGTGACAATTTTAATTATGTAAACCTTTTAGCCAAGATTTGTGCTCCCTGGACCCAATTCCTGCGCTTAACAAATAAGCCATTACTTACTTCACGCCCAATGAAAGAATAATTTCCAAACTATCCTCTAGAGTATCATATACAGTTCTAAAGCACACATTAGTTGAAATTTCAATTGGCTTCGATAGTAACAGCGAGCTAAAGGTTTTCAGTTAAAAAATTTATTATGCTCATTTGTATGCAGAGACAAAGCCAGAAATAGGAGCGAGTCGTGTTTACTTAAGGACACGCCGCGACAAAACTCGAAATCCATTTTACATATATATATATATATATATATATATATATATACGTTCGCCGCTCAAGCTTACCACCGCACAAATCTCTAAATAGGCTCTCCGGGTTGCACCCCTGGGAGTTGCACGTCTCGCGTCTTTTTTACGAGGGTTACATTGTCGATGCGGAATTGGCTTGCGGTCTCTGCGAGTATTTTCTCCGACTCTCCTTCGAATTTCAATGAACGATGGCTTTAAACGCCTCTGTGTAGTCTGTAATGACGTGCGGTATGGCCAAAACTTGGATTGACTGACTCCCCCCGGTGGAGAATAATATGAATCCCCGATTAAATTCGGTATTAGAATTCGATTTGTCCATCACAAAGAGCTTTAAATCCACGAGACTGTACGCTTAATTATATATACATTGATGTCAGATACAGACTTTTTATTTTCTCTTCCATAAGTTAGTATTTTAGTTCTTGAAATTCAATACTTTATAATTTAGTGCTCATCAAATCAAAGTAAGCTTTCATTTGATTTGAAAGTAATTAAAGAAATGTTGAACAATTTTAAACGTGCAGGTTTCTTTGTAAACTGCAGTTGACAGTAAATACAGCACTGAAACAAATACGAACGTGCAGCACCGTTTTAAATCAAATCATTCACAGAGATTGTACAATGAAAGTAATAGAAAGGTTTACTTGACAGATCGAATGCGGTCCAATAAATTTGGCTAAATGAAAGCCCGACAAGGCAACAAAGGCGGAGCGGGAATGAAAAAAATGATTGAAACGAATCAAGAGTTTTGGCAAGAAACGTTCCGTGCGGGTATTCACGCAACAATCGCGTACGCGCGCAAATGTACAGAAGCTGAAAAGCGGCGGCCCGCACGATCGCGTCTTTAGAAACGGCGCGCACCGCACTGCACCGAAATACATAATTCAAGCGAGTGCGGAGCCAGGTACGAGAGTGAAGTGTGCGCCTCGAGCGTCCATTCCTGAATTGCAGCCACCCTCGAAGGAGCTCTCTCTCTCTCTAATAAGAAGAAAAAGCTATTTTTGCACGATCGCAATTATCGTAGACACAAAAGCCTTCGCGGATAATAAGGAAAATACGAAGGGGAGAGAGAAAGAGGAATGCGGAGCGCGGGGATGCAGCGACTGCCTTATACGCCGCGTGCATTATGCTGAATTAATGGGGGTCATTGAAGGCCAGTTAAAGAATCTGCTTCGATCCGAGCCGGCGATAGAGAAACGGCTGCGAGCATTTCATCGTTCTCGCCCTTCGCTGATCTTGCTTAAAATATTGTTTGCTCTAGCGGTTGGCGATAACGATTGTGCTTTATGCATTGTGAATTTATAAGCTGCAGTTTCAACGAATGACGGCTTTCACCGCTTATCTCGCTGCTGCCTCTCTCCCCGGGATAAATAGCAACGGCTCGTTTCAGCCGAATAAAGTAATGAGAAACGAAACGCCTGATTTTTAGAGTAAAGTACGCGATCGTTAGCCGAAAAAAAAAAAGAAATAAAATCGCTTACAATGACGCAGATAAAAGAATGATATTTTTCGCGGATAATGCCGCATCGGCTCGACGGTAGCTCGAGGGCGACGATGCGATCCATATTAGCTCGGCGGCGAGGGCCCGACTGCCGGAGAGCACAGCGCAGCTCTCCCACAATGCAGCCTCGCGCATCCGCGCATATTTCGGGTAATTAGCCACCGGGACCCGTTTCGCTTTATTTGGGCTTCGCGCCGTGTTTGCCGGCACCGTCGCCCTGCCACTCAATAGCCACCGTGACTACAATGCGCCCACAACCAAAATCAAAACGGGCCGACTCTCTGTGATCCGGCGGCTCTTGCTTTTTGCTGCTTCCGTCACTCTGCATTATTTGCTTTTGACGGGCCAATTTTGCGCGTTTTTCTAGTTTTATATATTATTACTGTTAATCCGTATATACGAGAGTACAGATTTTGGTTGGTCAAACATTTTTTCGTTCCTTCTGAAAAAGCAAAACATTTTTTTCGCTTTGCTTTAAAAACAGTTAGATTTACTGTATTATCGGACAATAAACTGCAATTCAACAAGAGAAAACCGTAATCCCGTATCTTTTGTTTCCTACAATCCATCTGTTCCCTCTCCACTCTTATTTTCCGATTCTTTGTCTCTCCTTTCTACTTACGTCTGAATTCTGAATACACGTATAATATCCAAACTCTCTGCGGAGCTACGATACGCAAAGTTTTGTACAAAAACAGCTTACGTAGCAGAGAGATTATGGCGTTCAGTGGATGATGTGGATTTAAGCTGATCGGCGTATGCCGCTGTATTACGTATTTACTTACCGAGTTTCTACTTCTATACCAGTGAAATGTACAAAGTTGAAATTGTATTCATCAGCTTATATAATATACTGCTTTTAAAAATCCTTATCATATTGATGATAAAACGTTAATTACATAAAAAAGAAGATTTAATGTTCTTTAGTTTTCTCTGCTAAAAATATTTTTATCCATTTTTGATTACCCATGGTTTATGTATTTTTCTATAAATAAAATTGCTAAACCAACGTGCTTCGTTTTTATCGAAATCCTTTTCAAAATATCGAAACGAGCCGTTTGATGTAAAAAGAGAATAAAATGGTAAAATAATAGTAATTGAACTATAAAATACACGTAGTTTTCAATTTAACGAAATTCCAAAATCAAATACTAAACTAAAAGTTTTCGCAACAGCGTTAAGTAACTTTGAAAAAAAGTTAAATTTAACGTTAAAATTCTAAATTTATGAAAGTCACGTTGTAAAATAAAATATAAAAAAAAAATTCCTCGTTAGCTTTTATGCATTATTTGCACCACATAGTCAGGAATCTAAAATTCTTAGTACGAATTCATATGAGCAGTATTTTTCTCTTTCTCTTATTCTGCACACATCTAAAAAGTGCGAGGATGGGAAATTGTGTACACTCACGTATTACGTTTATGCATCCAATCCGCAGTCAAGTTCTACGTGACGAGACTTAATAATGCGCGATATTCGGACAATTTTCCCATCTATAAAATTCCTTGAATCATTTTTATTTCCATTGCAGAGAAATGCGGAATATTATATCTCCCGTTTAGAGAGCATAGATTATTTATTTTTTCAACTGATCTTTATAAATGGATTAGTAATAAAATCATGGTTCCATAAAACTTGCACTTTTATATGCGAGTTTTTTGAAATTATTAATAATATGCCAAAAATTCAAAAAACCATCTAAATCAAATTCTGTAGTTTTTGCCCTTATTTTTAGTGTGGCGGAGTTGATATCGAGTAACCCCTACTTTTAAAATACAATTTTTTTGCTCGCATGGCGTACCCCAACAATTATTTTAAAAAGTCGAATCATTTTTAATTTTCAATAGTGCTCTTTCCATATCTAAAATTTCGATCTTGCAAACCGTACACCCCTTTATGTACATAGACCGAAGCCGGCCGTAACGAACTGTCGCCGCTAATCTTACTCACAAAAAAGCGGCACTTCCTTCATGAATATTCGGACGGTCGCAGGGCCGTAACAGCGTAGCTCTCCATAATTCAGCAATCGATCGCCCCGTCATTTCGTCAAAGCCGCCGCGGAAGAAGCCCGAGTCTGGCTCTCGGGCGGGAGGGAAAAAAAGGGACGAGGGAAAATCTCTGGAAAGATAAACGCGAAATCACCTCCTCGACGACGCGACTGGCAAATTCGCTGGCCGTGCGCGCGGTGCAGAAACGGCGCCCGTTCATGCAGGGGTCGGAGGAATACGATGCAAGTAAAGCGACATTTTTCCGGGCGTTTTTGTGTCGGCGGCAGCAGCAGCGGCAGTAGAGGCGGTGAGTGCGTTTTACTCCTCCTTCCGAAGAAAACAAGACCGGACAAGCAATAGCGAAATATTCGCTGATGCTGAGTAAGGGATCCCGCAAATACACGTCCCACTGTGCGACGTAGCTCCCTCTCTCGCTCCCCGGTGTTTTACTCGACTCGCCGCCTCTCTCGCTCTCGGCGTAAGCCGGCTAAAGACGAAAAAAGAAAGAGACACGCGCATCCCTATAGCTCGGGATTTACAGATGTCAACTGTTTTTGTAGCGGCAGCTGTACGTTCTCTCTCTCTCGCTCTCTCTCTCTCTCTCTCCCGCTTATCCTCCCCGCTTGCACGTGAATTGCGCGCGGTCTCTCTTTGTTTTCCTAGGTATGCGCCCAGTCTCTCTCTCTCTCTCTCCTTTTTGGATACGTCGGCTTGCATAACTGCGCCGCGGCGTGTATGATGCATGCGACCGGAGCCAGGTATTATACTCGTGCGCTTTGGGAGTATCGCGTTACAGCATAAATACCCTCATTCGGCTGTAGTGCGTCGATGCCGACAAATCAATTCGCTGAATTATTAACCGGGGACTTAGCGGCTCTATTTATGTAGTCTTGCAGGGGACAGCCCCTCGAACGAAATTCTCCTCATTATTCTGTAAGCTGTTGCGCTTGGGATCAATGATATTTTCGCAATGACTACTCTCCTTTGCTCAATTCGATTTTGCAACTTTGAAGCGATGGCTGTTTTTTTTAAAGAATATATATAGTTTAGTTTAATTTAGCTTAATGCAAATGACTCCATATCTTATCAAGTAACTTGATTAAAAGGGCCCTTTGTAAACGAAAACTCCGGGAACCCAGGCAGCCTTTCTCCGACTCCCTCTAATATCGTTTGCAATCCGCTTGGCATCCTCTCGGAACCTTCCTATTAATATCGTAGCCTGCATATAAGCGCGGGGAAGCGAGAAACGCGTGTATGCGAGCAGCGCCGCTCGGGACGCGTTAAGATAATTAAATCGGGCCTGGTCATGGACGCAGTTCGTGTGTCAAACGGTCCTTCCCAGCTTCTTTGATACCCGAGGATTCGCAGCCGGAGAGAGGCTCGTGTAACTGCCGAGTGAGAGAGAGAGAGTACACCCTGCAATTCGAGATTTAATTAGAGCTAATGTCGGCGCCCGGCGCACGTACGCGAGGGGCTCAGTTATAACCGAGCACCTATTGTTTTGCGCGAGGGTCTTTTCAGCCTGATTGGCAGGATAGCCAGGATTAGTGTCATGCCGATCCGCGGCTGCGCCGATCGTCAAGTGGGGCTTCTGCGAATCTGGAAAGAGAGAGAGAGGGATGCGGGACTGATCGCCGAGCTGACGCTTTTCGACTTGACGGACGAGCATTGCCGAAAAAACACCGCGGGGATACTAATCGAAGGGAGAGCTCAGGATGACAGGACGGCTCGTCCGTAGAATCGCTCGTTCTTCGATCTAAAAATTCATACCTTGTCCTTTACGGAGCCTCGAGCTTCTTGCATTTCAAATTGTTTATACTTTTTGCGAGAAAATATTTTATTTGTAGCTCGTAATCCTCTTTCTTTCAAAAAATTATACCCGCTCACAAAAATCTGTTGTTTTTAAAGCTCCTATTACGCTGAATATATCTGCTGTAGAACTTTTTTTACGTAAAACCTCCTACACATATATTAGGAAACCTAAACGAACTGCATAGGAATTCGTCGGACGTAAATCAGCGTCAAGCAAAAATCCTTATCCGGAAAATTTGAAACAGATGTGGATTGTATCACGAACCAAATCGATTTGTCCGTTCACAGGACCCCCGATGTCGACTCAGTCGCACTCATGTGACACTGTTTTTATGCTTTCGAGATCTCAAATTTCAGACTCAGTGTTCACGGTATCTGTTGCGTACAACTATAATACGGCGTTCCTTTGCGTTTTTTGCCTATAAAACCTTTGGTAATAAAAACAGATTTTTCCGTAAAAGCGTATCTTTACTTGGAACTCGATTTTCCATTAAACTTTAAAATCAATGCGACTCAAAAAACATTTCAGTCATATCTTATCGGTAAAAACATTTTATCGTTTTAAAATTTTCACTTTCGGACAGACGTATTGGAAAGTTTTTTCCCGGCATCTAATTACACATCTTGCACAAAGTGCAGAAGCGATACAAGTATCTTGGTTTAAAAAATTGATTTTTTTACATAAAATTATTTACTGCATTTTGTAATAAAAAATGGAATACAAAAATTTAGATTTTTGAATTAGAAAAAATGAATAATTTTGTTTATTAGTTCTAGAATTTTCTTAATAATAATTAATAAACATTATTTTTGAAGAATCGCAGCTATTTAAGGTAGAAAGAGCGCCATTTACGGCCGTAAGCATTACAGTAATGCGCGCAACAAGCAGCTCGAGTCGAACAAAAGAGCAAGAGATTTAATACCCCATTGACCCCCGGAACCTGCTACTATCATGCTAGAAGTCGCGCTGCAGGATAACGGAGCACCTTTTCGCTTGTTGTACTATTAATTCCCCGAATAACAGCGCGCAAATTCAAATTACGCATTCAAGCTGCGCCGGCGGTACTCTGCCGAGTGCATAATTAGATTTATGAAAACGGGCACGTGCACGCACGAGCGGCGCGGAGAAAGGGGCACTGGACATTTTCGCGTTAATCGCCAGCTGCAGGGGAAACCGCGCGCGAGAGAGAAGTAACCGAATACGCGCCTATAGGACCTCCGGAAACTTTTCCACAAAACCGAAGCGAGATAGAGAGATAGCTGCCTAACGTTATACCGCCTCCTCGAGGCCAGCCACCCACGGAGCGCGCGGCAAAGGGAGAATCGGGGAGTGGAAAGGAGAGAAGAGCCCTGCGCCGACGTTAAAAAGCACGCCGACGGCCTCCCCCTCCCCCCTCGTACGCGCGCACGTCAACGGCAGAAGCTGCGCGCGGCAAAAACTCGAGGGCAGCCCAGCGGGCACCGAGCGGGGATACACCTATGCGTGCATGACTCCTGCTCTGTCTCTGTCTCTCGTGTCCTTTGCAGCCGCGATTTTCGCGGCCGAGCGCGGATTTTGTCTAAGTTACTTTTCCAGGGAGAGTCACTTTTTTCAAGTGTTCTGAAAGAAATTTTCTTTCTCGTGTATAAGCTTTTCCTCTTATGGATTTTGCGTAAAATTACAAATGATTCAAAATATTTGCATTAAATTGTATTATGATCGTTGGAACTTTCAAACGAAGGAAAAAACTGTTGCGATAAAACTGGACTGTTTTCAGTAAATAACACTAACTTGTGCTAACTTCAAAACGAGAATGAAGCTTTTTACACTTTTAATAAATAAATTTAACAGTTTTACAACAGTACTGTATTAAATATTAAAATCCTTTATCACGATAAAAAGTTATTTTAATTGAATTATCGTCAGTGTATAGCAAAGCTAACACGAACAAATTTTAACCTATTTCACCTCTTTTTACATCAAAGGTGGAACTTTAAAAATTCTCCCTTTGTTAGTAGTAAAAGGATAGTTTCAAGTCGATCAATACAATTTCATTTTCTTTGAAGAAATTCCTTTATTCAATTTTAATTAAAAATTTCTTTTATGAATATTTGTGAAAAAATTCCATCTTCCGAATTTCATTCAAATAAAAATTTAATTTTCTGAAAAAATAGTCCTTCTCCAAGTCTTTTAAAGATATGTATATACGTATGCTTTGAAATATGATTCCGTTAAAATATCTTCCAATGCATATAGTACGTCGTTTCTCAAAAGGTTGAATTTTAAAATAACGTCCTTTTGAGGGTCGGCGCGCACCTGATCATACGCGCAGTCCTGGCAGTGGCAAATTGACCAAAGCGAACGAGCAGTACGCGAGCAATAGTTAAAGTTGAAGGCGAGCCCCGAAAGCGAGCAAACTTGCGCGGGGCCACCTACATTCATAGACGGCAGCCGGACCCGATTCCGGCAGGCAAAAGGACGCCGTCCTAATCGGAATTCGTGGCGATTCACCACTCGACTCACGTAGATCGTCGTGATTCTCAATTAACGGAGGTCAGCCGCCGGCTGGAGTACCTGAATCTCCCGTCGCCGCCGTCGGTCGAGACACGTACCGGCGGGGAAGGGACGGAGAGGCGAGGACGAGAGAAAGACAGAGAGAGAGAGAGAGAGAGAGAGGCCGAAATAAAAAATCAACAGAGCACTTTGCGCTCGGCGCCACCGGAACTGCTCCGCACTCCCCCAGAGTAGCCTTCCCTGCAGAACTTGCTCCCCGGTCTGGGCGAATATTGACCTTGCAAAATACGCCGAGCGACATTTTTTCCCTCGGAAAATTAAACTCTTATTGCAGAGCGGCTCCGCTGTGCTTGAAGTTTCAAAAAACCTAATAAGTAATTTGACGAAATTGCGCTGTTGATACTTTATTAAGGCTTTTTAGCGTGCACTGTAAAATTGCAGTGTACAACGTATTATCTACTAGTTCGTGAGCTACAAGTCTAATCATTACGTGGAAATTATAATAATTAATTATAATTGAAAGCCGTAGTCAAAGCAATAATTTTTCCGTTTGACAGGTCAAGCCGGAGCGGCGCGCATTTGAATCCCCTTCAAATTTGCACCTGTGCGTGTTGTATCCGGTAAGCTCCGAACAGCTCATCCTCTATCAATTAGCCGAAAACAAAAGAGCCCATCCCAAATTACCAGGCGCAACCACATTTACGAGGAGCATCAAGAAATCATTTTCCTGAAAAAAAAAAAAAAAAAACAGGCTCGAAGTATATCCCCGCAGTTTAAGCCAGGACAGCTCTTCGCTTAACAAAGCAGCCAGAAGAGCAGAGCGAACTCATCGATTGGTAGTCGTCAGTCGGCGTTGCAAGTTAATTTCGTATTCACATATTTACCGTCGAATTAATCAAGCCGCACAAAAGCGCGCGCAGCCGCAATGCCGGTATCCCGGCCTCGGAGCTCGGGTATATTTCTGTTGAAGCTTCCGGTTATTTACGGAGGGAAGTTTGCAATTGTTTGGTCAGTCGGTCCATTTCCGGTGGCCCCGCTATCTTTCTCCCTTCGCCGCGTCCCGGTCGATCAGCCTACGACTCCGGTGCGCTCACCCTTTCCGAAGTCCTTTGCGCCTTTCTTTTTGTTTCGCACTCTCGGGGAGCAGGCCTTTTACTCGCCTGCGAGCATATTTATAGTTGTTCACCTTTTTATACTCGATTTCTTTGCTTGGAAAGACATTTTTCCTTTCTTCGAAATTAAAATTTTTATTTGTGCACGCAGAAAATGGCAAATATTTAAGTAAAATTATTTTTTTACTTGGAATACGGCCGTTCTAAAGTGTAGGAATGACGTAAAAAAGGAGAGTCTGAGTAGATTAAAAAATTCTTACGACCGCTTCTGAACACGGACATAAAAAATGGTTAAAAAGAAAGTTTCAAGATTACTTAATTAAGAGACGCTGCATTTCAGGAATTTTTCTTCGTCGTCAAGAATTGGATTGATATTCGATGTACTTATAAGCGAAAAAAACTACCATATTCACTAAGTGAACAATATCAATTTTAAATTAACTTTTATTAATTTAAACCACTATTAAAGAAGGTACTTTTTAGCAAAGTAGAAACTGGTATTTTAATGAAAGCTTTTTATACCATTAATTATTCATAGTTTATTTCGTAATCATTTATCCAAAATAATGAACACCGTAAAACATTACTTGCGGTATTCACTATTAATGACAAGTCGTGAATATGTACTTAAAGTTTCATTACATAATCAGTTTTGATCATAAACGTGTATTCACTCAATATCAATTTCTATTTATAAATATCGGAAAAATTTGTCAAGTCTTAATTTAAAGTAAATATTCATTCCGTATATGTATACAATTCAAAAAATTTTGATAAATAATGCAAGCACAAATCCAGGTGGATTATAAAGTATTCCATTATTGAACTGGAATTTCATATACGAGAATTAAAAAGGCCGAAAAATCGAAAATAACTTCGTTGCTCATGGCTAAATGAATTAATACCCTCCCGACTGCGTTTTGGTATAAACACTCCAGAAAATAGCTGGCAGTTTCCACAAAGCCATTAAATAGCTCGGAAAATGCGCGCAGGCCGCGGCTAAATTATGAACGTCGCATTTCGAGCACTGGGAAAAAGCGCATATATAGCGAGAACTCGAACGCGAGCAGCAGCAGTGCCGGTCCGAAGCCCATAAATGACAATCGAGTTTTTTTTTCGGCGAATCGCTCAAAGCTCGCCTCGCCGTGAGCAGCGAAGCGTCGCGACAAACAGTTTCGCCGTAAATCAGCGCGCAAATTGGCTCGATACTATCGGCAATCGCACTTTCATGCGCTCCCCGCCGCGGAGAGCCGTACCTGCACGCGGAAGCCCCTCGCCGCTTTTCAATTGGCCGCGGGGAGAAAAATTCCGGTCCCCGTGGCGCTAGCCGCGAACCTGGGAAAGTGCGCGCTATGCTCGCACGTTGCTATTGCGTATGCGCGCTTTATGCGTATAACCCCCTCGAGTTGACAAGCCAATTTGTCGCTGTCGGTATGGCCGATCGTCAATCGAGCAGTCTATCGGCTGGCTCCCGTCTTGCTCGCGCGCGCGCAGCCATGGAAATGCGCTAATACATAAATTAGCCTTTTGTCCCTTTCTTTTTTCACCTCATCGTGCGTGCAAGAGTCGCCAAGTGCGCTTGTCGCGTGACTGCCCGACGAGAGAGACCAGTCACTCATTTTCTGCCTTTATATCGAGAAAAAAGACTAGTGCCAACGTGCTTGTAACTGAATAATTATGACCGCTACGGTTCCGGCACTTGTTTACAAATTATTTCGAATGGAAATTAAACTTTATATGTTTCTTGCGAGGAAACGACTCGTAAATCAAGACTTGATTGTATTTTTTCTAGAAATTTTCTACTTCCATTTGTTTAATAGACCTACTATTTCTAGTGAAAAAATACAACAGATACAAATCTATAAAAATAGCGTACGAGTGTGGCGAACGCGTATAAAAAAATATTGCGATAATTTTCAAGGGCACATCGAAAAGCTGCACCGAACCGAAGAAAAGCGCTCGGTGAGGGGGATGGAAAAGAGCTTGTCGCCTCGGCAACTTGTCTGGAGCGAAGCAATGAAACAGTAAACAAGTATAGAGGCAAGTTGGCAAGGTGTAATGACGTGTTACACGGCGCGTCGCCGCGGCATGGATTTCAGTGCACCGGAGTAATAGGGCGGCGTCGAACTGCCACCGCGGGAGCGACAGTATCGCGGGTACTGTTCTCGCGCCGTCAAATGGGCTCGTGTTCGCGGTCGCCGCCGCGGTCCACTACGCCTACATCGCAGCCGGGCCGTTCGTTTCCCACGCGCGGCAATCATGCGGCTGCGGGACTGAAGCGCGTGCCTCGGCGCTTCCGCAGACTGAATGCGTCGATTCGCTCGAGCGGCCCTCTGTATACAACTGGAGGATCGGCCGACTCGAGTTTTTCGCGGGCTGGAGAGCTCCGATTCGCTCGTCTAATATCCACCTGACCGTAATGTCATTTTCTCACATGTTTCCCCGTAAATCCCTTTTAAAAGAATTTTTTTTAAAAGAGAGCGGTTCCTCGGTGCGAAAGGGGCCTTAAAGAATAGAAAGTCAGCAAAGGCTGCGGATTTGGCAAACAGCTCGTAAAAGCAATCGCTTGGCGCGGAAGAGCCGAGTGTGTCGTCGGCGTCTTCGGCAGAGAATCGGTTCAAACGCAGAGATACTTGCTCGTCCTTTGCATAGGTAAAGACAGTGAAGGGTAAATACGGCTTGTTCCTCCGACTCTGGTCCTTTGCCGGGGCTCGCTCCCAGTCTCTCCCGTTTCGAATCCCGACATTGGCGTAGCGGTTTCGACGAAACTGCGAGCTCGGCGACGCCGACGACGACGTTACTCTGCCTTGAAACAACAGGCGTACGTGACGCTAAGAAAATCGCAGACTTTTTCTTTTCTCTCGGCCCTGTATATACTCGTAGGGATCTTATCCCGCTGCCTCGGTTTTTATCCCTCTTTTCATCCCCCTTTTTTCGACGCCCGAACACCTCTTTCTGCTCTCAGCCTTCTTTACGAAATCCAACTCGACCGGCGGACTTTTGCGGGATTATGCAAGTTTTAGAAGAGGAGCGAGTTTTTAAAAATATTATAAGCAGCTTAGTCTTATAAAATATTACTACACTGATTATTGCTGAAAAATCAAAAGAAACAGCAAAAATCGTACAGAATTAAAGAACTATAAAGAATAACAACCGTTTCTCTGCACTTAAACTTGCCTGATATTTAACGCTTTTAAGCTCGAGTGACGGGTTAAAGAAAAAAATCCATTATCGGCAACTTTCCCACGGGAATGAGAAAAACGATACTGGTACTTCCGTTGCTCGAACCGGATTTAGGCTTAATGAGTTTTTGATGACATTTCTACCTGTTGACAATTAGCTGGTAAATCATTAAATTACAAATCGCGCAGAGCTGTTTTTTTTTTTTCTGGTTAAAACGAATAAAGTGAGCTCGAGAGTCATTTTTAGCTGACTTCCAGGGAGGAAGCACGATAAACATCAGGGCGCGACATCGTTCTTTCGGGCATTTTTCGCGGAGAGGGCAGACGGTGCGCTGCCTCTGTTCTCCCCGGAATCCCAGTAATGGAGAGGGTGATGCTCCGGCATGCGCTCGTTGTAGACGTCGGCGAACCTCCCCCCGTCTGCCGGGAGCAGTTGCACGTGCGACACCGGTGCACTGGCCAGCGGCGAATGTCCGACAGGAGGGAGAATGGAGCGTCCGTGTAGCCGAGGGATCGCGCTGAGATTATAACGAGAAGCCGCGGCCTTTAAAGGCCTCCCGCGCTACACACACCTCTCTCTCTCTCTCTCTCTCTCTGGCGGGGGGATTCGTGATTTGCCGGTAACGGATTGCACCGCCGTACGAGTGAACCGGCCTTTGCGAGGAGCGGTTTACGGTCAGCTCGTTCGACAGGAATTTCATATTCAATGCTGGCTAGAGGGGGGAGCGAGACGCACTGGACGAGACTTTTGCATACCGGTATTGCGATCGCCGCGTAGACAACATCGCTGCAGCGCCGGAGAGCCTACCGGCTGCAAACTCTCTGCGAAGGAGGAGCAATTCTCTTGTTAATGAGAACACTTTTTCCGCGCGGTCGATAAACGACCGAAGAAACAGCATTGTTTTTCATGTTTTTGCGAATAAGTTAAGAGAACTTTCGAATAAATTGCGCAAGTAACCGTGATATCTGACAATCGGTATCAACTTATTTACTCCGTCTTAATCTTCCTATCTGATTATCTTTCAATAACTTACAAGCTTTAGATCCAGCTGATTAATTATTATTAATGTTTGGAAGTTTGGCGAGCATCGGATCATCTTTCAATCCAGATAAAGGGCATTTCTCTTTTAAATCTAACCAACGATTTGTTGTTGTACTGTATAATTTGTAACGAAGATAAAAGGTAGCAGTTTATTACGTTTTTGCTAGACGTTGAGCGATCAAGATTGTATATAGTAAATATCATCAATCGGTGATTTACTGTGTATTTAGGAAATAAATGTTCAACCCACACTGCAAGTGATAAAATGAAAATGATAAAGGGCATATTAAAAATGAATTACCCAAATCTTAAAATAGGAAATTTAAAAGATCCCCTCGCGGTACCATCTAATAGCTGGCTTTTCTAAAAAAAAAAAAAAGAAAAAGAAAAAAAACGCGTGACACATAGGCCCGTTTACGAGGCGTGGCGTCAATGAACCGCTCGGCGTGGCATCTTGCATCCGTAACTTTTTGGGAGAATCCGTGCGCGATAAAAATGTACAAAAAGGCCAGAAAATGGTAAATATCTCCATTTGCCGGGGAAGCTCGGGGAAGTGCCTCTCGGCGTCGCTTGTGCGTGGCTCTAAATTTAGAATTCCTGCGGCGTTGGCCAAACGCGACGTCTCGTCTCCGGAGTCGGAAATCGCTTGACGGATGAGACGACGGAGAGCACGAGTTTGTCCGCGTTTAAAAGCCAGCTTCTCGGTCGCGGCGCGCGTTTTCTCTAAAACCTCGAATTTGTCCGCGTCCCATTGAGAGAAAGAGAGCCGCGCTTTGAGCAGGCAGAGGGGACGAGCGGCGAAGAAAGTGTGAAACAAGCAAGCGATGAATCTGGCTCTCTTTTCCACTCTTTGTGCTATACGAGTACGGAAAGCTTTTAGCGCCTCAAAGCCACGGGGTGCGTTTCTTGTATTTTTAATTCTCGCGCCCAAGTCCGATGAACACTTTTAGAGAATGCGACGGAAATGGCTATCGAGCTTATTTCTCAAGGACGACCTTTAATCCGCGGCTTCCGTTTGTTAAACATCTTTTCCCCTTACTGCTTAGAGTGTTTTATTATCTTTTATTATTAATCAACGAGTTTCACATCGGGCATTTATATTTTAGGACACTAACTATGTAAGTTGTATCTCTTTATTTTTTCCGATTTACGGAAAAGAGCAATCAGTTATTAAAATATTTTTCTTTGTTAATAATTTACTTTTCAACATTTTACTATAAATAATAATATAATATATCACTTATGACTATAATTATTGAAGCATGAACATTCCAGAGATTAATTGATTATCAAAAAGATCTGTAGGTTTTTTCAAAAAAGTTCACACGAAGTATAATTAATAAGTAAGGAAGATATACATTATGATGTCAAGTTTATAAAGGGTAAAAATCGAAGAGAAATAATGATAGGTGCAAATTCCAGCAATAAAATGATCGATGGTCTTCTTAATCCATTTACATGACTATGAAATTGATCCAATTTTTGTACAATCTTGTACTGATTGGTTTGACGCAAATAATCTAATAAAATTTTAGAAAGAAAATCAAATTAAATTATTTTTAAACTGGTCAACGTGGCTCTTGCGGATTAAATATGGTTAGTTATTTCTCGTAGATTTTACATCATTGAAAATAGCTGACCACACAAATGCTCGAGCTCTTCAAGTTTTCGAAAAAAAATTGCGGCTATGTGCTCCAAAAACTTTTTTTTTTACTTTTTTGGCAATTTATTTTATATAGAGAGTTCTTTAATAGCCGGATCTTTTATTCATTGAAACATTTACGGTTTCGAAAGGCTGCCGTGTGAAATAAGTTGCATTTATAATTGTAATGCAAAGTTTGACACGTACATCGATCTATGCAAGTGTCATAATATTAAAAAGGAAGCGAAAGACTGCTCGTTAAACTCGATTCTCAATAATTTTGTAAATTATAAAAGTGCGAACGGAGTGAGTGGCGCTTCAAACCGGCTTGGAGCGATAATTATGACCAGTCGATGCAATCTTCCACCGGTCGATCGTCCAAGAGCTTAGCAGCGGGTGGTAATTGCGGTACGCACTCTGGACAGTCAACGAATAACTACGTTATATTAATATTTTCTCGAATATCCATTATGCACCATGAGAATTATTATTTAATTTAGCTGCACTCCAATAATTCTTGGTATTTATATTCTCTTCATGTGTTTTTAATGGCTCGTTAATCGCGTTACAGCATTATTTTAGTATCACCAATTTGCTGTACTAGACCAGAAATACCGACACCTTACAAGAAATTAATTGACAATTCAATAATAACTTTTGCAATAATTTTTCATCGCAAAATGGATGTATCGCCATACTTTCCATTAAAAAATTACAGTCGCGCAACGCCTCGATACCAATGACAAATGTTCTACCGCATAAAAAGCCGTTCGAATTTTTGGACGAAATGTTCATTCCAGCTCAGAAAAGCAACCGTCCGAGCTTGGTACAATACTGACTAAGAGGCAGCAGCGCAGAACATCGGTCAAGCCGAAATTGCAAGCTTCTCAAGCTTCCCACTGGCATTGCAGCAGCAAGCATTTGACTTGTGTCGGGGCTTTGGGGAACAAGGCGACGCTGTCCCGGAGTAGCCGTGCAAATGGACCCTGCATACATCCCCCGGCCGATGATCGTACGCGAGTACTGTTCGCGTTCAGCCGTTACATGCTCGGCATTCTCCACTTGCAACTATATAGCCTCTCTCTCTCTCTGCTGCACCTTTTCAGCGCCGGCTTTGAAAGCTCTTCAAGCTCCGATCGTAAAGTGACGCGTCCTTTTATTAACCCTTTGAATGACCGCTGTGCTGGACTGAAGTTTTCCGCGGGTGAATCAATACGCGCACAAAGTGAAAAGTGTACATTTTTTAAGCAATTCAAATTGTATCCTGTAACTGAAATTGCTAATTCCCAAATAATTGGAGGTAGTAAAGCAAGGGATTAGGCAAAAAGTGTCGTAAACTTTTTAACTTGAAAGCCCTGATGCCCGTTATCCGGGTGGCTCTCACTCGGGAGCACTCAACTGTCTCTTGCAAATGCAGTCGCGCAGGACTCGGCCAGGTAGCGGCGGTATTTCTCGCGGCCGCAACTGCCGCACATTGTTCGGGAGAAGCGCGACAGGCCCGGCTAGATTAGGTTTTACTGCCAAGCAGCCTTCGGTGCGCCGCGGCGTCGGGGGCAGTAAGCGCCGGAGATCGTAACGATTTCGACGTCGAGTCGTCGACACCCCCGCGCCGTTCATTCTGACCGACGGCGACGACGACGACGACGACGACGACGACGATTTGCCGACTGGAGTGTAGGGCGCGACGACGATGGCGGCGTTATACGGGCGCTTCGTTACGGGCCGCGACTCCCATTTGCCGTAAACCGCGACAAGCTCCGGGAGATAACGTTGATAGTCGCATCGCGCGAGTATTACGGCTGGGGACTCGAAAGAGGGAGGGCTCGAACAATTTCGGAATTCATTCGGGAGCTGCGCGATGAGCTTATTAACCTGGCCAAAGCTCATTCTCTCCCGGTGGCCCTGTCTATTGCCGAAGCTTCCGCAATGCCGTCGCTAAAGAAGAAGCTAGATTTCACTTTAATTAAGTCAAACGGTTATTCTTATCAATTTCGCTTGGAAATTTAATTTTTCTCATAATTAATTCCAGCTTCATGTAAATGATTCTGGAAATTTTTTTAAAATCCAGGTACATTAAATGCAAAGGATGAAAAGCTTGTTACTATTCAGCAGAAACTAGTAATATATCTGGGTTGGCGAGATTGTAACTCGAGCTTAATTTTTTTATTGCACAAAAATTTGAATAAAGAAATTTATTACTTTGAAATTAAGGAAAAAGTTGTAGCTTCAAAGCGAAAAGAGCAGAGAGACTAGAAATTTCGCATAGGAAGGCGCCGCGGGTGACACAGCTAGATGAAGAGATTAAAAATCCGGAAGAATAAGTCCGCCGCGGCGCAATAATAAGGCAGGAGACAGAAAGCCATTGAAAACGCCGGGTGACGAGATTTATTCAAAAGAGTTTATCAGATCCTCCTCTCGTCCGACGTCGAGTTCGTTTGGTCGCGCGATTTCTCAAGCTCCTCTCCAAAGCAAATACGGAAAGCCTCGTGCCAGCACGTCCGAGAGCTTATATATCTGCTTTCGTTCCTCTTCCTCTCGCTTCCTCTCGAGCGGGGGAATATCTTTTACTTCCGCGCCTGCTCCTTCTTCCCGGGACCGGCTCCTCTCTAGCTTTATTCCGCTCGTCGCGTACGCGGGTCCTAGCCGGCTGCCGGGGTCATAGTCGCGCGCACGTGCGCTCGTTTAACATCGGGATGAGTGCAGGGACGGCCGGGGAGTCAGCGTGCAGCATTCAGACTGCCTCTCTCTCTCTCTCTCTCTCGCATACGTCTGAGAGATAGATCCACAAGGAGAGATAGCCGATGATAAAGCGAGCCCGGAGCTCTCTATTCGCATATAAGTGTCCGGAAAAAAGATTCTGGGCCAGAATGAGCGGAAAAATATCCGGGACGAACATCAAACAATTACTATGTGCTAGAAACACAGTTTTTTATTTTAAACTTGGAAGAAGCGACCGAGCTTCGGTAATAAAGGCGTTATTTTTAATCAAATATCCTGAAATCTACAGGGCGCGCAAGAATGATCAAAGAGAGAGAATCACTTAACTGAATATAGAAGAGGAGAGAGAAAGATTCGAGTCATCGAAGAGTAAAGGACAGAATTTTAAGGTTCCTTAGCTTATGCTTGCAAGAATATTGTACAAAATCTCAGAAATACGTCACATTGTTGGAAAAAGTAAAGAATAAGAAATTTGACAGTTTCAAGAAAAGAAAATGCGTCAGGAGGATACAGCGCAAGCCATTTCAAGTGCACAAAAAAATAGAAAAGTCCGTAAACCCAGCTAAATATTTTCAAAATATAGTTATAGGGTGAATACCCGTAAAATCTACAAACACTATAATTTTCTCTGAATGCGAATTGTACCCCCGTTAATTAAGAAAGCGAGCTTCCTTTTGATGATTAGAGTGGCGAGCTGCACTTAAGTAGCAAGAGTGCGAATGGAGTTTTTGCCCCTGCGCAACTGCCGAAAGCGGCGAAATCCCGCGAACACATCCTAATGTTAATGCGCGGCCGCAGATCGGAATGTCAGATAAGAGGCGACGTGTTTGAAAGCCCGCCTTGTTCCCGGCCACCTAAGAACCGCGCTATCCTCGGCGCTTTTTTGCTCCTCGTCGCGGCTGCTTTCTCGCCCGCCGCTCCCGAGATCTCCCGCAGCGGAAATGCTCCCTTTCTGCAGCGGCAAAACGGCGAGAGCGCATTCAGCGCTTTGAAATTGTAGGAGCACGGAACGCGGGATTCGCGCGATTATCAACTTTTTTAATCCAGCTGGATTTGTTTCTCTGTAAAATAGATATCAAACGTCTGGCGTAAAAGTAAAGGAAACCTATTAGGCATTAGAGAAGCCACTGCGTTGATATTCCACGCACAGAGCTTTTGAAAAGAACTGCATGGGTGGCCAAAAAGCGCTTCGTCAAGGGAAGTAACTTGTTGATTTAGGGCCGCGATCGTAGAATACGCACCCGCGCGCAGCTCTTTTTTCTCCGCTTTGCTTTTTTTAAGCTGACGAGCGATTGTCAGTCGCGTAGCTTTATCTATATCTAAACGAGAAGCGCGCGCGCCCGCTCGAGCGTCACCGCTGTTGACGTTGGAAACCGACACTTTCTTGGCTTAACTGTACCGAGTCGGTCTTTAATTAACTGGCTGTTTTTACCGGGGCACAAAAACGTTGCGCTGAACAAAAAAAAACCGAGGGAGACGCGGGAACATTTTTTTCGCCGCCAAATGAGAGGGGCGGATTTTTTCGTCGCGCGCTGGGAACGATAGGCTAATTCGTTTCTACTCTTTAATTATGAAGCTCCTGTTTATTTTACTCAACTCGCTGCATTTTTATAAGTCCTGAACTTCCTTCCCCAAAGCTAAAATGAAACTTGATACAACTGGGAATTCTCGTAAATTTTCTTTATTCTAGACGAGTGGATAAAAAAAATCATCACCTGCCACGCTCTACTATTCATATAAAGATTATTTAAAATTTAATTTTTACGTAAAAATCTGCGTTAAAAGTGGATTAAGAAATTAATGAAACTTTTCAAGCAACGTTTCGAAATACTCCGATCAGGTGCTTCTCAAATCAATCGTACCTAGTTCTTGCGGCATTTTTTGCCGCCGTATAGCACGCCGAGAGACACTTCCCGCCGCGGCGCAGCCGGAGCAGAAGGCAGTTTGATTGTTGATCTAAGGGGCTGAGAAGCAGTTGCCTCGAATGATAACGCGCGACAGCTTGCTACGATCGCACGTGCATCCCAACCGCATCCTACCGTCGCGACGACACTCACACCTGCTCGCTAATGCGAGCTGGCGCGCGTTTAACGCAGAAATGATTATTAAATGCTGATTATGGGCCGTCGAAAGATTGCATCGAAATGCTGATTAGAAAAATAAGACAAAAGGGATATCTATGAAACAATTTCACGTCTTTTCTTAACGTTAAATTTGACGTTAGATTGCTATTTTTTAAAGAATTCGAGAAGGCAGAAATTAATTGTGCGCGGGTGATTCAATTTTTAAAAGCAATATTTAAAGCGTTAATTAAAACAAACTGTTTATTCCTGGCAAACTTTGAAAGCGGGCCATGAAAAAGCTGGGCGGGCAATTTGGGAAAAAGGCCAAAGTTAAGGGGAGCAGGAATTGCAAGATGAAAGAGAAAGCGACAGCGATATCCTGGGCACAGTGCAATATTCTCGCAAACAAATATTGTCATTTGTTTTACGCGAGAGTTAACTGGCTGCTCCTATCCATACGTGCGCCGCCAGAATGTGTTTCCCCACCCCCAACGTGTCAACAAGAGGTTAAAAGGCCAGCTCCGCTCCTATACCAGCGTCTAGCCGCATGCATGCCGCTCGTTAAAAGTGTTTATACCCGGCGTATGATTGCGACACGTAGCGGTCGAAGTCGCTTACACTCTTTCCGACCCTCCCGAGTGTGTTACATCACGTCCGAGCGGAGTCGAAGACAGCAGCAGCGGCGGCGGCGGCGGCGGCGGCGGCGACCGAGGACGAATTGGAATTGGAGGGCGGCTCGGAAAACGTTCCCCGGCTACACAGCTTATTTCGTGGCCAAAAACTCGGCCATTAGGCTCCAGAGCACGTCTGCAGGAGAACCGAGAAGCAGCCACGTCGCCGCTCGGAATCAACGGGGATTCCTCGCACAAAGTTCACCCGAGCTTTTCCTCAAACAACTAAGTCACACCTTTCGCGCGACCTCTAAGGTTAGCAGTCTCCTGCCCTTTCTGCTCTTTCTCGCTCTTACGTATTTCGGATAAAGATTCCTTGGGAGGTCCTATATCCACTCCCTCCATTCTCTTTACGTACAAGATTGCAAGATTTTTCTTTTTCGAAAGTTCAATATAAATCGGTTGCTATTACTTATTTTTGGATTTTTTACAACTATCGAAATAATTCTTTTTAAATATCATCTTAAGAAATCGAAGCAAAAGAAACGAAAATTGATCTATATAATTTATAAATTTAAATCATCTATTAAACAACACGTAGTTAAAAAGACTTAACTTTTTTTCCGCAACAACCGACGAATTAACATAAAGAGGAAAAAACGTAAAAGTTTGCACTACTTAATCCTCGTATCGGAATAATGAATCTAATAAATCAGCATCAAACTCAAGATGAAGTGCATTCTATTCAATAAAGGTGATGATAATTTAGCATCAAGTAGAAACTCCTTTAACACGATTTCCCCGAGTTACAAGTTGGACCATATCTAACAAACTCCATTACAGGCGTGTTAACTTTTTAATTAAATTTTGAGAAACGTTACCATAATCCATATAATTCACACTCCTGCTCCGTCTAATTACAGGTACGAATGGAAGACGAGCCGCGAACGCGAGCAGGAGCAAATAAAACTCGAAAGGGGGGTGGGGGGGGCCGATTTTCGAGCGGGATATCAATTTGCTTTGACTTTTGGCAGCAGGTGCGCCGGACTCGGCAGCGGTGCGTGTATTTCAAGTCCCGGGCGCACTTCGCTCTCTAGTTTGGACCGGAGCCCGGCTCGTTCGCCCGTCGTATAACTATAGGCAGGCGGACGTGTAAGCGCGCATCCCGTCGCCAGAGGCGAAACCACTGCCGCTCATCATTTTAATACGCATCGCTTTTCGGACGTCCGCCGATTTCTTGGCACGCCGGTACTCGGGCGATCCACTAATTTTCGGCCTATTCAAGTCACGCGGCAGATTCTCCCCCGGCATTACCTTTACGGGACTAATCTTTTTCCCTTCTTCTTTAGTACCGTACGGTTTTATCTCGTTGCACAGGCGATTGCGTGATAAACGCCTGATAAACGCGAGCTCAAAATTTATTATATGTATAAAATTATTGAGATGCAGATTTAATACTATTTATCGGATAATCGCCTCTCAAAAAGATACTGTTTGATGCCTTGTAGAAACGTCATCTTGCTTTACGAACAATAGCTATCATCTTGGATAGTTTGCCGCTACCCATTGAACCACTCGATACGATCTGAATGGTTTCTATACGCATAGAGTTGTATTAGGCGTAGAGGGCAAATACACCAACGTTAGACAAGGAAATTTACCTTAATTGGTTGGATAACGTCGCAACAACGATGAACAACAGGAAATCTGACGTAAATTGCATAAATAAGGATCGTATCTTCATAGCTTATTGCAAGATAAATGAACCTGATATAAGTATCAATAATTTCCTCCGAGAACTTCCTTATGTAATTCTCGTAAATTTTCCAGATAATAAGCAAGTTTTAATTACAACAGCGTTAATTTAATAAATGAGACTAAAAAGATTTTCCTTACAGCGATATCAATGAGGTAGACGAATGAATGTAAAAAAATTTCTTTAAAAAGAGGAAGATAAAACAGTTCTCATTACAGCAGCGGAAGAAGGAGCAAAGAAATAATTAAAAAATGTTACTTAGCGTGCATATTGAATAGTTGGGAATGGGCAATAAGTAAATTGGACTCTTGCGGTCCAAAGCGAGGAAAGAACCGAGACGAGAGCTACCGCGTATTGCTTGCCAAATGTGTGTATGCGGCATAAAAAGAGCGGAAAAAGTAAGCCTCGCTCTGCGGCTCCACTCCGCTTCGAATGCACGCGCTTCGAAGTTCGTACAGGGTATGTCTGCCGCTACATGTACATGAGATGAGCTCGAGTCTGGATCTAGCCCAAAAGCGACCTTTACCAAGCAATACGGAATTCGAAAAAAATGAGGGTAGACGCTGAAAAAATTGCTTTAACGTAACAGTTTTGCTAATAAAATTGTGTTTATAAAAGTGAAGTGTAATAATATAGCTAGTGCAGTGTTATCTTTGAGATTCTGATGCTTTTTGAAAATTTCGGTAAGTATAAAATTTTGTCTCTATTTTTTCAAAACATAGAAATTTATCTGACACTCAAAAATATCGGGTGAAAAGGTAAAAAAATCATTTTATTTTACATGTTCTGTAAAATATGCTATTTTTTCTTTTTCACTAATGAATATTTTCACCAATCGTTAATAATGAGATTTAGTCTTGATAAGTTAAAATTAAACTTGTCTCCTCGGTGAGTCATATTTAAATCGAGTCGAAACTATGATATTGTCTGAAAATCGTTTCTTAAGGTCTTTTTATAAGCCAATAAATGAACATCAATAGATTGAGTTTGTGACAAGATCATTAAATTGCAAAACCATCGGCAGTTCTCGTACAATTTCACTACCATCGTACAAAATATAAACTAACTCGGAAACAAAACGCGAAGCACAACAACTGCACGATACTAACTTTTTTCACATATAAAAGTGCAGAGCAAAGAAAGTCGTAGCGAAAAACTTTAATAATCCCGCGGAGGTAAAAAAGCAGTCCTGAAAACGCTCTTCCCCTGCCTCCCTCTCTGTCGGTATCTCCATCTCTTTCGGTCCAGCCGCATTCGTAAGAGCTGGAAAAGCTGCTGGGCCGACGACGCACGATGCACATACAGGCAGATAAGCACGCTGAAAAGGGGCTTATCCCTCATGTGGAGAGTCGGTTTATGCTCGCGCGCCCCTCGGCGGTCGCAACACTTCCTGCGCTTCTCTTCGCTCTTCTATTTCATCCTCTCTGCCAGGCCCTCCTCTTTCTCTCTCTCTCTCTCTCCCTCTCTCTGTCTTTCCCGGATGGCTGGGGGTGTACCTGGATTGTAAAGTGGCAATGCCGCCGCGTTCTGCCGCGCAACATCATGCTTTTACTGCGAGAGGAAGGCAGGTCGAGCTTGCACGCAAGCGCGTTCGGCTGGACAAATAAAGTCAGGCGCGAGTCTGTTCTCTAGTGCAGTGCGTGAGCGCTTGACAAAGAGGATTTATTCTTTCTCGGTAACTTTCTCTTCTAGTCTGCGAAAAACGAGAGATTTAGTTCAAAAAGCTCGATTAAATGATGAGATTAAGTTCAGTAAAAGGAAGGATTCAAAACCTTGCGTTTTTAAAAAAATTAAAATTTCACGTCAAATTGCAAATGCGTTTGTCCTTCTAATTAAAAAATCCTTTAAAAGATAGTCATTCTACATATTTAATTATTTTCTTCCCCGTATTTCATTCACTGTTGCATTACTATACGACTATCTCATCGTGCAGTATTTCCGTTGCTATCGTTTTCCTCTACTGATTTTCCTTACCAGTTAACGAAACGAAGGCGTCAAAAAACAATCTTATCATTGCAAGTTGATCCCACCTTAGGATACTTGTAAAGTCAATTTTATATTTTTCCTCTTAATTGTTTTGCATATTTGCAATGTCAACACTTTTTTAATTATCATCATTTCTTTCCTCCACATAATGCATTTCAAAAGCATAAAATAATTTCGTCAAGTGATAAAAAAATTGAACAAAGATTTTATATCCTGCGGGTTATTTATTCAACCAGAGAAGCGTCATCAAAGTAATGATATCAGATGTAGGACGTCTGACGACGGAAATTCATTGATGGTATGACGTAATTAGAATGTCCAATAAAAAACGAAATAATAAGGAATAAAAAGTTACTTATAATGTTGAATTTTTTTAATAAAAACGGTAATTTATGAAAATAAAATAATGACAAATTCATAAAACAAAGTGTATTTGTATTTACTGACTAACACAAAAAATTTGGTAGTCTTATCCAGACGACACAATTGACTTAAAAAAATTCATTTGGATGGAAATAGTTCTGGTGTATGGGTTAAATATATACATTAATAAAAATATAAATGTTTAAATCTAATAAATTGTAATAAATGTTTAATTAAATTCTTTTATTTATTCATAATTTGTTTAGAAATTTATATGTACAAAAAAATTCAAGTTAACGTCATCATATTGGGTAATAAAAATATTTTCAACATTAGTTAACTGATTAAAATTGAAAAACCTCATTAAATTGATATCATGTTTTAGCTAATTAAAATTAAGATACTCATATATTGATAATACAACGCCTCTATAAAAGAGAAAAAACTTAATTTTTTAGTGCTAGTCGTAGAATCATGAACGAGGTCAGGATGTTCACTTCATTCAATTACTTTATTTTGTAAGTATAAACGTAATTTACATATCTTAAAAATAAAAAACTATTATTGGTAATAGTAGTAAATTCAACACTTGCAATTTAAAAAAAAAATATTAATTACTCCTATTCGTTTTAGAAGCGTACTTGTTTGTGCAACATTTTCTTCCGCTGTACCCAGGCGCTACTTGAATGACATCGATGATCTATCCACTCTTTTCCTGAAAAATTATGTCAGTCCTTTTCGAAAAATGCCTTGGCCAAATAGATTGGCTTCTTCTGCAGACGGTATTTTAATTATAAAATACAATTTAAATGTTACGTTACTTATTTAGGTATAAATAATTTTTTTATTTTAGAAAGTCTTAATTTAAAGAACGATGCTTGTATTGATTTTTATGGTTCGACTTGCAACAAAACGGAGAATGCTAATAACAACTTTGAGAAACAAATGAAAAATGCATTATCACAATTCACTGAAGAATTCATGAGTAAGAAATATTTTTAAAATAAAAATTTATAGAATTATACTTACGAATAATAAATTTCTATTATATATTTTTAGATGAGTTGAATCAAAAGTTGCAGAAGATTGAAATAATAAATATTTTGTCTGCTATAGAAAAGACATTATATTATAACTGTTTACTTCTTGGTATAGAATTTCTTTGTAAAAAAACTATGATCTATTTTTTGTTCGTATTTGTAAAAATATTACTATAAATTTTTAGAAGAGGAAAGCAACGTGAGTGAAGAAAATTTGCTTGAAGAGGATAGTGATTATGAAAATGAAAATTCTAATGAAGAGCTGAAAATAGAAAATAAAAGCGCAGAATCTAATAGTATTGAGTCAAATGATATTGATGAAACGAACGCAGGAATTAAAGATGAAGAATCAAAGAATGCTGATCCTAATAAGTTTAAATTGGAAGAATTATTTAAAAAAATGGTATCGGTTACACCTGGAAACTTGTACGAAGTGCCATGGATCGAAGTGGATATCGAATTGGCAATGCTCGGATTTGGATATACTTTCTTCGAGATTAATGTAAAGAGAGATCCGCTACAACCAGACAAGAACATCATTTTCGTAAGTAAAAATCAATTTCAATTTTTAACTAAAAGATTCAAAGATTCAAACTGACTCAGTATTATTTTTATTATCATTATCTCGTAAAATAGTAAAGTAGGAAATGCTTACCTGATAAAGGAATCAATAATTAATACTTACCCAGATCAATGTTCCTAATTCTAAATCATTATTTTAGAAATAGATAAAATTATTATTGTTTTTAATTGATTCTATTTCTAAATCATATATTTTTTTTTAGCTTGAACCACCTTCAATGAAAGATTGGAATACAATCAAGCTTGCTGATTCTATGGCACTCTTATTTGATAAATTGCAATCTGAAACTTATATGACTTGTAGAAGAAAATATAAATCTAAATTTATGAAAAAAGTAATTTTTTGGGATAAATCTGAAGAACAAAATGGGGACTCGCCGTTTTTACCTGATGATGACGAAATAGAAAATCGATCTAATGCAGATGATAGTGAGGATAAAGAAGAAGAAGAAGAAGATATTATTCCAGTATGTCAAGATATTCTAGAAAAAAGTGAAATGGAAAGAAGCAGAAATATTTTTAACTCGAAAAATCGAGACACTTTACAATTCTTTAACGACGTGATAAAAGTAAATATTTTTTTACATTTTATTAATAGTATTATTTTTAAGTTTCACTTATATTTATTACAATACGCATTAGCCAAAAAGTGCATGTTTTTTTTTCAAATGAGTAAATATAGATTCAGTGCAATTCTTAGAAGATAAAATTTGTTATCTATCTATATTCTTTTATGGTAAAAAAAATAGATTTCTCCAATATAAAAATTTTTTTAAACAGATGATATAAAATTTTTATTTAATTTTTAGCTTGTATTTGATTCTGTAGAAGTCACAAACAAGCAACCCTTGGATAAAAAATATACAATCAAGGAATGGAATTCCATTTATAACAGAGCTACATCCGATCCAGTAGCAGTGGTAATTTACTTTTATTATACAGAGAAGCACTGTTCGTTTAATAAAAAAAAATGTTATGGTTTTACAGCTTGATTGGCTTCAAATAATCAAAATTCAGTTTGACAATGTCAAAATTAGTATAGATGAAAATGATGAGATTTTTGTCAAAAATAAACCGTACTTCATAGGTTTAGCAGACACATTATCAAATCAACAAAACAAAGATCTAGGTATGATAATTAAAAAATATTGAATTATTATATTAATACTAATACCATTTTATTTCATAGTCCACGCAGTTCTTGCCAAATTTGTAACAAGTAATATACGATATCACAATTGGAATTTCGTAGAATCTTTAACGCCTCCAGACAAGTACGTATCTATTTAGGAGTATTCATAAAAATTACTTGTAACTAAATTGCATTGACGTAAATATGATTTTTAGAGAAGCATTTTGTTTGAATGACACAAAACTTTACGGCCTTTCTGAGAACATAATGGAAAATTTAAAAGCAATATACTTGGTAATTTTCTAAATATACAAAAACCTTATCTTGAATTTTAAAATTAATTCGTTGATAATATTTTGTCTAAATAGCAAAACAATGCCAACAAAGCTCAACGAGTTCTCGATAATATTATTAAAGTATTCGATCGTGATATTTTAATTTCTCAAAAATTGAGAGATTCAGAGAAAGCTTATTTAAAGTCTGAATTAAACGAGATTACTGGAAATGTATTTGGAAGTGAACAAGCATCAAATTTTCTTTCAAACTACTTCGCTGACGTTAGTTAATATTTTGAATAATATATTTATTTTTTGATATGATATTTGGATAATTTTTGTTTTTTATATATGTATATATTACAGTTCCAATTTAGTGAGAAGTATTTTATAGATATTTCTAACTATCGACGTATATTAAAAAATATAGAATTGAGCAAACTCAAAAGTAATGTTCCGTGAGTGTTTTGACCGATAATTATTTAATAATTATATTGAATCCAGTCCAAGAATATCTATAATTAGCATTCGTTTCTTTTTCAGAGTTTCATATGAACAAATACCCTTCAGTATCAACGAGCTCGATAATCCTCGCAATCGTTTCAGTAAGTAGTTTGAAAACTGTAAGTATTTTTAAAAAAATGAAAAAAAAGAGTTTTTTTAACGCTATGTTTCAATTATTATATAAATTTTACAAAAACATCAAGTTAAATTCCGTCCCAAATATTTAAATTAATCTTTAATCTTAATTTTTATTTCAGAATTGCATGCGCTACTAAGCATCATTGTAAATTCTGCCAATTCAGAAGACATGTAAGTATAAAAATTAACAATTAACGTTAAAATTTGTAAAGTACTATACGAAATACGGTAGAAATCACATGTATTTTAAAGATTGGCGCCTTCTATACTTGTTTTACTATGAACCTTCTGTACCACACTGCTAATAATGTGCTGTTAAAGTTATAGAGAATAAACAGCAAGTTTTTAAATAACGTTTATTTTTAATTTATTGCAGGGAAACTTATTACGCCACTTACGGAGTAGAACTAGCTGGATTTTTGTTATCGTTATTAAAAGAAAATAGATTTGCTAATGGTAATGAAAATATAGTCTTATTGTAGACTTACAATGAGTAGATATTATTTTAAAACAGATCATTAAAATAGAAATTTATTTTCAGTTTTACCGGTTCGTCCAGGCGTTGATTTATTAATTCCACATGTTGCTTATCCATCTGAAACGGTTAAATGCTTTATACATGGAAATCTTGTGAAATATGGAGTAAGTTAAAGATAAAAACTCTTAATATTAAAAAAATTCTTAATCATTTTCAGTTTGGTATTTTGAAAAATCAGTTTTATAATTAAGATTCAATTTATAAAGTTGTGAAAGTTCAGCATTACGTTTTCTATTTCATCTTTTAAATTATTTCAGTCCATTGCGGCCTACTCAACGATCACAGAAATTTACAGTACGAAGATTGCTTTTGAAGCCATGGCAAATGATTTAGGAATTAGTTCAATTAAAAACTTTATCACGGTATACACAAAGGTAGTTATTGTATTCAATATTGAAAGAAAATATTTTTTAAATTTCTAGATGTTGTTTCAACACATATATTTTTAGGCACAATGTAATTCTACTCCACCAAAAATAATTAAAAAAGTTTTATCGAACTTTGAGGAAGAATTATCTGCAGCTTTTAATTGTACAAACGTCGAAAACAAACATGACAAGTGTTTAATAAATGTTTTTTAAATTAATATATTTATATTTATATTTGTAATAAATGCATTATTATTATCGTATGAGAAAAAATCTACTACTTATTAATGCCTGAAATTATATTAATTAAGATAGACGTATTAGTAAAGAAAAGCTTCCTTCTGCAAATGATCTATAGAAGTTTTAATGAAAAATAAGCAATTTTAACACGGCAATGAAACAAAACTTTCACCACAGTTCTTAACCATTTACTGTCCATGTTTAAACAATTAGGCCTGGAATTATTGACTGAAGAAATATCCCTTTAATAGGAGGATTAGGAGAAGAAATTGAAAAGGTTAGAAAATACTATTATAGAACGAACTAGTGAGTGCGAGCGAAAGAAAGCGTGAGCTCGCGATTCGTGGAATTTGAAGAGTTCAGGACAAAGTTCGCGTGTTGACTGATCTATGACGTTATTAAGCGTAACATGTGGCGATCCGTCGGGACCGGCTGCTGGCGACATATTGAAGTATTTCCCGTTCAAACTATATTGAATTGCCGAACCTCGGGAATACGCGACCTGCAGCCCGAGGAAAAGAGGTGAAATCTCCGCTTTTACTTTGCAGCCCCGACTTTTCCGTTTAACTTCCCGGAATATAACAAATGTCACGCTTCTTTTCAATTTTCGCAATTTCGCCCAGAAAGTCTTCCTTTTCTGTCGCAGATTTCAGTAGGAGTTTAAAATTATAAAAAAAATTATAATTCAAAATTAGCCCGTGAAAAAACGGAAGATTGAACAATTTAACAAAAATGATATTGCGAAAAATTTAATATAGTTAAGCTTATTAAATTCAAAAAGCTTCGTTTAGTTATTGTTCAAAAATTAAACTGTGTAAATTATTCAATGGCAAGAATCTAAGGGGGTAAAAAGAAAAAAAGTGAAAAAACTTGTGCCAAGTTAATCGGAAAAAACGACAGAGCCAAGTGACGTGACCCAGCGGCCCATATCCAAGGAGAGCCGCTTCCGTAGGTAACAGCAGGAGCGTCCATTTATCCTGCTCGTGGCACTAAAATCTGTCGTAGTTGCTTATACGTGTGTATCCGGCGAGACACATGTCGAATTTAAAGGGAACGCGTCCCCGCAGACGCGGCCTCCCTCAATATCGGCCAAACGCCTTCGCCCGGGAAAGGAATATGCTCCTCGGATGCTTAAAATTTTGTATGAAGAACGGAGAGGAATAAGTAAACTCGAAACTTTCGATCGGGAGGATCGCGGCTGACCTACATCCTGGACGCGGATGTATCAGGCACCGCGCGAACTTGTACTCGCGCGTATCGTTCAAGAAGCTGCAGATGTCGTAAACCTACCTATTTACGGCTGCACTTAAGCTAAAAGTTTTACTTTATTAAGATAGTTCTTGGGGGAGATGGTGATAAAAAAATGCCGCGAATTTGTAAGGTATTGGATTTAAAGCGGCGCTAGACTTTGAAGTAATGCGGTTTTGAAATAAAAATATTGGAGTTGCTGTTCTGTTATAGTGGAAGCGATTGAATTCACCGATATTTATTAATTTACGCATGATTTTTCATTACTCGAAAATTGAATTCACTTATTGAAACAGAAGTGAATTTTCTGATAAATAAATAAATGATAACTAAAAATTTGATATTCCTCGTATTTTATCAAATTCGGTTTCAGGTTTCCAATTTACTTTAAATAAAAAAAATAATATTTATTTCATTTTAATTAAACAAACTCATAATTATTTTAAAACATATTTTGATATTAGTCAAAAAAGTGTGTGCATAAGGAATTGATATTTTGTTATTGCAACTACAATTATTAATTTTAAATATATTTTTATAATCAACATTACACTTTACCTGTTTTCAAATGCACTTGAAACACGAAACCAAAGATTCACTGAACATAATTTCAACGTTTTATAGATTAACATCCCAAGTGTTTGGAAGAAAAGCTTGGAACAAACCATACTCAATGGCGATCGGAAAGAGTAGGGGAAAATCATATTTGAGTAGAAAAGAACGATAATATACTTCAAATCGACAAATAAAACGAAGGAAATTTAAAATGAGAAATAACGAAAAGTAGAAGGCATTTGAGGATCTGGGTCGATCCGAAACGGAACGTAATACATATAAGAAAGATATCAGACGGAATTGGAAGGAGAGTATTATTCGGGCTTTAGCCATGGCACCCCGATAGATAAGTCGATTTCTAGGTAAATTAAATCTGGCCGACGGAAGGAAACGTTGCAGTCGCATAATGCAAAGCGGAAATGGGAAATAAATGCGACTCAAAGCAGACGGGAATTAGGTCGAGAGGAGAAGGGTGGGGGCCTAGTCTGCGTATTCGGTAAAAGAAATTTAAGGAATCTAGCCTTTATCCACTTTTATCACTCGGCGCGCGTCTGATAGAAATTTGACGACTGGAAGGAAGCCAGGTGAACATTCGGGCTTTTGACCCAATCGATTTTGCTCGGCTGCAGTAACGTTCATTCCTTCCTACGTAATTTCTGCTTTTCCAACTTCAAACAGGTCGATCAAAGCAAATACTAAACTTGAAAGTAAACATTTTCAAGACTGATTGGCGTTGAATTTACCAGGCTGCATCTACACTGCCTATGATTTACCTTGTAAACTTTTGGAAAAACTTGTATTAATTCTTTCAACGTTTCCCTGCCCCTGGTCGTCGTAGTTTTACAGTACTCGTACATCTTAGCTTAATAAAAAATAATAAAATCTTCTACCAGGGCGATGAAAGAAATCTCTTGATTATTTAAGGCAAGAAGATGTAATCCTTAATGACATTGGCTAATTGAAAATTGCAGAAAATTTCTACATTATTACCTCCAGGCATTGCTTTTCGCTTGATTACGGATGACGAGGGCGCATTGATCGATTCAGCCGCATTTCTGGGCAGCGTCCGGCTTTCGAACTTTATTAACGCCATATGAAAGCCGGCTGCGAGCCGGCTAGAATCAGCTGGAAAATTCAAGCCCCGTATAATCCGGGCATTTTTATCGGGGCGATATTCAGCGCGTGGCGCTGTCAGTACAAAGTAACGAAGTATTTCCATCTGAATTTAAACGGGATCGCTCGGAGAGGTACCTGCTCCCGCCGCTTCCGCCGTCGCGCGTTCATAATAATAAGCTTGTTATATTCGTGGGGAATAATCCGCGCAGGGTGCACTTTACTATTACTCCGGTCGAGTGGCCTTGCATTTAAATATGAATAGCGAGCCACCTTTCTTGCGCCGGTCTATGGCTCATTTGAACGAACGCCATTACTCTAGATTATCTAGTAAATAGCTTCGAATTTATGCTCTCGTCATGCATAAACTCGCGCGCCGGGAAAGGACCCGTTCTTCGCTTTTACTCGCGAGTGACCTTCATTTTCTTTTACTACCCCGTTAAATTTATTTATTTATGTAGCGCTCACAAAACTCTTGAGCAAGAAATCCAGTTAATGCCGCCATTTCGCTAATCATTATTGTAGCTCGTATTTCGTAACAATTTCTATTAACTGCTTTGTGGGCTACGCGATTATTATCTTTTCATGTTCCGACGCGGCGTAATTCCTAGCTGTTCAACAAATTAATTTGCGGTAACAATCTCATCCATTATTCTGATGTACTATATATTCGCTCATCATTGTTATTAGAAATTAAGCGCTGTGTTTATAAATTTAATGAAGCCTTTGATTACTCGGTGTGTGCGTCCCATCAAACTTTATAAAAACAATTTGAAAATTGATACAGTAGCTAATCAAAATCTTAAATTTCATTATTTCAAAAGTGATTAAGATTAAAGAGGAAGGTTAAAAACCGGAAGCAAACGTAAGTTACAAAAAACGAGAAAAACTTAAGCTGCAGAAGAAAAAGAAAGCAATAAAGAAAAGAGTAAATAACCCTCTACCCGCACATGCAATTAAACCAAGCACTTTTCGCGCCCGAGAAAGGTTAAATGGCTTTAAACTGCAACGAAAGCTTTAAATCTTTGCTTAAAAGCGTATCCATTTTGAAACAGAAGAAAAATATAGAGCAAGTGTAGTAACCTTTTTAATAAAAAAAAAAAGAATTCAGGATTTGGAGAGAGCGCAAACTTAAATCCCCACCTTAATAAATTTCAACGAGGTTAAACGTTTTTTTCTAGATAAAATAAAAATAAAGTGCTTTATGAATTATTGAAAAATTCTGCTTCGCTTGTAGCAAAAATAATCTATGAAAAAATGTGTTCAATCGTTGCTGCCTTTCTAAATAATATGAAACTATTATGAAAAAACGAACAAAAAGTTTTTCCTAGCAGGCTTTCGAAGCTGGCTCGATTAGATACCGCCCCGAATGAAGTCGTATACAGTATTCCCCCGAAAACAAACTACGTATAAAGACACACGACCGCGGAGAAAGTTCTCCCGTGGACTGCGGCCTCCTCCTCCCTGGGGGCACGTCCGCGCGTTTAATAATACGCGCCATAATTCAGAATGCGTGACAGTGGGTGCTGCTTGGCTCAGCGGGCATTGTCCGATCAGCTGGCCCGCGCTGCCGTGCCGCGGGACCGAGAACGCCGCCGTGGGCGTCTCTGTCCGGGAGTTCAGCTCCTAGACGGCTTACCTTTCTGACCGGCGGTGCGGCGGCGGCGTCAGGTGAGCGTCGCGTCGCGGGAAATTGCTTTGCTCCTTTTTCTCGATCGCCCTGTTTTTTTTTTTTTTTTTTTTTCAGGCTTTTTCCAATTTTACGCGGTCCGCCGCTCGTAATTCTTCCTCGTGTCTTTATGTACCGGTTATGTGCCCGGCCGGACTGCTGCGAGGAACTCGTTCGAGAGTTCGAACGTAAATGTAACTTGCGCCGGTAAATAATGACGTTTTCGATGTCAAACGAGATTATCCTCATAATTCATGGGAAGCTTGGATTTTTTTCAAATGCCTGCTCGAATATGATAAACTGCGCCTTTTCCCTGCTGCTTTTTTTACCGCCGCGTTCGCAGAGTGCTTTCTAATTTCTTTAAAATTTACTTGATTTCCTTCAAAATGTCATTCCTTGAACGTAACTCATTTAGTCAGGTAAATCCTTTACGTCAAACCTACCAATCGATTTGTCGAAACGGATACATTCTTTTTAAGTTTCTCCGTTCTTTATTTTAAAAAGTTTCATAATGTTATTGAATTGAAAAGTATTGAAGATCATTACGAATCTTCAATATGTCATGAAAGTTTCTGGTAAGCCGAGTACAATCGATTCTTTTCTTTTCAAGAAAAAAGTTCAGCTTAAGCTGATGCGAAAGCTCTAGGTTCGAACTCTGCTTCAACTTCAATTTCACTTTTTTACCTTAAACCAATGAAAAGAAATTTCTCGGAATAATAATAATTAATATTACGAAGTACAGGAAACTTTCTCGTAGAAAAAAAAAAAATTGTAAGGTACAGGATAATAAAAGGTAAAAATAATAAAATGCAGGGTGTATAAAACTGTTTTACATTACTCCTAGGTGTATATAAAGTTGAGTCATAAAGTTTTATCATCTGCTTCATGACGAAATACGCGAGTCTTTTATGAGGCATTGCTTATTGAGCTAGATTTAAATAAAAAGAGCTGCTCTCGAGAGAAGAACGACGCGCCGAAGATAACCATAATTAAGAAGTTGCAATCCCAATAAATTAGATTGTGCAATAAAGGCGCATAATAAGGTCGGGACGATGCAGAAAGAATAGAAGCCAACTCCTCATTGAGAGAGACTGGAGGCTTTTCGCGCGGCGGTAAATCGAGCCGCGCGTCAGGATCTAATCGGGCATCGCTCAAGAGCCTTTTGTGCACGTTCCATTTCTCGAGAGCCGCCCCCGCGGGAAAAACGAATATTTATCCTCGCGCGAGCTCTCTCGTGACATGATTACGAGCTCGGATGCATAATGGGACAGGTAGAGTCGTGCGAAAAAGGGGGCAAAACTTTAATCGAAAGTCGTCCGGGCGTTTTTTTCCGCGGGTATCGCGATTGTCGCGCGCGGCTCCCGGAATTCGGAGCATAAAATTTCAGGTGTAATATCCATTCTCCGGGGCGCGTGCGAGCTGCCTGCATGCATTCCGGCGCGCCGCCGCCGCTTTTGCGAAAAGGCCGGGACAGCGAGTCTGCGCGCGCGGGATAGTCGCGCCATAAATAATCCGAAGATAACATTACGGAGCGTGTGAATTATGCCCTATGTATATTACGCTGGAACAGAGGAGCTGCGAGAAGGACGCCACGGAGAATGGAAAGCTGCCGCTGCTGCCGTCGAGCTATACAGTCAGAGGAGCTCCTTACACTTTTCAGCAGCTTACGCGGCCAAGTAGCTCGACCATTTCTGCAATCTGTCGTGCTGCTCTACTATCCGAGTAATTAACAACTGCAAATAAAGCAGATTCTTTCCGTTTTACTTTTTCTGCTCTTCATCTCGAGCTGTGACTAACGTTTCTGTGCTCGTTCAACATTAATATTTTATAAAAAAATGAAAAAAATTTAAAATAGATTTTTTAAGAAATTAATTGTGACCGCTTTTAAAATATATTCGAAAACTTTAGATTTTATCCTTAATATCGAAACGACCATTCCAGTAGTCAAGCAGGAAAATCTACCCCTGGAATTACAGCTTATTTGCCGAATGAGTTTGTCCGGGCGTTGATGAGTCAGTCACGTTTTTCAGTGTGTTCTTATACATACACATCTGGTGGTGTTACGTGCTGGAGTTGAGATTAGCTAAGTTAGTCTTCTTAATCAATTAAGAGTTAAATAAATTGTCGACAGCAGTTTATCGGTTTATTTTTAAAGAAAATAGAAAATAATGTACACATATACTTAAACGGTTAAAATTTATATTAGAAATCGAAGAACAATGTAGTAATATAGATATTAACTATATAAATTCATGGAGGAGATAAGAAATAGGATTATTTTTTTTTTATTTCCATAAAATATAAAATATTAGTTTGACAAGATATGTTGAGGTTAAACATGTTTGTTTATTCTTTGTAGTAAAGTTTGAAATCATTTAATGTCTTGAAAGAAAATACTCCTGGACACAGCTATTATTTCAAAGCAGGTAAATTTTAAAATTCTGTAAGTGCTGTTATAGATCTGTACTTTCCAGCAGTTTGGCAGGATTACTTCATGTACAGAGATTATGCTGGCTTACACATCATGCACCTGGACTACAACAAGCTTGCTCTTATTGAAGAGGAAAGCATCATGAAGTTCTTGATTTAGTAATGATGCTGATACTACTCGAGCAATGCTAATACAAGCTTTTAATGGTAGTTCGACAAAGAGGTGATTTAATAGTCTATAGAGGAGTCCTTTTCTTTCTGACAATGGAGTGCGAACATCTTTAGTCATCTTAAACTTTTCAAGACAAGTGGTAATTGTAGTTTAAAAAGTTAGTGCTGTGTGTTATGTTTTCAGAATAACATAACAAGTTTTATTATTAGTGTTTTCTGAAAACTTTAGTGTTTAGGAGTTTGGTGTAAACTCCAGACTGAACCGATAGATGAATTGTCATATAATAGGGCTTAAAATCTTTGGTTTTTATGTCATTTAGGGCTGATGCATTTTTTTTGTTAAATTTTTTTGGTTTAGTATTTTTACGAACTTTAATTCATCCTTGATTCGAATTATAATTATTCTTGACAAAAAGCGAGGAGACGGATGAAAAATAAGTTTTTCCTTTAAAGTTATAGTCATGCAAGTTGTTTTGAACAGAATGCGAATTTACAGCATTATAATACCATAAATTTGACTTTACAATAGGCGAAGAATGCAAATGCGAACAAAAAATTAGAATAGCGACGAGGCATAATGTACTTGAAAATTAATTACTTCCCTGCTTATGCACACAGCTGAAAAGTACACCCCACGTAATCGTTGAGCTACATACACATAATAGAAAAAAGGGCACAGCTATTTACATTAGAAGCCCGTAATGAAAGCTCGCGTTTTCGCGGTAAACAATTGCGCGGCATTGATTCCGATCGGGCCGAGTCCAGCGACCGAGATAATTCGCGTGACCAGAGCGAACAAAGGTGGAAAATACCTCGGAACTTATCGGGCAGCGGGGAAGTTTGCAAATTGCCGGCTCGGCGCAAAGCTCCAGACGCGAGCCCCCCGCTTATCGAGCCTACGTGTGGCACGCGATAATTGAAATAATACTAAATAACCCCTTAATTATAGTCCTTGCCGAGCTTTGCGCGCAGGGAAAAAGAAACCAAGGGCAGCGTCCCACGCCCCCTGTCCTTTCGACTTATTCTTTTATCGGGAGGCTTCCCCGCTTCCTTGCTATCGGGGCTACATTCATTTTTTCAGATTATTATAAAAAAAACTTGCATAATAAACGCGTCAAGAGCGTGTACGTAGGAAGTAGATTGTGTTTCGTCCAACAAAGCTTGCCTGTTGGAATTTATAAGGGATAAGGGGACGCATGAAAACCTCGCAGCAATGACTTTTGTATCTGAAACTAATTATTATACTTGATTGGTAATATTCTATAATCATTATATTGATGTAACGATATTTCTAAAGGTTGCCCTTGGCTTGGTAATGAAACGCTTGCCAAAGAGTATAAACTGAGTAAATTGGCAAAGCATCGGGAAGCAGCAATTCGTCGAATATGAATAGAGAGCGAAAAGTGTGATCGAAGCTTGTAACGGCAGCCGGAAAAGCCTGCGAGCCCTTAACAAACAGGCGCGCCCGCGCTCGAAAAGAGAGCCATGGAGCGCCACCCCCAGAAACGTCAGGTACGTGACGGATGACTAGTGACTTCGAAATGCCGACTGATGTGTGTAATTATTTACACGGGACTGGCTCGGTGCCTTCTCTCTCTCTCTCTCTCTCTCTCCGTTGCTCTCGTACGCGCAGCCGCCACCGCCGCGCGCATACGTGGATTAGATAAACGAGCGCGCGCCTGGGGAGCCTGAGAGCGACGGAGACCCGAGGAGGCAGCATTTTCATGTTTATATTCGAAATTTTCTGCTGAATGGATTATCCGCTCGGTGTTCCTTTTAAATTTTAAAGTACTTTTATTTCTGGATAATCTTTATTAAATTAGTTAAAAATAACGAATATTATATGTATTATAATATAGTAACCGCAGGTAATTTACATCTGAAATTCGATGATGAAGCAACATGATATTGTCAGGACATTAGCTAAATAATTTACCAACTGTGTTTTATCCAATTATGTAATGGTCGAATGATCAGATTTAGCACAAGCATAATAATAAATGAATAAATTCAAACAGTCCCCGGGCTAATTAAGTACTGCATAGAGAAAGAATGAAAGAAAAATGGAGAAAATTAAAAGAAGGGATGAAAGAAGTCGCGGAAGACGTAGAAAAAAAGAGACAATGATATATACGAAAATAGAGGGATCAAAAAGGGGCTACAGAGGGAAAGAAGAAGAATGGCGACCGCGCGAGGACGAGAGAGGAAGAGGAATTGAGCCCGTCATAAGCGCAGCTACCCATAAAGCACCGCGTAATAATGAGATCACAAAACAAAGCGGCTGAACACCCGCTGCGCGGCCTGCATTTCATTATGCGCGCTTTAGAGCACGCGCCCACCTAGGAGACTAAAAAGAGGATTAATTTTTTAATTAACTCCCCCGCTCGGCGGAGTTGCAGCACCCGAGGAGAAGGAGCGGGAGGGGGGGGGGCGGCAGGCCGAGCACTCGTCTTTACGTTGCCGACGATTATCGTGGCTCCTCGCTACTCGTTACGAGTGGTTACTTCATTTGATTTATTATTTCTAATTTATTCTTCCTCCTTGGATTTACCGCTTGCGACGGATTCCCCGCGCGCTTGGACTCCTGCGAGCGGAGAGCACGTTTTGCTTGACTCTCTTGCCGGTGCCTGCATTAATTTCACGAAATACTAAAATTTACATGCACTTCTCGGACTCGGATGCCGCGCAGTTACTTAAACTTTTATCGCGGAATAATTAACTAAAACAAACGCTTTTAAATCTGATTGTCCATCATAAACAAAAGGCTCTTCAAACTTTCCTAAAGGATTTTTAAAGCAGCTTTTCTCTTCTTCCTTAAAGCAATTAAAACGCTTGTTTAAATGAAAATATTCTACATTATTGTTATTATAATATACGATTTGAAAGAGAAAGTACGGTGTTATCGTGCGTACTGAAACCCTTAAATTTTGAGCGCAGCTGCTATTGAGCAAACACCAGATTCCAAGTAAACACCAAAGTTATAGCGATAAAAGTATTTTCAAACGCTTAACAATAAACAAAGTTTTCCATAAAGATAAGCTCGAAATTCTGAAAATTGATCAAGATTAGCGGATTCTATATGCAAACGATTACAAAGTGATTAGTCCGCGTATCCGTCGGGTAACGAACGGCACACTAAGCACATGCGTGCGAGACGGATGAAAAGGGAGTGAGGCGTTTAAGAGCGATCATATAGGTAAACGCTCGCACACGCGAGCTTGTTACAGCAGTCTTGTCGTCGCGGCGCAATCTACTCCTGCGGGGAATTATTTCAAGCGGCGGCTCTGCCTCGGGCCTGTATCACACGACAGAAGAAGGAAACAAGCGCGGAGACGCGCCCTCGTTAATTCCGTTCGAACCGTTCGGCAACGAGCGAGTTAAAGTATGTCGCCGCGAATATTAATCGACAAGCACGCTTTGCTGGCTTGTCGCCAACCTCTTTCCCTTTAGGCGGCTTTTCTCTTAATGCTGGCTTTCGTGATATCAACGTAGCGAGGGTTATTTGAAAATTATCAACTGCGCAAGCTGATTATGGGATAATTGTGGCCTCGATCTGCCACAATTTGCTTTGAAGAAAACGAATGAGTATAGACTATATGAGTATATACTAGAAAAAAAAAATTCGAAATTCATTTTATGCTTCAGTCTCGAACGAAAATAATTTGCCCAAATAATGTATAAATATCACAGTCACATTGAATAAACCATAAAAATAACTAGAAACCTTTTGAAAAGCAAAGTGAGGATTAAAAATAGCAATGCGCTTTGGACTCGAGCAATTCATTTCTAAATTTTTTGTGGAAAGAATATTGTCAATCACCTACTTTTCTTTTGTGAGAACAATTAGTTTAATTATTGAGCTTAGGGATAAAGCTCCATAATAGAATTTTAATTATCACCTGTTTGCAATAAAAATCGAAAGCTTATTACTGTCACTTGAACCGACGCCAGAAGAGCCGAGCCGAGAGAACACGTTAATAACATCCAATCAAAATTTAAACTTGTATCATTAAATTTTAAAGGACTCAGGTATTAACCGAGGCTAATGTTTACAGTAAAAGCCGAAAGTACGCATTAGTCGAAAAAAGAGATCAGTTTGCTCGCTTTTTCAGCAAAATCTAAAAATAAGAGAGGCAGAGGGGGGCGAAAGGGCGCGCATTAAAAATGGAGGAAGGAAAGAATACAGTAACGCGGAGATTCAGAGGAATCCGCCGTCCGGCCTGGAGCTCGCGATCAATATTTGCTCCGCGCCGCGGCTACGGACAGTCAAAACAATAACTTGGCGCGGCCGCGTAATGGCGAGTGAACTGTAATCACAGCGCGGGGCAGCGAACGATAGGAATCCGTTATCGTTGGATATCAGGATTGCAAATATGTGGCGCGGTAACAGTCCGAACGAAAACAATACGCGAATGCCGATGCTAATGCGCCCGTTATGCAGGTGGAAATATGCGCATAGAGCGCTAAGCATCGCGACCACTTTGCCGCCTCATATTTCCGGGGGCGAATATGTGTCGAGTCGGCCGGAAGCGGCAAAAATATCTTTACTCGTAAGTTTTTTTTTCCTTTACTTTGCAATCGCATCTTTGGTCCCTGCAGCAATTAAATTTCAATAATCCGAGTGCTCGAATTTCACTTTTGCTGCCTGTTTTTTTTTTTTTTTCTATTACGTTTGTTTTTCTACGATGGTTTTCGGATACTATAAAGGCGACCTACAAACATTAGTTTGACTACAAAATCAGCTATGAGAAAAACGCTGTTCCACATACAAAAATTACATTCAGCTAAACTTTAGCCGAACTATAATTCCAAAGAATGTTATCTGTACTTGGCCAATGAGACTTTCCTAAAAGTTCAAATTCAAATCAGGGAAATTTTGGCGAGACATTTACTGAACATAATAACAAACAATGATAGTCATTGATAAGTAACATCATAAAAACTAAAATAATTTTGTATCTTTCTCCGTAACGTAATTTTTTTTACATGGATGTTACAAATTTTGGCAATGCAGTCTCTTCATAAAATACGCTGAGTGTTCAGAGCTGCAATTATCATTAATGATATAGTTCATTTCAAGTTGGTACTTCCTGCTCGAATATCGTTTGCGTACATCGGTTGCGATTTCATTTAATGACATCATCATACGATGTCGGTATGCATCGACTAAATTATACGGAAAATCTTGCTTTCGTTCACTGAACAAATGATTAATTGGATTTATAATTTATTGAAACCTTTAATACGCTCCACTCTTTTAATTAATATAAATTTAATTAACGTGTTTGAACTTATTACAATTAACTTTAACTTATCTTTTGAACTTTAACCTGGTGGTTATTATCTTGAAATGATAAAACGCTTTTTCTTTATACCTCGGTCGAAAGTACGCACTTCCCGCACCGATTTCAATGCAGAAAGTCATTGATTTGTGCATT
>JAWWEO010000001.1:19249913-19392576 GCA_035582975.1 Ormyrus labotus | reverse complement strand
ATAGTTAGCAGTGAAAACGTACTTTCGACCGGCTATAAAGAAAAATAGTATACGCTACAAGGGCAGAAAGAATGAAATTCCTGCACTGCGCGACATGATGCCCGAGGCGAAGCCGAGTATATTGTATATATTGTAGCGTATATTGTAGCGTAATATACTATTACTCTTCAAATATATATTAATGTTTCAGAATAGTTAAATAACGCACACTCAAAATTCTTCCTTGACGTGAATCGAAAATAGAAAACACACATTAATAAAAAATATAAATTGAATTGACTTATAAGAAGCCAAGAGAGGGCTAAATATAAAAATTGTCGGTTTTCAAAAAAAGATTGGATGCCCATTATTGCGCCGAGCCGCGGCCGAGCAAATTGACAGAACTCTACTCGCTCGGTGGAAGCGAATAGCAACGTCGATGGAAGGTTGCTGCTGCGCCGTGCTTTGGCGCAGCTCTTTATCTCACCGCTCGTTTACACACATCGCTAGCGTTTAATTAGAAAGTTTTTTCGCGGTCGCGAGTCGAGGGAGAAGTTCCGCGTGTCAGCGTATCCCCGAGAGCGGGGGAGGGAGAGAGAAGGAAGCTGGTCTTTAATTGGAAACATAATCTTCGGCGCACAATGGAAGAGAAAACGGCCCAGTTTCAGTCGAAAAGCGCGAGCACGCTCACGAAACTTTAATCCGATCCACGATGCGAGTCTTTCGAAGGATAACGAAGGTCGTATTTTCATTACGCCTGTTATTCTCCGTCTCCTTCTCGCTTTAGCGTCTTTAGTCTTTAATAAGAAAATATAATAGAGACGTAATTAAATAGAATCTGTCGTTATTAGCATTTGTAATTAGGGCCTTTTCTAATCGTGATTCTCGTTTCTGCTTTGCTTTCCGCGTTACGCGGCAGCTTTTACTTTGCTTAAGTTTACATTTTTAGAATCCTAAGCTAACTGTTATGTTTGACTTTTGCAGTACTATATAGCTATAATTATGATTGAATATGATAACAGTTTTTAAATCGTAAAGAATATTTTTTGCCTAGCGGCCCGAAACTACTACGTGTTTGACACGAGCTATGGGTTTGCCAACTCTCTAAAAATCAATAAGTGAAATTAACGTAGAATAAGTGTACATACACTTATTCTACGTTAATTTCACTTATTGATTTTTACAGAGAATTTATACGAGCTATGAGCTTACCAATTCTTTCTCTCCCTAGGGGCGTAATATAATATTTATAATATGGTGATGTTTGTTTTTTTCCTGTTTATTTGCAAACGTTTCTTTTTTATACATTATTTCATTTGAAATAATATTAGCTTTTAATTTATTTGAAATTTAAGAATAATTAGAAATAGAGCACGAGGAGCGAATGAAAGAGAAAAAATTTTTTAATATACCATAATATATTTGTTTGTTGTTTTATAACGCGTTTTAAAAAATGATTTATCAGTTCACCTCAGGCATATCATAATCAAAAAGAATTCACATCCGAAATATGCACCGAGGCGCGGTATTCACTCGCATGAGCGTGTTTATAGATTTTTAATTTTAACAAAAACGCTACCCCGGTCTTTTATCGATACGCGACACTAAATTCATACGTACCTGCGCATGTACACGCGGCGCATTTCGCGTTAAATCAGATTCTTTCAATTTTTGAGTTTTTCAAATATTTTGTGATGAATATGTGGTTTTCAATCAATCTTTCAAAGAGGGCTTACATGTTTCGATTCGTGCAATTTTAAAACTTTATTACTTGTATACCTTGCGAATTCTCAAAATTTCGCCAATTATTTAAAGTAATTGAATTGATTCATTTTATTTATTTAAGCTATTTTTCGCTGTAGCGAATGTTTGCAGTGATAATGCGAAACTGTACCGCCTCACCTTGCACTGATTTCCGGTTGGCAATATGCCTCCCTCTCTTCCGATGTGTTAGAAGAGTCTAACACATCGGATTAATAGCAAGTTTGGTTATAATATTCCGAATGCCTTTTTTACCACGCTTGTCCATCCGGCTTTACCCTCTGTATGAACGTCCGCTCGTAATTAAAAAAAGAGACAGTTTTTTTTTAATGCAAAATAAATAGCACCCACGCTGCTTCGACTTTTCTCCCTTTAGGCGCGACATTTTTTCCAGCAGATATGCGATTAAAATTATAAAAATAAAAATGAAACAGTCACAAAAGTGAAAAGTGGAGCTATCGCTGTGACGAGTTTAATGAGTTTTAATGCTTATATTAGCGTCAATTAAAATTTATTAAAATTTAATTTTTTTGCAGTAAGCATTAAGCTTTTTGGTCATTGCTTATTTTCTTACGCTACCAGAATTATTTTAATACCCGCGATGTGCTCGCACTGTAAATACGCTGATACTATACAGTGCCGTCTATTATGAGCGCGCCGTGTACGCGTACCACGAAGTAGGTGTTTTCGGCAAGGTAACCCAGCGAGAGCGCTATCTTTGCAGGAGAGGTAGCCACATGTAAGCTAGGAATAATAAAGCATCTTGGCCATCTTTCTTGCAGTATCCCTATATTTATTTTTGTTAATTGCAAATTAACAAGGACGAATTCTTATTAAAATAATAAAGGAAATAAATTCACATTGTTATCTACATCAACAGCCCATCAAATGCAAAGCAAAGAATAGAATTAAATAGTTGGCCCGACACAGCTTAAAGTTATATACTCGGGGGTAGTCTTGGTTCGTCAAGCAAGTAGCCGAAGCGATAGAGGCCTTGCATGGTTTACAATTACGGTAATACCCGCGGAAAGCCCTTAGGGGATAAGGCACGCAGGTAACGAAGCTAAGGGCTGCAGAGTAGGAAAGGGTCAAGCGTTCTGGCTTCTAACCGTCCTTCACCTTGCGTCGTCAGTTATTCGAGCTGAATCTTACTTATCCTTCCTTCCCTTTGGCTCTGCAGCTCTATTTTTTTTGAATGGTTATATTCTTAAATTAAATTGGTTAATTGAAAACGCGACATTTGTAATGCACCAAAGCAGTATAATCAATCAATCCTCTAATTTCTAATGAAATTTAAACCCGACGCTCTTAGATCGCTTGCATGAAGTTGTAAAAGCCCTTTCCCCGATATCAGTATCTCGAGCAGTATCAGAGTCGAATCATAAATATTACAACAGCTTGTTCGGTCAACGCGGAACAGCTGTTAACCTCCGCGTCGGCGACGCATTCGGGGGTGCCGCTGAAAATCCCTTCCGCGTCCCACCTCAAACGGAGTAATTTTACAAGCGCGGGCGCGGCCCTGCGGTTTAGCCGCATCTGGGGACTCGGGAGAGCCGAAGACCACTAACGAGCGCGCGTAAGTATAAGCTCAAAGACATAAGACGCGAGTCAAGTTCGGCGTTTAGCGTAAACTCCGCTGTCGGGGTCGGGAGAGTCCGGCGTCGGCCGGGGCGTCGTTGAGGCAGGAGTCGCCGCAGCGTGTTGTGACCGCTTCTTCGATATTGACCATCGAAACTTCGACGGCGGCTACGTTTGGCTGATAACGACAGTTTGGCTCGCCTCGACGTAATCGACGAGGCGAACGCCGCAAGATTTTTCAAACGACGCGCTTCGAGAGCGGCAGCTGCGTGCGCCGCGCCGCGCAGTTCGCGTGCACGTTCGTTCGAGAAATTCGAGCAGTTGGAAAATCGCACCGCCGAACACGGAGCTCGCGTGCATTCTATTCGATTCGGGAAATTCTTTATTTCGAAGCCGCCGTGTTTGCGCGAGCGTTTAAAGCACGAGTCCTATTTTCATTGATCGGAGCTTTTGGCGTTTTCTTTTTGCAAAAATTGCCAATAATATTCGTTTCTAGTTTCGCGGTATATTGTTAAACTTTTTAAGAAAAGTTTGCCATTCAATTTAATTTCAGGATAAGATTGCCATCTAAATGATATCCATTATCATAAAGGCTGCCTTCTTAAATGCATCCTAGCACGAATCAATTACACTTCATTACTATATGCTGGCCGCATTACCGTGATAAAATATATATACTTATGGAGGATACTCTTGCGAGGAGGTTCGGAAAGGTAATGAATAATAAAGACTTTTCAGATAACTTTCATCAACTTTATTAGGAGCTTGACTATACGTCTAGTGTGACGGGCGAGAAACGTCTACCCGCCGGCCAAGTGCGCGCCCTTTTATCCTTGCCGACGGCGGTAGCATCGCTAGCGGTTGCTGTTACAATTATGCGACTTGTACGACCGTTATCTTTCAATAAGACCGTTGGCGTATTTTCAAATGAGTTCGTCACAACCGTATCCGTGACAATGACCCTTTCTTTATCGATTGTTCGCTAATGGTAAGACATAAATTGCAGCTTGTATTATATAATACGTACAATTGTAATTTGAGCATCGCCCACCGAGAGTCACCGTTAATAGTGAGCCTTTCCTTCCGTACTATCATGTTTCTCTGATACCTTCGTTAATGAACTTGAAGTTTTTTTTTAAAACAAGTCTATAATTTAAGCAAAAGTTTTAATTTAAGGAAAAGCGAATGAATTGATATTTTGTCAATTTTTCGGGAATGCAAACGAGCGTAAATTTTTTCTTCAAGCTAATCCCAAAGACAAATTCAGGGGCATGCATAACAAAGATGGATTTAATTTATTTGGATATTTGAAAGAGGCTCCTTTTTCCTCTTTGCGTTAATAAGCACTAGGATCATAAGAATAGACAGGCTCGTTTATCAGCGGGGGTTTTTGGCACTCTCCGTTCCCTGATCTATGGTGGCTGTTCGTCGGCCGTATAGGGACTGCAAGACCAAAGGACGCCAAGGCACTTAAGGACATGTAGAAAGAATTTTACTTTCTCCCCCCGTTTACCCGAGGCTCGAAGGGTTTTCAGCTTGTTTTCCCTCCCGAAACCGCCGTATTTATCATCTCTCTCTCCCATGATATTTGCCGGTGCAATTTTTCTCGCTTCGCCGTCCTCTGCTCCTCCCCCTCCTCCTCGTAGGTGGCGTAGGGCGCTTTTCCATATTCGTCACGCGTTCCGCTGCTCTTGTTTTCAACGAGGAGCGCGAGCGCGCGCTTTTTCCTTCCCCCCGTTCCTTTTTGCGCGTGCCGCGAGGCGGCAGCAGTCTCCCTTTCCGCGCGCGAGCTGCCCTCCTTTATTGCTACTTGAATTGCGATTTCGTCACGGGCTCTTGACTCCGACGAGTGTACCGCGCGCGCGAACCTCGCGGCAGCGCGTAATGGAAAAAAAAAACTTTCACGAGGGCTTCGAGCGAAAATTGAGGATTTCGAGTGTTTTCTCGTTCTCGCGGCGCGCGAGTATTCCGATCCGCATCGCTTACAGCGCTGCGGGCCAGGAGATTCGCGCTCCTCGTGTCGTGCGATATAAATTGACAGGGTATTTTCATTGATTGACACGGATGGTAAATTTATGGTATTTCAACAATGTCGATTTATATCGTTTATTGCATTAAGAAGAACAAAGTTGTTTCATTAGTTAAATAAATAAATGATTCTACATGCAATGAAAGTTACAGGGAGAAATCCTTTAGTTTTTCAGGAATCAAAATCCGGCGAATTTCCAAGAACTCGAATACAGTGCCAACAATAGAAATTTTTTAATGAATTGAGTGGATTAAAGAATAGAGTGCCACTGTTTTTATAGTATTGAACTCAATTTATTCAGATTACAGCAAATATTTGCAAATAATTCCGAAAATTCCTGTTTGCCCGCAATGATTTTATAAAGTACTTCTTACACCCCGCTTGTTCCATCCTGGCTTTGAGCAGCTTTATTCACTTTTGTAAATAGAAGAGCAATTGCATGAATGCACTCTAAAAAGAAACGATTCATAAAAAGCATTGAAAAACAGATAAAATCGAAGTTCAGCGTCTTCTGGCCAGCGCGAAATCACATCCGTCATTTGGAAGTCTCGACAAAGGCGTCGGCGCGGTAAAACTTGAACGCACAATAGATATTTTCTTGCCTTCGGCCCGGAGCCACACCAGGTATAAGCCACAGAAAGTATTTCTTTTCATCGATTTAAGAGCAGAGGAGGAGCGCGTCCATTTCGATTTTCCAGAAAGTTCCTTTTCTCCCCAAGTGGAGATTACTCGAAAAGGGCAAGAGGACAAGCACCGAGTCCGAGGCGAGTGTCGTGGGCGGCGGGTAAAGAAATTTATTCACCCCTTTGGGTGAACTATTAATAAACGAGCGGCGCGTTAACGCGCTGCAAATGTATCGTCTCTGCCCCCGCTCCATTTGATCCTCTCTCTATCGCGTCGCCTCGCGCGCGCGCGACCAAAGGCTCGATGACGGCGATTAATTCGAGTCAATGGGCGATGACCTCAACTTTCCTTTCGCGAGGCGTGTTCTTTCGACGGATTATATATGATGGGTTATTAGAGGGATTGGATACACGAAGATGCCGAGAAACGGGAAGAATTAATAATACCGAATTAATGAAATGGAGGCAAATAATCAAATTGAAAGGTGTGGAATTTTTTTTTTTTTTTCTAATTCGTATTATATTGGCCTATTCGTATCTAATTCCTACATGGTAAGCGGTTTCATGTTACAGAATCGTAAAATGTTTTAAATCATGTGTAATAAACTGTGGCTTAATTGTTAAAAAAAAAAAAATTAATTAATAAATTGTTGTTTTTTTACTTTCGTAATAAAAATATTATAAATTTGTGCAAACAAATGTTTTTTGTAGTAAAAAATGAAACTCGTTATTCATCAGAACATAAATTTATGCACAAGAATCCGAAGAATGAAGGGGGTGTAAAAGTGAATGAAAACAAATAATTAACACGAGAATCATAAAAGAAATGTGAACAGAGTAAGGGGGAATAAATGAATGTCGTGCGACAAGGTTGCTGATTGGCGTCAATATTTTTTCCGATATCTATCAGTATCAACTATTAAGAAGATGGGTTGAGATTTTTCGTCCCGAGAGGACAAAATGATTAATGCTCTGGTAATTGATTCGTTGATTAGCACAATTAAGGCTATAAATGCTTAATTTTTTTCAATTATTTTTAACTTAATATTTAAAGTCTGTGTATACTTTCATTAAGACGCTTCATATTATTCTCGAAAAAATACTTGTTTTGAGAAATTCAAGGTTCAAAAGAGCCTCTTACTCAAATTAATTAATAAACTCAGTTTCAGGTTTAGCATGAGATTTCTATCTATTTTAATGAAACTGAATGAACATTGCTTGTATAAAATCCTTTGTTTTATAAAAAAATTTCATGAAATTCTTCACCTACTTTTCGTAAATTTTTAATAAACATTGTTTAAAATTTGTTTCTTTTTTACATCATAAATGTTTTGTAAACTATATTATGCTTGTTTAATTTAGTATACTATATAAATTCTGAAATTTAATTTGTATTAGTGGAATAACTGTAATTCACACATAATTTATGACAGGGCGAAACTCGATAAAAATTTATACCGGCAGAAAATAAATGAAAAAGACTTAATGTAGGAAGCGGATAGATTTCGGAGAAGAAGCGAAAAATAATAGAAAATTAGCGCGCGTAAGCGGCGGGGCTTTTTGGGGTAAAAAGCGGCGAATTAAAAATAAGTGGGCTCGGCGGCCGGGTACGCTATCATTTCCAGCTCGGAAGGAACGCGTTATTGATTTATCGATATTAATTGCCGTCGTCGCGGCGTGTAGGTAGTTTCTCCGGCGTCTAGATGAGATCAGAGGCGCGGCAGCCGTGTTATTTCCTGGGCGAAGCGGTGTGGCGGCGGCGGCGGCGGCGGCAGGGAGATCGATGAAGCGTAGGCTGACCCTTCGCGGCCAACGGGATTTGCTTTTTGTTTTACTTTGTCAAAAGTCGTCGCGCGGCCGACCTCGACATTTGTCTCCTAAAATCGAGTCTATTTTGCTACTCGCGCTTTTTTAAGCCCTCCGTTAGTTACCGGATGAGCGTTTTCTCATTCCTACGACAAATACACGCCGACCCTTTTTAAGCTGGCTTTTTTGCATCAGTCCCTCTTTATGATTTCGATTCAGGCTCTTTTTATGTTGTTGTTATTCATCAAAATAAATGTTAAATTAATTCCGAAAAATATATCAAAATATTTTAATTATAAAAGATAAATATCAATCCAATTACAAAAAGTGATTTATGAACAATTTTATAAAAAATGTTTTTCCAGATAATTGTAATTAAATATAAAACATATATTACACACCTTCGTGTCAAATGCAAGTAAAAATATCCTGTAACATGCAAGAGAAAAAGCAGATAAACAAAGTTTCTTTTGAAATATCCTAAAATAAACGGACATCAAAAACTTAGATTCCCCGTCCAAAAAATATTGTCAGTGCACACAAAGCCAAAATACATATTCCTCCTACCAGAACCAAGACATAATCCTGCCAGTCAAAGCTCACGCAAGAATCGCAGAGAATAGCTGTAAAAAACGCATATCAGAAAAGTAAAATTTGACAGATAACGGAAGGAAATGTAAACAAATAGGTAAAAAGAGAGAGGAGGAAAATATTTCGATTTTTTAAATCTTTTATTAAAGTCGTAAATGTATTCAGTGAAGAGAGAAGAAATTATTAAACAACATTACTGCTATGAGTAATTTTAAATTACTTGTTGGTATTTTAATTCCCTACAGTGCCTTTGTAATGTGTCAACATTTTATGCCGCTACATTTGCATGAAATATTCGAAAAAATTAAGTATAATGATCAATTTCTATTAATTAGCTTGCAAAAAATTCAGATTACATTTCCTACAGCGTTTTTTCGTCTGAAATACCAAAAAGTGAAAAAACGTCAACGTATTTATTCGTTCGGATCTGCCGTAAATTTGTACCGCGCCTTATTTCCGTGGATCAAGGTGTTTGCAAAGAAATGCGAAAAATGCAGAACGAGCGAGAGAGCTCGAAAATCGAAGGAAGAGGCGCTCCGAAATAAAAAAAAAAAAAGGAAGAAAAGAAACTGGTCCAGCTCGGGCCGCGCCGTATAATGGCCCAGCTAGCAGGAACGAAAAAGGGCTGGCGTGTGCGCCAGACGGCGGGCTGTACGGGGGTGTAGCGGCGGCGGCGGCGGCGGCGACGACGGGCCGAGCGGCGACGGGAGCGGCCGAGCGGAGCCGAGGCGGCGCGTGGCGCCGAGCGAGAATCTCGGCTCCGGCAGTCGCGAGTCGGTCGCCGCGTAGTCTGCTTGTCGGGGGACGTGTCGTTGCCTCGCACCGGGAGCCTCGTACTTCTGACAGTGAAGCTGCGCCGAGCGGGCTCCCGAGCCTCGTGAAATATTATTCTGTGAATTTAGCCCAGTGATCTTTCCCGTTCGTCCTGCCGAACCTTTGCCGTGTTTCACGTGTGCGAGAGTGAGCTGCGAGTTTGCAGGATTTTTTTGACTTGTCGGCCGATCGGGAGATAGAGGTTGTGATGGCGACGAGGCCCTGCGTGCTGTCACGCGGCGCCGGGCCACTGCAGCCGAGAGGGCAGCCGATTATCTGATCTCGCGAGGATTCAAAGGAGTAAGGAAGGAGCGTCGAGGAATGATGTGCGCGGCGCAACCGATAGTGCGATAAATGCGAGTGCTCCCGGCTGATAAGCAAACGCTCCTATCAAAGTGTTACTGATAAAGTTAAGGCCTGAAAAAATGCCGTTCCACAGTTCGCTGAGGCTGGCGATCCTGCTGACGATTTTCGCATCCATCGTTAAAGGTAACTATCGAAATCCGCCTCTTTTGTATAATGTAAAATAATGCGGCTCGTTTAAGCGTTTTAACCGCGGGCCGAAGATGCTGCTTTTGTTTACTGCCTGCTCTTGATATTCGTATGAATGAACTCGCGTGAATGTACTTACTACTTAAGGATTATATGAAATTGAAATAAAATAAAGATCGAATGAAATTATATAAATTTTAAATTGTAACTTGTCAGTCTAACGAAAGCTAGTAAAGCAAAACAACAGCGGCGATTCCAAGCGCAAACATCCGGCGGATAAGTCGAAAATCCCGCGGCTTGGCGCGGCTCGCGCGTAAAATCTCGCCGCCGCCGGCGGCGGCGGTGCATTGATTCCGCAAATTTTCATCGCGCGCCTGGTAATACGTCGAGGCGGTCACGACGAGGACGCCGTTCGCGCTCCATTATGCGATCGCGAGGCCCTCGTTCCGTGAGAAATTTCTCGGCGGACGACCGAGCGGAGAAAATTGTTTCTCGGGCTCTCTTCTCCCTTTAACACTTTGTTTCGAGGAGGGAGAGGAGGCTCGAGATGTTTTAAGTAATTATTGCGCTGCCGAGTTTATTCGATTAGCGGTGGAGAGCCAAGTTTTCCTCGGGGCGTCCAAGTCTGGGCAAACGATTGAGTTCTCGAGATACTTTTTCTGCGGACTTTATCTTTGCTGCCGCTCAAGTTCACCTCGAGCGGTAATGCACTGAACGTATTTCCGCTGAGATCGATTCTGCAATGTATTTCGGATTCTAAACATACTAATTTCATCGTCAGGAGGTTCTGTCGATGAATTTCAGTGAAAACTCGCGTAAATCTAAAACGAGGGTAAAAGGGACTTGATAATAGAAATCGAAATTAACTGCATTAAGGGAGCGTAAAATTATTAATCTAGAGGAATCGGCGCAAAGTAAAGTCCTCTCCCGTCCTTAATTACGTAGAAAGGTTTTTTAAAGTATATATATATATATCGAATTAATTTCTTTCATTGTGGAAAAGTCAAGGAGAAAGGGAAGAGAGGGCAAAGGTAAAAAACGATAGCCCGCGAAGAAGAGATCGGAGAGCGAGAGAGAGCTTTGGTCGCGCAAAGAGATTAAGAGATTGCTTTCGGAGCTCGGAGGTCCGCGCAATCGAGGTACACCGAGAGACGAAGCGCAACGATCGAGACGTCGCGGTAGATTAGCGTCGTTCAAGCTTTGAGCTCGTCTAAAATTTATACGGAAGAGAGGCTCGATAGCCGAGAGGAAAAAGCCGAACTTTGCGAACCTTCGGTCCTTAACTCACTCTGATTTACGGCTACGAGCCTCTCTGTTTAACTTCCTAAAATACGCCTGTCCAATTTAATTGATTTGTTTTCCTTTTTTTAATTAATTACCCGCTTCGTTTCGAACAATTAAAGTACATTTCTTCGATTGCCTCTCTAAAACTTGTAAATTAACTTATGCTTGTAATAATAGTTCACTTAATATATTTTTCTCGTTTCTCTTATTTTCGTACGTAGGAAATATACTAATTTAGAAATGCATGCTGCACTTGCTGCATGGAAATCAGTTTATACATTTTAACTAAGAACGAGAACAATCAATTTCGTTTAGCTTTAAGAAATCATGTGGTCTTCTAGTTAATGATATTATAAAGTTTTCGATATAGGTGTGCCATTTTTTAAAAACTTTGATGCTAAAAATACAGGGTTCTAGACTATATGTGCAAAGTTGGAATGACTTTCGCATAAGTTAAAGTTTTCAGTAAAGGGCATTAAACCCGATTAAATTTAGCAATGGGCGCACGTAAAATTGGACTGATAAACATTAAGAGGAGGCTCATTTCCGCAGTAAAAATACATCCCAATCGATGGCATAGGTTCGAAAGGTCGGTCCGTCGCTCATACAGGGCTTATAGATGCGGGCTCGAATCGAGTCGAAAGTCTATTTTCCGTTCCGTCTGCGTTTATAATAGACCCACGTACGGAGTAGCTTAACGCGTTAAAAATGTCCCCGCTGGATATTACGGCGATGTTCGCACTCGAGCGAGCGCAAGAGCAAACCGCTCCCAGACGCGGCCGTACACTCCGGGAATTATTAATTGAAATCTATAGGCGCGGGCCACTATTATGTTGTAGTCGTCTCCGTTTCTCTCGTGCTAAAGATAGACTCTTTCCCTCGGCGACGGCGGACTGACGTGTATATGTGTTCGCTGCTCGCAGTTGCTCGCGCGCGCGACGGCCGATCATTTGCGAAAAAGAAAAAAAATAACAACGCCCCGTCCTGCATAATCGATAGTTCCGTGTCTGCATTGCTCATACGAGCGCGCTCGTTTTTTCCCCCTGACGAGTAAATTCGCCGGCGAATTTATTATTCGTCGCTTCGTTTTATGAAAGCGTAATGCGCCTAGCCTCCGGAATTATTCAATCAGATATTGCAATATTAAGATTAAATTTAGTAAATATTAACAATAGATGTAGAAATCTTTTAATAGCTCGCAGTAAAGTATTAAGCTGCACTGCATAGAACAACGGCTTATCTTTCCCGGAATAAGTGCTCATGAATATTTTATTGATTGCGTCGGAATACTCGAGACCTGGAAGTCAAATATGAAAAGTTTTCATTATTGAAAGCCAACAAGCGGCTCTAAATCTTGATTTCACTGTCCGTCTTCTCGATAATGTTTTCATAAAGTGCATAGCTGTCGCGCAAATTGATTAGGCGCGCTCGTTGAAAATAAAAAAGGTCAAACTAGATTGTGCGCAATCGTTAATTTGGAAAAGTTCGAGTTCAAGGCTCCGGCCTAAGTGCGGATTCCGCGAAAGCCGCCGAAGCGCAAATATCGAGTAAACAAGCTGGAGCGTTGAAAAACTGGGTCTATCCATGCGCGCGAAGCATCTCCCGGCGATAACGGCATAATTGATTGGTGCTGCTGACTCCTTGCCGCCGCTTGTCGTGCGCTTATCGCGAATGACTGATACCTTCTCTCTCTCATTCTCTGCCCGTGGCTTCCGTGAAAAATCCCCTTTATCGAATCGTTAATTATTATTGACCCTATTTTTGCGCCTTTGTTGTCGCTCGATATCACGGAACACTTGTGCCGGGGCTCGTTATGACAGCCTTAGTCGGTGAAAACAGCGAAATTATTTTCAAGCCGATCGACTGCTGCTCGACTGCTCATTGTTTGGTCAGAGATTTGCGCGTCACGCGTCGGTGCCTGAGATTTTTTCAGTTGCGCTCGGATAAAAATAATTAAATTAGACAGAGCGATCGCATCGCGTGAAACGTTCGTTTTCCGAGTAATTTTATCGCGCAGATTAATTTTAATGCACACTTTAAGTAATCAGTTGCAATTGAAATTAAAATTATTTTTTCTTCCACCGTATCCGTTAAAAAATCTATTTTCGTGACGTCCAAAGTCATAATTCTCAAGAGAATTCTGCCGTCGGAGTCATCTTCGCCGCAGAGTTTTTGCACTCAGCTCTCGTATAAACAGTCTGAAAACCTTTTTTTTTTTTGACCACGAGGCCCATCTTCGCGCTCTTAAAATTCGGCCTCCCACGACCGTTTCTTTCGCTCCTCCACGTCTTTTTCTCTCCGTTGTAGAACGGCGTTTAATAAACACAGACGAGCTCTAAAATTTTTAGTCGTACTCTTGCGGACGGCGAACCTTTGCGACGCAAGAAATTCACGAATTTCGAGCGGTTGGAAAACTACTTTGAAAAGATTTCGCCTTTTGAGAGCAAAGCTCGCGAGCCGTCAATCCGGAGAACGGCGAAATCGACACTTCCAATTTAAATATGTAAAGTACACCCGTAACTCCCTGCTGAGCCGACGGGGCAACTTCTTTTTTTGCGCACTTTTTACCTTCCACGTTCTATCAATTTAACTTATTCTGTACTGCTGTCGCTACTGCTGCTGCTGCTGCTGCTGCTGCTACTGCTGTTCCGAGTCTAGAAACTGCTTGACCCGCCGAACGGTTGATCGACTTTTTTTAAAGACCTGCGTCTGTTATTCTATATTTGACTCGCAGGTATTAATAACTCGGCTATGCATCCGAAGTCACATATCACGATCGCGCGCTGCTGTTGCGTAGAGATATATAGTGCTTTATTGAAATACACGCTGTTATTTATACGTTACTAGATTATTTTTTTCCTATAACGATTGCATTATTTATATAGTGCAATAAATAATTGTCATGTTAAAACTGCTATTATTCTAATGACACTGTTTTTCGCATAATTAATATTAATTATTCGCGCTAAAAACTAAGCTAGCAGTAGTACATTAAAACTTGGAATTATAAAATAAAAGTTGTAAAGAATGAAACTACGACTACCCACTTAGACCGTAAATTAGATATTTGTAAAAGCTTGTTGCGTGGCTATCGCGTATTGAGCTATAGGGAATTGCGCGGAAAGCAGGATAATTTACTCGCATTATTTACTCAAAGAGCGATTTGCCTCCGCACTAGAACATTAGCGAGCCAAATCGACACCGAGGAAAGAAAGTCGTACGTAAGTACACAGGGAAGAAAAAAAAGGGGTTAGAGCGTTTCTCCTTCCGCATCAACCTCGGTCGGCGCCCTATCACTTTCTTTGCCCGCCTAGAAGCTAGACTCGCATGCACGGCCTATACGTAGCTATGTACACGTGTGGATGCCGCGGGAGAGAGAGAGAGAGAGAGAGGAGATCGGCTCGCACGAATTGGCATTAATTAGCGAACAAACCAATTAAGTCCTCGGCTCCGGGAGCTTCGACATTGGCTCTCTACCTGCAGCGGCAATGCGAGCGGAGAAGCATTTTTCCTCTTGATTAAGTGCATCATCTGGCCCGCCGCCGCAGCAGCGGCAGCGGCAAGCACGGGAGAAGCTTAACTAATGGTAATGGGCCGCTGTTAAATAAGTCACTGCGAGTCGACAATGAGTGTATACGTAGCGATTTCTATTTGCCCGCGCTCGAGCTTTCGATGGTCTCTGGCCTTTGTATGCATCTAACAATCGCTCTCAGCAAGGTTTCTTACCTTTATTACGACGTGAAAGAACGTGTCGTGCACGATCGCCGTGTAGTTCAATTTACTTACATTCTTTGTTAACGTTTCTGGCATTAAAGTCTGGATTCTCGAGGGATATTGTTGTGTATTATAGTTGTGCAAATATCATTTTACGCATTTTAATCAAGCAGATAACAACGGATTTTCGCTTGGGAACTGATTGAAAACCGTCAATCATACGCGGAATTATACAGCTTAGTTTCTTTTACAAACACGCACAAGTTTTTCGAATGTAAGATTACGAACGGAATGCGATAAAGGATGATGTTTCGAGCGACGCGTCTGGTTATTCTCAAAGTATAAAGTGTTTGTAAAAATACTTTAAACTGCTGATAATACAGTATTCAAATTCAAATCTTTTGAAAATCTCGAATGACCTTCCAAGAAGCAAGAAGAAACATAAATTTCTTGCTTTCAAAGATAAAAATGTTGATTCAGTAGAGTCTGCTTTATTTACAGTTCGACTTGAATACGATATTAAAATGCATTTTTCGGCCCTAATAAATTCGAGAAATTTTGATTGCAAGGTTATCTCCCTCGCAGCCCCTAAAGATAAAACCCGAATTTAACGACTAAAGAGGGCCAGAGGAGGAAAGAAAAACAAAAGGCTCGCGCCAGCTCTCAGGCGTCGACTCCTAATATCAGTTATAATTTTTATCGGAATCGTCTCTTGCCAGGCGACGAGAAACGCTCGCCTTAAACGAGGTGTCGCGGAACTGCAGCGTCTCGCCGTATGGGACCGAAAGGAGTGGGGAGAGAGAGGCAGGCGCGCGTCTGGATATTGTCGTTCTCCATCGGCGCGTTGACAGTCTGGCTCGTTACGAGATTCCGTGAATACTATCTTCCCTCTCTCCTCGGCTCCTCTTTTTCGTCCTCCGCGAAAGCCGAGACTTAATAGTGCCAGGGAAAGGCTTGTGAAAAAAAGGCTCGTTGTTCGCAATTACGCGCCGATTATTTCGGGATGCATAAATGCCGAGTGATTTATTCGTTTTAATTTAAATGGAAATTTCGGAATTTAGGCTACTCAACGTCGGCGAGTCGTAATTTTTCGTTCCGTAATTTTTAAGCTGTTGCACGAGCTATTAAACACGCTTGTCGTTTTTAGCCTTTGCTACACGAGTTTATTACAATAAGGCGCCTAGTGTCTATTACGGCGCGAATGAGTGAGTCAGAGCTAGAAAAACCGCCTGGAAAGAGGTTCGACGGGATATTTCTCGACTGGATCGCGTAGGACGCTTAGTTCTATTTTAAAGGACATTCCAGGCCGCAAATAAGCCTGCATTAACCGCGCCGAGAGTCACACCGCCAGACGAGAAACTTAACTGATATCTTCGAGTTTGATTTGCCCGCTTAAAAATCGCTAGTCAAAGCGAAGCTCATAAATCCGCGTAAGACAAGTCCAAGTACAGCGTAATAGATTTATTGCTCTCTCACGAAGCAGAAAAACGGAGCAAAGAAAGAGGCGGATAAGAAGGGAGTAAAAAAAAGGTACGTCATCAGTACTTGTCCAGCCTGAAACGTATATATGCCGCGAGGCTCGAAATAAAAATCGAGTAAATTTTAAAGCGATGCGGATATTTATTAATTCAATTTTTCTGTCGCGCAGCGAACGAAGTTAACACGTAGTCCGCGCGTATAAATTTATCCAAAATTTCGCAGCCTGCAAAAGCCGCTCCTATTTAGCGATACAAAATTGTTTGCGTCAGCGTCGAATACAATAATTAAGCGAGTTATTCACCAGCGAGAGCATTACTTATTATTATGCACCGTACCTGCCTGTTTTTCGAGCGCGCGCGCACGTTACAACGTTATTCCCGCGGAGAGCGCAGGTCGCAGAGCAGAGCGAGAATAAAAGCAAGCCTCGGCTCTAACCGAGAAAGAGAGAGAGAGAGAGAGAGAGAGGGAGAGACCATAGGCATGTGAAGTCCGCGCAGTCTGCGCGTGCTGGTTCGCGTCCGGTCACGAGTCGCGGCGTCGGCGGACCCGCGGGATTTATCGTATCGATCGATCCATCGGGACCGTTTCGCTCGCCATTAACCCCGTAATCGTCGGACGCTGAGCTCTTTCTCTCCCTCTCGCTCTCTCTCTCTCTCTCTCTCTCTCGCACGCGCGACCTCGGCGACTCTCTTTTATATATATATACTATTTCCCACAACGAGGCTGCAGGCCTGCGCTCTTTTGGGACGGAGCGCGCGGCGCTCTCCCCGAATGAATATTCCGCCGGTTCGGATTGATTTTTTTTTTTTTTTTTAGCCTTTGCGAATGCCTCGCGCGATTAGGTTCATTAGCTGGCGCACCGATATAGCAAACGTTCGCGCGCAAATATTTGCCCAGCCGGCGAATATAATTTATTTTTAAATCTCGCGATTGCCGTCGACGGGAGGGGGGGAGAGGGGTTTGCTTTTCATCGTCCGAGGCGAATTTCGCTGTCGAGCTGCACGTTCGCCGCAAAAACGAGCCTATATCGGCTACTTGAAAACGAATAAAGCCCGAAGGCGGGATCGGAGATGAAGCGGCCGCCGCTGCAGGCGTCGCCGTCCATTAAACAAACATCATTAAGCAAGAAGCTCCTCCGTCGCCAAGTTTCTCGTCCCATCTTCCCTCCGGCGGGCCGCTCTGCTCTCGCTTTCTTCTCGACGTGCGTTATCGGCGTGCCTCTCTTTTTGGCCCGACTGGCCCCAGATGCCACCACTTGCCAAAACACATTCTCACGCGCGCGCATTATCACTCCTCCGCCGAGCCCTCCTCTCTCTCTCTCTCTCTCTCTCTCTCTCTCTCCTCTGGCCGCGCCGAGCTCTTGAATTATCAAGCCGACGCCGAGGACGGAGGGCGTTAAGCCTCCCTCGGCTTGCAGCTTTTCGAGCGCTCGATAAGGAACTCCCGGCAGGCGAGTTTTGAAACTCTGGAGACGGCGGCGACCGGCGGCGACTGCCGAGAGACGGCAGGTCAAACTTTCATGAGAACGATCAACACTCGCGGACAGCGACGATCCAAGGATTTAAGGCCGACCTTCCGTTCGAGAGAGGCCCTTTTTTACACTCCCGGCTTTTCTTTTTCTTCGGGATGCTTTTTAGAACGTATATAGCGTTTAAATTGCGGACTCATCCTGGATATCGGAGCGACGACCAAGTACAAAGCTGCTGTAATCCTGCGTAAATTCAACTCGGCTAGTGTGTGAGTGATCATTAATTGTTCGTTTAGATTAGCAATAATGAAAGCCAGTAATTAAATCGGCTGCAATGAATAAATAATTTTATTGATTTCACCAGAATAACGTTTTATTACGGCAAGCAGATAGTGCGAATGGAATTCTGCTTTATTCGATTAATTACATTGCAGATAAAGCTTTATTTTCGATCTAGACACGTGATGAAATTGTAAATGAAATTATAATCATTTCCGTTTCAATTAATGAAAATAAATAGACGCTTTTGAACACTGTTTTACAACTATGCAATAACGTGGAAAATAAAGAGAATATTGCGCATTCGGCCACTATTAGCACCTATAGTACGCTCCTTTTATTTCGGCGCCTCCTCAGGCGCTACGAAAAACTGGCTTTCTTTCCACCACAGAATTCGCCAGACGACTCGAAAATTGAAATCTAAATATCGACGTCGCCGCGGCGCAAACAAACACGAGGAACCTTTGCGAGGAGAAGACTACTTTGCGGAGAGAGAGACGATGGAGGAGTGTAGATGGCAGTGGTTTGACGGCAAATATTTACAAGAGACCACGGGGCGGTTACACGGACTGCGATCCGTCGACTGTCTCGCTCCTTGGAGCGCACTTTTGGTCACATACGTGTCGGCATGCGTGCGCCGGACGGTAAGCACACACACCTTGGGCTTTTTTCCTCGACGAGCCTCGCAACCGAATCCTCCTCCGGCTGTTTGCTTTGATAATACAAGATCCGCCTGGGCCCGGAATTATTAATGCTGAAGCGCGCCCGGCTGCTCATCAGCCTCATCGAGATTCTCCTCCTAGACTCGCTCTCGCTTTTCGCGCGCTAATTCAGCCCGGTCGAAACTTTATTTAAGTCCAAACCCTTTGGAAAATGCAAAAATAATCCCGGGGCCGCGCAAAGCACTTGGAACGGGGAAATTTCATTGGGGAGGGAGTCCGAAAGCACGGGTAAAGTCTCCGCCTCTCTCCGCTTCTCGTTTCGGAACGTTCAAACATCGCCCGGCCGTGACATTCCCGAAGTTCAGTGGCGCAGCTCCGTCGCCGCCGATCCTCAGTCGAATCGTCGCGTTCGCAGTTCGGACGAGCACGACTACTCGGTTTGGCAAACTTTCTTTCCCCCCTCGCGTTGGCGCGAGCAAGCGAACGCTCCACCTGTCGTGTCTTGTGAGCGCACCGCCAACTACTCCCGGACTTTTCGCCGCGTATTTGTGCGGCTGCCGCGCTGCAGCCGCGAAAAACTTTTGCTCGCTCGCTCGCTTGCTTGCGAGCGCTGTATTTTCGGAAGCGATTGTTGCTCCCGGGAGAACTTGGATATATGCCTGGAGCCGATTCGGCTCCTTGAAATGAAAATCATTTTCCTCGACGGAGATTCATCTTCTCCTCGAAACGAGAGCAAGTGCGCTGCTCCCTTTCTCGCAGAAAAGGAAGGAGGGGCTAAAGTGCCGTCGGGAGAAAATGGACTCTTTTCCTTTTCTTCGCAATGGGAGAGGGAAAGAAAGAAAGAACTCGCGTGATTTCGGAGCGAGAAGAAAAGGCTTGGATAGTCGCGGGCGCCTGGCCTACTTTAGGCCGGAGTAGCCCATTAAGGCAGCCGGCAAGTTTCCCGGAAGAGAGAAATCGCTACTGCGTAGCTCGAAATTCTAATTTTCTTCCCCTTATGCACTCTTTGTATCGCTCTTTTCAACCGGCTCCCATCGTTCTTATTCTCCTTTCCCGACTTATCAACTGCATCAGGTTTGCTCGGCGAATCGTTTGAAAGCTGCGACGGTCGGAAATTCGTAGTAGCGAACTTGGCCGTTTCGTGCCGTAGGCGCGCGCTGGAGCTTGCGGCTCGATGCCGCGTTTCCTGCTTCAAATGTGAATTTTGCCCTTGCGCGAATACAACGCTGACGTGCCTTTCGCGGTGAACTTTCGCTAAGAAGAAAATAATGAAAGAAAACGGCGGCGCGGCGCGACTCGCATATTACACTTTTGCATAATTCAACAATTTTTTTTCAGCAATTTCGAAGGAAAATAAAACAGTCGATTTTACCTCGCGCGGAAAACTGCGTCGTGGCCCCCGCAAACAAGGCGACCTTATTTATTCACGGCGGCGCAAAAGCAGGTTAGGCTAACGCTCGCGAGCGCAGGATGATTTAAGCAGCTCTCTTGTTAAATTGCCGCCGCCGAGTTTCGAAAGAGACGTTTAGAAGGCGAAAAAGGAGGGTGGTGGGGGGAGGTTTGCAGAATCGTCGAACGCAATTTAACGCCATTAGAGAGAGAGCCGCCGTATATTTCTGGCGCGGATTAACCTCGTCGGCTGTAGAGGCGCGAAAGAAACTGCCGCGAGTCTGTGATTAGGACGGCAGACCGCGGCGGGGGCAATAATTGCGATTCGCACCTTTAATAATACAATAATTACAAGGGGGAGATGCGCGCGCCGGGTTGCTTATTTATGCTAATCTCCCCGCGCGGTATCTTAAATGGGGATCGCGGGCTCGTGTATACGTATCTGCCGCACTTTTTGCTCCTTATTCGGCCTCTATCTCGATCGCGCTTACGCGGAAAACATTCCAGGTGCGCAGTCGTTTTTTATCAATCCTTTTTTAAGCAGATCGAAAACACCTTACCCGCCGATGACTAGCAAGTTTATTCAGTTTGGCAGTAAGCGCACGCTACGTCGAACGCTCGGGCGTTCGAGGCAATATTATAGAATCGGCACGGTATCACCGCGAATGAAGGCAAGCGTCTTGCCAGCCGCACCGCTGCACAGCGCGACAGTATAATCAAGCTCGAGAAAAGTCGTGCGGGAATGCCGCTCGCGCGCAGAGCGATGCAATTTTCCAAAGGAACAACTCGACAAAGGTTCCGCGTTTCGGCCGTAAATCTCGACTGTTATTTTTGCCGCAGCCCGAAAGCATTATTCAATCCGTTTCGTCCCCGGTGGCGGCGGCGGCGGCGGCGGCGGTTGTATATACACACAAGACGCGGCGAATATTGTCCAGGCGTAACGCGCGCCCGGGAGAGCCGAGGGGATACGGAGCTCCGTGCAGCTGCCGGACTACGAGCGCTAAATTGTCTATTTACATAATGCCGGCGTAATTAAGACGTAAGCTAACCGAGCTCCTCTGCACGCTGTATGCGCGCGGCATTGCAGCCGCTGTCTCTGTTTGCTATAAAGCTCTCTCGCACTCGCCGGAAATCGAGTTGGGCTATTTTGCAGAAGGGAAATTACCCTAATTAGGATCGCTTCTTCTTCCCCGAGAGAATGTATTTAGATGAAAATTAAATTCGATATTACATTAATACTATTACAAGCTTTGGTGCAACTGCAACGAAATTATATTTAAAACGCCGGCGGTAAATATACGTTCCGGTTGGCCTTCTAATTTAGTGGGCCCGATTCCGCGAACGAGTCACAGTCAATTATCGGGGCGATAAAAAAGTAAGCGGGCGAGCCTCGTAAAACTGAAAGAGATCGGCGTAAAACTCGGGCGGGAGGAGGAAGGCAATAATCAGGGGCCTCCCCGCGGCCCGGTTAAAAGGCATAATTTCAATTTGGCAAAGGTGTGTCAGTGGTCCCGGAGCCGAACGTAACCCAGCGAGGATTGACTCGTTAGGGCATCGAGAACCTCGGTGATTTACGGCCTGCGTCTCTCCCCCTCCTCGGCCTCGCGTGCGCGCCGCGTGCGCCGCGTGCACTTTTACGAGGAGAGCGAGAAGCAGCGGTAAACGCGCCTCTCTCGCGCGATTTCGGGCCGCGATGGTCAGCGGAGGCCCTAGACTCGGAAGTATCCCACGCTGCGCGGAGCACGCAAGCGACAGTCGGTGCGGAGGCGCCGATCCACAGCTAGCGCGGGGGGACGGAGAAATAAAGGCTCGAGCACAATCGCTCCTGTAACCGTAGAGGCCAGCTATTCAACGCGAGGACAACCTTGCCGATGGAAATATGAAAAGGATACGCACTTCGGAGAAACGTTCTTCGGTTTCCCAAAGCAGTTCCGAGCGAGTTCTAATAATTATTGCCTTTTGTGAAATAGCTGAATTTTCGAGGAGACGACTTTTTGCGCCCGTTCGAGCGAGAGAAAGCAATGTGGTTCGAGAATACCAGCCGGAGATGAAAGGTGCGGAGCGGCGAAGGTGTACGTGTGCGCGCGTGCGATATTCGCGTGTGCATCTCCTCTCTCTCTCTCTCTGTCTTTCTTGGAGCGTACAAAGCGCGCTCGCGGCATCTAAGAAAAGGGACGCTGGGGATATTAATGGCGAGCTCACGCTGGACTGTTTGCACCGGGCACGACATTTTAATCTTTGTCAGCCGCGGAGCGTATCGCGAAAGCCGCGCGCCGAGAGCCGAGCCAGCAGCTACCCGGCGGCAAGCGAATAAGACTTGCGCGCCTAATAGAAAAGGAGAAAGGAGGAAGGTGACGGAGGGGGGGAAGGGGGCGCTCTTTTCGTTTTTTCGCGCCGCTCTCCGTACATTAATATGCATATTAGCGGGAAATTAATTACGCTCCAGATTGCAGCAGGCGCGATTATTATTTTCCGAGCGGCGCTTGTGCACACGTATAACACACCTTTTTCTGCTTGCCTCTCTCCGAGGCGGTTTAATTCAATCATTCGACGCGATAGAATCGCCGTTTTTTTCTTCTGTTTATTTCCGTTTATTTCTCAAGGGTCCGCGCTCTTTAAATAGAAGTAAAAAAATTGAAAGAGTTTATTATTCCAGGGTCCTCGGCGTCGCCGCCAGTAAACCGAGCCATTAGGTTGATTATTTTTTTTTTCTTTAGCCGAAACGACAATGCTAAAAGACGCTCGTAAAAATGCCCCCGAAACATCAACTTCCGCGGCGCGATAACTCGAGCGACTCCCCCCCCCCCCCCCTTCTGGTCCGTTAACGTGACAAAGACCCTGTCGCCATAGTTAATTACGACGGAGAGCAGAGTCCGAGGAGCGATAATTGGGTACATGCCGATGTCGTTCGAAAATAACAGGATGCGAATAGCCGCGCGTCTCTCCGCGCGCATATCGCGCGCTCTCTCCTCTTTCTCGTTCAGCGGCGCCGAATAACACGGCTATATCGCGCGTACAGAGAGCTCTCGTGTGTGCAGCGTCTTGCCGCGCGCGGGTACTTTATTTGTAACGCGCAAATATTTATGCCCGTACTTAGGGGTATTAATGCGCGCGAATTTTCAGCTACGGGATGGACTTTCGCGACTATATATACGTTTCTTCGATCTTGCAGTCGAGAGCTCTGCTCCGCGTTGGAGAGAAAATCTGCCGTGATTTATGGCTGTTCAGTGCTAACTTATGAGAATGCCAGATGATTGTCTATTAAAGCCTTTCTCGCGGCAGAAAAGTGAATACGAATCATTTGTAATTTCGATCGAGCTTTTCATTTAAAAATAATAATAAACTGACTGCAGCTCGCGGAAAATTCGAGCAAAGGGCTCGAACTAGGTAAATCGGAAAAATAAGTAGAGGAACGGGACAGCAAGCTTTTCCGTCCACAGGTTAAGCAGTCGAGCAGTCCAGGTTGGAGAGAACATGCAAGCCCATCGGCGATAAAAGAAAGCCGCGAGCTCGGGATTCGCTCACGCGAGTCCTCCCGCGCAACTCGTTATCGCCGCTGCACGCACGCGCGGTGTGCCGTTTAATCGGCGCCAAGCGGCTTGTACGGAATTACGTGTGCTCGCGCGCGTAACGAGCCCATGCGGAAATTTTCCGATTGCAGAGACGCGTCGAGATTAGTTTCCGCGGGGCTCCTAGCTTTTTGACACCGTGCACTTTTACGCGGCGCCAGAGGTCAGTAAGGCATTGGACTTGGAGTCGCGAGGGCCGCCATCACGCCGAGACGATAAGCCGAGAGCGCGCGAGGATTGTTGTTATGAAAATAAACCGGCGCTCGGCAATCCGTCGATACGCTGGAAACACCTTGTACAGGAAATTTACTCGAGTTTCTCGTGTCGATCGATAAGGTCTTCGTTACCAGCGAGAACGGCGGCGGCGGCGGCGGCGGCGGCGCTCGGCAGGACTGAGTAAACTCGTTTATCCGTCGCGCTCCGCGGCCTTTCTTTCAGCTTCGTAATCAACGAATGTGCATCGCCGCACGCGATCTCTCGATCAGCTTGATAAGTCCGCTGCAAAGTTTTGTATTAAATAAACGATGTTATCAATCAGGTTTGTTGAACGAACCTTTCCACAATCGAATTCTAAATAATATATATAAAAGCAGAGAGGCCGAGGGAGCGTCGATGCAGGACGAAATCCGGAAGCTCGATAGAACGCGGAGAAAATTAGAGACGCGTGCCGGGATTTATACGGAGGCTGAACGTATGGAGCCTCGATCCAGGCAAATGCGATTTTTATTACTTGAGAATGATCCGCCGAGGGACGTATACACAGGCGCACGTGGTCGAAGGTCGGCAAGAAAAATCAGTTGGCCCCGGCAATACGAGGGCGAGAATACGCCTTGCTTTGACGTTCGGAATCCCCATGAATAACAACGGCGGAGCGACGGAAAAGCCGAGATTCGCCCCCTCCGTGAGAGACAATGCGCCGCTCTCTCACACTCGATAGAAAGAGAGACTCGGGAGCGTCGATATAAATTAGCGGGGTCACACCCCGCACGGGGGAGGGGGCGGTCGGCGGCCCGCAAAGTAGCTGCGACGGATGAAAGCAAGCGCATCCCGCAGCCCTAATTCAATCTTGACTCTTTCGCCGCCGTAAAGCGGCCGCCCCGCCCGCGCCGTATTAGGCGCCTGCGGGGAGTTGGGGGGTTATTTTATATAGTTGTTTTCGAGGAGCCTTTCCGCGTTTCTCTGCAAACTAAGAAGCTCGATGAATTCGGCAATAGTTGCGCATCCGTCGCGGAGGAGCCGGAAGGCGAGCGGTTTGCTCGCGATCAGAGTCGAAGGCTCACACGCACACCTATGAGAAAATATACAGGGCGCGCTCGTAATATATCCACTCGAGAGCGGCGCGCGGAGAGAATGCGTCACCCGCTGGTGAAAGACCGGACAATCATCCATATGTTGGCCCGGCGCCATATGCGAGCGAGCTCGTGGCTCGATCCCTATTATAGTGCCATTGCACGAATTGCGTTAATTGAATATACGCGGTAAACTGCCAACTAAGAGGCCGTAATCGCCGCCGGAATGACACGTTTCGTATCAACCTGCCTTTTTCACCGGTTTTCTTTGTTGCGCGTTAATACGATTCTCGATGGATATTATCGGCCGCGCGGACGCCCACAATGCGCTAGAATTTCATGGGGCTTTCCGTTTTTTTGGCTGCTGCCGCGGCATAATGACGACCAAGTGAATCGTCAGTTTTATTCACGTAGAAATTTTTCGATTAAGCGTGAAATTAAGGCCTGCGCCTTAAAGCAAAACCTGCAGAGAAAAATAATAAATGCAGACGGACGGATATATCCCGAAAATACACGCCGCGACGATAAGTGAATAGGACAGTTATAGAGGATCGCTTCATCCGATGCTGATACCGCGTGTAATGAGAGACAGGCACAGCTGCCCTCGAACGAAGAGAAACGAGCGTCGGCGAAATCCGCGCGCAGTCTGCGCCGTGAGTCGATACTCCAAATATAACTCCCGAGGACTACCCCGTCGAGTAAGAAGAGCGACGAGCCACCCAAAGATAGAAGAAGCAAGCGCGAGGACAGGGAAAAAGAAGAGCTCGTGAATGAATCCGAGCTCGTGCAACTGAAAAATCGACAAGAGCGTAAACTCGAGGCGCACAAAAGAGAGAAGGGCAGCGAGCAAGCAAGCAAACGTCACAAAAGGAGCGGCACTCTCTCCGTTTGCAGCTTTCGTGGATTCTTTTCTGCCGCGCCTCGCCGTGCAGCGCAAGAAAAAAGCTACGAGGAGCGACTTGTTTATTGCTCGTTTTAGGGAGGAGAGAGGCCGGCTCTGAGATATCGCTGACACGCGCTCGCGACAAGTTCATTACGGACGTTCCTTCTCGGAGAAAGAGTAGCTTTTAGGCTTCCAGGCGCGACCGCCGGCATTTTTATATACATCATCTCCGCGCTGATTTTCCACGCTGCCCGGAAAATAGAGATCCCCTTTAATCCCCTCCGGGGGGGAGATGAGAGACAGTCTGCCGTGCTTTGCGTCCCATTAGTGCACGCAATTGGCAGCTGCCTGCCGCTGCACAATGCCACACCGAGCCTGCCCCCTTTTTTACCCCCGGGAGAAACAATTGTTTCCGAATTGATGCGAAGATGAGTGCGAGTGTCGATAGCCGAGTTTTATTCTCTGTCGTGTAGCCGTTCTCCCGACTCAGTGCTCCCGCGTACTCGATGTCCTGTCCGAAAATAAACTTTTTTTTCTTCGGCGTTTTTTAATAAAATGTCGGATTTAAAGTTTCGGCTCTGTTGTAGGCAACAGGTTTTGCTCGGATTCTCGATTGCAAGGACGAATAAACCTATCAAAATGCAGTCAAAGGGAAATTGTAGTTTACGGTACGATTCCGTTTTTTTATTAATTAAAAATATCTATATATTTGAGTTGGTTTAAAAAAAATTTAAAAATAAGAAAAAAACTGCTATCTCCGTCTGTTAGCTGGCAATTAATACATTTTTTTCTTAATTGAAAAGAAGATACGAACAAGTACAAGCTAAATCTCCTTCGGCAGATACCGTTAATTTCCGAAATTGGCAAATAATCCACTTAAAAGATTATTTTCGTGAGCAGCGTTTAATCAGGGGAACGAATAAAAATGATATAGAGAGCGAAGCAAGAAGAAGCTGAGTGATATCATCGAGCGGCAGTTCAGAGAGCCGCTTCTCCCGATAAGCGTCTTATCGGAAGCAACATATTAAGGGAATTACCTCGAAATTCAGCAATGGGTCCATTAGGCGAGCGAGGAAATGCCTCGCGATCTCCCTTCTTCCTTCTCTTCTCCGTGACCTTGTTTGCTCCTTTGAGGGAGAGAGACGCGTCGGAGGCGCCCGCCGATTATCCAAACGCGTAAATTCAATGAACGTTCAATAAACGATATTCGATAATCTAAATGCGCTCTCTCGACTCCTCGCTCTCTCGTCGTCCTTTCGCCGTTCGCTCTGTTTGCTTTATTCGGTCGGGCCGACTTTTAAAAGCCATTGCATGTTTCGCCTCCACGCGCCGTCCTCGGGGACAATTTTTTTTTTTCTTTGTTATTTTATTTTTTTTTTTTCGTCGCGCGGAATTCCAACGGCTAAAAAGATTTTCCAAGTTTCTGCGGTTTCTGGAGCGGCACCGAGCCCGATCGATTAATCACTCGACTCTCTCTCTCTCTCTCTCTCTCTCGTCGCCATCTTTTTTCCGATGCTCGTTAAGGCGTCGCTCGATTTTCTCGAATTTTAATCATCTCGCCGCCGCTACCGCGGACATTGAAAAAGTCCGGGGCTCGCGATAGCGTCAACATCTTCCGCGCTTATCGTATTACGCGGCGAAAGCCACCGTGAAAAGCCGGTAGCGCCACCTCGATTGATCACAATCGCCAAGAAATTCTAATTAGACGACTTTTTCGCGCGAGCTCCCGACTACGTTTAACTTTCCACTTTGATTACGCGCGCGGCTTTATTTTTAAGCGTGAATCACACTTTATAAGCGAATGGATAATTGCAAAATCGCGAGTGATTTATTGCGGAAGGATTTTAAAAATATTGATTGTTGTCGCGCAACGTCGCCTGCATTACTCCTTCTCGCTTCTCGGCGGGCGGCGCACTTTTAACGATCATCGCCGCGGCTCTCTTCGGCGAAGGGGGGCGAAAATAGAAGCGAGAAAAAAAAATCGCGATCGCGAATTCCGCGCCGGGTTTTTTTCGGGCCCCCGCGGCAAGGCGGTTGTCGTCGCCCCGCGCTCCGCTTCGCGCTCGATTTCGAACCTTTGATTTATAAGGATCGATGCCACATGGCGAAACGGATTTAAATAAACTTTGTTGCGAGCGGCGCGGACGCGAAACGAGTTTGACGGATTTTAGTAAAGTTTAGTGCGTGCAGCTGACAAACGGATAGATATTCTGGTTATTGATTTAGAGTGCTGTAAATATTAAAGTGCGTTAAAGATTAATATTTTGAAAGGCTGCTTTACGGGATTTTTCTTGTTGTTCTTATATAATCTCTTGCACGATATGGCGCGTAAATAATCTCTAAATATAAGCAATCCGTTCGAAAGTTTACGGATTCATAAACTATCGGATTATAAAATATTGATATAAATAGTAATCGCGATGCTTATTTTTTTTTTGCGAAATAAGCTTGCTGCATCCTCAATTTAGCAAAGTTCAATTAGGAAGTCCCTCTTCTCTGATAAGCTGCATTGAACGCCATTAAGTTTAACGCGAATAATCGGCACATTCTCTGTCGACGCTTTTTTCGCGGCGTCATAATAAGGCGCTTAATTATATACGCGCCGAAAAATAGCGCGGCTCCTTTAATGAGGGAATCGGCGTAATTGAATCATAAAATGCCCGGGCAATTTCGATCATTCACGAGCTGGTGCCTCGTAAATACGAAGCCGTGCTATTTTTGCCGAAGCCTCTGTCGGTCGACTTTTAATGCAGATCGCGTCGATCGATGAAGGAAAAGCGGCGGCGATTTTCGCGGCTACGCCGACGGCCGCGCCTGGCTACTTTTTAATTAAAAGCTATAAATCGGGTTTTATAACGTTCCGCGCGCGCGCCTTTTTTTCGAGATCGCGAGCGCGCTTTTAATGACTCGGATCACCCGGACGCGCCGCTGAGGTATGATATACGCGCGGAGGCCGCGCAGATGTCGCCCGATAAATCAGGCAGGCATTGCTGGTATGCAAATATCCGGCGCCCCGATCCGCCGATGACGTTCAGGCTGCCGTCTTCTCCTCCCGTTTTTTTTTTTTTTTTTTATTTTTTCGTGCGCATTTTCGCTCGCTTCATCGTATTCTTTGGAAATTTTGTAACCGCGCTCTGTTTATGCTTCGGCCCGTTAAATTGTTTGGAAAACAAGCGGTTGCAGGTGGCGACTCGAGAACTTTATAACCTGCCCTCGTAAACTATCGCGTTAAGGCAGTCTTCTTTGGCAAGCGGTAACCGTCGCAAATTTCATTTTCTTCATTAAAAGAGGCGAGGATACAATCTGAAAATTACGCAACTTTCATAACTTTCATTTCAGAATCGACTGCGTTCTTAATTCTAGCTGTCACTTTGTATATCGCGCTAATAATTTTCCGGTCACTTTTCCGACGTCTGTTTCTATTTCCTTCGGACCGCTCAAAATGTTATTTCGTCTCGAAAGGTGCAGCTAATAACCGACGACCGCCGGCACGCGCATTCCATCTTTGCTTTTATTACCGATCAAACGAACGCCAAGTATCGGACAGTAATGACCACCTCTTAGTTGCATTAACGACGCGTTTAAAGCGACTTTTAATGCAGCTGCGGCGCCGAGGAGTACAGTTTGCCGCTCGTACGGCTTGCTTCAATTCTACATGCAACGAAATTTAGCTAAAACCAGGACGCAATCACTCGGATCTTTATCCGAGTGATTTATTGCGCACATTACGTTCGCCGACGCGTTTTTCAATCAAGCGAACCAAGCGGCGTCTCTAAATTACAATGATAATATGAAGAAAAGCCATAATAAGAAATGGGAATCTATATCCATCAGACTATCTCTGGCGAGAGAGACAGGTCGATAATCCCGATAGCTCGAGCTAACTCTCGCCGTTTAAATGGGCGGCGACGTCTGACCAACTCTGTCACGTAACAATGTACCTGCGCCAAGAACTGGAAATCCAGGACCTGAGCCCGCCGCAGTAAGAACTTGTTGCAGCTTCGCTTACGCTTCTTTGCAAGCGCAAGCGGACTTGAATCGCGCGAATACAGCGGGCTTTCTTATTTCGTATTTCGTCACGAGCGTCGACGAAAAGTAAATCAGGATTAAACAGCGAGAAATAGTGATTAGCCGGTTAAAGAGCAAGGAAAATATTTAGCAAGCCATGATTTTTCCAACGCGCCCCGACACGGCCGGCTCTTACATGCGCATCTCGCGCGGTTGACGCACGCAGGGCCCCCGCTTCCATCTTCATTTGTCTTGCGCACTTGTCTGGCTGCTGTCTGTCCATCTTTGTTCCTCGTTACGGCCTCCCATTCATTTTAATTACGCCCGCAGACCCCCGTGCCCTCCTCGCTCTCGAGCACACACGCCTGCTTACTGCGCATAATACACCCTCGCACCCTCCTCCTCGGAAACGTTCCGCGAGCATTCCTCCTTCGCGCCTTTGCTGCTACTTGCCAAACTCGAGCGCGACGCTCTGCATGCTTAAGAGATTTAAGCGAGGCGAGTATTCCGGGGCAAGGTTAGATAGAAGTTAGAAGTCCAAAAAACAACAAGCTCTGATTTTTTAATCATTTCAAGTAACAATGCAATTTTATTGCTGCCAAGATTAAAAGTTCCAGCCAACTCGTTTAAAATTGAATTTCAGTATCCGTTGTCGGTTAAAGCGAACATGCGTGTACGAGGTGTTGTTATACTTTGCGCGCATTCCACGAGCCCTCCTCTCTGTCTTCGTTATTCCCCATTAAGAGGAGCATGCGCCTAAATATTTCAGGACGCAACACCGAGCTGCTGCCGCTGCTGCTGTTTTTGCTCTCCTGTGTTAGGCTCGGAATCTCGAAGCATTTGAAATGTTCACATAACTCGACGGATTAATTTCTCGAATATTGCGCGGGGCTCGTTATAAGAATCTGCATTCTCCGCAATCCGAGGCGGATTTGTTAGGGAAAAATTGATTATAAGGTAAACCAACAAAGCTGCTTACCGCGCTTTTGTACATATTCATCCTTTCTCTAACAATATCGCTGCTCGGATTTCATATTCAGCGCGGCAGAAAAAAGTTCGAGCGAGGCCGCGCGCTTAATAATTTAGGCATTCCGCATAAAATCGCGCAAGTTGGCCCGGTCGGCGCCGGATGCACATCCAAGGATGCCTCCTTCGGCTAATTAGGCGCGAGACTTTAACGCGAGCACTTTATCGAGCGCGGAGGCATTACGTCCCCCGTTCCCCGCAGCTATATACGCGCATGCGTATCAGCCCCCGAGTGCGTAGGTGCATTGTCTTAGGCGCAAGTTTCGCCAGGCCGAGCTTTTCCAGCTTCTCCCCCGCGGCAGCCGTGAATTTAATCAACGTAATTTTCCAGCCACGCCTCCGGTACTACCTGCGGAGTCTGGTACGTGCGCCTCCCTCGGAGCCGCTATATAAGAGAGTCTGGAGACTCGAGGAGAGGAGAAGCTGGCGATATCGCGGCTCTTTCCGCTCCCACCGCGAGAGCTAATATGCGGGGGATGAGTGCGGAACGGATCGAGAGAGAGAGAGAGAGAGAAGAGCTGAGCAGAGCTGCTCGTAGATTGGGGAAGATTAGAAAAGGGAAAGTGAGAGCTCGAGTCGAGGAGGGAATCAAGTTGTAAAAAGAAACGTAACTGTAATGTAAAAACTTTTTCCGACGAGGAATATAAGCAATTGCCGCGGAGCGCCCTGATATCGTTCAAAAAAATTTATCATTCCCGGGTTATAAACAAAAATCTGAATTTTAAATCGGTTTATTCAATCTTTCGAAACGGCAAGCTTTTTCACGGGTAATTGCAGCAGTAAATTGAGAAAATTTTTCTCCGTCTAGAAATGTAAAGAAGAGAATTTCAGGCTTGCATTTTAATCGCAATACCGGCGCGATGAAATTCTCTCTAGGTACTCCCGGAACGAATTAATTATCCTCATTTGCAAGACTCAGTCGCTACATCCTCGTTGCGAAGCCTCCTTCCGAATCTCGTTCCTGTATCTTTTCACTTCTAATCACTTTTTCTTCTCCGCTTCATTTAATTTGTTTATTATGTTTTTCTCCTTACTTCGTTATAAGTACGGCTTTTCTGAATGCAAATAATGTCTCATTTGAATCTGTTATACTCGAAAAAAGCTTGCATTCCGGTTTGTTTTAAATTAATTTACGATTTTCGCTTGCAATAATAATAATTCATAATGTAAAACTGAAAAAGAACTCGAGTTAGACTGTCTTCCTCGACTTACTTCTGAATATTCGGTGCGCCCTCTTTTCTTTGAAACAGTGACATCTTGATTTATTTAGACTCGCCTGATGAAATTCTATAACCCACTCTCTTCTTTTCCCTCGAGCAAATAATTCAAGATAGCCTGGAAAACGAGTTTTTTATATTTTATTATTGTTTAATTAGGAAGTGCGCGAGTTTCCCCCTCTATCTACATTCGCCCTTAATATTAAAAGACAACGTATTTTGTGATTTTTCTGGTTTTACCTTCTTTTACTTTGTGGGGAAAATAAATCGATTCGCTCTGCCGTTTGACAAGAAATGTTTCTCGTGGTTAATTAATTGTTTTAAGAACAGAACCTTAGAAATGGTTTTTAAAGAGTATTTTAAATTAAAACATTACCATATGTTTTAAAATTCATTCTATTTTTAATGTTGTGCAACCTTTTCTGTTTCAGGTAAGAAACGTAGCATGCTTTCACGGATGTGGATGGAAAAAATCGTGTTTCGTAAGCACCATACTATGTAATATTAGCTCAAAACAGTACTTGATAAATAATAACAATATAAAAGGTAGCTTCGCGCACCACGAGTTCCCTCCCAGCTGATCACCGGAATTGGAAAAGGAGTTCTCCGGATTACAGGAGCGACGGCTTACGGCTACCGAACGACGAGTACCCGAGCAAGCAATATACTCACAGTCGTTGCAACAGGAGCCAATAAACGGCGGCGGTGGCGGCAGTAGTCTCTGCATCCGCCGGCTCTAAGTAGTATTAAGACGCGAGTAACGAGCTGGTCCTTTCGCGGTTGCGGATTTTGATGTAAACGCGCTTTAAACTAAGCAGCAGTCGGGCTTTAGCCCGGCCGCGATAGAAGGCGCAGAATGCCTGCTGCCTCCTCGGGATTAGTGCCCAAGATCGGCTCCGTCCTCGAGCTCTCCTTTAGCCCGAGATGCGCCTTTGTGCAGCCCCAAGCCGGCTTTCGAGGACGCGACGGTACTGGCCCCGGACCTTTAGTGCCGCGGTTAACGTAGAACGGCGCATTTGAATTTACTGCGTTCGCGTCGCTGGCGCTGCAGTTTGCCGCTCATTCCCTTCGACCTTGTGATTAACGTTAATTGAATCTGCTTTATCGTCGCGCTTCATTTATTTAAGTCTTTATCAAGCATCCGAGGATTATCGAGAATTCTCTTAAATAGCGCCCTTTAATCAGGTGCTCCTGCCGTTTAATTTTAAATAAGCGCCCGAAGAGAGCAGTAAATCGGGGCTTTTACGATTCGCTCCACAGTCCATCACTCGAAGCCGCTAATTTGTTCTCCAAAACGACGTTCAAATAAAAGCAGGCAGAGTCAAGCTTAGGTATTCGAAAAAATCCTCTAAATTGGTGGAGATTTATAATTACGTCAACTCGGCGCAGCTGTCTATTTTAAAGTAAAGACTAACGACTCGTTTCCACGCTTATTTATAAACTGCGCAGCCCCGTCCGGTGCGCCGCGGCGATAATCCTCCTTTTTTTCGGCCAGTAGTGTAAGATCCAGGATGTTTACCCAGTCAAGTGATGCTCAATCTGATCGTACGCGCAAGTGACCCGGGAGACTTCGTCCCTCGAGCTCCCCGCGTCAAATCAAAATACTCATAAAGTCGCGGCGCAGCTGACGGAATTCGGCCGATAGCTACTTGCATAAGTATAAACAAGCAAGAAACGTTCTCCCTTTCGAGGCCCTGCCCCGGCGACGTGACTAATACGCGCGGCTCGGGATGTATCGTGATTGCTGCACCGAGCTTATACGAGAACCGGAAGTGACGGCGCAGACCTTTTTTACCTACTTCTCCGCTGCTGCTGCGGCGACACTTCAAAGAACGTCGTGGATCGACGCGCTTTTTGCGGAGCGGGGACGAGCCGCGAGTGCAGTTTGCCGTCTCTTTTACGCGAACTCTCTCGCTCTATCTCGGGCGGAGAAAATCTTTGACGTTTCAGTTAGCTCGTCAGGTTTCAGGATACGAAAATAGATTTGCTGCCGCGTTGCTATTTCAACGCGCTCCGCTTGTCCTGCTGCCGTAAAGCAATTTTATCATTAATGCTTGATAAATTTGCCGAAACTCTTGAATTTCGTAAACACAACGCTATCCCTTTCTCGGTGCACGCTAACTCGCAGCGAGAGCCGCACTTGTGAATTCCGCGCGGCGAGCTCCAAACGCAATAAATACAACGAAACTATACCTTTAATCGCGGCTATCCGTTTCGAACTTTCTCCGCTCGCGTTTTCCTCTCTTTCGTGCAAAAAGTCGCGAGAGAGAGGATTTTTGGCACGAGCGGCCGCCCCGCAAAGAGATTAAATCGTTCGCGCGAGCGTACTAGCAGCCGGCGGTGCGCGCGCATTTCTCCCGGAGCTAAAGATGTACCGCGGCTTAAGTAAACACGCTTGTTTGCTCAATGGACGCACCGTGTGTTTGCCTTTTGTTATCGGCTATTTTGATCTGGCTAAAGGGTTTTCGGCCTTGCGAGGCTTCCCCGAGCCGCTACCTCCATAAGAACTCAATTTCGCCGCGCGATACCGTACCGCCCGCGAGAATTAGCAATAACCCCGTAATCCTACGCAAACAAACAGTAATAAGCTTTTACAACCCGTGTTTTCCCAGTTATTAAGTATTTCAGCTCCAGCCGATGGAAATCACAATATTAGGCGTATTTTAAACAGTCAAATAAATGGCTGCCTTTTATCCTTTGAAACCTGCGCGTCTACTTCTTGTGAAATGAAAAAGTGCCATAAAATTGGTGTCATAAATTTGACCTTTTCTAGAATAGTAGAAAAATTGACTAGCGGTCCGCAGTCTGACAAGCTCGGTGGTCCGCGTAATCGGTCATGCCGAAAGGAAGAAAGGACAGAGAGTCGTTTGCGTTTGAAAGAAAAAAAAAAAAAAAAAAAAAAACTAAGCGAGATGAGAAGCAGCACTCGAAAAGGCATTTCGGAAAGTGGCCAGTTTTCGACTTATCCCTTGAAATATGACGGGCGGAGCGTCACGTGAGCGCGCGCGTGCAGCGTATATAGATATATATATATACTAGGAAACCTCGAAACTCGAGACAACCGGTGCAGCATAGCCGGGGGCCCGACCGGGTCCCCTGTAAAAACACGCGGAAGAATGGTCGCCAGTTGTTCCCGTCCCTCCTCAAAGTTTTTATCTCGCGCGCGCCCGTTTTTTTTTCCCCTCTTTTTTTTCTACTCGCTTCTTTCGCCGCGGCTCGAGCTTTTGCACGCTCCGTTGTGTTAATACGGGATTCCTGAGCACCTCGCGCCTCTAAACTGATGGAACGACGGCGCTTTCTCTGACTTGTTGCTTTTCCGGAAAGCGGCCTTTGTTACGATTATTGGGAAATCGAAGAAATTTTAGCTCCGAGAATTACGTTTAAAGGGCGTTTGTTAATTTATTAATTACGACCGTAAAACACATTACATTATTATGATTGATGCTTTATTTAGGCGTGGTAAAAAAATTTCTATTTACAAAGATGGAAAATGAAATTACAATTTCTTTTTTCTGTCCAGTGCATCGAGTCTCCGCAAAATAAATTCTTTTCTTTCTCTTTCACGAAGATTGGCAGCTAATTTATCAAACTGATGAATATTATTTACAGTCTGCGCATTACTTTTCTCTCTTTGGATGTACCTTTTCTTTAAGTAATGAAACGGAAATCCATCCAGAATTTCCTCGTTATCCTCTTTTTCATAAATTTCGTCGATGGGTACTTCCTCGCTTTCACGAAGATTCACGTCTTTCTCCTTTTCCAAGAGTGCACGACGTGCTTCCTGACGTATTCCACTGTCGTAACATTGAACCGCTACGGCAATCGCAAGGATACTAAACCAAACACAGAAATAAACAACGGATTTAATTGGAAAAAAGTACTTTTTTAATATACTAGTAAAACTCACATGATTGAATATTTAAACATGGTAATATTTTCACTCAAGACTCGCGCAAGCAATGGAGCTGCGAGGGCCTGGTGCCCCATATTTATATTCGTCGGTATCAGAACGGTCACTAATGCCCGCTTGTGGGCGTCTCTCGATAACGACATTATCTTTACAAAAAAAACTGTCTATAAATTCCCTTGACGATTGGAACTTTGGAGTTTATTTTGATCGGACGAGCTGAAACCTATTGCATGGAAAATGAAACGGAGAGAGGTTCACCGAGAGTCAAGATAATTTTAAACTTTACAAACAGAAACTCAATAAATCTAAGTGACTGGCGCGATTCATTTGAAAGGCAAACATGGTTTATTCACTAAGAATTGCATTAAGCCAACTATAATTCACTTGTGAAACATAAACCTATGTTTTACACGTTCTTTCAATTTTAACGGTTCTTCTTACGTAAAGACATAATTCCGGCTTGCCGATAAATAATGACTGTTCCTTAATTAAAAGTGAACTTTTAGAAGTAATTTCTGTACTGCAGTTTAAAGTTCAACAAATTGCCCGTAGTCAAATTCGAAAGTCAACAGCAACAGCGCAGCCGAAACTTGTGTTGAAGCTGATCAAAAAGCGCAATCGACGCCCGGGCAGATCGTATTTCACGGTGCCGTCGTAACTCACTCCTCCGGCGCATTATTTTCTTTGTTTCGAAGGGCCGAAGTTCCGAGGGAAGAACGAAAAGGCGCCGCCGCGCCTTTCCCCCCTCCGGTGCACCGGTTTTCCCTTTGGCGTAGGCATCATCAGCCCCGATCCGGCTTGCGCACACAAGCATCATCACCGGTGCGATACGAGTTCGCGCGCGGGCCTTATTGCGGGCTCGTGCGCGCTCGTCGTCCCAGTTCTTTCCGGGCGAACGCGCGCGCGCGCATGTGCGAGGAGCCCCCGAATTACAAACAGCTCCGGGCCTGGGGAATTATCGGCTAGTGCTAACAAAGTCGAGCGCGCGCCGCGAGAAAGGGGTTTGCTCGAGCGTTCATGAGGCGCGAATGAAATATCGCCTCCGAGACAGGGGGATTGATGATCGCGACCGGTTGGCTTCGTTCGCAGTGTGTGCCTTATGCCACTTTGCCCCGTGTGCTTGGCCTTGGCGCGAAAACGCTTTGTTGCCCGCGTGGAGAATCATTTTCATGCTGGAGTCATCTTTGTTTGGCGCTCCGGCCGCGTTCAAACACAAACCTTTTTTTGTTGGCTTTCGTTACTTGTAGAGCCGACTACTGTTGATCTCGTCTTTTTTCGTTCGTTTTTCTTTAAATTCAAGACTGATTCAAGACAAAGTATTATACTGAAAAGAGCCTATTAAATAACCAAAGTATAGTTTAACGAATAATCAAGTTTCCATGCAAAGGTATTGCTTAATAAAGCCATTTTAGGCTAGAATTTATAGCTCGGCAGCCGAAATTATCAAGCGTGTAAGTACATAGTATTATCGAAGTGCAAAAAAAGAGAGAAAGGTCGAGGGAGCGCAGGGCGACAGAGACCGAGTGCGAGAGAGCGGACAAGAAAGAATATATGATCGACACGCAGGCCCCATGTAGAAGGGCACACAATGAGTCCCCGTGGCTCCGCGCCCCGATGCAGTTACGCGGTATTTGTGTTCGACTATTGATTTTTCGAAGGCCGCGTGCGTGTCTCTTTTCATATGGAAAGCGTCGCACAATGCGAGCGTAATTACAGGTCCTAAAAGTGCCGCCGCCGCCGCCGCTGCCGAGCGCACAAAGGCGCACGCGCGCGGTGCACGGGCGCTTTAATTTCTTAAGTGAGAAATTGCCGGGTTTTGCGAGCGAACTTGTAAAAACGATAAATTAGGGGGCTTATAATTACGCGGCGCAGCTTACTATTACCACGTAAAAAATAAATATTTTACATTCGAAAAAGGGCGATATACATATGTATATACATATATATATAAAAGCGCGATGAAAATTCATGAGAAAGAGCGGCGTTCGCTGCAGCTTTGAAATTTTTATCGGGAGGTACGTGTACTCGATACAGCGAGCTCGCTGTACACTTTGTATGCACGCGCTCGCCTTCTCGATAAAATGACTTAATAAAGGCGATTAGGCGTATCGCTTTAAAAGGCAAATTACGCGCGCGGAAAGTCATCGGCGCAAAGGATCTAGGAGAGAGGACGAGGTGTCGCCGGAATAATCCGCTAATCGCTCTGCTCTGTTATTCTCGTTTTTTTCTTTTTTTTACGCCAGCCGGCGATTAGCATACCGAAAAGATAAACGTCCACTCGCCGGAATTATTATCATTTAAAATGTTTGACTTTTAAATTTGTAGTTGATAAATTTTAATAAACTCAACGCGCAACCATCTCGCGTATTGCAGAATATCTGAAATAGCCGAATGGACAAGTAGGTTCGACGTAAAATGACGGAATTTGATCGATCAGCTGAAATTTAAGATAGATATAGCGGAAATTTTTCGAAGAGAAAAAAAAAAGCACAAAATCGTACGCGGACTCGCGGGCAATTTATTAGCCGCAATGAAAGCCAGATTTAACGCGCTCGTAAACGAGCTGACATATCGGCTCGCATAATTCCGGAAATTAAAGCGCGGGCGCTCGCGCACTTTCAATCAAATTATCGTCGCCTCGCGCAAAAGGCCCCGGGAATAATGCCGATGTAAGAGCTGGCGTGCAAGGGATTTCTGAGGAAAACTGCGCCGTTCGCGCCCTTTAAACGCCGGGGCTTTTATCGACGTCGCGCTGTCCGCGGATCGTTAGCCAATTTCTTGCTCCCCTCGCGAGTCGAGGAGATTGACGTTTTATTTTCAGGGCCGATCGGCGGCGACTTGTTGCCTCGCGAGCAAAAACGCCGCCTCGCGTCGCGCGCTTCCCCCCCGAGCGAGGAAATTCGATGATGGCGCCCGTTCTACTAAACTTTTGCGCTTTTCGAGCTCCGTTCCGTAACAAGGGTCTTTGTTAAATGCCGGTTGCAAGGCTTGCTCTCCTTTTTATTAAATATATACCTTGCGCAAGACTGATTTTAATAACCAGTCGGTCAATTAAACATTTACATCACGGCAATCAATATAAAATTTCCAACGCGAAACTGAGTTTAGTAACAATTAGCGTAATAAATGCAGAATGTAAATCCGTTCCCTAGGAACTGAGTTACGCAGCTGCGGATCGAGTGAATTTAGCATTACTTTTGCATAAATATAACAAGATTAGAAAGTGAAATAACTGCGCCGCGGCTAGGCGCTTAATTAAATTCAGGTGAAAAGCTCCTTTTGTATCCTGCGGCCCGGCTCCCCCTCCGGTCGCCCGGCGTAATCAGCGGTTTTTCGCGAGAACTCGCCGGCAAACTGCCCCGGCAGGAGGGCGACTCGAGCCCTCGAGCAAAGGCCAGTCTCGAATGACTATGCATCGAGGGTTTCGCATCGCCGGGAGAGTCGGGGGAGAGTCGGCCGAAGATCGGGATTCAACAGGAAGTTGGAAGGCTTCCGGAGGCTTCGGGAGGGGACGGGAGGGGACGGGGAGAGCTCGTGCCAGATAGCGGCGGATAACGTCGGCAGCTACCGGCTGATTTATAATGATTAGCGCATTGTTCCGCGGCGCCAGTAAATAATGCATCGGTATCATTATCATCGGTAACTTCCTTACGGGTCTTGCTTCCCCGCCTCTCTCTCTCTCTCTCTCGCTCTCTCTCTTTGGAAAGTTTGCCGGCTTAGCCCGGGCTGTCGTGTGTATCCAGCAGCGGCGAACACCTGCACTCGGATGTAGCGAAGGTTACCAACTTGACAACTCTCCGAGTTGGAGAAACTGCAAGTTTCAAGCGATTTGACAGATTGCCGAGGGGACGCCAGATGCAAAACAAAGAGCGAACGTATGAGCGAGTTGCCGAAAGAAAAATCGGGCCGACGCGGGGAGGCGAACGGCTGCGGGAGGAGCCCCGAAGTGCAAACTCCGCGGAGCGGCTGTATCTAAACGAGCAGAAGCGCTAAATACACGTCGCCTGCGTCAACAACGACAAACTTGATTGAATTTAGTATCTCCGACGGCGCGCGGCGTCTCTCTCTTTTGCCCGCATTCGGCTGAAACAGGATAATTACGGGCGCAGCTATATACGAGTATCGCTCGGCCGCGAAATTACTTGCTGATTAATTCCCGAAATCATGCGATTAATTACTCGCAGTCTGCGCTCCCGCTACCTGCTCTCTAACTGCGAATCCGATTTCTCTTTTAATTCCTTAGGCTCTTTTAATTCCTTAGGCACGCGAATTATTCTACGATTACGAGGAGCGATTTACGATGATTTATGCGAATAATTATTATTTCAAGTTAAAACTCTCGAGACGGTGTCAAAAACTTGGTCCTGGGAGCAGGTGCTTAAGGGGCCCGTTTTTTCGCGCGCAGCCACGAGACTTAAATCCGGAGCTCGGCGGTGGCGGTCTCGTTACTGCACTCGGGGGCAGCCGATCGGGGCGGGCGGCAGCGCGAGTATGAGCGCAACATAATGGCCCCCGATGGGATCGTTAACTCGCGGCTCTTGCAGATTCGTTCCAGCGAGAGAGAGAGAGATCGTGGCGCACGAGAAGCCGAAGCGGCCCATGTATCTCTGCTCGGAGAGAATGCGGGCCCAAGTTCTCTCTGGCTGTCTCTGCCGCTGGCGTCGTACTCCTCTCTCCCCCCCCCTCGCCGGGGCTATCTTCATTTGCGGGCTCCTCCTCGATCCCGTGCGTGCGCCTCGGGAAAAGCGCCGTTATTTATGCCGAATAACTTTTCTGGTTTTTTTTTCTTCTTTTTTTCACTTCGCTGCGGCCGCCTGCATAATTACCCGGCCGGCGAATTAACTGGCTATTTTTGCGTTTTTTACTCGCGGCGCGCGTGGGAGCTTTTGAGAAATAGCGACGCCCGGAGAGCTCCGCGATTAGGCACGAGGCGTTTGTCATCGTTACTGGCGATCGGAAATCTATGTGGGCTTTTTTTCAATTAATCTAAACTTTGCGCGCCAATTTGCTCGGGGCTTGATTTACGGCCGGCGATTCGTCTCGAATTAGATGCGCGAAAAAACTAGGAGATTTGTGGCGCTGGCAAAAAGGTCGGCAAATTGAAGAAAGCGAAAGGAAACTTTACTCTTACTTTCCGTCCGGTGCGGAAGGGGGCGAAATCACTTTGGGCCGCAGACGCGCAACAACGCCAGACGGCAAGCTCAAGTGGTGCGCGACAGATTTTCCAAGTGTCGGGAAATGGTTTAATGAAAACTTTTGGAGAGTCCATCGAGGAATCGTCGCGTGCCGGCGGTATAGTTTGGGGGGGTAAACGGGGAGAAGTGTCGTCTCGCAAAAGAAGTTCGAAAGGAGAAAATATTTACGCAGGACGGGCGACGAAGAAGGAGAGGCGAGGCAGGAAAAAAGAAAGTCGAGCGTGTTGGGTCCCAGCAGAAAACTCGTTCGAGCCGCTCTCCGTCTCCCCGTTTCTTTTATCTCGCAAACCACAACGCCGAAAGCCTTTTAGGAGCTCGCCGTCGTGGTATGTCATTGATATAGAGCCTCCGAGTGCGTCGGAGAGAGAGAGAGAGAGAGAGAGAGAGAGCAGCCGCCCCATCGGGAGCGACGCTAAAAAGTACACTACGAACGCTAACGAATCCCGGGGGAACGGTCCAACTGTACGCGTTCAGCCTTTCCGGAGGGGGGGGCCCTTCTCTATCTCTCTTTTGGTTTTCCGCAGGCAGGCCTGGAGAGGGGGGAAACGGGCAGGAATCGACCCCATAGAAATGCTAATGACTCGGCTGCACCGAGGCGAAAGCCGTCGGTTGGTGTTTCGGATTTGAGCGAGCGACTCGAACACGCATTATATAGATTTGTCGTCTTTGAGGCTCACTTACCTCCCTCCCCTTGTGCGGGTGAGCCGAAAATCGCGCGAGACTAATCTCCGTGCCGAAGCGATTGAAATTCTCTCACGGTGCTATCCGGGCCCGATATTATGATTTATACGCGGACTCGATGTGCGAACGGTCGCGTGCGCGTCGTTCTCTGTTTGCGTTACGGCCGCGTTAGATAGCGAGCCGCCTCTGCGTAACTAAACCGATTAGGCGGCAGCGTGTTTGCCGATTTTCACGATGGAAAAAACGTGTAGCGAGAGTAGCGGCTTTGCGCTTTCACACGCGCGAGTTTGCTCTTTCCGCGCCAACTTTTGCGCGCCAACTCTCAATTTTAATGAAGGGGACAGAGTCAACAGCGATCGCTCGTCCCGCGCGCTGGGCCTCGAGCTGACATTTCCTTTGAAGCGCTCGCGACGATCCCGTTTGCCAATCTTTTTCGCGGCTTTTTTTCAACGATTCATAGAGAGTTTCACGTGCAGGTGGCCCCAGCAAATAAATTCAAAAAATAACTGCGCTCGTGTGCGATACCAATGAAACTTGTATATTAATGAACGAGGCCTAAGCAGTGAAATCAGGGAGCGTTAACCAATCTGACGCCGTTCGCCTTCGTTAAAATTCACAGCGATAATACGCGCGACTAATCACGGCATTTGTCGCTTACAAAGCTTTAATCGCGCAGTTTATTGCAGATATCCCGGCGACTGCGCAAGAAAGTAGTAACGAAACGCTCTCGGGCGCCTATATGTCGGCAATTAGCCGTCTCGCGATAATCCTAAAAACGGCAATTGTAAATTAAGACGATTACCTGGGCGCGAATTCAATCGTCATTAGCGCGGGGCGAGAAACGTTGCGTATTATGCATACGCAAACGGCGCCAGTTCAAGATGCTATCGCCGCCGCGCCGAGACAGCTTACGACACGGCGGTGCAGGAATTTCCAGCGCAGCCACCGCCGTGCAGCCAGCGCTTCAATGATTTACCGGAGCGGCGGCGGCGGCGGCGGCGGCGGCGGCGCGGCTAAAGCGTTGCCGAACGTCCCTGCGGGCGTAATTGAGAGAGGCGGCGGAGAAGAACTTTTAGTTTTGCTCGCGAGCTGCGAGTGTGCGGGATATCGCGCCGAGAAATCCCGGCCGTTGTTTTACACAATGGCTTATCTCCGCGGTAAGCGTCTTTGCTCTCCCTCTCTCTCTCTCTCTCTCTCACTACTCGAACTCGCGGTGTGATTCGAGTCAGCCCCTATCGGCGCTTCGATCTTTGTCAGTATAACTGATAATAAATTGGGTAAACGCGCGCATTGTCATTTTCTTGCGGTTTTTCGAAGCTGAGCTATATTGTGTATACGACTGCTAGAAATAAACCCATTATCGTGCACCAGTTCTCGTAACGCAACGCCGCGAAATTGATTTACATTTAGCAAAATTTCGCCGTAACACAAGCGCATCAGTTTCGAGGAACAAGCTCCGATCCCGCATCGGTGACGGTGCAGGTCATCATTCTGCTTTGATCCGTCTTTGCCGACGGACAGATTTGCGAAATCCGTAGGTCGAAACAGGAGTCTCGAATTGCAATTCAACGCAAAGAAAAGCTTTTTCGTTCGATCGCGACAATGAATGCCAGACCTGCCAGCCCGCGCTAGGCTACGGAGAATCAAAGAAAGAGCGGAGGTGTGTATATGTATACATGTATACGTATACAGAGCCCGGAGCGGTCAGCTGCCGCGGGAGATTCAGGGCGGCTGCGGCTTTCACGCTTTTACAAGTCGGCGGGCGCAGGGAACTGACGCTAATGGAATTCGAGAAGGCATTTCTTCGCGCGGCGTCGCTCTCCGACGCGTACGGCCCGCTTCGAACGAGTTTCGAGCGTGAAACAATTTAATAACTCTGGATACACTCGAGCCGAGAGACCGATCTGACTATGATCCGAGCACGTATACTGACTGTCCCAGCGGAGATCGAGGCATCGACAATTAAAATAATCGAGCCCATTACCGGCCCGAGACGTTGATACGCGCAGAAGGAACGGGCCAGAGAGAGAGAGAGAGAAGGGGCCGGCCTGCTCCGTGGAAGGCGGCTGCCACCGCGGGGGCCGTAGTACATTGATACACTCGAGAGTCCGGAAACTGTCATTACACTATTTTAATGCTTAAGTATTTAAGCGCGTTAAGGGCTCGCCTCTAGGAAGTGGGCGTACGAACGAGAGAGAGAGAGAGAGAGAAAGGGGTGCGAGCTAGAACGCATTCAATGAAGGACCTTAAACGACCTCCATCGTTCAGCTCTCTTTTCTCTCGGTACATACTTGGAGAGTTCGGCGGCAGATGTGCGCCGGTCTCTCGCTTAAACACGAGGCGTAATTGCGAGCCTCGAGCGCGGCGGAGCAGCGCCCGGCTTCCGAAAATTACCCTCTTAGAGCGTTGCAAATCGCTCTTACCGGTGTGCAAGTATCGACCTCCGCCCGGCTTTGTTCTCGGCTTCTTCGAAGAAGGCGCTTATCTAGTCGGCGTAAAATCGCCAAGGAATCGCACGCTTTCGTCAATCGGCACTGATTCAACGTCGCAACGGCAACTATATGGTGTTCGAGAGCACCGCGAAAAATGCCGCCGCAATCTCATTTGACATGGCTCGAAAGCTAATATACAGTGTGCCGCGGCAAAGTTACAGCCGCTTCCTCTAATGCAACTCCGCGCTCAAGTTGATTCGGCCTGCTGATCTAATTAACGTCCATCCTTGATTAGTCGCGACACCCGAGCATTCAGCCAAGTCGTCGCTAATATCGAATAATATCGCTTCCGGCAGCGAAATTAGCCTCCGTATTCGGTCGCTCCGTTCGCGCGCGTATCGGCAAACCCATCAAATGTCGATACCGATATGATGCTCCAAGATCAAAGCGCTTTTCTCCCTGCCTGCGGTTCCATATGACGGGGAGAGCTGCGCAGTGCCCAAACAGGCAAGGAGGCCATTTGCAATGCACAAAACGCACTTATAGACGTGGACGCGTTGTCCGCAACGTATCTGTATATCGCTCGACTGCCTTCTACATAGTGTTCGCATATTAAACTTGACTCCCGCAGATATGTCTATTAAACTCGAGTAAGATTATCACTGAAAACAGCTGGAAATGACAAGGCCGATTCCTGTAAATGGGGAATAGGAGGAAGCGGGCAGCTCGCGTCAAAGCCGCGCGGGTAAATGAACGGACGCGCCGTGAGCCGGAGAATGAAAGAAAGCGCGCGGCGGCGATTCGTCGATAAAGCGAGAACGAAAGCCAGCCCGAGCGAATGAAAGGTATAACGAAAGGGGGCAGCCGCCGCCGCGTCCCGTGGCTTCCTTTTGACTCGCAGCCTGCATCGCACAGAGGGCCGCGGCGATCCGGTCAAAGATTTTTCTGTCTCTGAAAAGCCTAACGTAATATCCAATCGGCGCGCGCGGCGCTGTCTGCCGATGCCCGATATTGCGAGAGCGCGCCCCCTCCCGTGTGTGTGCGCGCGGGTGAATTGGATAGGACGTTGTATCGATGCGAGAGCCGCGCCTATATATACAATCGCGGGCCTCAAAGCTCTCCGGGCCACTCGATTATGGATGCGGCGAGGACGCGACGAGCAGAACCAGGAGACGGAGATTACCCGCGGCCTTTGCCCCCGGCTGCTCTCCCTCTGCGACCTTCGGCTAAAAAGAATGCCAACTTTCGCTCCGTCTGTCTGCGAACCTCTCTGCCAAAGGCTGACTCCTTTTTTTTTTAATAATAATGTGCCCTGTTTGGCCGAGCGTTTGTCCACTTTCGAGGAAAATCTCTTTCGATGGCCGCCGACCAATTTATTGCCGACAGTCGTTGCGGGCTCTTGTTATTCTTTCGATCCCTCCTCGCACTTACTTGCCGCAAGTTTAAGCGTAATTGCGCTTGATAAGCGCGTAATGGATAGCGTGCCTCGAACAAAGTCAGCCGATGGAAATCGCCTTATTCTATTATGAGATTCTTACCGACGGGAGAATTCACTTTTAATTCTGCTTCCGCTTCTGGAAGATTTCCCCCGTGGCTGGATTCGAAGCTTAAATAAAGTCTTGTAAAATAATAGCGTGACAACGAGCGTCTACGAATTCAATGTCGTCTAGCGCGACAATTTGGAACTCGCGTGTGGAGCGGAATGAAAATCGGGGGAAAATAAAAAAGCAGGAAGGTCGAGGCAATCCGTGTCGCGTGGCGACGCATAATTGACGAGACTCTGACAGAGCGGGCAAATGAGAATTTTAATTCAATTCCATACTTAGCCGGCAGAGATATTACGTCCATTAAATCGGGCGCTCAGCCGAAATGCTAGAGAGAGAGGGCAATATATCCCCATCGATAATTTATTTTGCGCTGATTTATCGCGACTAATACACTACTGCGCAGCGAGGAAACTCGCTGCCGATCGCTCGCTGGATTATTTATGCGAGGTTAAGTGATCGCTGTCGTATTTTCCGGCCTTTTTTTTTTCTCTCTGGCGGTGCTGAAAATTTTCCACTACAGCAGCGTCAGTAGCGCCCCTTGATCGATTTATAAAATCCAAGAGCTACTCAGCGCTCTATGCACTTTTTAATCTGCACTTTTGATCGTCCTTGTTAATGGCAATTTCCGATTTTTTTACTGTCGTTTTTCCAGCGCCAACTGAAAACTAACAAATAACTGCTGCGTAGAAAGAGTCGGGGTAGTACTCGGCTGGCCAATAATTTATTATTACGAATCTCGGCTATAATTATAATTTAATTATAGTTAATTATAATTCGAGTGTCTTTGTGAATGGAATTTATGTAGATGACTGCAGCAATTCAGCAGACCGCGTTGAAGTGGTTACGAATGTACAAAGAAATAAAATTAACATTCGACTAATTCAAGTCTCACGACAAAATTTAATACCTGTTGTTTTTTCTGTTTCAGGTAAGGACATTGCTTGTTGGCACAAAATTGTTTCTACATCTTGCAAGTAAATTAAACGGTTTGTATTTTTAATTACTTTGCGAAAAAATATATCCATGATATCTTGGCCCTAGTTCGCATTGTAACAGTGCTGCAAGTTCAAATATTACCAAAGTAAAATGATTATTTAAACAATATTACTTGTTGTATTTGACAACTTTGCCCCGTATAACAAAAACAAGTATTTTGACTAAAACTAATTACACTGCATCTGTCACAGAGTACGCGACATAGAAAAATTTGGCTTATACTGTGTTTGGATCCATGTAGGCACTTTATAAAAACAGCATGTCCTAAAAGCTTCAACGAAAATTGCAGAAAAATTTGTCTGGTCTCAAAAGGATCGTCCTATAGGAGAAAGCAACGATGCCCGCTACTTTTTATAATAACCTGATTTTTAAGAACTACAGCTTTGCAATTATGCGTGGCTGCACTTTACCGTCTTTTGCCTCCCGTTTGGCTTTTCACTCGCTCGAAACGCTGGATCAATAGCTTATGTAAATTCGTTTGATTCGTTTGTCCAAATGACGATTAAATTTACCAACTTTGACGAAGCGAGGTGAATTTCGCAGCTGTAGAGCACATTGTTTAATCCGATTCTCTCACCTCTCCTCGAACGCCGAGCCTTTGTTGGTTGATTTTTCGTTAATAATGACATGTTAATTATTACAGAATAATTTGTCCACACTTAAAATAGCTAAATTTCCACCAATTAGGAATTTCGCCAGATTAAAATTAATTAAATTTTTCTCGATTTGGTATTTCAATTTATGCATCGATTAAAACAATCAACTCTTCTGTAATAATCTCTGTCGCACTAACTATATAATAAAATTTTAGGAATCATTGAAAAAATGCAGACATTAAACGCAGCACGAGAGTGTTTCATAATTGGCGGGGTTTCAAAATTTGCCTCCTCAATTCTTTGCCAGGGAGCTTATGGAATTCTCGCGGGAATTATTCAATTATCGGATCGTAAAAGCAGGAGAGAGGTAGCAATTAGAGAAGGCGAGAAAGTGCATAATTCGCTCGCGCGTCGATAGCAGATAGCTTTGTACCCCCTTAAAACGTCTAATTTTCATTTTCCGCGGGCGAACCGCTGCTAGTCGTTCGCGTTCATTGGCCAATAACTCCTCGAGTATAAAGCCAACAGCAGGGCGTTTAAGGCTCCGCCAGCAGTCGCGGCGCTGTTCCGCGCAAACCGACTTGCTCTGTTTTTGCAGGAGAGGCTGCTTTCCACGGACCGCCGGCGCTAATATTTCCTTCCACTCTCTTGTTGCGCCGCGCACTCACCCGCCCCTGCGCCCCTCTGAAATTCACCTCGCGAAAAAGAGGCAAACTTCAATGGAGAGGGAGAGTTAAAACCGCAGACTCCGCCGAGGAATTTTCACAGGAGCAGAGTGCGCCATCAGCTATTTTCGTCGAAATATTTTTGGAAAAGCCCGTGCTCATCGCTCGCTTTGAGCCACCGCCACATTCACGTAAAAATACACGCTCCTTTCGAAAACTCGTTCGTCCGATAAATTCCACCATTCGATTATAAAAAGTATTCGCTTTTGTTCGAGCGAGTGAAATTGTAGCCTCGCTTTGGGGAGCTTGTTTGTGCGATCGGCTCGCGGAGGGTGCGAGGGCGTTACTCAGCCAAGAGTCGAAGAGCGCGTGCCAAATGACTCGGTCGTCGGGGAGAGACCGGGAGAGTGACACATAAATTTCGAGACTATGCGTGCGCATGGACAGGCCGGAATTAAGGCGCGCGAGAGTCGGAGGCCGAGAGTGGATCTTTCCGCTAATGAACGTATTCATGAAGCTTTTCCGAGATGACACCGCGGCTAAAACCACTTAAGAGAGGGACAAAACTTGGCTGCACTTAATGTCGTTATATTGCGGGGAATGTGTGTCATAGCGCTCGGGTACTTCAGATAAATCTCGGGCTTGACTTTACTTACTCCGCGAGCTCGGTTTACTTTAGCTTTGCAGATTCCCTCTGTTTGCTCATCCCGGATTTTGTATGTCTTTCGAACTTGTACACGTCTTACGGGCCAAGTCGACCGACAACAAAAAGCGTTTTAAAACCAATCCTCCGCGCCGCGTCTCTAATATTCGTTTACCACGCCTTATATCATTTATTTCACTTTTCGGACGAGGGAGAGAGAACTAAGCGCACGCGCAAGAAGAACGCATAAATTCGAGCGTGCGACATCGGTGAATTTCGAAGCGCGCATTTCTGCATCTCGCGGAGGTCTCGCGGAGGTCACGCGGAAACGGAGCGCCGCGAAAGCCAGCGTTTATGCGGCCGTCTTTCTTTCTCTCTCCGCGTGCGCATTTTGACGTGGAGCCGAGTGGCTCGAGGCGGCGCGCGCGCTCGTTACAATTCTCTTGCCCTTATCGCGCGCAGCGCAAACAGTACGGAGCCACAGACGCAGTACCTCTCCCGAGATCGTGATCGGCGTGAAAATCGCGCGCCGGCCCGCGGCTGAAGCGGAAATCGCGCGCGCGCATGCGCCCTCGTCAAAGCGCAGACTCGAGAGCTGATGGCGCTCCTCCGAGTGCAACGACACGGGGACCAGGTGTGAATAATTGATACGGGATCAGAAATATCGCGGCGCTTCCGGAAACTTTTTGTAATGCCGCCTACTTCGCCGACGAGAGAGTTGTACAGTTGTCTTAATTGCAGGCTGCGGGGAAGTATCGCTTTTTTAGGCGGGGCGAAAGTGCAAAGAGGACGACCGATGATTGCAGGTGTAATTAAAAGGCGATGTTTAATTCCTTTCGATGTTTAATTCCAGGGCATTATTCGCAATTCATCGGAACTTGTACTTTAGCACTCGGTTATAGTAAAACATTTTATTAATTCGAATTATTGCTTTTGGCTGATTTTGATTGTTCGAAAAAAAAATTGTTATTTTTATAAAACACCGTTTTACTAGGGCGTTGCAACAAAATTTTAGCCAAGAAACTAACCAATCACGTGCCACGATCACCAGCTACTTAAAGCAATTACAGAAATTCTGCAATTCATAAATACGCGTGGCGCTTATTTCAGTTTTAGCGGCGTTTGCGGACTCGCTCGATACCAAGTCTACCAACAGAGTGCGCGAGCTGCAATTATACACATTATTCCGTATGCCGGTGAGAATATACGTGACGTTTTTACGAGGCCGCTGAGAGTCTCGCGTGCCACCGATGCCCGAGTAATCCGTCCTAATTAATTACGGTTTTACTTATGATGCATCGACTTCTTTTGCTCTCCTGCGCCGTTGCCCTTCCCCTCCCGGCTCTCCGTAAAACGATTGCACATGTAGTATCTCGTAAATTCTCCGGGGATTTGGCACAATTGACTTTTAGAACGGCGTAAATCTCGTATGTACCGCCTGTACCTAATACCTTTTCCTCGAGAGAGAGAGAGAGAGAAAGTAGTGCAAGAGCGTTTATTCGCCGATACACTCGAGCTTCAAGTCCTTTTAAATCGCCGCGGAATCGCGCAAGAGCTTAAACGAGTTTCCCATTTTTAGCGATCAAAACGAATGGCTGGAGGCTCTTGTCTTATTTGTCGGGCTTTTATCCCAGAGTTTCGTGCAAAAACTGAGACGAGTTTTAAAACATATAATACAATTCTTTTGTTGATTCACTCATTCTTAATGTGAAAAGGCATTTCCATTTAAGCTCTCGAAATTAGGAACGTGATACTAGAAATCTGCTGCTCGACAAGAAAAGCTCTAAAATATTCTTGCTTTGCTCGTTTCGCAAATGCTTCATCACAGTTGAAATATTGAAGCTGGACAAAAGTACTACTTTGGATTGAAGAACGCAAAGAGGTGCTTCGCAGAAAAGCTTCTTAAAAGTTCGAGTAATAGAAAAACTTAAAAACGGGGACAAGCACCGGCTATATTCTTAGAATTTTTATTTATCATCTTCTAGTCTATGCGCTGCCAGGCTGGCTTTCTTTTTCCACGAATTCAAACCAACCTCAGTCTGTCTGTCTCTCTCTCTCTCTCTCTCTCTCTCTCTAAGAGCCTTCACGAGCTGAAACGTAAAAAAGGTCGTTGGCGAAGGCGTGTGTCAGTTTTTTTGCATCGCCGAAAGAGACCGTCATTACGGACGGATGAATTAAAGAGTCTTTAGTCTTTAGCTCGGTGGAAGTCGAGGCGTGAAAATTCTCCGTGAAATTGCGCGAAAAGCGCAACGGGAATGCTATTTTGTAAACGACCCCTTGAACTTTTTCAATTGCCTGATTTTCATCATTAAATCGTTCAATTGGCAATGGGTTATATTATTCGCAAAAGGAGTGCGACTCGAGCACACGGGCCTCGTCAAATGCCTTGCGCGCAAGTACGCGATATACCGTCGGGTCGCGCGCAGCCAAGCTGAAGGTCTGATCAAATTGCCGGTCATTCGTTGAATCGGAAAAGTTCGATAATCAGGAAAGTTTCGGGACTCGGCGTCTCTCCTCTTTCCGTGAGTAATGGCTCGATACGCGGTAATGGCGCGAACGCGGACCTGTACGCGCGGCGCCCTTTATGTAACCTAAAGACCAGGGTGTCTTGTAGCCTTCTTTTTGTTTCGTCCAGTTCGGCGATCGACCCGCGCCGAATAGTAAAGAGCCAAGGCTCTCGTTTCCGCGCCGAAGGAACAGAGTCTGCTCCGGCCGAACTGCGTGCCAACGAGAGAGCAGCTGCCGCCTTTTGCTTCGACTTTCCGGTGTCGCTTATTCCCGATAAATACACCTCGTGCAAGTACTCGAAACAAATGATCGATCGATTGCTTCTTATCTCGGCTCATAATTTTTTAGCCGAGCGGGCCTCAACTAGCCCTCGGCCATTTTTCTTCCCGCCTCGGAGCGGCCCGATAAGCTGTGGGAGAGACCGAGAATTTCCGCTCGATGTGACTAATTAACGAAGCGTAAAACGAATCTCAAAGACAGCCACTCCGCCGCGCACTCTGTAGCTTTACGACGGATCCGATAAAATTCATTTCAAATATAATATAACTCCCGTCTCTTGGCGGAGTTATCTTGCCGGAGGAGCGGGAAGGGGAGGAGGGGAGGGGAGGAAAAACAGCTCGAGGAATTCCTTATGAACCTAATCCAAGAGAAGTTTTTCCTTTTCACGCGCGGTTAAAGCCGGGCACGGCCCTCCGGGCTTGACTTTAATCAAATATCAAGCAGGCCGCAGTGTTTCTTGCGATGCGCCGGGGATGACGGCACGCACGAGCGCCAGGCAGCAGTTTAGCTTCGAGGGTCACTGCACTCGAGCAATTTTCCGTGCGGCCCGACTTTTCTCCTCGAGGAGAGAAAAGAAAGCGAGGAAGAGGGAAGGAGAAGAAGCCCCCGGCGGTCCTGCCGGCGTCCCCCTTCCTTTTGGCCCCCTGCGCGTCTTTGGCTTTTGGCGGAAGAGCTTCATCTCCCTCCTGCTGCTGCTGCTGCTGCTGCTGCCGGTCTCGTCGCCGAGCTCTCCGGGGAGGACGAGAGGAGGAGTCTCCTCGATAATTTTGCCCCTCGCAAGCTTGTCGCCCTGATAAACCCGCCGCTCGATCCTTTATTTTTCCTTGCCCGGGCTTGCTTGCGTAGAGCTTTTCTGAGAATCTCTCGGGGGCGAGTTTCGAGAACTGATTTTGACTGCGCGGCCAAACTTTACAGACCCTCGTTTTTTTATAACGGCAATAATGTTTGCGCGAGCACTTTCGCATTTTACGCGAGAAAATCCGGCCTGCGGCATTATCGGAAAGCTAATCACAGTATTATTTGCCAAAATTAGCCCGAATTGCGATCGAATAATTAACAAGATCCGGCTTGAAAGCATAAACAGTTCGTATCGGGATGGACGTAACGGTTTTCGCCTGGGGTGCCATTGACTGCCAAAAACATACCACTCTCGCGTACGGCAAGCTCCCCCTCATTATCATCAGCGACTGGATCCCGACCGACTTGATCTGCTTTCCCCCCCCCGAAAGATTCAATTCGTCCGCATTTAGCCGAGTGACTTTCCGGCGATTTCTTCCCGTTTCGCGTGCGAGCAAGATGAAAAGACCGAAATTCGATTAGGATCTCTCGAGCGAGGCATATCTCCCCTCGCGCGACGATTCCTCCGCGAGTCTTCCATAAGTGGATTAAAGCTCGCCCCCCTCTCCGTGCAAGCGTACATACGCTTGCGTTTGATCTGCAAAGTAGAAGGAAGCGGCGAAAGAAAGTCCGGGCCCCCGTTTTCGAGGATCGAGCGATCGCGACGCCGAGATTACGCGTCGCGCAGGCCTAAACTTTCCTCCTGCCAGCCTTTTGCGCTGCGTTTGCGCGCGGAAGCCGGCAATTTGATCTCGCCTCGAGATATCGCCTCTCACTCTCCCTCTCTCTCTCTCTCTCTTTCGTTTTGTCGCAGTCGAGCCCGGCGCCGACGGGGAAAGAGAAGCCCGGCGAAAGAAAGCGGAGAACGCTGCAGTGTATAGCTGCAGCCGTTCTCGTTCAAAGGAAATAAGCAGATATTCCTGGAGGAAAGGGAAGGCGGGCGCAGATTACTGGCTATCGGGGCAAAGCTCCCCGGATCGCTGCGACAGATTCTGACATTGATACGCTGCACAATGGCAAATTAGGCTGTTTTTTTTACGGGTAATTGAGTTGGAACCTCTGGGCACATAATAACGGCTTTTCTATGAAATTCCTTATCGAGATCTGCCCGAGATGAGCTATTCAACTTGGGTATAAGGAGGAAAGAGTCTGCGTTTCTTGCGTAGTCAAGCTGCGCTATAAAAAAAGAATGCCCGAGATGTAGATAGCGCAGTTAAGCACTTTATTTAAATCAATAACACAAAAACAACTGTAGTATATATGAAAATATATACTATTTATGCAAACGAATGTTTGTTCACAATTCTAGGGAACACGACTAATTATATTGAAAATCCCGGCAAGATGTTTTTCTTAAGAAAGAGGAAGCGAAGAGAAAAATGAATAGAATAAAAGAAGGGACGGAAAGAAAGATAAACAAAAAAGCGTGCCTTCCAAGTGCACAAGCGAAACGCAAAGAAGCAGAAAAGAGTGCACGGAGGGAGAAGGAAGAAGAAAGCAAGTGCAGGGAATTACCTGCGAGCAAATAAGGGAGAAGTGGAAGATCGTTTCGGCCGATTGGCACCGCATTAAGAATCCTCGTCGACCGACTTCCTGGACCTTCGCGTCGCCGCCGTCTGACGATGTCCCCTGACCCGGAATAAGATGAAAGAAACTCCGAGGAAGAGGACCAGCTCCTTTTTACCACGGCAGAAACACGCGACGTTTTTCGCCTTTTCTCAATTTTAAACGAAAAAAGTATGAAAAAATTGAAATAAGCAAAGTTGAGAGCCGCTGCCTCCAGCTCTCGTCCTCGTCCCGACGAAAGGAAACCCTCGAGGAGCGCTCGCCTCACTCCCCGCGTATAAACCGACGAAATTATTCGCACCTTTGGCCTCTCCCCGAGCCCCCGGAGCTATTGTCACACCGATGCGCACTTTCTGCCGGGATGAATTCAATGTGGGTATCATTTTTCGTCTCCGCGAGTCAAGTGCCAGAGCGATTTCTCCTCTCGCTTGACGCTGACGCGCTGGGAACTTTGTCGAATTCAATTGTGCCATTGCGCTCGGGGTCGCGCAATTATAAACGCGCGGCTCTCGAGAGTGTCAAAGTAAACAAGTAGGTTGAGAAAATTCATGGCCAAGGTGTAACGCCGCCGCCGCGGCTCGGAGTGAAAATTTATCACGCGCGGACAAGCGTAATCTGGTCCGATCTCGTGGCGTAACACACATCCGTATAACTACAGCCGTGTACAAACGTATAATCTGCTTCATTGAATCTTGTAAATAATGGCATTAGCCGAGACAATAGCGGCCTCCGCCTCATTACTCGATAAGTCACTGCTTTGACAGTTTAATCACAGTTTTTCCTCGCTCGATTCGAGCAACCAAGGGCAGTACCTGCTCTCTCCGTCTCTCTCTTTGCCGCAGCGATGAGTACTATTAAGCGCAGCGACGGCATTGCCGGCTTCGCACTTTGCCCTGGCGAACTCCGGGAAGCCCTCGGGCTCGACTGAACTCGCATACATATTTGCCGCACGGGTGTGCATAACGGTAAAGGACGCGCTACTTTCTCCCCCTCGCGCGGTGCCTCCTCGAACTCCTAGTAATAACAAACAGTGCTGCCGACGCTTCGGTTTGTCGTATCACTCGGGTTAATCAAGGACTCGAGATGCAATTGCCTGCTTTCGTACTATTCGAGCGAAGAAAATTAATGACGCCTGGTGGTGGAAAAAACGGTTTTTCCTCGGTGCGATGCACTTTGAACAAATGACCGAAAATCTTGTTTAAAATGTCGGTCAAAGTTAATACGCCGCTTCATCGCACCGGCGCATGAATAATTCCGAAAATATCGATAAAATTGACGAGGAAGCGCGTGAGAGCGAACGAGTGGCGTACTTTTGAAAGAAATTCCTCGACTCGAAAGCATCGGCGCGCCCGTATAATCCTCCCCGCAGCGGTCCTAATATTTTCGAGCCCCGCCGCATCGTCAAATATTCACTGCAGTTCCGAATGTCCTCTGTCTATAAATAATACATACTCCCTTTCTCTCTTTCTCCTCAAAATCACAGCGAGGGGTGGAGAATAGAAAAAAGGGAATCTCCCCTTTGGCTCCCCCCCCCCCCATTCTACCTTGCTCAGTGTGAAAATGCCCTTACTCACGATCGGTCCTTGTCGCCCGTTTTCCCAGGTAGACGCGGGGATCCTGGTCAGCGCAGCTGGATTTTTCTGCGTGCGCTCGTTGTCGCCTCCTCGCTCCTGAAAAAGAAAAAAACGACCGTTCACGCAACAGCTTGTAATCTCGGGTCCCCACGAACAAGAAAGCGATACGCACTTTTTCGCCGCGCCCTCTCGGGATGACACAAAGCCGCCTGCTGCGTCTTGGCTCGCTTCCTCTCCCGTGGAGAGCGGATCCTTCCGGTTGACCTGTCTGCCCGATGCCTGTACGTATATAACCAGGAAATTCGGCATTCGTCTTCCCTTTTTTTGGGGAAACGGGAGGGAACGAGGCGACGACCCTCGGCAAAAAGCGGCTATAACGAATCAGGCGCGACAAGCGTCGTGCGGTTTTTCTCCCCTACGAAATCTCCTTTTCGGAGGAATGGAGCTCGACCGTACGACACACATAGTTGGCCGTGTAAATTTGATGCCCGACCGTTGTATATCTCACTGTATTTTTTGCTCAAAGAATTTTAGATTTTAATTACGTTACTTGTGGATAATTTACATTTTGAGAAGTACGTAAATAAATCTTGTTTGCAGCAGCAAGAAGGAAAAGTGCAATTGATCAGAGCGCTCGGGTGAATAGCTCGCACATCGGCTCGGCGTAATGATTAAGATTTCCCGGAGTTGAACTCTTCATTACGGCGGCTGTGCACAAAGTCCCGTCGCGTCTCTCGCGGCAATCGTTATCGAGCGGAAGTCGCGGACACGCTCGCAGTCACATTCGAAATATCGAGCGGGCATAATCAGCGAGTCGACAAACGAGCGGAGGGGGAGGGGGATGCCTGCCGGCTACGGAGCGTTTGAATTTACGGCCTCTTAAAAAGCGAACGGATGATTATTCCGCGTCGAAATCAATGGAGGAACTGGATTACCGCGCTGCGAGCTAAATGCAGAACACGCGCCGAGGAGCACCCACACCTTGCCTCTCTCCCTCTCTCTCCCTTTATTCTCTCTTTCTCTTTTTCAAAAGCAGCTCCTCTCCCGATGCAGCGAGAGTTGTTGCTGCTGCTGCTGCCTGCCTCGAAATTTTCGAAGCCGCACGCAGCGCGTTCTTTTGAGGCGAGCGCGCGACTAATGCAAATTTCGAACGATGAAAGACATTCTTTCCTTTCAGGCCGCTTCTCCGTTCTCTCACTGAAAAGCCGCGGCTAAATTAATTATTTTTCAAAAAATAAACGCTTACCTCTTTCCCGCGCCTGTTTTCAGAGAAGGTGACGGAGACTTTTGATTGTACGAAAGTCAACATTATTTATATTCGTTTGCCTTGCTTTTCAAAACAAATAAAGCAAATATCCCGGGAAAGAGTTTCTCTCTCGGTATTTTTTTTAAAAAACCCGTAGTAGCGTTCGTAAGGCGGCGCGTAAAAAATCGAGATTGAAGACGCGCCTCGAAAATGAATAATTCTCCTATTTTCTCCTTATGCAGCCTCTCTCGCTTCCCCTCCGGCTCGCCTCCTTCTCTCTCCCGAGCGTTTTACAATACTCGCTTAACTATATTATTTGCCGCGGAGCAAGAGCCCGGAGAATGCTCTTCATTACTTGGCAGAAAGGCTTGAAGCCTTCATTACGAGGATTAATAGTTGAAGAAGCTACCCCAAGCGCGCCCGGAACGCCGCGCCCGGGAGCTGCGCCTCGATCGCAGTCGGGGGGGCATTTATTGGAACTCGGGGAGATGCCTTTTCGCCGAGAGTATAAGAATCACGGCGCGAGAAAATGAACGAGCTCGCTAATTTTATTAGGAGCGAGACGCGAGGCGCCGCGACTTATTAAACGTAAACGCGGCTAAAACTTGTTTGGCTAATCGCCGGGCGTCTGCTCGGATAATTGCCATCCTCGCTCGCAGCGATTTTATTGCCGCGTTATTGCCTTTTCCCGAGCGACGAGCTTCGAGTAATTGCCCGGGAAACGATTGCCCCTAATCAGTACGTCATTTGTCCGGAGCTCGAATTTTTTTGGCTTGCCCCCGCAGCGGACGAGTAATATTATTCGTCGGAGATGTTCGGCGCGCCTGGCAGCTGCAACGATCGGGAATTCACGCGGCTCCCTTATCTCTCTTTATAACGACGGGCGAAACGTCGCCCACAAAGATCGAAATTTATTTCGACAGTCGCGATAAAGGCGCGGAAAATCGGCCCCGAGTCCGCCGCTGTCATTAAGAACCGAAACGTCCAATTAGAGGATCCGCGCGAGTTCGTTACATCGGAATAATGGGGCGCTGCTTTCCTTCTTCGTCTCGGCGTATTTACATACATTTATATTCATATCGAGGCCATTACCGCGCGCGACTCGAATCGGAACGTTTGCTTGCACTCTCGCTTTTTCGCCAAGCCAATGGGGGGAATCGAGATTGCGAGGCAGCGGCGGAGGCGGTTTCGCGAGGATCAGCTTTTTTCCCTCCGCAAGCGAGTCCCGCAAATATTGTCCTCTTACGCCGATGCTTTCCCCTGTTTCTAGCTTTTTTTCCAGCGATTCCGATTCGCAAGAACGTTTCGAATTGGCCGCTGGGAAAGTTTTAACGTTTGCAAAGTTAAAATAAAGTGATAAAACGTGGCAAGATCATTTTTTTTTTTTTTTTTTTTTGGTCTCTTGGATTGCGAAAACATTTACATTGATAATTTAAGAATGCTGATAATGATAAGTAAGTTTATATATATGCAACAGATATCGAAAAAAACAAGTTTCTCCCTTTGGTCTGATTTGAGAGACACTGAGGGTAAGGAAGACGAAAGCGAGGCGGAGAGGTAAAGGGCCGTCCCTTCCCTCGCGGAGAAACCTTGTTAGGGAATTATTTGCCGAAACGCCATCGAGCTGATCTGTTTGCGAGTTAGCGTTTCTTTCCCGACCGCCGCCCCGCGAGGAATCGGATCTCCTTTCCCCCCTTCCTTTGAAAACACTTCTCCTTTTCTTTCTCGTCCTCCAATCGCGTCATTAAAATACAAAGCCGTTTTTACGCGGTCTGCTTTTCTCTCTTAGATCTCATTACCGGTGCCGCCGGGCTCCAACTAAATAGTTAATAGGCGCTTTTCTAAGGTGGCCTCAAGTTGCGCAAGCTAATTATTCGGCAAACAAATCCATGAGAAATGAAAATACTCGCCGAGGAGTGCGGTATTCATGGAGTCCCGCCGCTTTCCTTGAAAGAGGAGCCTGAGTAGGACGAGTGCAAACAGGCACAAAGTGTCCACTGCAATTTCTCGGTATTATGCAATCTCGCGAGTTTAGACGCTCGGCATCACTTCTCGCGGACAAAGGCGCGCATTGTGCTCCAGGCTGCGGCACTGCGCGCGCGACGAGCGATCGAGATGCATCTCTCTGCTCTTGTTTTCTGCCTCGTGGCAATGCCTTTTTCGACAAAGTATTCTTTTCGCAGGCTTCTCGATATGATTTCGGGCGTCGGCGCCCAGCAGCTAGATAAAGCAATCCGATGATCCGGGATTGGCTGTATCGCGGCCACGATCGCGTACTTTACTCGCGTAAAGATCGTGACTCGTTCTCCTCCGGTTAACGACCGGTTGGACGTAACCCCCCAGCCTCGGTGTGTGTCGCCGTCGCCGTCGCAGTTGTCTCTCTGACCCAATACCGAATCCGCAGGCTAACGAATTCACGCGCGCTTATTTACGATCAGCCTCTTGACAGTCGCTGCTGCTCGTCATCGAGGGGATATAATATATATACATATATATGTATATGTATATATGTATGAGCGGCGGCTCGCTTCCTTCTTCTTACGGGCGCTTTGTTGCCTTTGTTCGAAAATAAAGGAATACTTTTTGGGACGAAGAATGTCCTTGCGGTTAAAACTGGTGATGCGTTTCTGTGAAAGGATTCGACAATTTATATTTCTAGGCGAATCGGTGGCAACGTTAGCCGCTGCCGCGGCGAGTAAACACTCGTTCGGCGATTGATCACGTACATACCAATCGCGTCGCATCTTGAAAACAGAGCGGGAAGACAGAATAAACCGGCTAATCGAGTGCAGAAGGTAGAACTTGGAAAGTTCCGCCTCGCTCTCCGTCATCGGCATGAAAGATTCAGCGATCTCCGGTCTCGTCGCGACGAGAGGCTCCTCGCTCGAATCGATCTCCTCCCGCCGCAGACTTCAAAGCCGCCTGTTGCCGAGGAGGCGGCCGCGCGCTCATAAGTAATGCAGCTCATAATTACCGCCTCCATTCACGTCGTTGTCGTACGGCGCTCTCCTAATTTAACGAGTTTTTCGGTCCGCGCCGCTGGAAGAAGACGTTCCTCTTCCCCAGACGCTCCGCTAAATAAAATACGTCGCCGGGTAAAACGCGGCGAAAGCGGATACGCGTCGAGGTGTGGAGTCGCCGTCGTCTAAAAGCTCGCCGAGCGCGCCTCGAATTTCAATTCGCCGGCCATTATATCGCGGGCTCGCCTACTTACGGACGACCGTCGATCCTTCGCCGCGCGGCTCTGTGCGGACAGCTTCTGATGACCTTTTTCGTTAATGCCTGCATTTAGCAGTTGGTATATTCCGCGCGCGCGAGAGAATAGATGCTCGATTCTTCTCGTGGAAAATTTATTCCGAGACTTGGCTAATTTGTTTGAGGAGAAAATCTGGGAAACACTTACTTACTCACTTACTGAAAGGCTTCTCGGCTTTAAAATGCGTATTTGCGAATCTGATTATCCGATTGTATGATGTTCTTTCGATTTCGATGGATTTCGCAATTGTTTATCGCGACATTAATTATAAGATAAATAAATATTTACAGCTCTGATTGATTATACAAACATTTACTACGCAGTCAAATACCTTAATACTTTCATGTTTAAACGTAATCCAGCCTGCAAAGAGAAAATAATTAATTTATACTGGCGAGCGGCGCAGTACAGAATTTTCGCAACTTGTTGATTGCACGCTTCATCTCTTACTGATCGTTACTCGTTCGCGTAGCTCAAATAACATCATAATAAATATTATATTAGCTCTCGGCGGTAAAAATAACGACTCGCGCGCAGAAATGGCTAATCGTTTAGTCGAGCGGACAGAAGCGCAATTACGGTGATGACTCTCCCTGGAAGAGTCGCGCCGAGAAGTTGTCAAGGCGTATCGCTCCAGCGGTGTCTTCGCTGCTCGATCTGCGTTTCCGATACATTATTCATGCAATTTAGAGCGACACGTATGTCACTTTAATAGGATGATGAGTCACGTCGCTCAACGCGCTGTTCTAATATATTCCTGGAAAATTATGAAAGGGTCTTCTAACAAACTAATGTACAGGAGTATGTTAATTCAAAAGAAAATACTCGAGACTAGTCTTGAGTTTCCGGGGCTGGAACACGAAATTTTCGTCGAAAACTGCCGGCACACACGGCGAGCCTTTCACCGTGAATCAGTTTTCTCCTCGGGTTCAGGTTCGGGCGGGGAATGAGAAAAGCCGCGGAGAAAAGGCCGAGTGGCGGGCAATGGTGTGCGAAAAAAGCGATAAATTATTCCCGTTCCATTAGGCGCTGGGCAGCACGTTGCGTCGCTACCACCGAGAGCCACGATAAGCCGGCCGGCAGCCTCCCGCGAGAACAGGTTTCATTGTGGTTAAACAGCGCGATGATATTTCAGATCGCATCTACGGCTTCTTTTTTCCCCGACTTCCTTCCAAGAGCGCGACGCATGCGCCGAGATCTCGGCCAATTATTCCGGCATAATTTCCGTCTAATGCCGCTGATAAGGGCCTTAATTGAGAATAGCCGCGGCTTTGGGTACGCCGTTTGTTGCAGCCGTTTTCATTCAATCATTATCGAAACTCTTGCAATCCTGTTTTTTCACCCACTCGGTATTCATTGAGTAATTATTGCGTATTATATTATATAAACGCTCTTGTCACTCAGTCATTATGTCAATAACTAAATGCAAATTATCGGTATTACGATATAGTCATTTGAGTTTTAGTTAAAATTAGGATAACGCAAAAGAATAAAATCCTTCAGTTTCACTAGACTGTGTGATCCTTTGATAGTCGCTCTGAAAGTCAAGGTATTACGTAAATGTATGAGTTTTTTTCTGTGTAATCAAGTGAGGGGTTATCGCTTATCTGTTGTTAGATTTTAATTGGAATTCCTACATCACAAGTGAGCTTTTTAAACTCGTTAAAGGGTTGAAAAGATTACGAAAATATTTGCTTACTGCACGTTTTTGACTTATTACCGAAAGGGAAAGGAAACTAATTTTCATAAATAAATACACGATCACGAGGGACGAAAAAAATATTCTTTCAGAGCTTTTCTTTTTTCAAAAATGAATCTCCATCGTAACCCTATCGTCAGCTCGACTTTAGAGGAATTTACACCTGGCGTAGGAATATTCGAAAGCTGCCACATACGATTTGCTCTGAAAAGACAAGGTCCCCTCACCTCCGCGCTCGTTATCATTCATTCGTCAGGCACGTCGCTCCCCCTCTAAACTCCCGCGAATCTGTCGCATTAGCCAGTGTAAACAAAAGGCTCGCGGTAATTAAGCGTTCAGAGCGCCGTTCACTCCCTATAAGGGCGAGCTGCTGCATCCATTTTATTAACCGGCGATCACGGCTTCGGAATTAATCCTGCAGGCTCGCCCCGTCGCTCCTCTTGTTTGGCCGCGCGCGGTGAGAGAGAGTCGCGCTGCGCCTGTATGTGAGAACCTTTTGCGCGGCTCGGTCTATTTTGCACTCGCTGCTCGATATGTAAAAATTATAATATGTAATTAAATGCTCGAGTAAATCTCGTTTTGTTTTAAATTTCGGATTTATTTGTTTCAATTTAACTTTGCGTTTACATTAAAAGTTGAAAATTAAAATATCTGCCCAAAATATTTACTCATCTCTAGCAGTACCACTTATTTTTCGTGCAGCAAATAAAGAATTTTCTTCGCCCTCGAATAATTTAGCTTCTAAAACATCACAATAACGCCCGGAATGATATGTACAGCCGACATCTATTTGAATAGCAGCCACCAATAAAGGCATAAAAATGGCAGTCACGATTATACCGCAAATGACACGCGTTGATCGATTACGTATTCTCGATTCATAACCGCTAGGGTCTATTACGCGTCATTATTTTCTTACTTATTAGAAAAACTCCGTCAGAACTCCGTCAGAAGAGGGGAAGCTCTCCGAATGTACAAGCATCCTCTTATCGTGCCTCGAGACGCTGCCTCTTAAAACTCTCGGCCGGGCGAATCGCGAAGCAGCGCGACGAAATTGTATAAAGAACCCCTTGCGAGATGATCTTTCGGCCGAGCCGCGCGCCGGGCTTCGCGTGCATCATATTCGCGGCCGCGTGTCGGAAATTCTTGGGCGCGTTTCTCGTCGGCGGCGCGGCGCCTCGTTCGCGTGAGCCATTTAATTAAAAAAGGGAGCGTGCGTAAGTGGCCCGTGCGGTACGCGCTCCGCGCGGCGAGCGGCCGAGCCTTTATTGACCCTGCCGGGAGGCAGCGACAAAGTCTGCCTTTTTCGAGGCGAAACGACTCGGGCTCTCTGTGCAATTTTTCAGGCTGCACGAGCTGCACGAGAGGAAATTCGCGCATCGGCCTTTAAAACCGCCTCTCGCAATGCTGCATTAGCCGAATTAATGAAGTTTGCAAATTTCAGTGTACGCGAAAATTTTACTGCAAAGTACATTTTTTCATCCTGATAAGCGTAACGAGGAATCTGCGACTAATAAACGTTTTATCGTTCGCTGAAAAATTCTCGTAAATTAAAAATTTATACACCGCCGGAGCTCGCCGGTAGATTAATTTTTCATATTTTTATCAGGGCGGCCGCAGAATTTTTATTAAAATTTTTTCAAAATTGCCCGCATTCTTCATGCCGTGGCGACCGTTTTCAAAGGCTCGGGTTTCTAAGCAGGGGAAAAAAATAAAGTCGAAGCAACTCATTAAAGCTGGATCTACGCCGGCGGGCGCCTAGAGCCGGTGAAAAAGTAAAAGAGAAAAAAGCAGGAAAGAAATGTCGAAATCGTCAGGCTCGAACGAGCAGTCCTTAAAAAGCCCCTCTCTCTCTCCGGCGCGGTAGCCGCGGCGATTCCTTAAGCAGATATAACGCGCGCGCGGGCTCGCTTTTCACGCGAGCCTTAAATAAGATCGGCGCTAGATCCTCCTTTGCACGCATGCACATAAGACCGAGAGCGAGAGAGAGAAGGCAATAAAAATGCAAAATATACGACTCGGCCCTCGTAAAGTTTCGGGGAAGCGCGGGGATACAGTGCCGTGCGTGAGACTGACACCGAGCGCCGGGGTCGAAGGCCCGAGAGTCGGCCGAGATGCCCGGATTCATTACGAAAGAGGATTTGTCATTGGGCTTGACGGCCAGGGGGGGAAGCACGTACGAGAGAGCCGAGGTTCAATTTTGACTCGAGTTCGGTGTAAATACTTTGATTCCGGCTCGTCCCTGTCTGCGGGGCAAACATTTTAATCGCGCTCTCTCGCCGGTGTAATGACAAACTAATAATAATCTCTCGCGCGTAGAATCCAGGGCGTCCGCGGCCCGTAATAGAAGAGCTATTTCTTCGTTCTTCTTTGAAATAATCAGAGAAAATGTACGCAACTACTGGGTAATTTCGTGTAATGAACAGTTACCACGGCGCATGCTGAGCAACTTATAAGCATTAATTCGCTGAACTTTTCATTGCCGCATTATGCTCGTAATACACGTATTCTCGAAATACCGCCCACCGCGCCTACATATTCGTCTTTCTAGGTTACGCATAGAAATCATACATTAAAATTGAATAGCGCGCAGAGCCGAGTGTCGAAAGGAGTTCTAAGGCCGATCGAACGAGCACGCAGGGCAGGCGGGGTGTGTGCGCACACACGCGTGACATCGCGGCCCTCTGCGTTCCTGCGTGCGCGGAGGGGGCGCGAGCCGATCGATGCCGAGGCGAGGGTGCGCGCCTCCTGCTATCGAACCAACAGTCGCGAATTCCGCCCAAGAGACAGCCGACAGGTACGCAAATTACGAGCCGAAGACTGCCTTAGCCTGATTGCTCGCTATCCTTCCCGTCCGTCACTCGCTCTCTCTCTCTCTCTCTTTCTCTATCTCCCTTTATGCTTTCGAAGTCGCCTCAACTTCGTCTACGAAGCACGAAGATAAAGAGGACGGAGCTTCTAAGGTTCACGGATGGATGAATGAGTTGAAGAGAAATATTATTTCTTCTTTCCTTCTTCTTACATAATAGAGTCGGTCGGGAGCTGGTCGCAAAGAGCCTCGTGAGCTGTAGGGCGCGACAATTTATAAGGCGAACAAATTGGCGCGCGATACAAAAATTGCTATATAAACGCGAACAATGTCTTGCTCGAATTACGCAAGCAGGCCACTTTGTCGGGCACTGCAAACACGTATTTCCTTAACTGATTATATTCTTATGATCAATACGCTGGACAATGAATCCGTGGTACGTTCGAGCTGAGTCAATTCTCTCGCAATCCGTAAATTTAACAATTATACACGCGCGGAGGAGAATGAATTGCGCCAAGCGTACAAATCGAGGAGGCATTGCTCGCTAAGACGTACGATTACATCACGGACAAGGCGGCCAGTGAAAAAAAAGCAGATCCGCCGTAAATGGCGATTATCGCGACCCGGCGTCGCATGAAAATCTGCGCAGCACGCCGCTTTCGATTTCTACGCGCTGAGCTTTTCCGGCTGTAATTAACTGTAACGATTTCTGCGTCTCTATCGCCTTTTGCAGATTTTTCCAGTCGCGCGCAGAAGGCCGAGAAAATTATCGACGCGTCCTCCTTGAGTGATTTAAAGGGAGCTATTTTACTTGTAAACGTGTTTAATGGCTCCGCGGATGAAGGACACTTTTTGCATTTTAATTTCGAGTTGCAATTTATTTTAGATTTATCGCTCGTCCCAGCGTTAATTCTATTAACGCGATGAAGACAATAGCGAAAAGCGCGACTTTCACTCGTTAATGTTTTCCTGTATATTTTAACTCTGTAAAGAGAAAATATTTTGTAATTTAGGCGATTATTATGTTTTTAGATTTTAACATTGCGCGCAACCTATACTTTAAAGATAATTGCTTATACTCTTATAAGGTCATGTTGATACAAGAAAATCATAGGGCATATGAAAGTTTCATTAGTTTGTCACGACGTTATGCAAGTTACGATTTTTCTGTCATTATTAGGCACGATTTTTCAGCGGCTTTGTATTCTTCAAACTCGGCAAAAAATAAAATTAGGCTCGTAATTTATTGACACGAGACTCTACCCGGAATTCAGCGGCGAATTTATTAAACTTTTCCCGCAAAACGTAGCAATTAAAGCAGTGTCGCCAACGAGGCCCCATTAATAAATCCTGCTCTCGAAATTTTTCCGCTCAGCGTTTTAGCGCGTATTTCCCGGCAAGTCCTCAATTTCCATATTCACTTTATCCCAGACGCACGCAGTCTCCATTAAGCTGCAAAAAGCGAGAGCGCGCCGCGCTATCCTGAAATCTAGAGCGGCAGCGGCGGCGGCGGCGGCAGTAGCAACCTCCGCCGCGCAAAAAGAGCGCGCGGCATTATGCGAGCGGGTCAGCCGTGAAATCGCGCCAAGTCAGCCAGCTTTTGGAGCTAAATGAGCCGAGTGCGCGCGCGCGAGCGGCGTCGCTTTTGTAATTGCCGTCGCGTAATGACAGTGGGTTGCATCAGCGGCCCGGCCGGCAGCCGGGAAAGGCGCGGATCTAAATTAGTCGAGAGAACCCGATCGGCTTTGCCTTTCAATCCTCTTTGAGTTCGAGTCTCGAGAGGTGACGCGCTGCGCTCCGTGCGGCTTCGTTCCTGCTGATGGGGTTCCGATGTCGCCGCGGAGAGGGATTTTTGACCTACTGACCAGAACACTGGTCAGCTTACAAAAGTTTTACCCTCTCGAGTACAGGAGAGGCGTAATTTTGAATAATTTCCTTGGGAAAACTAAATAATTACCGAGCGTAGACTCGCATTATAACGAGCAATTTACTCGAAATCCCGCGCTATAATAAAGACAGCGCGGGCTCGAAATCGTCTAATTTCGAGCCCCTTTGATCGTGGGCGCCGTTCCCCCGCGGCCCGGGCAACATGATTACGGCTAAATTAGCAAATATGAAATTTGTTTAAAAAAAGGCGCAGGAGGGAGAGAGCTGCAATTGAATCGAGCGGATTTGCCGAGTGAGTCAACCTGAGCAAACGGTCCCGCGCACCCCGGCTTTGAAGTCGCGGGGATTCCTTGATCTGGCACTCTTGGCGGTCGGGGGAGGGTGCAAATTAAAGGGACACGTGTCCCGGTTATGCGCGCGCGTCCTTCCGTGGCTCGGCCGCGTGCCGCCTGACAATGGCCTCGCGTCCTGTGACCGTTCGTGCGTTAAACGCCTGCCCTGGGATATATTGCTTTCCCGCTTCTTTTTCCTTATCCTCCTTCCGCCTCTCGTATCGCACGAGCGAGTGCTCCTGCACTTTTTTTTCTCCTTCTGCACCAGCTGTATATTCATCCGCAGAGCTGAGGGCTGTGTGCTTCGGGCTTTCCCCTTTAAGGCACCTGCAAATATTAATGTTTTCGATTCCCGGCCAAATAAACTCGGTTGAGACGTTCAATTTTTGGTTGAAACTTTTTAATCGAAACTGTTGGTAAAAATTGATTGATTTGTTGTAAAATATAATTTCCGACGAAAACGACATTTTCGAGGTTGTAACTTTAATAATTACGGTGGTTGTATAAAAATATCTAAATAGAGTCTCTACTCTAACGCCCGATTTACTCGATAATAGTCGGTATCTATTATTAATAACTTTGTTACGGATACGATGTATCCTTTTATATGTGGATGTGTAGAGTTGAAATTTTAAGAACGTATTTTGAATATAAAATGTATTCGAATGTCAAGTTCATATGGGAGATAAGTGAACTCCCTTATGAAGTTGCTGCGGTTAGGTTAGATACAAATGTTAGTTTTTGTTTTTCGTATTGCTTTGGTTAGTTGTAGTAAAACGATCGGACTATAAAATACTCAACATATTAACAATAAAGTAGTTAATAAAAATAATATGTTTGTGATTTTCGTTCTCGCGTGATTCCCCGATTCGATCGGGAAAAAACTTTATAAGGACAACGTGTCGCAGCTGTTGCGCAAAGTAAACAAATTGATACTAGAATAAAATAATGTGCCAGAAATTTTTCCAAGACACAGATTTGAAAAAATAGTGCTAAACTTGCAGCTTCATCGACCTATGGGAAATTGAAAGTTTTTCAAAGGGTCTAACAGCTCCCCCAAAAGTTCGGCATCGCGCAAGAGCTTTCTCCCGGCTTGAGCGCGGAAACTCGCGATCCACGGGGCAATTTTTCCAATTTGCAAGTTCAATTGAAACGCGGGCAAAGGCGCGCGCCGGCGATAGCATCGGGCGCGAGAAGAAATTAGCAGAATAAACGCGCGCGCCCTTTCCAAAAGTCGTAAAACTCGGCGCCTTTCTTTCCCGGGAAATCGCGTGAAAACTCGTCCGGAAGAAGTTTCGCCGGCTTATTCGAGAGGGCGGCCGAGAGAGAGAGAGAGAGAGAGTCTGCGTCATGAGCTTCGCCGCCGCACCGCGTTGAGAAAGCACTTGAATCTCTTCTGGACGCTTGAGTCTCGGGAACGCACTCGGGACTCGCGGCCAGGGAGGAACGGAGGGAGAAATTAGCATTTTTGTGTTTGCATCTTGTTTCTGACAGCGCGCGAAACCATAAAGCAGCCGGTGTGCCCGACTCCCCCACCTCTCCCTCGTTCTTGCTTTTTCTCCACACGTGCCTTCGTTCGTCGAGCGGCTAACAGAATTTCTTTCTTTCGAAAGCTGCATTACGTAACGTGTAATGCACTCGGTGGGCAATGATCGGGGAGTACTAACTCTGCTGAAGCAACTGATAAATTAAAAGTTGATTGGACTGCTTTATTTTTCATAATAAGGTGTTCATGACAAATTGCTCGTTGCGTAATCCCGAAAGTAAATCATCGAAGCTTTTATTTGAAAATTCTCTCCTATGCGTCGCTTTCAAAGCTGCTGGTATATCGGAAATTGAATTTAATTTCGATATAAAGAAGCTTACGTCAGTAATGATTTCGTTGACGCCTGCTTTTATCTGCGTAATATACAAAGTGTATACGATATAATGTACACGATGCTGAAATGCTCTCTGGAATATAAATTTTGCAAAACTCCGTCTACAGTTAGTACCGCTATCTCATTTATTATTTTGATCGCCGCGTCTATTCCCGACCAATCTGCACTGCATTGAAAAATAGCGAAGATTAATTTAGACTTTGAAATATAAACAAGTCTGAAGTTTATATAAATAAATCAACGTGCAAGCATTTGGTTGTAAAACGTGTTTTAAAAGTTTAATGCGCAATACGCTTCGGAGTTTTCATCTCTCGGCAAATATTTTATTAGCTCTTTGAAAACTATTTAAGGAAATCAAAGTCTATTGACAGCGCGACTCTCTATATTCAATCGTTATTAACTCAAGGTTAAAATAAGGTACTCTTGAAAAGTTAGTACAGAGAATCATTTCGTGGACGGACTTAATTGCCAGTCGAGTTTTTATTCCTGTCAGACGCGCTTCTTCTGTCTTCTGTTTCTCGGTTTAATAAGGCACTGTTCTCTCGGTCTTCTTTAATTTACACAGCGACGGTGTTTTTTCAATCTTTCTCATTATTTGCCTAATGAATATCCGAGAGTGTTTCTTCGTTTTCAATTTGCTGACTGGAACGTTGGGTTAATACCTTACACAAAGCCTTTTGTTGAGTCACTTTTTCTCCCGGATATCGCGACTTTACTCGTCAAGTAATGGTTAAACATTTTTCCAGCTCGAGTGCGCGCCTCTTCACTCGATTGATTCCGCAAAACGTTAATTATTCTTGAAACTCGATGAAAATTGAGTAATAAAGATCAGCCTAATGCGTTAATCGTTGCTAGAAATACGTAAGATCGTCGAACGAGAGAGGCGCGAAGCGGTGCTTGGGCCATAAACGGAGCATCCACCCGGTTCGCCGATTGTCTTGTTGTACTTTATTCGCCGGTCATCTCCTTATCGCTGTCTCTTGACGCCTCGGGCGCTGGCTTCTCTCTCTCTCTCTCTCTCTCTCTCTACGTGGGCAGCCGCTGCACGTAGGTGTCGTGGCAGACTCTCGGGCTCGGCGCGAGACTGGAATAACTCGGCGCCACACGGAGACACTTCGGAACAAGGACAGTATGTAAATAAGCGAGTTAATCCGTGCAGGCCGCGCGGCTGATAGCGGATATAAGGAGCGCTGAATTAACGCCGCGGGAATTCAACCCGAGGAATCTCCGAATGAATCTGGCTTTTCGCGCTCCTAATACAGCGTTCTCACGCCGTGTTGCGATTTTCGCGAAGATTTTTTTTTTTTTTTTTCTCTTTAAAATCTAGCCCGAGTACCGCGAGCGCTCTATTAATAGCGGCGGGGGGCAGAGCGTCATAAAGCACTTTGGGCATGAATAATGTACGGCGCCGAAAACACGTGTCTTACACATCTACATACTGCGCAGATAACGTGTCGATCACGAGTTGCGAGGTAGGACGAGAGACGAAAATAAACGAAGCGAAGAAAAGGAATAAAAAAAGAAAGTGATTATTTCGAGGAATCGGAAGTTGGCCGAGGGAGGGAGAGAGGCTCCAAGGCCATTCCCTTCTGGAGCACGTACGACATGGCCGTAAATTTACGATTTACGGCTATCCGGGCATCTAACGCGGAATACGAAATGACGGCGTGCCGCCGCCGCCGCCGCCGCCGCCGCCGTCAAACTTCCATTTAACTTTGACCAAAGCTCTCCCTCTTTCGCGTGCGCGAACCTTTGCGGTTCCTCTCCACTCGGCGCAGTACACACCGGAATTACCGTCGCCGAGAAACAAAGCGGCGAATCCGCAGAAAATAGAAGAAAAAGCGACGGCCGAGATTAGCGACGGCAGGAAAGTTCGAGCGGGAAAGAAAGCGCGAGAGAGCCTCGAAAACATTGCGCACGCGAAACACCGACGATGAACCGACGGGCCGAGATCCGAACTTATAATGAACTTTCTTCGCCCTCGGCTTTGCAGCTTCTCTTCCCTTTTCTATCTGAGAGCGAGTCGATCCCTTAAAGGATACCCTCGGCAATTTACGTGAGAAGAATAGAGCCGGAGCGCGGAAACGGCTCCTAATTCATTAATTAGCTCCGTTCGGTCGCCGGGAGCGGGGACGTTGCAAAGCAAAGCAAAGCGTCGCGACTGCACAAACAGTGTCCCATTATAATATCCGTTGTCGATTCTCTACGCAGACTGGACGAGCACTTAAGAGAGTATCGCTTACCGGGCGTCGAGTCACTGAGAGAGTCGTCGTCGTCTCGGCTTCTACCGACGCCTTTTCTTCCGTCGCGCGTATCGCTTTCACCCGCTGAAACTCAAGAAGCCCAGATGAGAGAGAGAGCCACGCACAAGATACTGACGCATCGAAGCCGAATTTTTCTGGGATCTTTGCTTCCCTCGCCGTGGTAAAATACAGCTTCTCTTGACAAACGAGCCAGTTGTTTACTTGCAAGAGCGTTACTCGATTAGCGTTACGCAAAAATAAATTCCTTTGGAAAAGGCATCTCTCGAAATGATTGAACGGGGCGGCAGTCGGAAAATTCAATCCCCTTAGACAATTTGGGTCTTTCAATCTCGAGGCGTGCCCCAGTCGTCCTATCCGCTCTTAAGTCAAAAGTTGATAACCCCCTCTGGAGGAAAGGCCGAGGGCACAACTATCGTTACCCCATTCCATTAAGACACTCGCAGCGAGCATTTCCAATCGGGGATATTCAGCTTCTTTGGAGCTTCGGTCGGGGACGAAGCGGGAGGCAGCGTCGGAAATTCGAAGGCGAGAATTTGGGGGACCGATTAATCATAAAATGAAGAGCGCCGTCGCCTCGCTTTTTATCCTCTGTCATTCCGCCCCGAGCTCTTTTCGCTCTCCCTCTCCCTTTTCGCTTTTCTTTGTCGTACTCTGCTTCCTGCTTACGACTTTTTTTTATCGAGAGGAACCATTAATTTCTTATCCTTAATTGCTCGCGCGCACTTTGCCGCGCTTCTTTTATTCGGCACTAAAGGTGTCCCCGCTACTAAATAATTGGATGGTATTTTTCTCTCGCCCAGTGCCCGAAAAGTTTTGGAAACAAGGCATAATTTCATTTCGGGAGAGTGATCGAGGCGGAACAGCCATTATCTAATCACGATACTCCCCCCCGGAAAGTTTTTCATCCCGCAGTCTGATTTTCCCCAACTCGCTCGGTCCTTATTCGATCTACGCCCCGCATCTTCGACCCGCATTTTTCCCGCCTCTCTCTCTCTCCTCTCTCTTGCATCGAAACTAAGCCCGATAAGACAAGCCCCCAATGCGTAGTGTGGGAGCTCGTGCGCGAGCGATGATTAAATTTTCTCTTTCCGCTCGCTCGAGCCTCGGCGCAGCTTTTCGTCGACAGATAAAAGCGATCCTCCTTTTTTGCGCTCGATCGGGGCTGAGGCATTGAACGGCAAGAGGAGTGCGTCGCGCGCGTCTTTTTAGAGAAAATAGTCTGGCGACGAGGCGGCCGCCTCTTTTGAACGCTGAGCATAATGCGTTTTATTGTCGATTAATGAATGACTCGATTGATTTACACGGCGAAAGACCGGATATTTTAATACGGGCGGAGATAAATCTCGAGCTTTGATATATATTAAAATGCGCGATTACGAGAATTATGACATTAAGTATATTCGTCATCCTACTCGCCGCTCCGGCGATACCTTTGATTGTCTTTGAAATGGTCGAGTGCATGTATTTATGAATCGTCGATGACGTGGGCGAATCGATGGGGTCGCTTTTTGCAAAGGAAAGCGAAGCGTGAGGAAGGAAGACGACGGATTCGAAAGCGGCACGGCGGCGATGATTTCACGATCCTCTCGCGCGCAGAATAGCTTTTCTCCCTTTCAATCTTTTTTCCTACTCGTTCGCTCTCGCAAGTGCACGCGAAGCTCGCAGACGCCCGGAGAGGAGAGAGAGAGAGAGAGGCGCGAAGGAAGAACAGGGAGGATGGTTTAGCATAAACGAGGCAACTTTTCTGCAGGAGACGTCAAGAGCCCCGCCGGGATTCGAAAGCCATATCCCCGCTACTTATTTCTGCTTCCGCACATAATGCCTGCTCCTATTTCTTTCTCACTCCTCTGTCTCTCTTCTCCTTTTGCCTTCGCCTTTCCCTTTTTTACGAATAAATGTTTGCTCGCGAGTCATATTCTTGAGGGCTTTGTTTAATACATTGGCTTGCTCTCTCGCCGTCCTCGTAAAACAGAGATTTTATCCTCTTTTTTTATATAGCAAAACAATTTTCTGCTTTATATACTCTTCGCTTTATTTTGCTTTGTAAAATTTCGAAAAGTTTGATCAGACCTGGACTTGGAAAAATCCCAGAGCATATTGTTTACAAACGGTGTTCGCAGGGAGCGCACGCTGAATGCACTCGTCCCAGAGACTTGTAAAGTTAAACATCTGTTATAAAATACGCTCGGGGTTACGCTATGAAGCTTTTGTATAAACATTGTGGTTACAGCAACTTGGACGCTCGTGGGTGTGCGCAGAGGCGTACGTACCTGCGTGTACACAACGGCGACGTCCATTTCACGGAGCGGCGCACTCGAGTGTCTCGCGGAATTATTTCCACCCTCCTAGTCCCTCGCGACTCTCTCTCCACCCCCCGGGTTTAGTTTCCCTGCGCGAAGACGCTGCCGCGCGAGCCGAGAGAGCGCGGCAAACTTTCCGAATGAATCGAGGACGCTTTCTTGCCAGTATTTTCAGAATTACTTCCTCTTCAATTACTACGGCGTGCCCAAAGTGCTCTCCTTTCTAATTATTTTATCCAATTGTTTATTAGCGAATCACTGCTGACAGAGCTGCTCGCTCATTAAAATCTGAAACGTTTCCGAATGGAGCCCCGACGTATCTTTGATAAATCGCTCGATTCGGGATTTTATCAAAATCGAATTAACTTACATAATGGGCTTTTTATGAAACTCTTGTGAATATCGAAACGCAGCGCTGCGAAAGTATGAAATCAAATCTTACGGATCATTGGCTAATGGAGAGAAATAAGTTTCTTTAAATATTGGAAACTAACTGGGTCTTTTACCGAGACGCATGTAATTTATCGTAATGAAAGGTGTGATTTATCGAACGAGCAAAAACCTGGCGCAACAAGAGTGTGTTTTTTTTTTTGCCGGATCGCCACTTTGCGGCGATGTATCTCGTCGTCATTTCCCACACAGGTCGCGCCTCGCTGCGCGTACGTATTGAGCGCTTATTTATAGAGAGGCTAATAAAATTGTAAAACAAGATAAACATGTTAATAGGTCTGACTCATGCGACGTCCGAATGAAAACGTCTCTCGTTAGAGTTTTCCCGGAGCCGGGCAAAAAGTCGCCGAGGAGCCGAGGAGAAAAAGGAAAAGGGAGCGAAAAAGGAACGCCTCCAAAGTCCGAGAGTCGACAGACTCATTACGCCGACTCGTGGCGCGTGGGTTAAGTAAGGTGCGATTAGTCGGACGGGTACTACTTTAGCAAATAACAGGCTAGTCCCCGAGCTCTCTCTCTCTCTCTCTCTCGCGCGCGCTTCGAAACAACGGGGGATAGAAAAGCAGAGTGTCGTCGGGTGGCCGCGCGCGCGCGCGGCGCCTTTAATTTGCGGCCGCGGCTCTCGTTAAATGGAGTGGAAAATCAGCGCGCGCAATAATGGCTTATTAATATCCGAGAGCCGGAGGTCCGCCTACCGGATCGCGACGCGCCGTGACGAAAGCGATCCCCGAGATGGGATCGCCTTATCTGCACTCCACCGCGAGAGCGGATATATCTGGGTTACGGAGATAATGCCACGTCATTTCGCCGCCCGCAGCGGCTTTTCCTCCGTTTAGCGCGGTGAATGCCAGTCGCCGCGGGCGACGCCGCTCGAGAGCACCGGCAGACACTTTTCCGGCCCCCGACAATCGATCAATTAAGTAGTGTACTCTCCCCTCGGGGCAATCGATGCCGCGCGCGCTATCGCGGACTAATTCGCCCGGAAAACTTGCTCGGCGCAAAGTTTCGCTCGCCGTGATCACGTTTATCAGAATTTTAAAGGGCTCTCAGTTTTCGCGGCCGTTAACGTCGCATTGAATACTGATGAATCCGCGGCGAAGCTCCACCGATATATTTATATAAAAAAAAACTATCGCGCCGAGTCATTTGCCGATCGTCTATCATCTTGGCTCGCGCGCGAGTTCAATTTTCATCTTTCGCGCAATTCCAGTAAATGTCGGCGATAAATTCAGCCCGTCCACGATTTATTATAGTCCCGAGCGCGCACCTTTAGCAACAAAAAGCGAGACGCCGCGCCGCGGAATAAAAGAATAACATTGATAAAAAGAGCCGTAAAAAAGTCGAGCCGGGGATATATAAAAAGCGGGCGAGCCGGGGGAGACCTCGTCGCTCGGTAAAACAATTCCGCTCTGCATTCGTCGCATAATAAAGGGCTAAGCGGCATCCGCGAGACAGCGAGCGGCTTCCGCTCCGTCTCCCCTTCCACCCACCCCGGCCGTCGCCGTCCCGTATATGAGGGGCGAGCACGCACCTAAAGCGTTAGCCGCGGAAAATTAAACTTTCGCCGAGTCTTTAAGGAGGCGAAAGTGACAGTCCAATTTTCTCCAACGAGCCTCCAGACGCCCCCCCCCCCCCAACCTTCCGTCCGGCGCGATCTTATTAGAACCTTTAACAGACTAGAGCCCTCCGCATCCTCGCGTGCCCTTCGTTTTCTTTTCTTTTATTTCCGCCTTTTTAATTCGCCTTTCTGCCCGATAAATGCAAATGCCGCTTAATCAGATCTTTCGAGTATAATTGAACTGCTTTCTTCTCGATGCCTTTTGGGCAAATAACAGAATTGAACGGGAGGCCGAGAGGGGGCGTTCAGACTTTTGACGCGCGATTATACGGCAGGAAAATAAACGCGTGCGGCGGTGGGCCGAATTTATGGATACACGCAGAGGGAGTAGACGGCCAGAGACGAAACCGCCTTGCAGGGATTGTTTCCACGATGCTCCTGCAGCCGGGGGAACCGAAATTAAGCCCGCGCCGAGTTCTTGCCCACTTGACAGTCACGTTCGGCCGACGTATCTTGGCACCCCCCCTTTAGTTGTGCCAGGAACAGAAGACGACGAGCTAAGCTTTATTGCTGGCAAACACAATGAGTTGACGCGCTAACGAGTCACCCTCTTTCCTTACCCTCCCGTCTTATGCGTCAATTAAGCTTTATTAATTAATCCTCCTTTAGCGGAAGTGACGCGACATTTATCGCGAAATCCTCCAACTTTTTCGACTTTCTTGCAATACTCGGAGGGAAGAGAGGGAAGGAAGATCTTGATTTTGAAAAATGACGCCGGCCCGAGTTAAATATGGCCTCGATAAAGTCCCCCAGAGTGCCGGTCCTCCAAAGTCGACTGGCTCCGGTGGCGCGATTCCGCCCCGAGGGCCGCCGCCGCCGCCGCCAGCATCTCTCGCCGAGAGTAATGATTTTCGAGATTCTAATCTCGACGGGCGCACCTCGAGCAACGGGGTTTGCCTTGCCGCCGAAATATCTCGTCGGGACCCGCAGCGAGGGGAAAAGCCGGGCGGCTTTCATTAGGGCACTAATGACGCGGGAGGGCAGGGCATGACCCGGAATCGTCGCGCGATAAGGAAGGAGGATTTATCAGGCGAGCCTCGTTTTTTCCCTCGCCGCCCTCGCACTCGGCCGAGATTACCGCGCTGTATTGGGGCTGCATGCTTTGATTAAGGGGGCTCAAAAGATTCGGGAGCTCTCGACTTATTAAACTAATTAAATGTCTGTCGATCGAAGCAGAGTTTTGCTTTTATCCCGGAGTTTGGCAAGTGCGTGAAAAAAGTTCGGTTTTACGGTCGGATTTTAGCGCCCCCTCCGAGAGAGGCGGCTGTCCGTAAAAATGCGACTTTACGAGCGGCGTAAACAAATTGTAGCGGCTCTCTCGCAGTTCGTTAATATTGCAGGAGGAGCTTCGGCTCGTTCGATTGGCGGCTGTCGTCAAAATCGCGGGCAAGTTTGCTCGTAAAGCGGGATAATACGGGGTAGGGAGCGACGGCGATAATTCATTTCCCCGCTGGTAGTTCGACACTTTGTGCTTAATTAGTCGTCGCGCGGCAGCTTGGCTGCAGCCCAGGAAGAAGATAATTTCCTGGCCACGTGGCGCCTAATGAGACTAGCGCGGCTCTTTTTCTCCGGGCTCTACGGCTTCTTCTTACGGACCGCAGAGAGTTTTTTCTCACCCGGGCCGAGCTCTTTTTCTCTACGCATCGTTTGATTTTGACAAATTGCAGCTCGCTCCTCGCGATGTCCATTTGTCATTCGCCGTTTTAGTGTCACGTTCTTTCGGCGCGCTGCTCCGTCGGGATTAAAAACACTAATTCAATGGTTCACCCGGCGGCTGTTACCCCTGCTTGCCCTCTTTCCACGGATCGTCGAGCAAGTTTTGACTTATGATGTGCGAGAGAACTGCTAGTGGAGCGAAATTTATCGAGTGCTAAATTAATTTTGATCTCTCCTGTCGAATGCTTTGCGATTAACGGCCGGCCTAAACGATTCTCTCATTGCAGTTGTAACGGCGGATCTCCCGTGTTAAATTCTATTTTAAAAACCCTCCTATCGTTATTAATGCGTCTGATTAATTGTCCTTTTTACGCTAAATCTCGAACGATCAATGGAGCGACAATGCGTCGACGGAAATTCTAAAGGAAACCGCGTAGGAGCATCGAACAATTTCTGCCAGAAAAAAATTCAAATTCAAGCATCTCGCTCGAGTGATGCATGAATAGAGTTTTTTTTTCTTCGCCGGGCACTCGGAATTAATTCAATCGAGCGAACGGAATTCCATTTGCGCTAACGATTGCGCAACGGGACTAGGTCGAGAAATTAGCCGCAAAAAAGGGATCCGACCGCATGACTAGACAAGAATCGCTCGCGGTGCGAGGCTTCACGCCTGGAAAGGTAGTTATTTCGCTAGTTCGAAATTTCGATAGTCGCCCCGGAGAGTTTAGCTCTCTCGTTCGGTTTCGCCTCAACGACGATTCGTCACGTTCGGGTTCGAGTGCTCGAGACCTTGGTAGGCGGGAGGAAGAGAGGGAGCAATCATAATTGCTAAAGTTCGGAATAGCTCTTTTTTTTGTTACGCGGGGAGGAAAAGTTTTCCATCTCTGGAAAAGAAATGCAGGAAAAACATTAATCGAGGCGCGTGAATGCCGGCTCCTTCCTTCGTTTGATTCGGCCTGCTTTTATTACGCGCTTCATTTAACTTGGAGTGTCGAAGTTAATCGCGCCGCCCGAGCTATTTTATTAACCTATTTGCTCGCGGTTGTAAAAATCGGGAGAGCGCATAAAAATAACGAATATCCTTCAGGAATCTCGGCGCTATAAATATTTATTCGAAATTCATGGCCGGAGATTATCCCGCACGCAAATACCGTTTGAAAAACAAGTTTATCGATCGGAATATTTCGAATGTCTAATTTGCTTTTATTCAATCGGAATAGAGAGCTGAAAGTCGAGGCGGCAAAAATTCAAGCTATGCAGGCGCGATCGGTATCGGGGGCAATAAAAAAAAACACCTCGTTTTTCGCACTCGAGCTACACCAAGAAGGAACGCACAGCCGACACGTGTTAGCGATCCTAGCCCCGAAAAATCTGCATCCCCGAAATCTCCTCGGCGCTGCAGCGGAAAACAAAGTGCCGTGAGATGAAGATTAATTAGCCTTCTGCCGCGGGCTTTGGAAAAAAAAAAGTTTGGTAAACATTTCGCTCGCGCGTATAGAGACGGAGCAAAGGCAAACGAGAGGTGGGAGAAAAAGAGCAAAGGAGCATTTGGCGAATCTCAGTCGCTCCCTGGGCTCGCGCCGAGTCGTGGCTTCTGGGAAACCGACAAGAATGGAATATTCATTATGAGCTTAAAGAATGGGCCTGTGAATAGGAGGAGGCCGCCGCTGCCGCCGCCGCCTCCGACCGACGACCGAGACGCAGACGCAGACGTCGCGCGTGCGATGCGAAAACGAGTGGACGCACCTCTTCGGGTCCGGGCCTCCTAAAGCCCTTGATAAATTATGCTAGGAACATTCCGGTGGCGGCTGACGTCCCCACCCTCGCCTCTCCCTCCCTCCACCCGGGAGTGAAACTACTCTCCGCGGCGCTTGTTCCTCCCGTATCCTCTTCCTTTTTTTTTTGCTTTTCGGCCTCCTCTCTTTCCTGCCTCTTTCGCCTTTGTCTCTCTCTCTCTCGTCCTTTTTGACGTTCCTTTTTCCAGCTCCTCTCCCGCCGACTGCCGGCGCCGTCGCTGCTGCATCTCCGAACTTTGCTTTCGCTGGAAGGAAAGTTGCGAGAGGTCTCAAGGTGACGCGCGCGAGAGCCCCTCCCTCTTTTTGATCCCCGAGTGGCTCCTTCGCGGGCTATGAAATTTTTAAAGGCCCTACTTTATTTAGGAATCTCGGCGCTTTAATTCGACGCGGCGAGCGCATTACACCGGCAAATGGTTTTCCCGCAAAAAACTCTTCGCCGAGAGGCGCTTATCCGCCGTCGCGAGAGAGAAGCGACAAAGCGGCTCCGGGGGGGCCTTCCAAAAAACTAATGGCTTCGGGGATTCGCAGCGCGCAAAAAAAGTACGAGGCTCGTAAAAAGCGGAATTGAACCGCCGCGCGCTCGGGCGAATTCGACAGTAGGCAGGCAGTCCATTAAAAACGCAATTACGGGCAAATGCGATTCGCGCGCGAGAGCGACAGTAACAGCCTCGTCTTGGCGGCTTTACGATGATTCGTAGGAGCTCGTATATCTGCCGGCCGAAGCCCGTATAGGAATCGGCCGCTACCGGCCGGGGCGGCGATCGGCCCCCCCCGAACGAATTACCCGCCGCGACCCGTTTTCTCGCGCGACCGTAATTCGCCGAAATTAAAGGCCCTAACTTTAACGCCCCGCGGCCCGGCGCCTCGCGGCGCGTTTGCGGACAAGTTTAAAGAGCTCCAAATGAGAAACTCCCCGTGACTTATCGCTCCTGCGGCGAGTTTCTTCGTTTACTGCATCGAAATAACTTATTTTGAACATTCAAATTTTACATAAACTTTTACGGCGCCCTCTCCGTTTAACAGTTTGCCAAGTACTACAGGCCATGTCTAACGGCAAATTAAACGCACGCCTAGCAGCGGTTTATGCACTCTTCGTCAAATAAATTCCGATAGAAATCGCGTGACGCCAAAAATATCGACGAGCCGCCGAATTTCCGAAATAATAAAGCGAGCGGCGCCGCTTTTACGAGGGCGTAAACGCAAATTTCGCCGTGCTTCCCCGGGCATAAACATGCGCGCAACGACAACAATTAATTTTTAGCACGAGAGGGCACGAAAATCCAGACTGCTCGTCGTCGGAAAGTTCGGAATTTCAGTCAGGTGCAGCAGCATCACCTCGGCCGATCCTCCCAAGTATTAAGCCATAAAGTCGGTGTACGGCGCGAGCATTAATCCCGCGCGCGGAACGAGCGGCGCACTTTGTCGCGCGGAAAGATCGCGGCCCCCAGCTGACGCGGACGACGGGGGCTACGTTAGCAACGATACCTCGTTGTAGTCGGGGCGGCTCGCTTGTAATATTAGCGAAATTTTGTGAATTCCACGTAGGCCGGGGAGGGACGCCGCCGTTCGGTGTCGAGGAGGGAGGGTCGGTGAAGGTTCAAATAGCGATAGGTAGAGGACGCAGACAATTCCCAACCTCTTCGTAAAACGTATTTCAATCGACAAGGTTTATTTTCCGAGAACACGTCGATTGCAGACTCGATCGTTTTAATTGTCCGAAATATCGCGTTTCATTACCGTGTCCGATCGAAGCACGGCGCAGCTATTTGAAAAAGGTACAAGTAAAACACGCGCGTGCCGCGAATAAAAATGAAAAAACCGCGCAAAAGGGAAAGTGGATGGAAAAATAGCCGCGAAAGAAATAACCTATAAAATCGATAAGGAAGTGGGTAAAAGCGCGAAAGAGAGACACGCTCAGGAAGAGAAGGCAGGGAAAGGGTGGCTCTGCTGGCTGCCGCCGCGGGCTCAAGTTTTATCGCCCAATAAACGCGTCGTCTACAGGCTGCCGCTGGCGCGGCGGGCGGCGCGAATTAAAATGCACGAGCTCGATGTAAATCTAGCGTCGTCGACGTCCTCCTCCTCGAGGACGCCGGGACTCTCTCTCTCTCCCCGACGGCCGCCCGAATTTCACGCATCGACGCCGTGGAAAATTAAAACTTTCAATCTTTCCCTCATAACTTTAAGGTATTTACGAGTCGCAAGGACTCTCGGCCTTTCCGCCTCAACTTTCCCGGTGTAGCCACCCTTTTTTTTTTATCAAATTTCAACCCTGCCGCTCGACCCGAACACTTAATAAATTCCGGCCGGCTTGACAGGCTCGTGGAATGAAAAAATATTTTCTCCGCGCGAGGCTTTCCAGACGCTATTTTGGTTATTTATACTCCGGCTTTGAATATTTATTGCCCTCATAACGCGGCCCGCAGATTCATAGAGCTCTTTCGAGATGATTGCTTCCGTTCATGACGGGCTTTGTATTAGTGCCTCATTCGAATGTTGAAGCTACAAAGTTTTACGAGTTTGAGTGACCCTTGATTCGCTGCTTAATGCTTGCGGTTTGATTAGCATGGACGAGAAATCAGCGCCGAGAAACCGACTTTCGAGTTTTTTTTTTTTTTTCACCAACAAACGTAATCATTTAATCATTTGATTAGAGAAGACGAATCCCTTTCTGGCCTGTAACCAGGCTGCCGACACTTGCCGAACGTTCGACGTTCGGATACTCACGCGATCCGAGCGCAGCCCCTACGAGCTTGCGTTCCCGCGGCTTCGTCTCGCCTTCGGCTCTGGGCATAAATCTCGGGGCACTTCCGAGCTTGGTGTTAACGAGGCCCAACAGTCGCGGACTTCGGCCCGCGAGGAGGCCGCGTTATTAGCGCGGGCAATAACATGTAAATTAAAATTAAAGGGGGCCACCGGCCGCTCGCTCCGTCGCATTAACGAAGGTCGCCCCCCACTCACGTGACTGTTTTTACCATACAAAGTGCCTGCACGACGCTGCAGCCACTCGACGGCGACGCCGGCCTGGCCTCCTTTGTCTTGCCGGAGAGCTCCTCGCCAGCCACCTCATTATCTTCGTTATATTGCGTACTTGGCTATGCATTCGCGCGGCCCTCCCCATTTGCACAAGGTGTTTTACATTTCGCTATTTGCGCAAGCCGTACGTGCCAGATTCCGCCGCCGTGGCTCCTTAATGCTCCTCTCGTAGCTCTGCTTAAATGCTTCATCAGCCCTTTTCTTTCTCCCGGCAAACAACGACCCTTGGAACTAGTAAAATTGAGTCCTTTTACTCTGCTCCTAATTCAAAATGTAGCGCCATTTATTTTCCGGGCGTAACACTGTCGTGCCACGTATCTACGCGCGCTGCGCCCTATCCATCAAGGATTCGCTCGAGAAACTGGGACTCGCGCGGATTGATTCCAGTTGACTTTATACAAGCGACTCGCTCGACGGCGCGTCGACGGAGGCGCGCATCAGAATCTGATTTACATCCTAATTAAGCTCTTGCACTTTAACCGCACGGGCCGCAAGGCTAATCTGCATTTGAAGCACGCGCGCGCGCTCAAAGATCTCGGCTCTCCTGGCAAGTGCGAGGCTCTCCTCGGACTTGAACTTTTTCCGGCGCGCGCGGCGCCCCTCCTTCTTTTCTCCCCCGCGGCGAGAGAGAGAGCCGAGAGCGGAATCCCCCTGTGGCGAGGAGGAAGAGGGGAGGGGAGGCAGCCCCGAGGATCAATACGCGCCCGGACAGGCAAATAATTTCGGGATTACTTCGACGGATATTTTCGCGGTGGGCAAGCCTTTTCGGCTCGGGCCGAGGAGGCGATCCTTTTTTCCGAGCCCGAAAGCCGTCCGGTTATACTTGCTCTGTCGGCGGACGTTGACGAGTGCAGGAGGCCGAGGCTCGTAAAGTGCGCAAGCCGAAATCTGCCCTTTATTAAGAGCTCAATTTCTCTTTGCTCGCTCCGTTTGCCGCTGTCTCGCTTATGAGCTGAATCTCGTTTGCGAACTTGTTTACGTTTTAAATTACGATAAATCATGCGCCCTTGACTGGCAGATTTTTTTACGAATGTACGGGGGCCTCTCCTCGTGCTCGCGGCAGAGCTTTGAAAAATCCGTAAATTAAACTGCTTTCGACTTGTTCGAGTAAAAAACGCTTCGCTCCGTTTTCGGAACCTTGCCGCTATACGCTCCCTACTTTGTTGTCTCGATTTTAATAATTGGTATCATTAAATTATGAAAATAGGAAGCAGAAGCGAGCGGCAGAAACGCAAAGGCACTAAAAGGAAATGCATTCGCAGGGGGTTGAAAGAGATGAATTTTGAAAAAAGGTAAATATTTCTGGTTCCCGGCTCTCAGAAGCGCTCGAGTTGTCCTTTAATTATTCTCGACTTAGAGGCGCAGCCCTGCTCCCTCTTCTTCGCTTCGGTCGGAAAGTGAAGAGAGCCCAGACTCGGGAGGCGAGTCGTGCTTTCTCAAGGTCTGTCTTATTTATTTGGTTGTGCCTGCTTCTCCTCCCTGCTGGCAGAGGCCCTCTTCCATTCAAGCTCAGCCTCACGATTCGCGCCTCCACTCCGCCTTTGCCTTTTCGCGTCTCGCTTCATCGGCCGAAGGACTACTTGCTTATATACGCCCAGTCGCCGAGGTAATGAGAAAATTCAGGAAACTCCGAAAGCCTCCGCTTTAATCGCTCCTCCGACGGCGACCGATCCACACCCTTTATTAGCTCGCGAAACAGGAGAGGCAGTCACGGTAAAAGCTGAAAAAAATAAAAAGATTCGACGACTGAGATTGTCATAGGTATGCGCTGCAAGTTTTAGTAGCTCCTCTCGTTTTGTCGCGATCGGTACTTCAAGATTTACAGGCATCCAGCATAATTAAGTAAGCTCTTAACAAATTGCGCTCAGTCTCTTTCCTTGCGCCGTTCCGATTCCTCCTGCATAAAGGAGGGTCCGCCTAACGAATTCCGTAAATTATTGAAATCTTAAGAGAGATTCGCGGCCTGATCCATCGAGGCTCCCGGTTGAATAATTAATGCCGCGCCTTTATCATTCTAAGCGGGAGCGATTTTTTTTCCTCCCTCCCCCCCCGGCGAGAAAGCGCGTCTACCCTCCTCCCGCGCAGGGAAGCAAGTTCCTAAAAAGCCATAAAAAAAGATGCGGCGCAACAAGGCTCCGAAGTCTGCGCCGTGAAAAATCGGCCCGCCGCCCTCCAATATCCTCGCAAGTAGGACACGCTCAATGGACCGTGTCATATTCATTTTTTCGCCTGCCCCCTCCCCACGCGCGCAGGAGTTTCCCCAATTCCTTCGCGAGAGATTTCGTCCCCGAGGAGGAAAAAGACTCTCGACACTCATGAAAGATGTAGAGGCCCGAAAAAACGTCGCTCTCGCTTCCTCGGGTTTTCGATCGCGGCCAGCTGCAGCCGGCGACGAGTCTTCTTCCGCTTCTCGGGGTCCCCTCCCCCTCGCCTTATCGTCGAGCTTCAAGATGAAGAAGAAGGCTCCTGCACGAGTGGGGCGTGTGCGGGATTCGCGCAAAGAGAGGAAAAAGTCGATCGATAAGCTTTCGCCTCGTAAGACAATTCTTTTTTCCTCGCCCCTTACTTCCCCCGCTTCTCGTTGGACTAACCCAGAAGCGTCCTTTTCTTCTTGTCCTCGTTAAATCGAGACTCTCCGGGGTGGTATTTGTGCAGCAGCTTTTACGTGCTATGAAACCTATTGTAGCCTAGTGTCAGATAACAGTTTCTTGTCTCCTCCGTCCAGTGCTCACCTGCCGTAAATGTTTGAAATCTCGATTGGAGGCGGCTTTCCCGTTTCTTAATAAATCGAATACGCGCGCAAACAAGATATTCGTACATAAAATATTCAAAGTTCGTTCGGAGTTTCAGCATTCCGAGCAGCTCCGAAAGGAGCAACGAAATTAAAGCTCCAATATAACAAGGGGGGGAATATTTAGATTCAGAAAATTCCTGGGCATCTGGTGGAAATTTTCGACTACGGGGGGTGGAAAAGCAGCCCGGCTCGCAATGAATTCAGCAGCCTTAGCCTTGCTCGGGGCTTTCGCGTTTTCTTTCTCGAAGGAGAGCTGCTTGGACAGCCCTTCGCGGGGCTGAGGGTGCAAAGACGTCGAGCCCCCCTGGGGGCTGAACCTTCCCGCTCGCCCTCTCCCTTGTCTTAGGTTTCCCCGCGCGCTCGGCGCGGCTCAAGAATTCAGACACTTGCGCTTCCCCCCTCGACTCGGCAGCGGCCCACCTACGTCTACGTGTAATGCTTGCACACGTAGGCGCGCGCGCGCGCGCATGTGCGAACGACGAGTCCGAGGGATCGAAAGTAATGAAACTGTTTCTTCGAAGGAAGCCCGGAGTGTGTCGAGCTGACCCTCTAGGCCGCCCCTATATTGCCTACGAGATCGGAATTCCTGAGCTGGCGCATCTTTTCTTCCGCTCCTGCCCTCCCCTCCCCTCCCCCTTCCCGGCCGGGCAACTTTTATCAAAACCTCCCGCGGGCTTAGTCTTGTAAATCGTTCGAGCTCGCGATTAGGATTCTCCCGGCGAAATCCCGAGGATCCCCGGGCTTCCATTATCATTTTCGAACTGGCGAAACGACGAGGGCGGGGGGCGACGAACCAAATGCGAGCCACCTATCGGCTGTGAGTTGTGGCCGGCTTTGCCCAAGGATTTCGGCTCGGCGGACCTCAATCAAATTTTCGCGAAATATTGGATTTACGGAATTTCCCGGCTTAACTGCTCTCCTGCGCACTTTGCGGGTACTCTTTAATTCCTGCAGTCGACGGTCGATCGTGCTGAAAAAAAAAGCACGTGGCTCATAATTGAAAGGATGGAATGACGAAAACTAATTAACGATAGAGCAATGGAAAAGAAGCTGCCCTGCTTGGGGCAGGCAAAAAAAGCAATTGCGATGTAAAAGCGAAAAAAGTGAATCGGTATTTTTCGGAATCGGAGATAATGGAATTGTCGGGAGAGGAGCCGATGAAACGGCCTCGGTGCAGCAGCGAGAAAGGCGCTGCTTACGGCCGGGTAATAAAATGAAATATGTAATGCGATTTTCCCGCATCGGCTGCAGTTTCATCACGTCTCCGGGCCGTATAGCTATACGTACAGCGGCGTCGGCGGCGGCGGCGCAAAGAGTCAGCGAAGCAGCTTCTCCCCCGGTATACTTGAAAAGTTGGACTCGTTATGGCCGCGGCTCCTCTCCTCCTACGCAGTACGTAAACATTCGCCTACCTGGCCACGTAGCCTCGTAATGCCCGTTTATGCGCCATTCAATCCGAAAGAAAATTTTGACGATACTGCCGAGCGGCGGGGGCCCCGAGACCCGCGCCGTCTTACGGCCTTTTACGAGCGACTTATACGGCGTCGCTCGGGAATTAGAGCTTATGGCGCTAAAGTACACTATACGCTGGGTCTTACACCGACTTTACTTATCTCTTTTTGTTCTTCCCTTCTCCCGCCCTTCTCCCCCTCCTTCGTACCGCTTCTCTGCTTAAACATTTCAATAAGTCGCCGCCTTTTTCCCATGGACATTATCCATTAACGTTCGTTTATTTTTTGTTGCAGGTTCGTATTTTTGCTGCGCTGCTGCTTTCTCGACGACGATATGCGTCTGCTGGTATGGACTTCTCGATCTCTTGAATGCATTTAACGATAGTCGCGTGGGGTCTTTCGTCAGTCTCGGAGAGATTTAAGTAATATTCGCAAAGGAACGACCGACTTCTCCTGCCGGAAGTCGTCCCGGCCCTTCTCAAACGTTTTAATTAACAAAGAGTTGAAGATCGAGGTGGATCGTTGAGCCGCTGAAATGCTGACTTTACATCAGGCGTACATTTACATAAGGCGAGAGAGAGAGATCATTTTTCTCCTTCAGACGGCGCGTGTAATTTTGACTCGTCCTCCCTTTTCTGGCGCTTTTAGCTCGAGAGAAAAGAACCCGGGATTGCCGCTTCGGATTAGTCGGCCAACTTGAGTAATTAAATAAAATTAGGCGCCAACGTAATCCCCGACCGCCGAAATGCTCATTATGCAAACTGTCTTGTGATATTTTTCGCTGTTTCTTCAAACGGAGCTAAGCGCCGAGTGTGTGCCTTACACTCGAAAAATTCCAGCTTCCATTTGCCGAAACAGAAGAATGAGGGAAAAAACTCTCTTTCACCTCTATCCAGACGCCCGGATGACATAATGTCCTTTCGCATAATGAAAAAAAAAATTAAATAATAACAATAAAAGACGCAAAAAGGGACTAGAAACGAGAACTGAAAAAGTTAAACCGAAAGGCTAAGGTGCAATTAAAGTTTTGCCCCGTGCAAAGCAGTCGGAAAATTGCTCCTACGCTGCGTCCAGGAAATCCGCGCGCGCAACGAGCGCTTTTTCTCTCGGGCTTTCTTCTGCGAGTTAATCCGCGCCCGAGCTTTTATCGCGCTTACATGCCGCCGGGCAGCGGCGCAGGCAAATACAAGCGAAAGTAACGGCCACCGCTGCCGCCGAGAAAGTACAATGTTTGCCCTCTGCGGATGAGTCAGAGCCGCAAGGCAAGATCAAGATGCTCTCGTTTGTTTCCCGTCTCTTTTCGCTCTGTTTTTTAAATTAATAAATATGTTGGATAATGCTTATATTTTATAACGGAGGATTATTCGACTGAAAAAAAATTCACTTAATTAAAAAAGTTCAATTTCCTAACTCGCGGTCTTTATCTTTCGTTCGTTACACTATGCGCTTTCCATTCCTTTCGCCCTTCGTACACTCTGATTATAATATTTGTACCCGTAACCGGGGGGTTAATTCTTTCCCCTCGTTCCACCCCTTTTCAGAATCAGAAAAAGAGGAGCGGAGAGCCCCGTTCGCTTTCTCGCAGTCTCTTGAACCCACTCGTAAAAAGTGCAAGTCCGCGGGGCTGCTTGCGGCGAGTCCTTTTCATTTTACCCAGATTAAAACGGAATTTAATAAAGCGACGTACGAGCTTTTAATCGGCCGCTGCGGTCGCGCGCCGACTGTACAATTGCGACTTCATTTTCTTAATTGAGAGATGTACGAGCGAGCCCGGTGGGCGAGTCGGCAGATGAGACGCGGACAATTTCGCGCTCCGTATTATATTTCTGTTTTCTGGCTCGGTCGGGATCGGATTTCTGGTGCTCCGTCCACTTTGCCGCGCCTCTTTCGGTCCTTTTTGCCCTTTTTTGTAATTCGCCAACTTTCCGGCGCACTCGGCCGTTTGTGTATCGAATGTCTGCCAGCCGAAAGGAATGTACTTTGCTAATTAATATCGCAGAGCAGTCTGATTGAAACTCATAATTGCTTGCTTTAATGAAAAATCGGCTAAATTTTCGGTGTACTTAGCTCTCGCGAGCCAATCAAATTAATGATGCTCCATTATTGACAAGATAATTCTATTTTACTTTTAAATTTGCCCTCTTCCCGCCAGCGGAATTTCGAGAATAAAACGCGGCGCGCCGTTTTAGTGCGGATTCAATCGCAAGTAATTGTTTCGGAAAGCTGTTTTGAAAGAGGGAAAGAGTTTATATACATAGATCCGTGTAATTTCGATGTAATCCCCGATAAAAGATCGAGCAATAAACGTTCCGGGCTGGCACAAGCTAATCTGGCCATTGTGCAATTTCTATAGGACAATGACTATAAAGCGAGCAGGATTTCGGGCCGAAGGGCGTAAAAACTAAAGCGCTCGGACGAAAACAAAATAGAGCATAGGCGGCTCTTTTAATTTTCTCGGACCGAATAATCTGAGCTTCGGAAAACCGGCGATATTTCCCGCCTTGACGACTCTCGCTCGGCTATCCGCAGCGGGGATTAAAGCGTTTCCGCGAATAAAACGCTAAATGAATCGTGAAATCCGCGCGGCGGCGACGCGCGAAAAAAGCGGCGGGTAAATCGCGGAAAAATTGAGCTCTCGCTCGCGAGAGAGGACGCGCGGCTGCTGCCGGCGGGACTCGCTTAATGAAAAGTCTACAATCGAGAGCTCGGGAATTCTCCGCGCTTTAATTAACGCTTTCGAGTGTTATCTTCATTTCGACGCGCGCGCGAGACCGTTCGGAAATCGATAGATTTCTTCCGCTCTTTCTCGCTCTCGTTCGCCGAGTTTGTCGGCCCGCGGCGGATCCGCCGCCGCCGCCGATGTTAAATTCTCGCCGTTTGTTGCTGTTTCCGGCGTTTCCGCTTTTATTGTTTTTATCAGCGCACCGCTGCAGCTTTACTTTCGGTCGCCCTGCTTTTCTCTCTCCGCCGCTTTTCTCGCCTCTCGCCGAGGAGCCTTTGTCCGTGTTTTACTTTGCGCTCTTTCCAAGTCAATCAATTACGCTTTCCGTACTTTGAGGTAACTTTTAATAGAATTTCATTTTTATCTCCTTTTCCCTTCGCTTAAGCCTTGTCCCGGCCTGTTTCTGTTTGATTTTGTCATCGCGTCGGCTTACAAAGAGAACACCAGAGCGCCATTACTAAATCTCTGAGAAACTATCGGGTTCCGGGAAAAGTATTTGTCAAAGGCCATTGTTTGACCAGTCTATTAGAGCGTAAAATCCCGTCAAAATTGTCGAGTGCTGGCGCACAAACTCTCGCGGCTCGACTCGCGAAAAAAAAAAGGCTCGCATATACGTGTGTCCGTACGCGAAGCTGCTCTTCGCACGCGAGAGAGAGAGACGCGAGGCCAAGGAGAGAAAGAACGGACTGAAAGTGCAGAGCGGAAATCAGTTGCTTGGACGTCGTCCATGTTATGCGGAGCGGCACCGCGTGCCAAACCTCCTTCCGATTCATCCTCTTACTCTCTCTCTCTTTGGCTGTGTTATCGGGCTCGACTGCCGAAGGATTTACCGCCGGCGGCGGCGCTGCCAAATTTTTATCTGCTCCGTTGACTTGCTGCGCAAACCTCCTCGCGCAGCCAAAGAAGATTCACTGCGGCGTCCGACGCTCGTCAAACTTTTATTTGCAGCTCTCTCTCTCTCTTTCACTTACAAAGTTTTTCTTCGCCGCGCGGCCGTTACTCCCACTTCTTTTTATCGGGCTTGGAAAATGCTCTCCTCCAATTTAATCTCTCTGTAGAGATAGTTCGAGTATTATTTCGCTCTATTTATTTGAGCTTCCCTCTGACGGCGTCTCAGTCTCACTGTTTCGGCATTAATTTTTTAGCATTCCTTCGATTTTAATAAAGAGCCCGAGGAGCCGCCTTGTCGGCTTTTAGATAATGAAAAACTTCTCCAAAGGCTCTGATTAATAAACTGAGAATCCGGCAGTTTGCTTTGCCTCGAATAATTGCTAGCTTCAATTTCTGAAATGATAGCGGAACTATACCGTTCCGAAATTAAGCCAGAAATATACGTATCTCCCGATTTCCATTTGGCGCTTTTATTTATGCTCAAAAGTCAACACGGCAGCGCGCCCTTTCCCATCAGAGCCATCATTCTTCGACCCCTCTCGTCAAACAATTTAAATACTTGATTAATGCCAATCGCGTCTGTCCGTCATTTCGCATCCGTTTTTTACCCTCCATCGTAATCGCGGGCTTTCATCGAAATGCCCTATAAAAACAAACGCGATCCGCGTCCAACCCTTCTTGACCGTCCAGAGGGCATTACGCGCTTTGCTCGCTAATAGGCTAATCGATATACCTGCGACAATAAAGGCAACGACGCTCCTTCGAGAAAAGGAAGAACACAAGCCGATCGTCGTTTGCATTCGCTGCGAGTCCCCCGTTTTTCCCTCTTTCCGTCTATTAACCGGCTAACGAACTTAATCAGCCGCCGCCGCCGCCGCCGCCGCCGCGCCGCACAATCGGCCCTGTTATTTCGCAACTCCCCGCGCCGCCGTTTCCGTGAGGCCGGCGCGCTCTAAACGTTTTTCTCAATTGCGCGAAAAGGCAGTTTCGATTATGTAACGGCCGGACCGCGAGCTTAAGGGTCTTACCGCTCTTCCTATTCGAGCCTTTGTTACGGCCCGCGTGCTTTGGGATTGTGTCCTTTAAAAAGAACTCGATCGCCTCTTTTGCAGTCGCTCGTCGGGGCAATAACCCGATATTGGATTTTCAAACGGTCATTATTTTATGCCTGAAATTCAGATTGCTTTCGCCAGAGTCACGTATGAAGCAGGTCTTATTTTGGAAATTGTCTAACTGTCGTGTGCGCGAGCCTAATAATTACAGTCGGCTTGTGCGATCCACAAATCTTGGCATTCAATCTTGCCCTCGTAAACTTGCCGCTGTCAAATAGAATTTATGAAACACTCGGCCGGGAGCGATCGTCCATTATCGGCCGGGCACGGACGCGCGAGAGCGCGCGCAAAAAACGGAGTAACTCTGCCCATAGGAAATCGTAAAAACGGCTGACGAGAGTCGCGCTCTCGCGAAACAGGCCGCCTCTGTCTACGTATATACATACATGATCAATTCCTCGGCGTCGAGAGACGAAATAAAAAAAGGCAGCGGCAGCGCGGCAGTCGATCGATAAGGCGGCCCTCGCGTGTACGCGCCGGCAGTCTAGATGGAACTAAAGAGGGGGCGGGTAAAAAAGGCGAGGAAGATGCATACGCGGTTCACCGCTTGGCAATAATCTCGGTCGAGTGGGCCCCGCGCGCAGCCGTTAAAAAACTCCTAACTTACGGAGTTTGACATTTTTACGATTCAGTTTTCATGGTCAGGCCGGCAGCTCCTCTTTCTATGCCGCGGCGCGGCTCGCTTTTTTTCTACGCGCCTTCCTTCCTTCTCTCTCCTAGCGTAGCTGTCGAGGAGAGAACGCTTCCGAGTTATTACTGCCGCTATTACGGTTTTACCGCGAAGCCTCCCTCCATTTCGTGTTTTTCTTTGAACGTCTATCGAACGAGGCGTCGCCGTCGTCGTCGCGCGCGAGATTTTTCCCCCTTTGACTTTCGAGGCTCCCTGTGATCTTTCCTGCGCGGAGGAGTTTTAAGAAAATAAATCGGCCGAGGCGGCCGATTTTATTTGTGGCCCGCGCGGCTCGTTTAAATGCTAAGAGCGCCAGGCCGACTTGTTATGTGGGAATTACCTCGCTATTTGCTTTCTTTGGGATTTATGATGAAGGCCGTCCCGAATGACCTGCGGGTTAATAAAAATTTTTATGACGCGTCGGTGGTTACCCTACTACTCCTGTAACTGAAAACTCTAAAACCTTTAGATTCAACTTTCAAACTGCTGATTCATCGCGTAGAATTCTACCCGGCTTTAAAGAAACTTTAAAAAGAATTTTCAACTATTTTCATATAATGCAATGAAGTAGATATAGTAGCAAACAAGCAGATAATGTAGATCCTAATACTTTCAAAGTTTCGATAAAACTAAATATTATTATCGAAATCAGTCGAAATCAGTCTGTTGGTCTAAACCAGCGCAGATAAACAAATCCGACGGAATAATCGCAAAAACAAAGATTGGAAGAGTGGAATGCCGCGATGGTAGGATAATTTCGCCTGTCCGTAAATCCCCCGAAAGTTCCCCGAAAGGGCCGTCGCGTAATGGTTTCCGAAGGGCATTTCTCGCGACAATTAGCCTCGTCGTGCTTTGGCAGCTCGCCAGAAACGCAGAGTTTCTCTCACCTACGCGCCAACCCGATCTCACATAATAGTTCCCGAAATGTCCATTAAATAACTCCGCGATCTCTTTTAAATGCTCGTTATGCGTCCGCTCGCACCAATGAAAAAACCATTTCCAAATTGTGCGAATTGCAGTTATGCTTTTATTGCCCTTGTACGAGTAGCGTTACTCACCTACCCCATGGAAAACGACCACGTTTAAGGACAAATTACAGTAATTACCTTACTAAACAGATAAAAACTCGCTTAGAAAATTTATCGATTAACGAAAGCAATGATCAAGTTCTCTCCAAAGGTAACAATTGAAAAGAATTACACAGTGTCTATACACGTAATAGATGAAAAGACGCAAGTTTACGACTAGAGCCGCGGTAGCGAAAGGCGTTATTACGGTATAATAGCGAGAGCAAGTGGAAAAGACACGGCGCGTCGCTCCGTTTTATTGAGCCAGTCGCAAACAACATTTTATCCCAACGCCGCGTCAATTTTCGTGCGCACACACGGCCCCGAACAAAGACAGGCGGCAGACGGACGAACTCGCACACAATCGCCGTTCACCGAGCGACGCGTCGGATATCGGCGATGCGTCGATTTCGACGAATAAGTCATTTCCGCCACGAGCCGTGACTGTCATAAAAAGCGAGAGCCTGCCGGCGCTTCGTTTTGTCTCTCGGCCCCTGCCTGCTCTCTCCTCCTCGATTTGACTGGGCTCGCGCGCGCGCGCGCGCGCGTATATATCGATGTTTTCGCTACATTACACCGGTCGCCGCGCGACGCGCAGGAATTTTCGAGCGCATATTCGACTCGCTCGCATAGAAACCCGAATAAACATGTCCCTTCCGCGCGATTAAACGATGTCACTGCAGCGGCGCTAGGGAAATTAGCTCGACGCAACACACCTTTTTTTTTTTTCGACCCCGCGCGCTCGACAATATTCTCCTCGATGTTCGATTTATATTTCGATGGCTATCGCCGGCTGGCCGCGGCTGTTTAGCTCCTCGTTTCCACCCGACTTCCGTCCGTATCGATGAATTTCTAAATATTCCGAATTTTCGCGGAGGGATCGAGGAGCTGATTATTACACAGTGCACTCGGAAATAATTGCGACAGGGCTTTCCGCCCGAGTGAATCGAAAGAATATGCAGCAGCGGCCAGCCAGGGCGAAAGGAACGGCCAACAAAGAGACTTTGGGAGAGAAAGGAGCAGTCGTTAATTTCCAAAAGCAGAGAGCGCGTACATTCAATTATCCGCATTCCGGCTAAACGGAGCAGCAGCAGAGAGGAGCTGCGTCCGTAAGCGCGGGGAAAACTTATAGCGAAAGCGCGATTACGAGCTTCTGGCTTCTCTCAAAGCGTCCTTCTTCCTTTGGGGTGGAAAAAAGCAATTCCTGCGGGGGGGAGAGAGAGAAAATGTGATTAAAGGCGGCGCGGAGGGGAAACGGCAAAAGGCGCCTCCTCCCTCGCTCTCCCTCTCTCTTGGATATCCGCCTCCCTCCCGCGTACAATTATACTTTTATCGTTTATCATTTATTTGAGGCCTCCTCCGGCAGCCAACCCGTCGTTCCGAAACTTTTCCGCGGCTCTCTCCTCTCTCGCCTAGCCGCCGCGCGTCACGGCCTCCGGCAATTTCCGAGCGCGAAAAACGACCGCTAGACTCGAATAACGCCCGATAATAAAGCTCGCTTATTACGCAATGAGACGCGTATATTTCTTTTCGAGCGCCTCTGCTGTTAATTTCACCCCCGGCCGCTGTGTTTGCTTTTGTTCCGCAAATAATAACGAGCCAGAAGCCGATAAAACGAGCCTGCCTTTCATCGGGAAAAACGGCTAATTGAAATTGTATATTGATAAGAAAAGCCAATTTTATGCATCATTCGGCATACGAGTATATAATTCGAGAAAGAGTTTAAATAATGGATGCGGCGAATTCGCTGGGTTTCAAGCGAAAGTTAATGTTTTAAATTTTGACGTATTTTCAACTTGATTAATTTAAGCAAGAAAATAGGGGCTGACGGCTCTGACGGTAAACGACTTTTCTAATCGCTTTCAAATCAGCGACACTTTTAATTGGATTTTCGGTTTACGAGTCTGGGAGTATTCATTGAAATTCTCCAAAGTACAAGCACCTGGTCTTTGCGGTACTTTACAGGAGAGGTTCATCGCAGTCCGGCGTTAATGAATGGAGACGCTGATACAGAGAGTTCGAACTGGGTATTTCGCGGTTTTGACGCACCGGCAATCCCATTTTACGAGCTGCTCTTCAATAGTTACTGTGATTTAGTGTTAAAATGAGAAAATCTAGACTTTCACCTGTCGCAAAAAGCTGAAAATCATCTGTAAATAAACGTTTGATTACACAACATTTTTTATAAGCAAGCCGAGTTGTTAAGGCAAATTAGAGCTCTCTCGTCCGTATTTGGTGAAGGATCTTCCGTAGCTCCCGGTCGAATTTCCCATAACTCAAGGGCTCATTAGGGCCGACCCTTTTTCGAGGCGTTCGTTTATAGGAGCGAATCCGAATTACCGGCAAAGGTTGGCCACGTCCTCGGAGCTGCAATAACCGCGAGCTACGAGCTTCTTCGCTGCAAATAGCTAATAAAGCCGAGGGACTTAAGCCTCCACCCTTTCTGGCCTCGCCGACTGATCCTTCCTTAAACGTCACTCATCCTTCATCTTGATTCCGCTGTTATATACGCACACATCTTGCCCTCGAGTCAGGTAATAAAAGGCGTCAAGGGGGAAGAGATAGAGTCGGCCGAAATTCGTATTCCAACGTTCAACTGCCAAATTTCAAGTTTGATGCCGTCGTTTCGCCGGGCGAACTTTACGTGCCGATCCCAGCTTTGTCCCATCAAAAAACACTCGTTAAAGCCATTAAAGTATCGTCGCTCACCGCAGTAAACAAAGTAAAAGTTCGAGCGCGAGAGCTCCGTGCAAAGCGGCGTCCCGGCGAAAGCCCAGCGGGAAAAGTTTAACCGTGTCGCGTGCGAGGCAATCGTAGCGATAAAAATGGCGTGTCGAGCGCTGAACTCTTATTAGCGGCGGGCTCTTTTGTGCGGCCTGGGTCATCTTCGTTCCGCTGACACCCCGGGAGCTATTTACGAGCCGAGCGGCTGACGAGGTAATTCGTGGGTCGTCGCGCGCCGAGGCCAGAGATCGCTCGCGAGAGCACAATGGATTTACAAATGACAATAACGCGAGCGCGGCTCGTCTACCTACCGCCAAGTTTCCTACTTAACTGCCGGATGCGCACTCTATCACGCACTTGACGTAAGTTCATTTCCTCGCGGTCGCGGGCAAGTCTACGTCTAATCCGCTGGTTCCATGCCCGAGTCTGCACCTCGGTCTGCACCGCTTCGTCTATAATTTTAATTGGACGTGCGCGTTATTTTTACGGAGCGTCGGCGTCGTTGAAAAATCTCTCGCCCTTTGTTTAAGAGCTCCTCTTGAGATTTCAAATAATCAAAGTACTCCCTCTTCTCATTCAGGGAATAAATTAAGAATTAACTGTCTTTCTCAAAAGACTAAAAGTCTCAAGTTCTCCGGGTGCATGAATAGCCGGCTGATGAGCCAAAAACTTTGCCCTGAAAGTAAAAGCTCTTCGACGACGTGCTCGTTTCAGCGTCGTAATTTTCGCGCAGCACTCTCTCGCTTTGTGTTTTTTTTTCTACTCTAAGATCCGTCTTAACTAAAAGTCTCTATTAAATTACTTTCATTAAAAGAAAAAATACCGTCGCAAAGTGCGCGCTCCGCCTCAACAGAATATCCCTCGGTTTATTATCCTTGTAATAAACATTTTTCGCTGTAAAATTTTCTAATAAGTCTTTTAAAAGTTCCTCGGCTACGAAAGTTTTGAAATTCATTAGGTTATCGAAGCTATCGGGCTCCTCCGATGCGGAAAAATGAGAGCGCCGGCAAACTCCCGCTGGACTTTTTCTCCGGCCGCGACGTTGTAGCCGCGTAATAAGCTTACTTTTCAACGGTCAATTTGTCAGAGCTTCTGCATTTTATTTCCCCTTGGAGAGCAGCGGAGCTGTGTGGAGCCCAACAACTTTTGATGATTTAATTTACTCTTTGAGCTTTAAACCAGGCCTAGGGACAGATATTTCATAGTTACGAGAATCTGCCTGTTGTTGTAGCCCGAAGCGGCTAAGCAACTCTAAACGCGATTAATCACCGGCGTTAAATTAAAGAAACTTTCCGTTAACTGCCGGCAGTTTCCGCGAGGCACTTGGAAAACTGATAAGACGCGCAGTTTACTTTTATGCCGCGGCGGACAGCTGCCTTTTATTGTGAAAATAAGCTACCTCTCGGAAAACTTTTGCGTTACTTACCAAGAGCCGGCAAGACTTTCAATTAAACTCATCAACCGGCTGAATGCATAATGAAATAAATCAAAGAAACAACAATATAACCTGTCCAGAAACGAAATTACCCATTGTCAATCGGTCATAACGAAATTGACAGCGAAACTTTTCTGGTGCGCGCGTTGTATTGCACGACCGAACGACAAAGCCTCAACTATTTATGCTCGCTCATTAATATATATCAATACCGCATGGACGAGCGAGCGCATTGTCCTGGACCGGAGAAAGAAGCGCGATGGCTCAATTAAGCGAATTGCTTTCCGAACGGGAAGGGTCTCTGCGTTGACGTCCTCCTGATTACGTAATTCGTGTCGATTCCGGTTTCGTGATTTCATACGTACATCAGTCGATTACAGATGCGGGGAGAGCAGCATGAATATGTCTCTCCCCTCGTAGGCTCGCTGGAGGACGACGAGGTCGGAGACGAGGAGGGTGTCGGGCGTCTTCCTTCTTGCTGGCAATTCCACTTTCACCCCTTCAACGCCTCCATATTCTTTTCTTTCCTCGCCCCCTGTATTTTTAGCGATCTGCACTCTTCCCTCCCCTCAGGATCCCTCTTTATTTATGGCCAAGTCTGTTTACATTTTCATATAATATCTTTTCGACGCCCCTCGGCAGCCCCCTCATGAACCCGGCGAATTCCTCCGTTATAACGTGAATTTAGGAAAATGAGAAGTTTTTCCACTTTTTCTATTTAATTCTCGACTCTCTTGTGCAAAATGCGGTTTTATTTGAGTAATTCGATCGATCACGCGCCTCTTTATATAACAAGGGATGAAAATTAAATTCGCTGAAAAGACTATTACTGAAAGACCGATCGCGTAACAGTCGTTTCTTCCATCCTCCAGAAGCGAGGATGAATGGAGGTAACGGTGAATTAGAGCAAACGAGAATGACAGCTCGAGGGCATGTCCAGGACAGTCGCGGGCTTGCGCTGACAAATCAATACGCGCGAATCTCTTCCGCCTGCGAGACAATGGCAAGTCAGAAGCAGGCTTTCGGCTCGCAGCTCGTTGAAAAATTTCGGCGGTTTTCCAAGCCAAATCTTTATTATATACCATTCGCACGCGTTTTCGCAGTCGATAAACAAACACCTGTCCGCGCGTTATTTGCTCTCTCGTCGGAATGTAGACAAATATTTTAGCAGGCCAGAGAAAAAAAAACAGACCGAGGGAGTTACCGTATCAGGGTTGCCGATGAAGAGGGTCAGCCCTCGACGCGTCGAGAACTGGAAATCAGTTCGAAATCGGAAGGGCGGCCTCGATGAAAAGCCCCGAATGACCGAGCGGAATGACTCTCGACTTTCGAGCTCTCCGAAAGTTTCGATCCCTTTTTCGACACTTGGAGAAGACTTTATCTTGGCGAGCTGCCGCTCGGATAAGCGCGAAGATTTATCACGCGTAATCTTTTCGTTCCCGACGTGGCAGACGAGCTATATAGTCCAGGATTCGAGGAGAATTTTTATGCCTTAGTCCCGAGGAAAAGCAAGAAAATTTTTCCGCTTATTTCCTTTCATTTGGGAAAAGTATAGAATATTTAACGAAATAAACTGCATAATCAAATAGATGCCCGTAAGGGATTCGCAAACTCTTGGCCGCTCTCCAAAGCGTCTTTGAGAGCCTTTGGGAAAAAGGCCCACACATATCGTACGAAGTAATAATTAAATTGATGCATATCAATGTGCAGGAATTCATTTTAATGGAGACGATACATCTCGGGTGGAGAGGCAGAAGCAGGTTTAAGCGAAAGCCGGGGAATTGAGGAGCAAAGTTGGGTTCGACGGTGCACTTTCTTCTCCACAAGTTAATGAAAACGCGTTCCCCGTCTGGCGGCGCGACGCCCGCGGCGGAGCCTCGAAAATCTGGCTCGCTCGTCTTATCGTCTCGGCGGAGTTTTCTGTCCTCCGCTCTCCTTTTCTTCCTCTTTGCCGTTGTCGAGGCAAATGAGGTCGTTAAACGAGGATTTGCTAGATGCTCCGTCGCATTAGAACGCGCTCAGTCAAGTCGCCTCTGCCCGCGACTTGGCTACTTGTCTCACCGGGGGCTGCTTCGCTCACTCTTCTGGAGCCCCCCTTCCGCGAGGAAGACAACATCGACGTCGTTCCTGTTTGTGCGCGAAAATTTGTTTACCTTGTTACGTCTAGGGCTCTAGGCTTCGCGTCCGATTAAATTACGAGCTTGTCTTACTCTTAGCAAAGTAAAGCTTTGCAAAGAAATAAATAATCTGTAAGCTGCCTTTTGTGAAAAAATCTTTACGTAATGCGCGTAAAGTTTCTTGGTCGTTAAACATCTCCGACACCTTTCCTTTCGATTGATTGAGAGAAAACCCGTCGTCCGTACTTTTACGACGCGATGAAACTCATAATGGCACATAATTTAACATAAATTATGCACGCCGCTGTGAGTGCAAACCAGACGGCGAAAAAAGGACGGCGAAAAACTAAAGCTGAAGACGCTAATGGAGCCGGAAATTTGAGCTTCCGCAAATTTAAGAGAAGCCTCAACTCAGCAGTTTAACTTTCATGAATTTTAGTACTAATGCTGCGCGTCATTTATCACCGAGTGCGCAAGAAACATTTTTAGCGCACAAACCAAAAATAAAGGTAGCTTTTATCTATCGAATTATTTAGCTCGTCACTGCTTGAAATAAAAACCATTGGCTCTCTTAAAAAAAAAAAAAAAAAAAAAGTATCCTCTACCATCCAGCAAATGGTCGGGCGGGTTAAAAAAAAAAAAAAAAAGAGAGAGAAAATCTCCGTGAATTTTTCCGACTCGTTTTATTAGGGCCATTTTCGCGCTACATCGTTCGCGCGTCAGCGGCGAATTGTTTAAATAAACCGATCGACGCCCGGCGAAAAACGTACGGGAGCAGAGAGCTGTCGGGTCATGGACGTCCAGTCGAAAGTGATTGATGTCGGACGCTCCGGCCGCGTGTAGCGTCCGATCCTCCGGCCGGATTTCTCCGGCGGATTAACGGGGAGAGGCTCGATCGCTCGCTCGCGCGCGCTTTCATCGCTGGGGCTGTCGCGCACTCGATTTTCGGTGGGGAGCAGCAGCCACCGTTGCCGCCGCACTGCGCCGGCCTGCAATTGAAGATGATGGACGTCGAGTGACGGAAAGGAGCGCGCTTCGTTACACTCCAGTCAGACGGCAAAGGCAGATGAAGGGTTGCCGAGCTTTTCCCTCTTCCGCCGCGCTGGCCCGCCATCCACTTGATGACTCCGCGCAGCCAGGTTCCATCAGGCACGAGCTTTTACCCGCACGAGTCTTTGCGAAACGGAGTGGGAAATTCGGAATTTTGAGGAGGCAGCCCGGGCGCTTTATTGCTCGACTCTTCCCCGTAGGAAAGCTTTATAAACCTACTTGGCCCCTGCCGTGGCGCTTATCTCCGCGGAAAATTAGAAAGGAACGTTGGGCGAGGGAGGGACGGTGACCCAAATGCGAAAGGTGGAACGAGCCATTGTGATTCTCGCACGTCGTAAAAGGAAAGGACGATAAAAGGGAAAGGGCGCCGAACCCCCGCTGCCTCGCTCAAAGCGAGAAAAGCCCGTAGGAGCTCCGAGCTGAAAGGTATATCGAGAGAAAAGGATTTTTCAAAGGAGGAAGATAAAAATAAGAAATATATGAAGATGAGGATAAAGAGCGGACGGGAGAATATGGCCCGATAGGAGGCGAGACAATAAAGGCCGATTAGAAAGAGAAGGAAGTGGAAATTTATAAAGAAAAGGGCGCGCCGGGAAGAAAGCCGCGGGAGAAAAAGAAGCGCTCGGGGGTGACGAAGCGCCGCCGCCCGGCAGAGATATGCAAAGGCCGAAATGAAACGAAATGCCGCAGGCCCGCCGCGGCGGCTGCTGCTGCTGCGCTCCGCGCCGCGAAAGAGGATGGAGCGAAATATGAAAACTCCGGCGGCGGTTTTAATTTGGCCACAATGTCTATTGTTTCCCGGTGGCTGTCTCCAACAAAAGGAAGTCCACTCGCGGAGACGGCGGGAGAAAAAAAACAACGCATCGGGGAAAAGCCGCGCGAGGGAAGGAGCCGCGACAAAAGGAGGCAGCCGCTCGAAACCGACAAAAAGTACGCGCTGAATTACGGGCAGGCGGAATCGCACTTTTTCCTTCAACCCGATTAATAGAGAGGATCGATTTGCGTGCTGAGCTTTAATGAACGCCGCCGCTTTTGTGCGAGCGCGCGCATACTTCAAACGGACGCTTGATTTGCACTGCACCCCGAAACAATGTTGATTTAATATACGTTTGTTTAATGAAAATCAAGAGGATTTAATGGTGAATCAATTGGGAGCGGGGTATTGGATTTTTATTCCATTCTCTCGGTTTTTCCGCCTTAATTATTTTTATCGTTATTTTTCACATTTCATTTGCCCGCACGGCGCGCACGTACAATTCCTACGTTCGAGCATTAAATGGTTCAGATAAAAGTTTAATTAAAAAAAAAAAAACGACGCGGCCCCCGGTATAAAGTAAAAAAAAAAAAAAAATAATTGACTTTATACGTCATGAATAAAAGTAATATCGTTGCGAAAATAGCCCGCTTGACACAATAGTCGAGCAGAAATATTTCAGGGAGGGTATAAGAGCGGAGACGTGTTATACAAGGAGAAAGAATCTTCGGGTCTGGGAGAGAAATTATGGGAGAATATGCTGCAGTTCTGTGTCTGGGGGTCCTCAGTGTCGTCGGAGGATTTCGTATATTGGCTGGCGCGAGAGCGAGCAACTATCTGCATTTAAATCGACGTGATGTATGCCGATGAAGCTTTTAATATCGGTGCGGCGGCGGCAGATTCGCGCCCAGCACCCAAAGCCCTTACAACCCTCGCCGGGATAATATCGTTCGGCGGGAGCTTCCCGTTTTCCTCTTTCTCTCTCTCCCTAGTTTCCCTCCGCCCTCCTCGTTTATTTTAGCTTTTTTTCGGCTGAAAGCTAAATGGAGTATAAATTAAAAAAGTTTTTATAGCCCGTTGCGTTATATGCAAACGAAATGCAGAGATGCTTGACGCTAAAGAGACTATCGGTTGCACTGCAGTTTGGCCTTCTTGGACGTCGATGGTTGGGCTATTATCTTTTAGCGAAAGAGCGCGAGAAGAAAATAAAAGGGCAGGAAGGAAGGGGTCTTTCCCGGCGAGGCTGTGCGCCGTCGCTGTGAAAAGGGACCGAGGAAGAAAGGGGATATTTCTGCGTGCTTATCATTTCTGCGTTTAATGAGCAGCGCGCGTGAAGCTTGAGGAGGATATTCCCGCGAGGCGAAGAAAGTCTCGTTATCCACCGGGCCTGGAAATCGCTCCTCCATTGTTTGCCCGTCGACGAAAATAACCGCTTCGGATTTTTCCAGGAGCGAGCGGCTTACTCCTTTAACGAAAACATTTTTACAGCAATATCGAGTTCATCGGGTTTTATTATACGAAAATAAAAAAAGATCCGCTTTATCCAATAAAGTGTACAGCGGGGGGATAAATTTAATGCAATGTCAAATGTAAATAAGCCATACGGTTATTTTCCCGTGTAAATTATTGACGTACAAACCCAGGCGGGCTTTTAATCAAACCTGCGTCGGTGCGGCGTATATAGCTGTTTCAATAAAAGCTCCAAGTGCGCCGCTACATAATTAAAGAGCGAGTTCTTAAAGCGTAATTCCGCGGCTGGCGGGTCGAATCGTTAAATCCGCGGAATCCGAGGAAATTCAAATGAAGGGATTTATCGGCGGCGGCCGAGGCTGGCGATATAAAATAGAAGCCATTAGAAAGCGATATCTCGGCGGAGCGGGAAAAGCTTAAGCTCGCCGGCCGCGTTAATACGTCGCCGAGCTTTCGCCTCCCATTCAAGCTGAGGGGAGAATATCCCTATTGTCTTCCGGGCCTACTGTCCCCAGGACGAATAAGCCTTCCAGCCGCAGCCCTTCGATTGTAAATTACCGAGCGCCTGGAAATTATTTCGGCGATTCGCAGACACCCTCCGTCGCACCTATATAATACGTATACACGACGCGCCGGCAAACAAATTTCGCGGCAGATTCCCATTTTGCCGGCTCGAAAAAATAAATGTAAATAGGCAAAGGAAAAGTATAAATAGCCGCTGCTGCAGCGTTTTTACATATTCTGGTTAGGGCAGTTGAAACCGGCGATCATTTCGTTCGGCAAATGTATACTCCGCAGCTCGCCTCGTGCCTTTTTGCATTTATTCGGAGCTTTTGTTTATTCTCTATCGGAATCCGATAGGCCGGCGTTCTGCAATTAGTCTTCATTTTTTCGCGTGCTTCGGCATTCGCGATCGCGCGCGCAAGAGGAGCGAGCTTAAATGGAATTTATCGGGCACTATTATATTTTTAACATAAAGATCCGGCGCGCGCCTCGGAGGCGTAGAAAAAAAAGCGCGACCCATAAAGATTCATTATTCGACACCGCGACAAAAGGAATCGCCCTCTGAAATAATAGAGGACCAGTTGGAATTCCAGGCGCGCGGATGATAAAGGGAATTAACCGAGCCCGAGACGGCAGGAAAAAAAGGAGAAAAGTCGGAGACGTAGACGGATAACTGGAACATAGATTAAATGAAGAGCGCGAAAGAGTGCAGGAAAAGGATGATCCTTTTAATCCCGGGCTCGCGCCTTCGTAGGAATAGGAAGGATAGCGGCGGCCCGTGGCTTAGTGGCGTGTCTGCGAGGCTTAGTTTCGCCGGAGGTGGGGGACAGAAAAGCCCGGCCGATACGCGCAAAATAAACTACGGAAAGTGAAAATAAAATGCTCCGGGGATTTGGCCGCTCTCCGTCTAGCCTCGCGAGCAAAAAGCCGCCGGCGAGCGCAGCTGCGACGCTCCTTCCTCCCGGCGGTTTTTCCATTTTTTAAGTGCACTTACGCACCCGTCGAAACAAAGCCCCCCCCCCCTTGCAGACTGCGAAAAACTGTCCCCGGCGTGCGTCTTCGTCGGACTTTGACGTCCGGGTCTCGAGTATCTTGACGACCGAAGCTGGAGTTTCGTTTTGCGCTTTATTTTGTTTTTACTGTTTGCGGATATGCGTTGCGTTAGCCAACGTAAAGCGCTTTATGGTTCCGATGCGGTTTTATTTCCGCTCTGTAATGGAGGCAGTGCGGCGAGGAGCTGATTGATCAGAAAACGAAAAAAATACAACCGCGAAACCGGGCGACTAAAAAAAAATAGACGTTATTTGCTGAATGAAAACCTCGCTCTAGATTTCTGCGATACGTTACAGTTTTTTTATTATTTTTTGGCTTTGCATCAATTTTGTTGTTTATTTTTTATTGAAATTGAATTTCTCGTAGCATGAATGGAGCATATTTCCCGACCCAGGAAAGTTGACCGAACTGTTGCCTCGCGATATTCTGATGTTTGCTTTGCAATTTTATTGCGATAATTAATTACGAGTTTATCGTTCATTTTTGCCAATATTCGTCGCTGATTTTAGAATCGCAATTAAAGTACCGGCGGAATATGACGTTAAACGCGACATAATTAGCGCGCGACTAAACAGCGCAGCAGAAACGTTAACGAACTTAGCAACTAGCTCAGCCCTGCAGCTCGCAGGAGAGCGAACGTTCCGGCCTGGTCGGCCGATAATGACTAGCCAATAAACGGCCTCGGGGTCCACTGCAGTACACGTCCATTATTCAGGCTAGACCGGCTTGATGAAAATCGATCGGAAAAAGAGTCTTTTTTCTCTCGGTCAAGCGCAATTCGGGACTTTTTCGCGAGAGTGACTGAGCGACAAAACGTGTAAATAGCCCGAGATTTCTCCATTTTCTTTTTGGCAAGGGCTCGATAGCTTTTAGCGGAGTTTCTCATTGCGGCCGCGGTTTCTCGTCCGATGATTTTTTTTTTTTTTTCAACGCTCTCAAATAAACGACGTGACTACGCGGGAAAAATTGGCCCTTTTTAATTTTTCCGCATCGGAGAGCGAAAGGAATGGGGAAGGAAACTCGTACATATATCCAGTACAATAAAATTCGAAAATTACGCTGCAGCCCGAAATAAGCATCAATCTAGTATTTGTTCGAAAGAAGACATAAACTTGGCTCTTTTAATGGCTCCTTTTCATCGGGAAAAAAATCCCGACTTCCCTATCCAGCGAAGCGCGGCGCGCACACAAGCCCGGCGTGTTACAATGACGAAAAACTCATTAATAATCGTAAATATCGATTTGTTTGACGTGCAGCCTCTGTGCTGCCAGTCATTGCGGTGCGCCGTGCTCGCTCTCCCGGGACTTTTAGAGCAGCGCTCCATTGACGGGCTACCCGTAATGGCAGTAAATTGATTTTTTCTTTTTTTTTTTTTGGGAGGGGGGCGGCGCTCCGACTGACTTCACATCTGCACTATAAACGCATTCATGATTTTTGCGTTTCTGCATTTCATAATTTATTCTTGGCGTTACAGCGTAACGCACTTTGTTACCCCCAGGTCGGAATAACGGTTTTTCTCATAACTGACGCGAGCTACACGAATAAATGAAGCCGTATATACTAAAAGAACCGAACAGTTTTCTGTAGAAATTGATTTTCTCGGAGAACCAACATTCATTGAATATTATGCAAATGAACTTGTTAAAAGCATCCAGAACTCTCGAGATTGAAATTCTATTCACAGGTCCTTATTCGAAGCTCTTTCACCTGGACATTTCAATAATTTCGCGGCGCCTCGGCGCCCCGATAAAAATCGCTGTCTTCGACTTCACCAACAGCAGCACAGCAATTTCCTCTTGGCAAAATGAATAAAAGAAGTTACGTGCCGCGAAAGGAAAACTAGTGTAAATCCCCCGCCCGCTTTTGTAGCCATTGGCACGTCGAGCGCGCGCTTTCAAAAGTCACGGGCGAACGTCACACGTCCTCGGGAACCTGCTGACTCGGCGCCTCGGGTTCATTAGTTGACGCAAATGAAGCGAACCCGTCGCGCCGCCGAGAAAGGAGAGTTTTTATCTCCGAATTTTCCTGTCGTCCGTTACGTGGAATATTAAAATGTACTACGAATTTCCTTGCTTTTCATTTGGGTAATTAAAGGGGCAGCTCTTACTCAGAGAAAGGCGAATGGGAACGAAAGCGCCGCGGCGAGCATCGATTGAATCGGGCGCGTCGACGGGGCGATTCCGCGTCCCCATACGTCATCGGAATATTAAAGAAGGGAAATATCCTTTCCGGATCCTGAAAATGTCCCGGCCTCCCCCGTTTTTCTCCGCCGCGCGCCACATCTGCGCCGCGCAGCCGCCGACACGTTCACTTTTATAACGCTCATTTCGTCGCCATTTTTTAGCCTGCGAGCGCGAATTTCACGCCGCGCCGGGGAATTTCCTCGGGCCGGAATTTAAATAAATTTATCGTTCGAGCTCGCGATTTCCCAGCCGTGCGATTCTCCGAGTCCCGCGGCAAAGACGCATTGCCGGTACGCGCGAATTCTCCTTATCCCGCACGTCCGCGAGAGAAGCCCTTCTTCCTTTCTCCCTTCGTGAAGGATGGGCCGGCCGCTTACTTTTTCGCCGCCCCACCTCCGCCCTCCTTGAGGGATTATTATGGGCTTTGAACTTGGGAGTTTTCTTTCTGAATGCGCGGATTATTCGCCCCCGGCGATCGCGGAACTTACCTGAAACTACCTTCGGTAATTGCTAGCAATTTTCATTTTTCACCCGTCCGAGGCGCAGAGTTATTATCGTCATTTCGCGTGATTAAAGTTACGCAAACTTACTATTTACGTAATTAATCCCTCAACTGGGCAGAGCCCAGTTTTTAATAATTTTCTTTAAAAGAACTTAACAATTGATTTACCCAATAGTAAAGTCCGCCAAGCTCTCGCAATACTCGCATACACCAATTAGGCAGCCGTAACGACTGTTTCACCATTGTCATCTTTAACCATCGTAATTATCCTTTCTGTTGCAGGTAAGAGCGGGGAAGGAGCAGAATCCGAGGGCGCAGCCGCGTGGCCAAACCGCAGGCTATTTTCAATGGCGCGCGAAGATTACGGCCATTGCGAGAGATTCCTAATTTCAAGCCGGTAGCGAGAAATACTTTGTACGTGCGCGCGTACAGTTACCCGGCTTACACCGGTGCGCGTGCTCCCTGGATTAACGTTGAATTAGAGCCGCGCAATCAAAGCTTTACATTTCGCGAGAAATTGCGAGTACCGAGAGCTGCGCAATTGAAAAATGGCGCGTAATAATCTTAAGGGAGGCTTTTCTTATAAAGCAAGGGTGAAACCCGGTAATTCGTTCGGAAAATTGCGCTCCGTTAGCCACAAAGGCCAGCCGCTCGGCGCGGCTTGTCATCAAAATTCGATTTGACTGGGAAACGAAAGCGAACGGGCGAGCCTTTTCGTCGGCGCTGATAACGCCCGCCGCCTTTTCCACCGGCTCATCCGGGGTCTCTCTGCTACGTCCCTCGCAAAGGAGCGCGACCCACGGGCGACCTCAGGCGTCACGTCTTCGCAGAGGGACGGCTTCCAATCGGCCGAAATCCCGGGCCGCTCGCCGCCGTATTTAGTCCGTGACGCGAGAGAATACCTACAGAGGCGCGCGGCCATCATTGAACCGCCTGCTTTGGAAATTAGTAGGTGCGGAGCGTTGACTCGCGCGAAATAAAAGACTCGAGGGTTCGCGGGGGAGGGACAAGTTTAGGCTGCAGAGCTCGGGAGGCAGGCTGCCGTCGGCGCCTGTAGCGTGTTGTTTAATTTCCTATTCCATTTCCGATGGAGGCATTTAAATCGCAGTTACCCGAACTAACTGGAAATGGAAGTCGTCGTCCCCGCGTGCTCGGCTGCTATTCCATCTTGGAGATTGGGCGCAAGTCACGGCCGACGGGGGGGGAGAAACTGTGCGCGCGCGTCTACAATTAATTTATGGAAATTCGATCGCGCGATCACGCGCGAGCAAACTAGTTCTCTACTTTGCACTTTGCGTCGTCTTGCCGGATTTTTCGGCCGTCAGCGGCTGAGATGGAAATTCCGGGGGGTTCTCGCGATCGAATTGCCAAGTCGTTACCGTGAGATGCGCCGCGATATACGAGACCCCGGGACGAATAATCGAAAATAAATATCTTACCGCTAAACTTTGCTTCCGAGCAAAATCCTACGAACGAAGGTTAATGAACAAAGTTGCCGTAACGATCGTGACGCACACGAATATAATAGTATTAACTATCAGTCGAGCCGAAATTGCACTCTTCGGCAATTTACGATCGAGCCGGGCGCTCGTTTAATTTTCCAGAAGTAAGATTCCAGCCGGGGCCGCAACTAAATAAATAAGACCGCCGCAATATCGCGTACTTTATATCCGTTAATATCCGAGCGAGCCCCAAAAAACCGGAGAAAATTCCGAAAATATTTGGCATCGCGGCCGCGCCTCCCGGCATTCCCGAGTTATGTCTCCGGCGGCGAAATAAAGCAAATCGAAGGGAGGAAGGTGGCAGAGGGGAGCCCAATAGGGCAAACACGGGCCAGCAATCTAGCAATCGGTGACTCGGCGCATTATACGCGTGTCCGGAATCGGCGAAAAAGCAATCTTTCGCGTCGTCCGGTGTGTTTTTTGCCGGGGCTGCCAGAGAAAACATTTGATTCTCCAATATTGTCGTCGTCGTCGTCGCCGAGTTTGCTGGAGGTGTCGGCTAGATTTGGGAATATACGGGGTCGAGGAGCTCGCCTCGAGGAGCCTTAACGACTTTAAGGGCAGACTTCGAGGGCTCTTTGTGCGGACCGCGCAAATGGAGCCGTTAAGAAAATATTTTCTCGTTGCCTTTCGACTCGAGTGCGTATTTTTTTTTTTTTTTTAATCAATATCAGAATGCTTCGGTAAATTAATTGTATACACGATTGGTGGCCCTTTTAATAACTTTTCAAGGATTTTCATGTCAAAAGTCGATGCGGCAAAAAAAAAAGTTTTAAAAGATTAGTTGTGGAGTGCTATTTTATCGGCGTTTTCCCATCTCTTTTGGGAAAATTTACAATCACGAGGATATAAATTTAACCGCGTGAATGTAAAGGAAAATGTATCTACAAAGAGCATAAGAGTATCATAAAGGGTAACAGGTGGCGGGTCATAACCGAGATTACACAGGGTGTATAGGACACATGACAATGATGTGTATTCCGCGCAAACAATTGCACTAACTCGCTCAAATACGCAATCGCTGTTCAGATATCTCTCTCTCTCTCTCTCTCTCTCTCTCTCTCTCTCTCTCTGCTCTTCTCTTCCACGTTCTATCTACAGAATTAGTCACTCAACTATATAGCTTAATTTAGTGCAGCCTTGATAATTTACCTGAATCATACATCGCTTTCACGCAGTTATTCATTTGCATTATACACTAATTTGAAATTAACTTGAAATTAACTTTGCAGTTTTCCCGCGATTAGAATCTGAAAGTGCTTTATGTATTTGCGCTTGTAAAAGGCACCGGTAACTACGTACAACAGATTTCGAGTGCGGACATCTCCCAGTTATTTAATAACACTGTAGAACGAGTACAGTCGGCTTAATCAACCGGTCCATCGAGTCCCTTCCGCCGGCGTACAATGTTTGAGCTTACATTGCGTTCGAAGGGCTTTGCGCGGAAATGCACCGACAGGCAAAGGCGGTCCACCCGCTTATCCAGGGTAAATATCTTTATCGGGGCGAGAAGGAAGCGAGTGCGTGCAGGAGAGGAGCGGGGGGGAGGGGTCTCGAGGAGACAAACGACACGGCCGAGGGCGAGAGCTGGCCGCGGGGGGCTCGGCTTGATTTGTTGATCGTGGCCAAGGAGGTGTGATGTCTCTTAAAGCGAGAGAGAGAGAGAGAGAGGAAGGCCCGGCGCCGTGAAAAATGACTGCAGGCCCGGCCGGCGGTGGGGGAGATAAAGGAAAGGGGACCGATGGAAATACCGTGGAAGCGGACTGAAAACCAGAGATAAACGACAGGTTTCCGAGTCGATGGGAATTTGTTTATTTTCCTCATTGACAAGCTCGTTTTTTATACCCTCGACCCTAAGTCGCTTCTTTATTGTCCGCTTATTGCGTCATTGTGCAGTTAAATTTACCTTTCGTTTTAATTAATCTCCTTGGGGTTTGACAGGGCACTTATTTACTCTTTTTTGGAAAATAAATAGACGCGGCAAAGAATAAATGTAGGATGAGAGCTAGAACGATTGAAAGGAAAATGGGATTCTCGAAGATTGATGAAAAACATCAAATAAAGAGCCATCTCGTGTTTGAAAAGTCAACTGGCTCCCTATTCGCGTCGTAGCTTTATTCTTCTTCGCTAAAGTAGATGCGTATCTTTCCACGTGATTTTTCTTAAAAAATGTATCATCCGATACGAAAATATGTAAACATTATTGAAACTTTTCGCCTCGAGTGTCATCGGCTTTCTCTCGACGATTTTCAAAAGAATCTCTTCTCCGGACTTTTACCAATCGATTTCCTCGAGTGCAGTCACGAGCGCGAGGATAAAAACTGAAGAGCTTATTGGCGTTACGTTCGATTCTTCCAGCTCTTCCTCGAGCTCCCTTTGTATTCCCGGCAATTTCGGGCGAACTGAAAAAGAGAGAGAGGCAAAGAAATAGGAGAAGGAGAGTTGGCAGGAATGAGCGTGGAATCGGCGGCGGCGGTCGCGCTTGCGCCGGGCTCTTGCTTATCTCGATCGTAAAACTCCTGACTTATCTCGCGCCTTTGCCGTTCGCCTCGAAATCCCTTATCGTTTGATAAATGCGGATTCGTTCGACTTGCGCCCGCTGCAGCGCCGATGCCAGTTCAAGAAGGAATAAAAATAATCGTAAAGTCCTCTATCTTTCTCTTTGCCGGCAGCTTGATTCTCCAGGACAACGGATCGTATAACTGCTCGCGACGATCATTCGAACCCGAGGCTTCAGCCGAGATCCCTTTTCTCTCCTCCTCCTCCCTCTTTTCCTCCTCTCTGTCCCGTTCTTCCTCTATTCTCCTCGCTTCGGCTCCTATCGTCTTTTCATCGGCGAAAACTCGGGAATAAAGTCCGACGATGGGCTCCTGCGGGATGTGATGCGGAAAATTTCGGAGGACCCTCGTTCGGGAAGCCTTTAGATTGGAAGCTCTCCTTTTTCCTCCTCCCCTTCTTTAACTTTTTTCTAAATTGAATTAAAATAAGTGCCTTTTCCCCGTCTCCATTTCAATTCGAGCTTTCGAACCGCTTGGAAATTCACGTAACGAGAGGAAGCTACCGGTATTTAAAAGTCCGCTTTTCTCACGGCCGAGAATTCGTCGGAGCGCGAGGGAATACTGATTTTTCTCCCACCAAATATGGTAACGCCATACGCGAACCACACACGGAGAGATGAAAAGGCCGGCGTAAAGCGCTTAGACGCGTAAAAAAGAAAAAGTAGGAAGGCCATTAAGAAGCGCCTCGTGCGCGGCTTATCTCGCGTCGGGTCTCTCGTCTCGTTTTCCTCCCAAAAGCCCGCGAGGGATTGAAACGTCTCTGTCGTCCGCGCGGCCGTTCCCTTACGCCTTCCTAATTTGACATAATGGCCGGCTCGGATCTCGATCCTCTTTCTCCTGAGGCGCGGGCGCGCGCGCTCGCTTCGACATTCCAAAGAAGGCTCGCTTTCCTTTTACTCGGATAGCGTTAGGCGATATCTCGGCGACGACAAGCTCTTTTATTTGCTGGATATGTAACTGCTCTAAACAGCCGCGCGCTCAATGGGAGAGAGCGTATAAGCTCGTCGATAGAATCTTATACGACGATCTGGAAGCGCTTTCTTTCTCCCGGGCGTGAACGTTTTCTCTCGACAGCTTCGAGAGAGACTGCGCGTTACGGCCCCTTTCATAGACTCTGTATCGGAAAAACTGCAAGGCTTCTTTATTCGTTTTTAAAATGAATATTTAGATCTAGCCGAGACGCTGTAAATACAAATTGGTAATAAAAGTCGTCGCAGAATTTTGCGCAATAAAGTTTAAAGTATCCTCTCGAGCCCCCGGGAGTTTGTTTAAAGATCGGCGGCACGGAAGATTTCAATGTATTAAAAGTCTGATTTAATAAAAGCAGAGTTACTATTCACAGTTACTTAACCTGAATTTTCATTTACAACAATCTTGTGTCGTAAAGCTCGGTCGAGTATTCATTATTTTTATTAATAAGCTCCTCTTTGCGGGCTCGGGTTTTTCATTTCCCTGGAGAGACTCCGGGCAGCGCAGCGGCGGCACGTTAAAGAAGACGAAAGCCTCCGCTAAGGAAAAGGAAAATCCCCAAAGTGCTCGGTATATACCCGAGATGAGGCAGCCGCAAAAATCGAGCCGATCCGTTCTTACGTTTCAAGCGGTCAATCCTTTCAATTAATTTTTAGCGCAATTCTCGGCTCCCAAAGCCGATTAATCAGCCAATTAAAGACTCTTTTGAAGAGCCACTCAATGAACAAAATTGCTCGGGGAAAAGGGGAGAATTGCCGGCTTTGAAAAGTCAAGCCTCCCGCTAGATATATCGACTTGGGCTTCTCGGCCGCTCTTACTTCATCCTCTCGTCTCGGCAGCTGCCAAGTCGCTCCCCGACCGCAGTTTCACTTTTCGGCCTTCGCGCCGGGAGAAAAAAAGAGGGCCGTGTTAGCTTAGGACCAGCAGCTTTTACACTCTCTGAGCGTTTCATTATGTCCGAGAGAATGGGGAAAATAATACTCTTCTCGGTCGGGAAGGCCGCGAAAATGCCGGCTTTACTCTGCCGTCACTGGATTATCATGTTTTCATTGCAAGATCACACGCAGTTTTTAAGGAACGCGCCGCGCTTTATTTATAATGAAGGATTCAATTTGGAAGCTGCTCGACAGAGAAGAAGCATATAATTACGCTCGCGAGGAAAAACATCCTCGAAGGCTTCGGCGCTATTTACATAAAATGAATGAAAAAGTTCAAAGACCCGGCTGGGTTTTACTCCACGGCAAAATCTAAGCCCTTTAACGTTTACCTTGGCGCGGGCAAATCCTATAACGCGCTTCTTTCCCCCACAGCCTCCGGGTTTTCTTTTACGCAAAATCTTGGCAAAAATGCAGAAAAAATAGAGAGGAGCGAGAAGGAGCGCGAGGCGTATACATATATAGTTGATGCATCATCGGGCTCGTCGTCAGATGGCAGCGCATCAGAATCCTCTCATAGATAATAAATAATTCATGCACGCGGCGGCCTGCGTATATATTCCTTCTCACGCAGCAGCAGCGACTGCCGGCCCGCTGTATAAATCGAGATTTTACATGCATTCGTGCGTTTATTGCCAGACGGAACAAGTGTCGGAGCTTGCTCCGATTCCTACTGTTAGGGCTATAAATAAGCGCTCTTGCGCGTTCCTTTGGAAATTGATAAATGATCGATGGCTGCGTGCAAAAATACGCTGATCGCAGCTGCCGCGCTATATAATGTGCGTGATTGAGACGAGCGCCGTAAATAAGATAATTACCAACTTTGCGCATAAATCAGCTGAGCTTTTTCGATTGCTTTTAATGCTTTATCGATGCGCATTCTTTCTGCTCATGGTTTGCTTACTTTAATATTTAAATTAAACACCATAAAAAGCTGGGCTTGAAAAGCTTTCGGTCGAAAATTAATAGGTGGTAAAATAAAATAATGGAGCCAATAAAGAGGCTAATGCAACATCTGAAACACTGGAAGAGTCCTTTTACGACGAAACAAAGGGTGAGCTTTTTATCACGGAGAAACAGAAGGTTAATGAGCTTAATGACTGGTGAGTTTATTCATCCACATTTTAACGCGGGAGCTTAATGCCCTAAATAAAAACTCTCAGTTTTCTCTGTTACTCTTACCACTAATTGTAATATAATCTACCGGTTTTACGAAATATAAAATTTTTCAAGCTTAAATACCCAAAAAATAAGATTGAATAGCTTTTTGAATAAAAAACAGAGACCATAATAACAGCGCAGTCATAAATACAAGTGACTGCGTCAATTTTAATTTAAAATCCCGATAGGCCATTAATTCTGATCCTCGGTCGTAATTAGCGTCGATTACCGAAATAAAAGAAAAGCCCCATAACTCATCCGGCTCGCAAAAAGAGTCGAAAGGATGAGAGAAATATAAGGCTGCTTAGATAAGCCACCTTTGAAAATTTTCGGCTGCGCTCTTCGCCGGCGGCTAATCGAGGCATTAATTTCTTCTCTCCCGGGGCCGGTTATTTACGCCCCTCCAGGCCCCTTCTGCATTATCAAGGCCCGCATGCAGCGACGCGTCACTGCCACTACGGGAATTCATTCCGCGCGAGATAAGCGACTTTTTGTCGCGTCGCAAAGACGCCTTGATTTACGAGCGAGTCCAGCCGCGAGCGGCCTACTAATTCTCAGCCGCCAGAGACGGAACAATAATTAATTTAAACGATTCTAGACAAAAGCTTCCTGCGCGCCGCCGCTTGCCGCCGTCGCCGCTTTTTCCCACTTATCAGCTCGTCAGCGGCGCTAAAAGCAAACGCGCCGAGAGTGACTGATGGCCGCCGCTGCGGCCTGGGAAAAATGAGGAACCTCGAAAGCGGGACGAGTCTCGGGGAAGTATTCGCTCGATAATAATTATCTCGCCGCTAATTTTTCACCTGATGCGCCGAGACGTTACTAAGCAGATAACAGCGGGGACTTGCTTATTGAATTAGTTGCGCAGGCATTATCTCGGTTATGTATGACTTTTGAAATCAGGGGAGGAACTTTCGAATAACCCTGCCGCGATAAGTAACGAGTTTTGCTAATTCACATCAATTTCCTAGCCGGTTCCTTCTCCAGTTGCCAGTTTAATAAAAAAACTTTTCCCTTTCGTATCAGTGATCGATTGTAGCAGCAGAATGATGCCTCGGCCTTTGAAATTCTTTCCCGTCTCGTTGACCACTCGGCAGGAACGGCGTGTTTAATCAACCCATTTTACAAATTCAGTAACACTTGGCTGTCTAAATTTGCTTTTGTAAAAGGCGCGAGAGCCATTAAAGCCGGAGAAACTCTCGACCGCCGAATACTAATAATCTTCATTAAAAAAGTACTTTGTCGCCGCGCAACTTTCTCGCAATTATAGTCGATCCGAGCTGCATCCACAATCTCTCTCTCTTTCTCTTTCGAAAAAGTTTCTGCCGGCTCCCCCTAATCCCCGATCGATTAATCACGGAAACTCGTGCGAACCCATAGGTCTCTCTTAATTTACGTCGTTACAGCGCTAAAAGGGCGTCTATATAGTTTCTCCGCGCATGAAAAATGAAGCTGCGCGAGAATATGTATATATATATCAAAGTTTTCCGCGGGCCGAAAAGAAAAGTGCCGCAGCGGCTTTTTCCCTTTCGATTCTAAGCCGGCTGGTCCGCAGTTTAATTAATCAGGCGCGCGAGAGACGCTTCCGCGGCCCGTATTTTTATTTCCCGTGGAAACTGTAGACTCGCGCGCGCTCGCAGCGTTGCACAGGTGGGCTCGTCATATCTTGAGTAATTAAACCGGCAGTGTCCGAGGCGCGCAGCCGACGACCCCCGAGGGACGCCGACCGAGTCATGAATTAATCATCCGCCAAACCGTTGCACCGTAGCGCCTTTCTCTCTATACGGCGAGCTTTCTTTCGCCGTCAACTTTTGTCGCACGCGCGTACACGGACGCCCTTTTTATTCCCCCCCTCCCCCTTTTTTCACAATAAGCCGCGACGTTCTTTAATGCAAAACAGAGAAAGGAATTTAAACGCGGTTTTGCGCGCGTTATGAAAACTTTAGAAAAATAAGGGGGGGCTTTAAATTTTTTTTTTTTTTTACCGCCGGCCGAGCTAAATTTCATTTTCTTTATAAATCTTGACTAACCGACTGCGATTTTAATCCCATTTTCCCGCATCTGTCGGTTGTATAAGAAAGAAATGCCAGCTATTTATTAAAGCCGCGGCGCGGAGCAATATCGAATTAAAAGCACGTCGCTTGTAATTTTTCAGAATATGTAACTCTTAATGCGCGTGCATGTTTCTGGTTTTCCTTTATACGGATACTTAAGTGCTATCGATTTGATAAAGCGAGATCGGGTCGTCGTCGTTTTCGAATATTTTAAATGGAAGTATTATGTATCTTAAAGAGTACCTCGAATTTGCATATTATCAATCATCCTCGCGTTTAAGCGAACACGGATGTTGAAACGGCAACTAACCGTGAAAAATAAACCAGCGAGAAAGCATTAACACGGCTGTCTTTACGGACTTTTAGACGGCGAGGCTGAAAAAAAATTATCGATTGTTTTTTTCTTCCCCTCCCGCTTCTCGTATTTTCTTGCTGGCGTCGTTAATATGTATAAAAAGTACACGAGAGACGGTCGGCTGAATGAAATTTCGATCGCGGCGCACGTGACGCCGCCGCCGAGAGATCGAAGGTATACGCGCACACGGCTGTATCCAGAACAGTCCATAAATCGAAGCGGGTAAAACGGCCACTACAATGCACGACGACTGCAAAGACCTTATGGAGAAGCCCCGACGAGGTTCTCGAATTAATTTAAGAGTCGGTGTACTTGTGCGGAGGGAATGACTTGCAGCTTAAAGAAGGAGTTTGAATTTAAGGACAAACGTTTATTTTTCCAAGATAGCGATTTTTCGCAGAAATATTAAAATCCCGCGTATAGGCGTAAAAAACTGCACACTTAATTCGCGCGAAACGAATCAAATAAAAGAGCCTTTTAAGTGTCGATCGAATATCCGAGATCGAGTACATCGCGTCTGCGTGCGTGCTTATATAAATTCTGCCACGTCGGTTATCTCAATTCTCGGGGTGTTCTCCTCTCTCTACTTTAACGTCGCTCGTTCGTCAATCAGGCGAGAGCCGCCGCTCTCTCTCTCTCTCTCTCTCTCTCTCTCTCTCTCTCTCTCTCTGTTTGTTTTTCCCTTTTTTCCTCGGATTCGTTTGCTTTATTTGCTCGTATTTTCTCCCCCGCATCTCGCTGTATTTGACTCGGGCCAATAAGCAGGCCGATCGATCGCTGCGAGGGGAAACTCACTACTCACGGTAATTAGCGAATGAAACCGAGGTTATATTAATTAGCGGCGGCGACGGCGGCGGCGGCGGAAAACTTGACTGCTGGCTTTCACCGAGAGCGCGCGCGCAATGCATCTGTACCGAGTGTATCTCGCGAGCGAGAGCAGTCAAACGGCCCGGAAGTTATATCCGCCGGTTGCCTCCAGAACTTTGCCGAGTCTTATTGTTGCCGAAACTCTTATCTAAAGACTTACCTCGCGAGACTCGTGCCGTCTTCGACAAATTTATGTTATTCGACGAATTGTCAAACTTACTTTCCTACCCGGAGAAGGGCTTTACTTTCTAATTGTGCAGTTTCTGTTTATAGACGTTTGCCCGTCGCTGAAATTTCCCCTTTGCAGCTTCAAACTCTGCGTAAACCTCGCGAGCGCCTCTGCAACAACTGTCAAAGAAACCCCAGCGAAGCTAAATGCTGCTCCAGAAAAATTCCCGACGCGACAAAAGACTTGGCAGCAGAGTATAGAATTGAATTTATTTCGCGAAATTGGATTTATTAATACAAGTAGGATTTTTCAAGCTCTCCGCACGACGGCGACTAACGAGTGCCGGTATAGCTCGTCTTCGCTCGGCGGTTGTACTTCTATTTCCGGCAGGAGCTTCTGCTCCGGAGGGTCGCGAAAAAAGGAGGAAAACTCGGGAGAGAGAGACGAAGGGTACGACGAGAAAAGCAAAGGTAGACAGGGAAAATCGGACCACACGAGTGGCAGCGCGCCGCGGCAGGCGGGAGACGGTGACAAACGTCGCCGATGGCACTCGACTCGGTTTTTTGCCATTCATAAAGTGCTTTGTCGCCCGAAAATCCCGTAAAGCTCTGCTGGTTCGCTGCCAGTTCCTCGCCGACGAGCGAATAATTATGCGACTGATGGCGACGGCCGTCGACGTTCTTTTTAATCGCTGACTTTTGCGTTTCGCGATTGCACTCTGTTTGCGAAGAACAGCTCGAGGATAGAGTCGATAATACAGCGCGAGCAATATCGCGGCTTTGCAGCTGCTCTTTATTACTCGAGCTTTGCTTTCTGAGATGTTTTATCGGCGAATGCCTGAATGATTAAAAATCGAGCTCTAGAAAGCTATCTCCGTTTGTTTTGGCGAAAGACAGGCGCGGTGTGTATTCGGTTAGCAAAAAACTTGACGGATAACCCGTAATTAAATTTTATTTCTTTAGACTGGCACGAAAACACTAAAAACGTATTTTCGGAATTGACAAATGAATCGTTCGCGCATCTGTTTCTATTACGTGAATCATTCGGCTAGGAGGAACAAACGAGATACATACAAATGGCCTTTTCAGCGAAATCTAAGAAGCAGAAGCAGCATCCCGAGGCTCTCAAGGTCGACTTTTCGCTCGTACAGCCTTATTCGTATTATACTCGGAGCTTGTCGCGCAAACTTCCACGGAGTCGGAGACTCGGCTCTAATAAGAATTCAAGGCCTTTTTGTCGTCGAGCCGTACGGCTGGAAAAGGAGAAGTGCACCGCTCGCATTCGCTTTCAAAATAATGCCATCAATTACGCGCTCCCTTTTTTTCCCCCAACTCTTCGGTCGAGAAGAAATTTTCGATTTTTTTCAAACGTTGCCTTGAAATTGTGATTAGGGCTTAATTTTTGAGCGGAGAATTTTGAGATAAACTGCTGATGCGCAGTGTGGCCTTTCGATCTGGAGAGGTCGTACGAGTCCTTTGAGCATTGAGCCATTTTCCTCCCTTTCGAGTTGACTATATAGCACTCGTCCGCCGTCGAATTCCGTCTCGTCCCTTTTTCCTTTTGCTCTCCTGTAGTTGTCGTTTGCCCGTTACATCTGCCCGCCGAGATTGCCAAGTTTTGACTGGAAACTTCTTCTTTGTGCGAGATTTTTCTCCTTTCTCCCAGACTAACACCAATAATTTTTCACCGCTTCAGGTGCAACGACCAAGTCACGCGAGACTTTCGCCTTATACTCCTTTTTTTTTTTTTAGGGTTCATATCTCGAGCTTAGTACATCAGCGGATACTTTCTTAACTTCTTTCCCGGCAAATGTCTTCCTACACTTTTATCACAAATATATTAGGTAAACTTTTATTTTAAAAACTTTTCAATTGCTCGCGTAAATTCTCGGGAATCAAGATAAATATTTTAAATGCAAGAAAAACACTGCTTCAACATCTCTTATACTTTTGCGCATACAAAGAGTCCGTGCGGTATTACATAGTTCTTAATATTAATACATGCAGTGTTACCTTGAACAACAGTCGACAATGTTCTTTCCAAGAAGGAATATCCATAAAATCACATTCTTCCCGGCAAATGATCGATAAACCACACCGAGTTTAGCACCGCTCGCTGTATGACATTTGCATAATAATAAATGATTTATGATCGGTAGTGATGCACAATAGAGCCATCAATCGGAATTCTGTACTATTAATCTAGGTCACGCAATGTCTGAGTAATGTTTTTCAAATCACATGCAAATCGCTACCTTTACCTCCCGTTTACACCGCTTAAAACGCCAGCGGAGATTCGGCCAAGCAAACAAAACCCACCTTTCTCGGGGTGATAAAGAGGTCCTCAACGTCGGCTAATCGAGTCGTTACCGATAAAGCTCCTTGCATTATTCTAAAAGGGAATCTGCATAATCGCGGCCGAATTAATAACAGGAATAGTGCAGCGTCGGCTCGGCCGCGAGGAATCCGGTTAAAAAGGCTCGTGCCGCCCGCAGTTTTAACGACGCCGCTCTCTTTTCCGGCGAGCAGCGCGAGCAACGATTTATCGCCGCGTAATGCGCCGAAATGACGCGAGCCGAGTCATGAATCAAAATTAGGCTGCGTCCGCAAAATGAGAAGAGAGCAGCTCCTAGAGCGTATAGGAAAATTGCGCGCGGGGGGTTCGTTATTACGGCACGGAAGCGACTAGGCGCACTCTCTCCCGCGGCGACGGGGCTTTTTGCGTATTACCTCGGCGGAATCGCGCAATTTTAGGCCGGCTAGTAATTTGCCCGTCAAGTCTTCCGCCGGATTTTTTTCGCCAAAAAAGTTGATTTGTTTCGGGGCCCGCCGTGTAATTTGCACTTTCCGTGCACTCGGTAATTTCTCATAGTCGCGGCGTATCGGTTAGTCGGATAACTTATTTAGCCCGGTGATTAATAGTCGCTTATGAATATTTCAATTACCGGCGATTTAGCCTTTCGAATTACGTCCGAGTCGGGCAACTTTGATAAATATTTAGGCCTATCGGCTCCGACATCTTTTTTATGATGAGCTGCGCATTTCTTCAGCCCCTCTTAAATCATCTTTATTCGGATAATAAAGGCATGACTAGGTGAAAGTACCCCCTTGACTTGAATTCTGAACATTCTTAAAGATAAAAAATGAAGTGCGTTTTACGGGCCTCAAGCTCACATAAAACTAATACCGCTTTTCGTAATTTTCAGCCTGAATTATCTCTACGTGTAATTAAGTTTTTGGAAAAGTAGGGAGTAAAGCAAAACTATAGCAGTCAGCTTGTTTGAGCAAAAAGCCATTTTAACGAAAAACTGACCAGCCCGCGGCCATATAGTCATCGAACGATCCCTTAGCGCGGAAAGAGAGGGGCTGCATCGCTTATTAACGATAGGCGTAACCACGCGTAATGCAGCTCGCAGCCAACGGCTCATGCATTAGCTGCCTAATGGAGATTATTGCGCTGTCGATTCGAGCTCGAAAATTCGCGCTCGCAGCTGCGTAATATACCCGGGAGTCCCGATCTTTATCGAATTATACGCGGGCATGTGACTCCGCCCGATGCCTTTCCGTCCAATGATTCATCCGTAATTCAGTTATCCAAATAGGACGCGCAGGCGGCGTATAACGCTCGCGGAGGAAGCGACCGATAAATTAATCCCGCGGCGGCCGGCTTCTTTTTCAAGAAAGCTGAAAACGCGAAACGCGTCCGACTCGGGGCAGCAGGCTTTTGTCATGCTAATCGGGCGCCGCGCTTTGTCCTATAAATCGAACGGTGCGACGATTCTGGAATTTCGATCGCACGCTGCAAGATTCCTGACCGATGCGCGTGCCGAAAGGACGAGCGAGAGAGCTCCTTCTTGACTTTTAATCGGGCCCGAAAAGCGAGCAACGCTCGTTCCCAACGAAGGTCCGTTACGCGTTCCTGATTTATGCTCGGTTAAGTTTACAGTGCGTAAACAAATGACCAATAAACAACACCAACAGTGTACACAAGCTGTCCCGAGTAATGGGGAATTCCAACATAAACAATTACGAGCAACGCGGAATTAGAGCCGGCTGAAATAGGCCGAGAGGAAGAATAGTTGGATAAATAAGGAAGTGGGAGAGAGAATTTTCGTCGAACACGCAAACATCTATTTCGGAGAGCAGCTAGAAAGTGAGTTAGTCATTAACGAAAATACGGCGCAGTACAAAGGGCAAACACATCGGACATCGGAGGGGGCGATTGATTAGTCCATCACGGCCGGTGCGGGGGCTGCCCAGGTTCGTCGAACTCGTGCATTTTCCGTAATGCGGCTCGAAAGAAGCGCCAACAGATGGACGCGTATCGCACTTGCGCGCTCCCTCGCCTTAATTGATTTATCATTTATCGCGCGTCGAGAGAAAGGCGTGCAAAGAGAGAGGGAGAGAGAGTGTGCAATCCTCTTTTCCGCGAAAAGCGCACGATCGATTCTCACGGCGCGCCGGAGCCGAAAATTGGGATGGAGATAAGGAATTTTTTGCGCGTCGATCGCCGCCGCCCATTTGCATTATTCAAGCTAACGCGCCGATAAAAAAGGTAAAATCCGAGAGATTGTGAATCATATACACGCGCCGCTGTGAATCCAAGAGAAAGAGAGAGAGAGAGAGAGAGAGTGAGAGTCGCACGCGGCTGAGTCACGTAGAAAGAGGGCTGTGAGTCTAATTTTGATCAGCTCCTAGATACAGAGACACGCGGAGCAGGTGACTTATTAGGGGATTACGGATTTCGGCTTCCGCGGCGGCCGCTGGATTCTTCGGCGGACCTTTTTTCTCCCGCCGCGACGACAGGCGCGCTCGGGGCCCGATAATTAATGCGAGTACAAAAGCACGACGGGTCGGAAGTTCCGCCGTACGTTACGATACGCGCGGAGAATGCGAAAGCGCTCGCCGGTTTTTTGCACTCATTAGCATAGGCGCGACGCTTATGAATCGTGCCTTTTGTTATCGGCGCGTGAAACGTGCGTCATTCACACATCTGCCGACGATAAAACCCGCTAAATCGGCCCTTATCCAACGCGTTTTCCTATATCTTTACCAATGGTAAATAAGCTTTTTAGGCGAGGGAGCATCGGTCGCGAAAACTCTTTGCGATCGTAATTCAAAGGCTGCCTTCTATCGCTCGTTAACACTGTCAGCGAGAGCAAAGCTTGCTCGCTCCGCAGATCGCGAGTTTCCCCGACGTCGGGAAGAAATCGGACAAGTTTATCGCCTCTGCGCGGAGCAAATGGAATATCCGCGAATATATACATCTCGGGCTATGATCTCGATCTCGGGCTTCCTCGCGAGCCCGAGTTATTTATCGTCCATTTAAGACCGCGGATTTATCGAGCCTAATTTGAATATTTGAAATCGGAGTAAATTACGCGATCGTTAAGTGCGCGGACGTATACATCGATTAGGAGGCGAACGAGATCGCCGCGCAATAATCGAATCGTATATAAACCCGTCGCGCTCGTCGGGCAAAGTTCCTGCAGCGCGATATAATGCCCCGAGTCCATATAATTAGCGTGTTTACACGCAATAAAGTCTCGCGATGTGCGGCCTTTAAAATCGCCACTCGCACACTGCGCGCGCGGCTAATGCGCGAGTAATTAGAGCGCGCCGCTCGTTAGTCCGGCTGCGATATTCGTCCGCAGAGCTCTCTCGCGGCTCTGCTCCGCCTCGTTTTTCATCTTTTCTTTCGCGCTCGATCGAGCCGGGGCCGCTTAATGGCCGATGTCAATTGTCGCCCGTAGCCTTATAAACCGCCCTTTTCCGAGTAATTGCGCAAACGCCCGCGGACCGCCGGACAATTGAGTGCTAAACTGACGTGCACCCTGCCTTTACGCTCGCATATAATTCCTTGAATTTATTGCTCTTTATTGTTGTACGGAAAAGGAAATTTATCGTCGCGCCGCAGCGAAAAAATTCAATTCAAACGCGAGATGACGCGTCGGTTGGGATCGAAAATAATTCCGTGGGACCTTCGTCCGAAAATGAAAATAGCGACTTTTCCCTCGCGGAGAGCCGTGTGTTCGCGCGAAAGAAACGAGTAGGCAGGACGTGCCGCATGCGAGTGTACCGCGCACAATCGCATCGGGCTAATTAACGCTTCCGTGAGAATCAATACCGCGACACGCCGATCTCGAGGTGTAAAGAGGCTGCGGAATCTCCTGAGAAACGTACCGACCAATACGATAATTTAACGTCCGCCGCAGCCGAGACACGGCCGCTGCACCGATCGACGGAATGTTTGCCTTCATTGGTACCGACGCGCGTTTAATGCAGCAAATTAACTGTATCCTGCATCCTCCGCTAATTACTCGATTTCTGCCTAATCTTGTCGTTTAATTAAGTGTGGGCGTTTTTTTTTTTTTTTTGCTTTTCAAAACTGAATTATACCCAAATTTGGACAATTTATCGAGTCGATTAATTTACGCTACATTTTTTCGTTTAGTTTATCCACTAAAGTTTATTTTTATTATCGTTTCCTACTATCCGCTTATTTTCTTATTCACGATAACACGGTTTAGCTTTTTTACAAAGGTTGTTCTGTCACGCAACAGAGAAAAGGTCGAATCGCGATAATAAAGTCCGGTATAGATGAAGCCGATGATAACAATGAGTTGGCCTCTGGCGCAACCGCGGCCGTTTCACGTATTTAGACTTTCAAAGAGCGAAGCTTATGAGCGGCATAATTTATTATTATTATTTCGCGTCGAGATAACGGTCATTTTATCCATTTCTCACTTTATTGAAAATGGACGTTTTCCCCGAGCGAGGCTTTATTGATCAACGAGATCCAGCTATCTTTCTATTTATTAAAGAAAGCCCGTACAGGTCGAAAGTGTCCTCGTGCCTTCCATCCGACGTCCGGCGAATCCGTGCTCTCCCGGAGCTTTTATTAATTAAGTCCAAGGGTTGCGGCCGGGCATGTACAGGTTGTTATACGGAAGGAGCCTCCGAAGGCGAGAGTCCCGATACGGAGGAGATGTCGACTTAATTAAGCCATCCCAGCCCAGAGAGAGAGAGAGCGTTAGAGCCCCCCGAGGATTCCGTACATACAAGGCCTTTCTTGCGATAGCTATAGAGAGGAGAACCTATAAGACCCGTATAGATGACTGGAAGAAGCATGAGGCCAAGCGGCAAGAACTCGGACGAGGCAAAAAAAAAATATATCGCTTCAGGCTCTTTGTGGCGTGCCAATAATAACGGATTTTTTCCGAAATCGCCTCGGATCGCGAGGAGGGCAAAAGAGGAGTGAATTTTATAAAAAAAAAAAAAAAAAAAAGTAAAAGGAGAAAGAAGTGACAAGCGAGGGAGACTCCCACGAATCGCCGGCGCGCGTCGCGTCGTAAAGAGGCTCTTCCCACGCGGCGGCTAAATATACACGATTCCGCTGGATCCTCGGCAGGATGCGTGTCCTTGGCGACCTCTTCATTCGTCGGGATGCAAATCCCGAGTGATTATTTCCGCCGGGTACGATGTCTTGATGCAGTCTCTCTCTCTCTCTCTCGTCATCGTCGACGTCGAGCTGCGCCGCGGAGATTGCAGAGACGTTCTTTGCTCCGCTCCGTTGATTCCCTTATGCTCCCTTTCTTCTTTTCTTTCCTCGTTGAGCCGGCAATTTTTCACTCCTCTTGTGCTCGCTGCTCTCGTACTCAAGACTCTATTTTGAGACTCTTGCTTTATATGATTGCGGATTTATAAGATGGAAATTTCTTTTTTGAAATTCACTCGGATTTTTGCATCCAGAGAGGAAGTAATAAATTCGTCGCGAAAAGTTTCGAAGAAAAGGCTTGCCGAAATCGTAACTTGACCGTTATTTCGTTACTTTCATGCAAGTATCGACCATAAATATAGAAAATTGTATAGGTAAAAATTGATAATTGTAGTAATTTGTAAGAAAAATCAAGTGGTTCCAAAAGATAAATCAAATTTATTTAATACCCTGATTTGCAATTTTATTGGCTATAAAATAGCTTTGTTAAAGATATGCTTTATGAATTATTCATGGGTGGTCAATTAATTTAATTAATCAAATTCCCTTCTAAAATTTCTTGTTTTCTCTTGAATTTATTTAATGCGAGATTTAGTAACTGACTCTGCTTGTTTGAGCGCAAAATCCATCCATTAATTTTTTTTTCCTTTTACAGTCTTTTGCATTTAAATGCAGAGCTAAAAATGCGCTTATTCATTCAAGCTTTGATTGTCGTTATCAAACTTGTTTGACATTTAAAATATTTTAAATACAACATGCAAAATATATAGAAAAAGATCCAGTAAATACTAAAATTTATAGAGCCATTTATAATGAAGTGCAGAAATTTTATTCGAGGGCATTTTTCAAATGTTCTATAACACTACTTTGAAAGAATATTCCAAATTTTAATATTTTGGATATTTTATTGTGTCCCATTCGAGTCTTTTTATCAATTGCACCTCCAACTTAGTCGTCCAATTTTTCTTTTATTTTTCACTGAATGTACGACAGTGGAAGAGGAAGAGTTTTTCATTTTACTCGAGGTATAAGATCGAATTTTCCACTCAATGCTGCAAAAATAAGTAATGTACTTTTGAAGTAGACTGTATCACGACAACTTGCTCACGTTGGATGCATACGGCTCGACCGGTCTTTAATAATTACCGCCCTTTTTACGGAACGCCGAACCTCATGACTATGTATATCTTAAGTTGAATTTTTCCTTTCAAAGAAGAGTAAGCAGAAGAAAAGCTTGAATCTCTTAAAACATCGACCCTGCAATAATAAATATAATTCTCTTCCCAGAACGAAGCCTCACAATAACGTCATGTTTCAATTAAATATTTAAGCCCAAAAATTCCGACTTTGCATTGTCTCCGATCGCGACTAGGGCTTTTTTTCCTAAAACAGACATCTCCCTGCCGCTCCGGAGATAATTCTCGGGCCTCTCTCTCTCTCTTTTTTTTTCTGCCGCGCAGCGAAACCCAATTCTCGCGATCGTCGTGCCCGGCTCGGCGAGCGCGTAACAAAAAGAAGAGCTATAGAGGCTGATCCGCAGATTCAGCAGATGTAAAATATCCCCCTTTGTCGCGTGTCCGGCGCGTAGAGGAGATCGTAGGATCGGGGGCCCTCGTAAATCGTTGGGCGTCTTCTTAGCCCCGGCCGCGAGTATAAAATCGTGGGCAGAGGCTCGTCGCCCCGGTAAAACGATATTGTCTTCCGGAGGCTCGCTCCGGAGCGCGCGCGCCGCTTTTTAGGAGCTCTCGGCTTTAACTTTACTCTCGGTTGATTTTTATGCTCGTTTCGCATTTCTCGATATCTTTATACGGCGGTAAACGAACCCATCGCGCCTGCGAGCGACTTTTTATTTTGCGCGCGAGCCTTTTTTATGGGCTTAAGCAGCCGCGCGGGAGGGCTCGCGTGTCCCTTCGATCGGGGGGTGGGGAGAGCAGTTTTTTTACTCGCATAATCTAGATTTGGTTGTTTTATCGTCGGACATTGTAAAATCTTTGGGTAAGCTCGCTTTCCTAAATTACTACGTAATCAATCGACATCGTCCGCTTCGCGATTTTTATCAGTCGACCATTAATTATGTAAATGCACCCGTAATTACAGCGCCATTGGCCAATAAAAATCGGCAGTTATTTAATCAAGCGCAAAAAAGGAAAATAATTACCGAAACGTTATTTGCGCAGGATGAGCAAATGGAAAGCAAAGGATCGATATACATCGAAAGCAGATTCGGCCGGTAATAATCCGGCACTCCCCGGGACGGCGTCGTAGGCGCGCGCGTTCGGTAATCGAACTAATTTAACGGCGAAATTTATCGCCGGCGATTTTTCGCAGCCCCCGTGCTGCCGCGACATTTGTCACTCGACTCTCGGCTCTCGACTCCGTCCAGGAAGAGTGAGAGAGAGATTTTTTGCGTGCGAGGAACTGGTTCCTCGGCCGCTCGCTCGCGTCAAACTCGCGCCTCTCCCTCTTCTCGCCCGATATAAATGACTGTCGTCGGCAATTTCGACGGGCGTATCGCGCCTTCGCCGAAACGGAAAAAGAAAGGCGCGAAGGGCAGAGAGAGAGGAAGAGATGCACGAACGGGATACGGAGTTTGGCCGCTGCTGCACGCTATGCACGACCGCTTGGCGAATATTCTATTGCTCTATTATGCGCGATTGAGATGTTCCGAGCGGCGCGCTGCTGCTCTATGAACTTGTTATTCGGCCGGAGTGGGAGAGAGTTACTGGGCCGCGGCACGATATACCCGCTACTTTTGCGGCTTCTTTTTCCGCCTTCGCGCTCGCCTCGTTTTTAGCTTTATTAGCCGGCGCTCCGACGGAACTCCTGGCGTGATACCGGCTATTCGATACCTCACCTCACCTCATCGGAGCTCTTTGGGCTTTCGACGAGATGTGCGCCCCGCGAGCGCATCGTCCAAGCCACTGGCACGATTCGGAAAAATTCCAGCCATCGATTATTATATCCCTCTGCGGAAAAGAGTGAAAGTATATAAAGTCTAGACTGTGCTATCGGGTCCTTTGTGAACGAGCGACTATCGCTTCTCAAGTTCATCCGCCAGTTCCCCAAAGCCGCGCAATCTCCCGTGGATTTTGTTTTCCAATCGGAGAGCGGGCAGCTCGCTCGCTCCCCGGCGAGTTAATCGTCGGAAAGGCGAGCCCGCTTTTTCACTCGGCATCGACGAGTCCCTCTCTCCGAGAGTCAAAGTTATCTCATTGAAAGCGGCCATCCCCCGAGTTCGTCGGCAAACTCCGGGCTCCTCTTCTTCTGCCGCTCTCCCGCCGATCGTCCTCCGTCTCTCTTTCACTGGCAGCGTGTTTTCATTGCCCGGAAATTGGCTCCACAATGAAAGTCGCCCGCCAGCGGGCCAACTTGGATTGCGTCGTCAAATTTTATGAGGTATTACTTGTTTTAGGCTAAGCGCCATTAAGCCGATGCGTTTACTAACCTAGCCGCCGCTCTGCATTTCATTAAACTTTCGGATCCAAGTAAAATGCTAGATGGACTCTCGCTCAACTTTTTCAGTAAATATAAAGTGCGTCGAGTTAACTTTTGGTAATGCCGAGCTATTCCCTTTCCCGTGCTTTATTTTATCGCGATTTCCAATATTTTCCCGGAGAGGCCTTCATTAAAACTTTTGATGAAGCCTCTCGTTACTCCGAACTAGTCTTTTATTTTCTTTCCCCGCCGCAAATGATAAAATTTAATCGCGCGAGTAGTAAAAATTCCAGCGTGGCGCTTTCGCAAAATAGCCGAGCGACTAATTTGAATAAGTCGGTCTGATCGTATCTCGAAAAAATGCCGATAAACCACTAAACACAGCTGGGAGCGTCGGCAGCAAACTCAAATTAGCCGTGACGAGTTTTAATCTCATTCTATTTAGTTGAACGCTCGACCGAGAAATAAATGAAGACACCTCTCCCACTCATTACCGGCGGTCGAGTGCTTCTCTTTTCCTCTCGAGGCCAGCGATTTCTGGGCGAAAAAAAAAAAGCAGAGGCGAACCGCAAACCCCTAAAAGGTAGGCCGGGCGTAAAAAAGGGTACAAAAGCGACGTCGAGGGAGGAATGAAAGTTTCTCGGGCGTCCATCGGCGGCGCAGGGGAGCGAGCGAGCGAGACACAGCCGGGACTTGATTTATTCGACGCGGTTAACGAGTTCAATTATCTCGGCGGCGGAGCAAAGCGAAGAGTCGCCGCGCGGCGGCGGACCCGAGAGACGTAACCCGTAAAACATTAAGCGCAAAACGCGCGACAGATCCCGCAGCGCATCCCGAGACATTAATACTCTTATCTTTGGTTAGGAGAGCTGCGCGTCGATTTCTTCCGTCGCTTTACGGGGCTTCCTCATCCCGGCCCGGCTGCACCTTAATTGATAGAAAATTACGCGTTCAATCACGCTTGTATCTTTGAGGCGCGTCCGCCAACAATTAGCCTGCGCGAAACTTTTCCCGCAGTTCGCTTTCGCAATCGGAACGAGATTTATCGGTAGCGGTAGACGCAATAAAAGCAAGACTCGCGCATATCCTGATCGGTCGAAGCAAATCAAAGCTGATTAAGTCGTGAATGGTAGTCGCAGCGAGACGTACTTTCTCGAAATTATGAATTTTCCAGCCGTTAATCAGTTTCTAATGTCCATAATGAGGCGCAACAGCTCCGGCGTCCAGCTCGTAATTAGCATTTCAGTGGCCGGGAGTCGGGGAAAAGAGAGAGAAAAAAAAGCTCGCGCTCGCCACCTCCTTGGAGAGCTCGCCTCCACCTCCGGCTCTCGGCTTTCCAGCCCATTGGCCGTAAGTTATACCGGCGCGAGCCGAGACAGTTTATGCGGCTTTTGCAAATAAATCGCCGGTAACGATAATTGGTCGGGCCATAAGTTACGCATAGACGTCGCTCGCGACAGGCCCAGCGAAATCGCGAGAAACTTTGCGCGCCCGGCTTTGATTTAAACCTGTCGCGGCCGCGTCGCCTGATTTACGCTCGATCAGTCTGGCGCCTGCCGCCGCCGCCGTTCCGTTCCATTCGATCTCTCTCTCTCTCGCGATCGTTTTTTTTTTCGCAGGCAGAGCGCCCGCGATTTATGCTAATCCGCCGGCGTTGGGAAATTGTTGCGCGAAAAGTTTACTGTTCGCGCGGCATAATTATTTTCTCATTATGCTTTTTTGGCCGGGGGAACGAGACGCTTACAAAACTTGTTTGGCCCAGGCTCGCGTTCGCGAGCCGACGTAAACCTAGAAAACCACTTCATTAATAGGAAGTAACATATGCGTTTCGCTGCGTTATGGAAATGCGCGCCGGTGAAAAACTACTTCATTAATGGAAATGACGTGTACGTATCGCTGCATTATGGAAATTTTCCCGGGCCCCGACTTTGCTCATCCTGAAAATGATATATTTCGAGCATAATGTACCCGGGACATTTTTCAATTTTATGGCATTTCAAAACATCTGCTAACAATATCTATTTTAAAGATATATCTGCTCCGGGAGATAAGCATATTTTATTACCTTTATCGCGTAGGTATAACTGCAGTGTAGTTGATACTTGAGTCTCTTTATTGGCGGACATAAATTTCAGGGAAAAGTAGAGGAAAAAAAAACAAAATATTTGCCTAGTTATTAACTAAAAATCTCAATACACTCCTTATAAAACAAATTTACAGTATAGAAAAACCGGTATAATAACCGGCATTAGAAAGTTTAGCAAATTGGAAAACATGGTGTCATGCCACTTTGGACGCACTGCTAAAAGCTTTACGATCAAGTCGTAAAAGACTAAAGACGCAAAGTTCAGCGACTGACTCTCCTACACTGGCTTAGGAATGACTTTGAATTGAAGTTATGAGCTCCAGTTTTTCACGGGCTTTTTATCGACACGCCGACTCATTGCGCACTGTTTTCCACGTACCGGGAATTCGAGCTTATTTGCATGATTTATCAAGAGGACGGCAAGGAGAAGGAAAGCTCGCGCATATTTATTGCGTGCGAAGCGTCCACCTGACGCGGCGCGCGTCGTCCCCCATTTTCCTCGGACATATTTTCCCTTAAAAATAAAGTGCGCTTTAAGTGCGCCGAGACGTCTCGTCGGGCGGAAGTATAAAGCGCGCGCGCGGGGAGGGCAGAGGCGACCGAAAATAAAACTGCGCCCCGTCGTTTTCGCCGGCCCTGTCCATCTTATTCGCCTCGTAACGTCGCGCGGAGGGAGGAGAGGAGGAGAAAAAGCTCCGGGCGCGGCTTTCGACGATTCGGGCTGCAACTGCCGCCGAGGCAATATGATGCGAATTTTCGAGCTCGCAAATTTTTCCCAAACTACCCTCGTAAAAACTTGATTATTCCTGCTCCGGGAAACGCTATGTGCTTCGGCCCTCTCGCCTGTTTCTTCCTCTCAGATAAAACTCCCCCGGGTCTCTACGTTACCGTCGAGCGGCAGCGACATATTACTGCCCCTGCAAATTATCAAATTTCCTTGAATTTCTTCATCATTTCAAATCCTCCGCTGTTTTGCTCGAAAATGCAGCTATCTGCCGACACCGATGACAAAATCAGCTGATATTTAATATAGCGAATCTCAACAGCCGATCAAAGCATACTTCTGGACTCGAGCTAGGGTTTTCTGCGTGCGAAAGATAAAGGACGGCGGAGCGCGTGGAGATGAGGGGCGAGAGCCGAGCAACAGAGCGGAGATGTGTACGGAGAGAGTACGTCGACATTCGAGCGGGGAGGAACGCCGCCGCGGTATCGGGGCGGCTATATACCTATACGGATTCCGGAAATATTTCAATAATCCTGGCAGCAATGGCAAGATAGTTGGCATAACTCCGGCCCATTCTCTCTCACTCTCGAGCACACTCGCTCTCGCCGGGGGGGGGGGGGGGGGGGGGGGGGGGGGGGGGGGGGGGGGGGGGGGGGGGGGGCACACTCGCTCTCGCAGCCCCCCCCCCCCCCCCCGGTTACCCCGCAACTCAAAGTAGTTACGCCGCGAGAGCATCGAATATCGACGCGCGATAGACAGACCGCGGCGCGGCGGCGCCCCCGTTTCAAGAATAGCCGAATATTCCCCGCAGTTACTTTGGTTTCGCCCGCGCCGCGGCTGTAAGAGCGCGCGCGCAGTCGCGGCGAGGAGTCGCGCCGACGACGCCCCCGTCTTTAAGCTCGGCAGGAACTTCGCCGACACTTTTCAGCGGCGTCAAATTTATTTAATCAACTGGGAATCTCGCGGTTTTAAACTTGCTGCTGGCTCGAGACCTTTGTTCCGCGAGTTTCCAAGTTTCGCGCGCCTACGAACTTTCGCAGCTGATAAGCGGAGCATTAAATTAAGATGTAGTTTATAAATGAAAGCAATAACCTTTCGGTAGTCCCGTGTATGACACATCGAGGAACAATCTGCTTTGTGGCCAGAAGCAGGGAAAAAAAACGGTGGACACAATGTCTGAAAAAAGAAGCTTGTCTCGGACAATAAACAATACTGCGCGCAGCGAGAACAACAAAGGAGAAAAGGAATCCCTCGTTAATTCCTGCGGGGATCGAAGCGCGCATCTTGAATCACTTGTACGACTTTATATATCCGATTTCGCAAGTTCCCGAAGCGCGCGCGCGGCAGCAGTGGCGATCGTGTGGGTGGAGTTCGCGTATCGAGTTTCTCGAATTTATACGAAACTCGCCTCTGCCTTTACTTGCAAAGCGAGGCCGCGTAGGACGCCGCCGCCGCCGCCGCCGCCGCTGGCCCGCTGTTATATTTTTCAATCAGTCGGGCAGAATGGCAAACAACTCACTGGCCTGCTCCCTGCCTCTTTATTCGTTCCGTGTAGCGCTGCAGCCTCGGGCGGAAGAGGATGAAAAAGCGTCGGAGCGTTAAATTCCAGATGGAAGAAGCGAGAGAGAGAGAGAGAGAAGGGCGAGCCTTTCGCTCTTCAAATAGTGCGTGAATATAGTTCTTTCAAACAGCAGCCTTTTCACGTGGAGTTTTCAGCAAATTACCTTCTCCTGCCCGTAGCGCTTTTTAAAATTGAGAAACGTACGAAAATAAAGGGAAGCCTTTTTTATTTATATCGATCGAGTACTCGGATAATTGATTTCCCGCTTCGGCCGCCTTAATCAAGCGAAAAATTAGGTATCGGCACGATTTCTCTCCCGAGGAAAATCCCATCCCGGCCGAGAATAATCGCGGCACTCGGAGGTAGAACAATTCTTGATTGATTCGCGCGGCTTTCGGAATTAAATATCCGACGCTCGGCTCACGCAACCCTCGAAATTGATACAAATTGAGGAAGCCCCGAGGAAAGAATCGAGCGCAGCTAGCAGTCACGCCCCGGATGAAATGGATGGCAACGGCCGACCGGTAGCCGTTAATTATTTTCTCATCAACGGCCCTCGCGCGCGCGCATCATCGTCTTCGCGTTTCACACGCACAGACGGAGAGGAACGGGGGATGCTGCGCGGATCTTAATGTCTTTATCGAGCTGCGTTTCCATCTCGCGCCTTTCGTGCCTACGAATCGTTAAACGTTCCACCGCCCTTTCTTCGCGCTGTGTGTGGCTCGTGCGCGCTCCTCTGCTTCTTTTCTCTCGGCTCGTTTATTACCTCCGGCCGAGAAAAACTACGTACGTCGAGGTGCTGCAGATGGAAACGTCATGTCTCGCCGTTTATTTAAACTGCAGCTTCATTGTCTTATCTCCTGCGCTGACTCAATTAAGCTCCCCATAACTTACCTCGATTTCATTTCGCGAAAATGCCTCTCGGAAACTCGAAACGTATTCCTGTGTAATATAAAAGCTTAATTTCAAGAAAATCTAATCGGACGAAAAGCGACGTAATTTTTCCCCGCAGATCCGCGAGTAATACTCTTGACAGCTTTCGCCGGATGGAGCAAGTTTTTTCAACTCATTTATTTTTAAAGCTGCAGTAATGCAGTACTTTCGGTCGGCAGACAGGTGAAAAAGGAAGAAAAAGCGAGGAGCGGAAGGTGCACACATCACTACTACGCTAAGCGAATAGGCTCGGAAAGAAAAAGAAACCTTTTAGAGGACTTAGAGAAGAGAGAGGCGGCAGCGAAGGAAAAAGTCGGTTTCGAGTAAAAGTGAAAAAGTCAAAAGGAAGAAAATGCCTGAATCCGCGGCACGTGAACTTGCGCGGATCGAAGTCTGCAGAAGTGCGCCGAAGTTATGGGGCATAAAAAGCAGTGCCAGTAGAGAGCCAGAATTAAAAAGTGAAACACGGCGAGGAGACACGCCGCGCGATCTTCTTGCCCGACACTTTTCAGCCGGCGAGCCGCGCGTAAAACGGAGTTCATTCAACGCGAATGCTCGCTCCGCGCGTCGGCTTCGTTTTTCGTCTGCGCGCCGAGGCCGGAAGAAAAAAACTGCACATTAACACACTGCGCCTTCTCGCATTGACGCGGGAATCCGCGCCCGAGCATTGAAAGGTTTAGAATCGCCGGCGAGCGCCGCCGCGTTACCTTTTTTTCTTTCCCCCGCGTCATCTGTCGCTCGGTTAAAAGGGCGCGCGTTAGACGCCTCGAATCAAAGGGACCTCGTAATCATATTTTATTCAGCGTTATGCATTATACATAGGCGAGGCCGTCCGCTCTGCGCGGCGGAGAGTCAATTTTTTTTTTTTTTTATTTAAAAAGGGCGGAGGCATATTTTAACATCCGACGAGCGGGAAGATCTCCTACGCGCAGGTTGCTACTGCAACTTTTGCAACGTTCGTCTTCGAGCTTCCCCTTGGTCCTTTTTCGCGTGGGACACCGCTGCTGCTTCTTTCGTTCGTCCGTGGAGGCTCCTTTTTCCGGAATTAGCATTTGTAAACGGTTAATTTATACCCGCGTTCGCGGCGCCCAGTGAATCATGCTTTCGAAAAATATTGTTTTATTGTCTTCGCTGAAAATTCTTTTAATGTAATCTCTATGGAGATTTAACTCATTTATATTTACATACCATTTTTTGAATGAGATTCTTCGAATCGCCTTCTCCTGCATCTCCCATTGTTTTTATACCTGGAACAAAGTAAACAAGGAAATTTGAGAAAATCGCGTAAAATACTGGACGTAATTAATTACTTCTGGGCAGTTGATAAAGCACAATCGACTGCGTAGTTAAAAAAACATGGAAAAACAAAAGACTAAAGGATAATTGCGACTCAAGTTTGAAAGGCCGCGTTTAAAACAAATGGTTTTATCGGTCCCGGAATCGCATCGGAAAGCGCGTTTACGGCCGCGCAAAAAGCAGCGCAGCTATCGTGCACCTTTCCATTTGCCGCCGCAGACTCTTTAACAACTGAGAAACGCAACTTTATTAGCTGCTTTATCGGCGCGTCGATGCAAATTACCCGACGCGGCGGTACGTGAAAAATGCCCTCTCTCCTCGGCAAATACCAGCGGGACGAGCGCATATATGCGCGCGTTTCGATCGTTTAGACAGTTACATACGCGGCATACCTTCGCCTCGTATAGTCGCTCACTCCATCAGTCGCCCCGACTCTCGTACGTATCGCCTTATCTGGCGAATCGATCATGATTAACCCCACGATTTATTTGTCTGCCGCGGCCATGCTGATTAATGTCTATATTAGCGCAATGATTTTTGTCTACCGCTCTACAGTGGAAAACTCTGCAGCGACGTCGCGCGAATTCAACAGTTTTTATAGGGACATAAATTCAGCGTTTTTATCGTGTGTTTATACTTTTCTAACGCGCAAAACTTTATCGCGACGCGAGAGCAAGTTTTATGAACAACAGAGGTTCTTAGAAGATGTTACTTAGTTTATCGTGGGCCAGGCTAATTTGGAGGTTCAAATAAAATGACAACCCTGTAAACGGCGCATTAAAATTCTAAAATAATCTCGAATATTACTGGGCATTTTTTACAGCGTAACGTTATTTCTCGAATGCAAATGAAACCGGTACAATCCTCGCTCGAGGCTCGCTCGAGGGTACCGCCGGTATATAAATTTAAATTTAAGGCCCACTTTCGAGCCCGGAATAAAATATATCGCATTAAAAAAAAAATGTAAGCGCGATAATTTTTCAATCCCGGACGGCTTTCAATCTCGGCCGTCGAAAGTGTAACGTACGACAGGGAATATTGAATAGGCCGAATCGGCCGCTCGGCTCGGAAAAAGGAAAGAGGACTGGGAGAGAATTCTGCCCGAGTGACGAGCGGAATAATCGCGCGCATCGCCGCGGATAAGTCATTAAGGAATGTTATTACAAGCCTCGCGCGAATATCGGGGGCCCCGCGGCTGACTCGAACGCGAACGTGGCGCGAGACGTGAATTTCCAATCGGCGAGATCTCGTGACGTGCACCAAGGCGAGTTTCGTGCGGCTCCGCGAGGGAGGCAATAAATGTTTCGTAATTGGCGCAGTGCCTGCGTGCAGCGCGGGCCTCGGCGCGGGCGGCCGAGAGGGACCGAACGTTTCGTTCCGTGTCTGCCGAGTTTTGATTGCGAGGGGGGAGAGAGAGAGAGCGAGGCTCGCATGCGACGACGTCTTGCGGAATGTTTGCTGATTCTGGGAAAAAACTTTGTGTTGCAGCTCAGTACCGATCGCCGCGGATCACCGAGCACCCGTCGGACATAACGGTGGCGAAGCACGAGCCGGTGACGCTCAACTGCAAGGCCGAGGGCAAGCCGAAGCCGGACATCGAGTGGTACAAAGACGGCCAGCTCGTGCAGACGTCCCCGGCCGACTCGCACCGCGTCCTACTGCCGACCGGCTCGCTCTTCTTTCTCAGGGTCATCCACGGCAAGAAGGAGCAGGACGGCGGCGTCTACTGGTGCGTCGCCAAGAACCAGGCTGGCAGCGCCACGAGCCGCAACGCCACTCTCACCGTAGCAGGTAATTACACATTTTTACAGCCGATCCTCTATTTTTATTATAATTTCATATAAGCTTTGCGCATATTGAAATGAGTTCGGCCTTATATTTAGAAGAACGGTACTTCATTATACGGCGACCGGGGCTTAATTATCATATCGTAAAAAATATTTACTTCTAACAATGCCCCGCGGCTCCTCGTACGTCCGATAGCGATCGGGATTTTTAAATATGAACGGGCGGCGGCGCCTCGTGTATCGGCGGACGATGAAAAAAAAAGAAAAAGCGCCGGAAGATAGGATCGGAAAACAAACGAATGTATCTGGTCTATCGCGCTCGGAGAAAATAACTAAATAAAGGTGCCAACTAGCCACGGCCGAGCGGACTCATTTAGCCGTAAAGGGAGCCCGATCGGCCGACGATTGCGATCGGCATCGCATGAGTCTATATCCTAACGAGGCCGCTCTATACGTGTGCTGCCAATAGGCGCTGATCGAAAACGACCTGCCCCGTCGACAATTGTTCCACGTTATTATTTACCTTCGGCTGGCGTCTCCCGCCGTATAGTCCTTTATTTTTTTATTTTATTTTTTTTTTTTTTTTTACTAGCTGCGGTTTCATTAAACCGTTGATTGCTTTTTAAGATTGTTATTTATTTGGATTCGGTGCAGATATTACCGCAAACGAATATCCCTTTTCAGAGCTGCACACCGCTGAAAAAAAAAAAAAGCACTCCGTCCGAGTAAAATTACTGAAAGCAAAGGACGAGAGCGTAAAAAGCCATTGCAGCTTCGAGAGAGATTACTATTTTCCTATAGAAAAGCACAGGCGGGCAGGCAGGCTTTCAGCTGTCCGGCTTCTCAGTCGGGAAAGAAAGGGCTGCGAGGCTGGCGATGATGCGCGCACGTCACGGATTGGTTTTCGTCGAGAGATATTGCCGACGGGTCGATCGGTTAACGACTTGACGCCTAATTAAATGTAATCTCGACGCTGACGTTTCAATCATTGTTTCGACCCCTCGGAGCTGCGCGTCCGAGAGGAGAGACGCGGCCCTCACTGGCGGAGCCGCTATACGCAGAAAGCCTCATACAGACTCAACATTACGTCCGGCTTGTCGCGCTTTATTTCGCATTGTGCGAGCGCTGCCTTGTTTGCAGAAGAACTCTTCTAAATAAATTCGTAACCGATTTATACGTAACGTAGTTTACGAGCACAGCAGCACTGAAAGTACCGAAATCAGAGTTTCGAGAAAAATTGGCAATTTCGCGTTCGGAAAATGGCTTCAATATACCCCACCCACCCCAGCTAGTATTTCAGGGTTGATTAGCCAGTATTGCGCTTCGGAGTGCAAAGCGACAGATGCATTTGTAAAGATTCAAAGATAAATTTGACGGCTCGCGCGCGTGCCGGGGCGTAAACCGTTTTTTACGGCGGGTCGAATTTATACGCGCAGGAGCGCAGCTCTAATGATAAACCCCAGCCGTCGCCGCGGAGTCCCCGTAAAACAGAGACGAGAGGCGAAAAAGTCGCTGCTGCGGCGCGAAAAAGCCGCGTGGCCGTTAACAAATTGCTCGAAATGAATCATCATCGATAATCCCGAAATCGCCGTTGCATAATATTCGCGCCGGTGGCAAAAGCAGGCGGGGCGGCCGCTGCAATCGGCATTAATTACGATAGCGCGGGTTGTTTGCAATTATTTAGCTATCGGCCGCGCGGCCGCATAATTCCGCGCCCTCTTATCTTATCCCTTCCACTTGGCGCGGCACGCGTTACGCTTTTCTCTCCGTTGCAACTCTCGCGGCCCGACGAGATTGCCGGCAACACTCGGCCTGCGTGTTTACGCGGCTGTTAACTCTTTAGCGCTTCTGTAAAATACCTGTAATCTGGAGATCCGCTCGTCGCGGCTTAGTATTTGCTCGGTCTTGAGCGGTAATCCGAGACACATTGTCCGACGACGGTGAGAGCTGAGCTTGAGAAAGAGAGAGAGAGAGAGAGAGAGAGAGAGAGAGCTTAACTGCTTTTTAGGAATCCGATTATGCGTAAATGACTTTCGTCGAGAGTCGTTAGCCCGAGTTTAGGGCGGAGAAGCTCGGCAGCGCACTTGGAATTATGAAATTGAACGGCGCGGAGTCGAGCCCGCTGTACAGGAGATAAAAACGATCCGGTACAAGAACCAGCAAAGTCAAATACACAGTCGGGATTTCGCTCTGGTTCGAGTGGATGAGCCCGCTCCAGCGCAGGTTAGAGTGTTTGCTGTGCTCTTTAACGCTTCTTTGATGGCCCATTCAATGCACGAAATTGCTAGACTTTAAATCACTTGGATTTACATTGCAAGCCCTTACCGCGCTACTGCAAATCTCGCCTGTTTGCAGTCAAGTTCTCGCTCGACTGCCAAAATTTTAGTTAGCCTCCATGCCATCGACTGGAAAATGCATTCTGCTTCCTACGGCCCTCCATGAACTGTTTCATTGTTCGTCGCTTCCCTCGCTACATTTTAATCCTGCGTTTTAACGTTGCATTGCCTTTTAAGGTAATCTTGAAACAGTTTCGTTACACTTATAATCAGAAATTATTCCAATTTGAACAATCCTGGATGGACAAACTTTTCCTCTTCGGGCCGTCTCGAAGTACAACCAAAGTTGCGTTTGTTTAGGCCGGGATCGATATACATATAGGACGCGAGGAGAAACGTTGCCGCTCTCGAGTGGAGGCTCCTGGTAAAACCGAGGACTACGGGGGATCCACGGCTGCACACACGTGTATTTGTCTTGCCAGTGTATACTGATAGTCGATCGACTTCGACTGACGTGAGTCGGTTGCTAAAGGAACATTTTCTCCCTTTCTTACTGCACAGAGTAACACTTGCATATCGGGGAAAAATCTGGTTATTTCGTAAAAGATTATTGACCAATTTATTATTGACTTTGATTATTGACCGTCGAGAAACAACTGCAAAGAGTAATTACTTACAATTAATGAAAAAAACCATTTTGAATTTTTGTAGCTCCATAGAGCAGAGAGCACTTTGGTTCTACAGTGTTCTGGCTAAAAATAAGGAAAAAAGTCGAAGCTCTCACTTTATATTCTAGAAAAAAGGGTACTGATAGGAGAAACCGTATTTATCTCCTTTCAGAAATTCCTCACTGAGTAACGACCCCGGGATCTGGCAATTTCGAAAATTGCGACTCCCAATGCTCTTCGGCGAAAAGGCATTCTCCGAAACAGAGAAATTCGCGCAGACGCTGCAGGACTCGTCGACGAGAGTTCTCTCCATCACGGTTTTACGGCTCCGGGCTTATTGTTGCCGTAGTCAAGAGAGAGAGAGAGAGAGAGAGAGAGAGAGCTCGAACCCTGATTAGTCGAATGATCATTAAACGCGACTTATTCGGGAATCGTATTACGAAAGGCATTATCAAAGTTTGCCGCGCGCGACTCGTAACGGCGCCTGAGTTGAGATCCTCTTAACTTTAAATTAGAATTTTTTTCTCCAACTTTATATTGAAAGCTCGAGAGAGCCGGGCGCCGGCATTTTCCCGAACTATTTCTAAGAAGAGTATCAAACAAAACACCGTAAATCAATTTTATTATCAATTCCGCGTAAGCATTGAGCCCGACTGTAATAGCTTCCTTTTTAAGCAAGTTCACTCGCCGCGATAAATAATGTATGATTCATTCAGCGAGTCTTGAATATGGAAAAGCCTTAGTTATTATTTGAGCATTGCGAAAATGATTTATTTACCTCGGTGCCTTATTCTTCCTGGAATTATTATTTAAATTTAATCAGGCCATTGATTGAAACTACACGTTTATAAGTAGAAAGTCGCAGGTTGAATGGGCCAAGAAAGCGCGATCCCGAGGGCACCGGCAAGGCTATCCGATCGGCGATAATCGCGCGAATCCCGGCAAAAATCCCGCGGCTGTATACTCGGGGAAAGGAGGCTCCGCCGCGCGCAAACATCCTGAAAGGTGTACGCCGCGCGGCGGAGGCGAGTTTGCTCGGGGCACACACACGCGCGCGAGCGCGCGCGCGGCGAGCAGAGTCCGAAAGAAAAGCGTGTCCCGGGGAACAAAAGCTCCGGCGTGTCATTGGCGCTACAACGTTACCGCGTCCCGTGCACCGCCGATAGTGTTTATAATCGGCAAGAAGCGCGCGCGCGCGCGCGCCTTTTTCGTTTCCGCACCTCCCGCCGCGGCCGGCGCATTATGCGCGCCTTCATATAAATTAGGTAAATATGGGTTTATCTGCGTCCTGCTCCCAGCTCTCGGCATGTTTTATGTATAAGAGCCTCGCTCGCTCTCGCGTGTATTCGTATACCGCTGCGTACCGGAGCCCGATGTGCACGCGAGTTTTCGAGCGGCGAGAGGAGAGAGAGGAAAAAAATCGCCGAGGACTATGTGTATACTTAGGCGAATTTGCATGTATTGGCATAAGCCCGTGTAATGCTAATACTCGCGGCGTGGGCTTTTTATATAGAGACGTTCCTCGGACGCGAGTAAATTGCCGCGCGAGCGTGGGCGTCTTTTCAGTTTCAGCCTTATTATTTAAAACTATTCTACGCGAGAGGCGGCTATTACGCGGCGGCCGCGGCGGCGGCGGCGGTCGCGCGAGCAAACTTTCCGGGCAAATAAATTTTCTTGTCACTTAAGAAATTTCTTCGGGGAAAGTTTCCCGGTGGATATTACATCACATTAAACTAATACACTTCGAGTTGAACTGCAACCTTGGGTATTATCTTGCTATTGCAGCTATTTCTATAAACATCCGTGTAATTACGGGCAGTGGATGCAGTCGTAAACAAAATAATAGTACTCCTACCGCGGAGGCAGAAATTCTAGTACAAGTTCTCCGCTCGGAAAGTGGCATAAATATGTAATTTCGCTTATTTAATGAACAAGATTCTAGAAGAAATGGAATAACTATGAATTTTTTAGCGGATAAACTCTGTCGCGGCCGCCGGTCGTAGCTCTCGGCGCGGTTCGAAGAAGCAGCAGCAGCAGCAGCAGCAGCGGCAGCGGCAGCAGCTCCAAAAAATCGAGCAAAAAGCCTGTGCAGCTCGGCCTTACGAGCCTCCGTATCAATTACACGCGTGTAAACATAAACATACAGGAGGAAGGGCCACATCGCTATCGTGCATTTAGCATCTCCGGGTGAAGGGCTACCTTCGGAGGAGGCGCATACCTGCCCGATACTGTATTTACTCGTCGCGGGGGCCGATGCGACGAATTATAATGCGTGTAGCTCGCTGCTTTAATGGGGACGTATGTAGAGTAGAGGCGAGCTTGGCCCATTGTCTCGCTTCACCTGAACGCCGGGCCCCCATTGTTTCCCGCGGCGACTTTTTTGCCTCCCCCCGCGCTATAACGAGCTGAATTTCCTCCTGGACCTTTTTCCGTGCTCGGCTGGCCCTTTAAGGCCGCCTAGCACTCTCGGCCGCGCGCGCGGCAAGCTGAATATTCGATGGAGAGAGAGAGAGAGAGGGCATTTATTGTCGGGGCGTCTCGTTGTAATGCCGCTAACGAAGCTGCAGCTAGTTCAAACGCATTTATCTACTTGACGCGGCTCGGTTCAAGTTCCGGCTTTCTGACTCAACAAGTGCCGAGCTTCCTCGGCGTGCCCGAAATTGTTGTCGTTCGAGCAGCGCTTCGAGTATTAGGCTAATAAATTCTCCGAGCCACTTCCCGCTAAATTACCGCCCCATTGTCTTGCCGTAAATAAAAATTAACCTCGTACTCTAAATAAATATACGAATTATTGAAGAATATAACCGATGCATTATTCATTCGGCTAGTTGATTTCGCCGCTGGCCGCGTTTGTATTCCGCATTGTGAAACAAGCCTAACGCTCGCCCTTTGTGTATACACGATCCTGTGTTTGGGCAAGGGGCAACTGGAGAAAAAAAGCCCGCGGGAGTCGTATCGGTATTTATTTAAATAAATTTTCAAACTAGCGCCTCTCTCTCTCTGCCCTACGCGAAGGCCAAAGCGGATATATTCCCTGCATTCGAATTTGGATTTTGCATGCGGGAGGAGAGAAGCTGATTGCCGAGTCGCCGAGGTTACACGCGTTCGGAGGGAGGCTTAACGAACGCGAATTTGGATTTAATAAACCGGATTATGGAATAAATGATGGACTGGATTACGCGATAAATATAGGCAAATTTTCGGCCGGAGGCTCCGCCGCCCTCTCTCTCGCCCCCTCTTTTGAGTGGCGCGCGGATGATGAAAATGTCGCCGTGGATGCGCAATTTCATTTTCCCCGGCTACGCGCGTTAATTGAAACACTTATCGTTTACATGGATTTTCAGCAGCCGCGCGCCTCGGCGGTTTATTCATTTTTATTATTCGTTAATTGAATGCGAACCGCGTGCACCCTGTAAAGCCGAATTTAGTATCATATTAATTAATGTAACAATGATTTTCCTCAATATTATCCTGAATTATTACGCGGCAAATAATTATGCTTCGGCGCTCGAACTATTGCAAAGCAAACAAATTTATATATTATTCAACGCGTGTTATGATTACATGTTTATATGTAAACATTTAATGTGATTATTAATTTTATTGTAAACTTTATTATATAATAATAATAAATTCTTACTTTTCCTTTGTTGTTGAAGTCGAGCAGACTGGAAAGGACGCTATGGGCCTTAATTAACCAGAAACACTTCACAATTTGTTTAAAATATTAATTTATTAATTCA
>JAWWEO010000001.1:19160301-19246195 GCA_035582975.1 Ormyrus labotus | reverse complement strand
ATATCTGTATTTGTCAATCAATAACTGAACAATCGATAATGAAATCGTACGCTTCTCGCGACTTACAGATGTACGTATGTACGAAAAATAGTTTAATAATTATTATTCTATATATGAATTTTTATAATTCATAACAACGCGCATTTACAAAATCCCTGCCAACTATCGCGGAGGCAGCGACACGAAGCAGCGCCAATGTTTGTCGCGTTAAGATCCTGAGAAAACAATGAACCCGCTCCAACGCAGTCATCAATCATCGCCGACTGCGGCTCGGGAGTCGCAGTTTCTGAGATTTCGAGTGCAGCCGGCGCTTCTCGAGACAATGGATATCACGTGTCGCGGCTAATCTAACAGTCGCTTGCCGAATGCGTGAAAGCGGTGGCAATTGCAAGAGGGATCCGCTGACTGCGTAACAGTCGAATTTGCGTTTCTCGAGTATACATTCTGCTCTAATGGCTTTGGAGCACAAAACTTTTTCAACTAAACCTGCGACGAGACTGATTTCTCGGCTCTTTGAAATGAGCAGCTCGTTGCTGTAAAAAATTGTGGTTTGATATTTTTATTTTGACATGTACACGCGATTATGGGAGGAAAAAGACAGGAAGTATATTTAGAAGTCAGCTTGTTTAATTTATAATTCGTTTGCCTAATCGTCGATTAGGGAGGAGGTTGCTTTAATAGTATAATGCAGACATGATGACTTCGCATCTACGAAAGATGACGACGATATTTCCAATAAAAGCCGCAGCTTACATTCCCGAAGATGACGTAGCAGTTTCGGTTACCGGGGACTTAACACTTTAAATCTAATACACGTACAGACTCACAAGTGCCGCGCGCGCGCTTCAGTGTAAAAATCATCTATTTTCATATGCAGCAGCACAAACATTCGGCGCATTCCTGAGCCCAACTGTATATAGAAAATAATCCGAGGCTGGAGCTTCCGCCCCAATGCGGAGGTGAGAGCTCATTGGCGCAAAGCTGCCGCGCGGGAAATAAAATAGCGGCCGGCGCATTATTTCGCGATTCCCATTGAAAGTCGCGGCGGGCGGCTTTGCAACCGGGGCTGGATTTTGCTTCCATTAGCTGATAACGGAAGGCCTGCGCTCGCCGCGGGCTGGGCTTTCGCAGGCTCGGGAACTGAGGTGAGATAACCGCCCAGGATGCCCCCGCCGCCATCAGCCTAATGAGTTCCGAAGGATGACGAATGGAAAGCAATGCTTTGCCGCTGGTCAAGAATATACGTGCGCGTTCACCCCTGCAGGCTTTCTGCAGTTTTCATAATATACTTTCTTTTGAAGTCTGCAGATTTCAACGGGCCGGGAATGATTGTCTTTCGAAACTACTCAAATCAGGAAATAATGTCATTAAAAAATGCTCCGCAGAAAACGTCGGCGAAACTTAACCGAAGATTCAGCGCGAAAAAGGAGGGGAAAATTAAAAAATTTATAGGTACACGAGGAAGTAAGCGCGGGAAATAATGTCCCGACGAGAGTTCGGCGAGGAGGATTTGTCACGTTTCCACGGCGAGCAATTGTTCCTTGCGCTCTCCTGGCCTTGGGCTCGAACTTTCGGCCGGTCCGAGAGGAAGGAGAATCGCGTGGGAAACTAACTGTGTGCACTAGAAAGCTCTACGTGCTTGCGTTATTAAACGTACCGAGGATATATACACGCGGGCGTGACTAGGCGACGCTAAAGCAGAACGGATGCTTCCTAGAGAGGGAGCGGGAGGGAGGGGGGGGGGAAGGAGGCAAAGCCGCCGACAGTTTATTAGACGCCGTACGGCGCTTGAATTAATTTTAAGTGTGCGGCGCGGCTGGCCGCGCGCTGCCGCTGTGTAACGGACTTGTTGTACACGCCCCCCGAAAAGAACGCGATAAAGAAGAGCCGCCCGCGATAACAGCCCCGAAAACTCGTTAACCGCGCGTAAGGGGGAGTAACGACCCTCGGTAACGCTCTTTCGATCTTTATGGCTTACTTTATTTATTATATATATACGCGCATTTTTTCCCCCTAATGCTAGATCAAATTTTTTCTCATTCAAATAAAAGCGAATTTTCCATTCGATCGCGCGACTGGAGCTCCGTTATAAAGTATCGCGCGGAAATCCATTTCCACGCGCGGCGCCGGAGAAGAGTGTCGATCAAAAGGTGGAAGGAAAAAGGACGGCGAACCCGGCGGCTGCGGCGGAAATTTACGCGAGATTAGGAAAGGAATTTATGCTTCGATATTTCAATCCGGGATTCGCGAAAGTAGATGCGCGCGATCGCGCCCCGGCCAGACTCGGAAAAACGAACCGCCGGCCGAGAGCAACTTGACGGACGAAAAAAGGAGGAGAGAGCGTATATATAGAGGGAGGTGGGCGCGAACCAGAGGAGATTACCGAACGAATTCGCGCCGCCCCGGCCGAAAGAAATACGCCCGCGGGGAGATTTATGGCCGACCGATAGTTTTCATTCGAGAGAGGGATATTTTACTGAAATAACACCTCGAGAATCGTGGTAGCCGGCCACGGCTCTTTAAGCGCAGCCGGCGGCCTTTTTATCGGCCGAGCCGATGGATCGCCGCAAATGTCGCCAACTTCTTGCGCGCGCGCGGCCAAAGCCAAACTTGCCAACTTCTTCGACGACTCCCCCGGGGACCTTTGCCCGAATAATTCAAGCGTCGAACTTGCCTGTGCCGCGTTAATCCCGAGTTACTTAATGAGCTGTCGCCCGTGAAATTTTCATTCGGGCTTCTCCTCATTGCTTTTTCAAGAGTTTTTCAGCTAGGATTAAGAGTGGTGAAATAATTACTGGAAACGACAATGTACAGCGTAAAACGTGTTTGGGAAAATAAGAGCCTTTTCCATTCTCGTGCCTTGAAATTCTAGACGGACGAGAGCTTTGGAGAGGTCCTGCAGCTTCTCCGCAGCTGAAAAGGAGCCGAGTGACGAAAAAGGTCCGGATGAGCCGTCGCTCCTACTTATATCCTCGGTGCAGGGATATACGGAGCGACTAAATTTGCCTGGGCTGATATAGCCGGGGAGAAAGCTCGCAATTCCTGCGTCTGCCGAGACAATTCCGAGAGCCTCGAGCCCGAGAGGCAGAGAGGCAGGTGTACGGGGCGGAACGGGGAGCAGCAGCGTTTTAATACGCGCGAGTCTGGGACAGCGTAATTTACTAAATTGAATATCACCGCGGGCGCAGACGGGAGAGGAGAGGAGACTCGCGAGGGGAGAATTGCCAATTGACAAATTCTGCCGGGCCGTCGTCTCCCCTCCGCCTGCCGCTGCCTCTCGATCGCACGAGCAAAGTACAAATTGCCTGTTTCTTGAGAAGCTGCCTTTCTCATCGAGATCCTCTTGGAAATGTCGTCGTTTTAAATTCCAATTGACTAATCGCATCAAGTACAATCGCGTGACTCAATAGTATTTAGAAAATGCCATCTCAACACGCTAAATAAGTTATTCAAATAAACGTTATTAATGTTCCAAAAGGCATTACGGCGAAGCCGCAAGATCGATGGCGATCTCGCGTCTAAATATTTAAGCGACCAGTCCGACAGTTCTCGTGCCCAAAAATAAAGCGAGACGGGAATTAATTGGGCGCAATTTGTCAGGCCCTCTCAAAAGAATGGGGCTTTCGGAGGCGCGCGAAGCGAGGCAGTACAAAAATGAAACGATTATAACCGAAGAATGAAGAGCTCAATCTGTGCGCCAGATCGCCTCCACCGAGCCGTCGGGCCCCAAGGACTCGCAATAAATCCCTACAGCTTTCTGTGTACTTTCGACGGTCCGGAAAGACGCGCCCCGGCCGAAAGTCCCCTCTCTCGCCTGCTATCGGCCGATCTTAGAAAGCGCACCTAATAGAGATGCCGCGATAATTGCGGCTCCCGCCCAGCAGCGCGTACCTTTGCCGCGAAACAACGGGGCCCGTCCCTCCGCGGGCCTGCGGCAATCATTATCGCGTTATCACGGGGGCCTATACACGACTACCAAGCCTCGTAAACTTGCGCTGCGAGCATATTTCTCGCGCCACATGCCGGCCTATTCTCTCTCTCTCTCTCTCGTTTTATTATTCTGGAATGAACGCGCGGACACTCGCGGGAAGCTATGTGCCGGGGCATTCCTTCGTAAAAGCACTTCGCTATTCATTACGGACATTAGTGTCTCCGAGCGTACCAGCCGGCATTATTATTATTATATGCTAATTCTGTAGTAACGCGCGACAAAAAACTGCAAATCTGAGGGGCCTTACGTAATAACTATTAAATTAATGGAAAGGAATAAATTTTAGTTTGATTGTTTAATGAGTATTGACAGCGTTGGTATTTGCTTCTTTTAATTACAATATCGTTATCTTCGGAGTGGACGCTAACGGCCCGTATATACTGCAGCTATTATGCATTAAGCTGAAATTTATTTCATGCGGACCGTTTAAGCGTTCAAGTGTAATAATATGCTACGGTTTGCCATATTTTTGTAGTAAATTTCACAGTTAATTTCGTATTAAATATCGCAGGAACTAATTGTTTTTCAATGTGACACGAAAATTATACGCTGATTCTCGTAATGTATCTTAATAACTGTCGAATTATTATACAGAAAACGTTAAACTTTAAAATTGCTTGCACATTTTAAGCGAATTTCAACTTTCTACTCGTAACTTTGCGCGTAGAAACAAATTTTAATCCAATAAAAGTCAGTAGATTATGATAATAATGCGAGATTATTCAAACGTACACATTCGAAGGTATACGTTATCGCGTTCAACCAATATTTTATTTAGATATTTTAATGGAATAATATAAATAGAGTCTGTCTTCCGTTGTATTAATATCCCTCGATATCATAATTGATTTCCGACGGCCCATTCGAGCAAACAATAAAAGTGCCGTCAGCAATCTTGTGCCAGAGCCTCGAGTGGTCATCGGGCAAAACAAAAAAAAAAACAAAAAAATCAGCTAATAAAAGTGCTCGGCGCTGGCCTTTCCAACTCATTCGGACGGTCCGCCGGGCAATATTTCCAGCTGCAAAAGCTCGCGTTTCGAGTACTTTGCGCGCGATGCATCGCCGAGCATGACGGCGCAAAACTCGCGGAATATCAGGTCGCGGGGCCGGGCTTTTTCATCCCTCGCGATCGAACGCGAAATTACGTCGTTTAAAAACGGATGCGCCCCGCAGAAAGTGTCCCACGGAAACGGCCCTATATTTCCGTGAAAAGCGGCTCGTTCCGTTCTGCGCCGCTCCGTCCCCCCCTCCGAACCCGCAAGAATAATTTCCTGCGAAAATTTTAATTTAGTCGTAAAGGTAACGACGTCGCCTCCCTCTCGGCTTTTTTGCCTACGCCACTACTGTCATGCAAATGAACTCGCCGCGCGATGAGAAATTAAACATCTATTTGCACTTTGCTTACGCGTTCATTCAATTTCGTTGCGTATTCTGTTTTATGTTTTGTCACATTTGAATATCAGCCAAACGTATATTAAACATTAAACAGAGAAGTTTACTTTGGTAGAAACAAAGTTTTGTGTACTGTAAAAAATTTCAGTTCGCAAGTTGTTTGTGCAACTTGAATGTAAATCAGAACGGTTTTTAAAACTTTTAAAAGCAAATATTTACGTAAGCGAGTTTTTTCAAAGTTTGTAACAAATTTCCTGCGCTATTTAAATTCTGAATGTTTTTAATTTACTTCTTTAAGTCGATCTTCCTTCACTGAAAATCATATATATATATTTTTTTTATAATAAAAAATTTCTTTCTTGCAAACTTGTGCGAATATTTTACTAAAATACTTGGAGACGAGACGGTCGATTTAATCGATGCAGTATCGACACTGCAGCAGTAAAACACAAGAGATATGCTCGTTAGCCGTCCTCATCAGCTTTAAAGGTTTCAACCAAAATTTTTTCATTTTCTTAATGAAGCCAGTCATTACGCCGAATTTCTGGCGGCCATTCTGACCTCACAAGATCGAACGGAATTGAATTTTTTAACGAAAAAATCGGATGCGACGGGAATCAAAGGCAGCTATTTCCCTCGGAGCTCGAGAACTTTGCATTCTAAAAATACCCAAATTGGTTGGGATGCATTGCTTTGTAACTTTCTTATATACTGCTTTCACTTTTTTTTTCTTTTCCCGTTTCATATTTTTTCGCACCATTCGTACTTTTTGTACTTTCAAGCCTTTTTTCATCTCACGGCGATATTCGTATGCCGAAATCGTGTAATGCGAACGCTGGAAAAAAGGGCGAGAGGATGATGATGAATGGAGTGCAGAAAGATATATATTTCAAGGCTGGCTAAATAATTTCAAAGGAAAAGAACGTTTTTCTAAATGTCTTGAAAAATTCAATTGCGCATAGCTTCGCAAATTATGGGCCTGTAAAAAATAGAGTCTTTTTTAGACTTTACTGCAAAAGGTGTAAAAGTATTATAAAGTTTAAAACCTCACTTGTCCAAGAGTAAAAGTGTAAGAAAAGAATCGTAAAATTTTAAGGGAAAAATTGACGCGATGATAATGAAAAAAACTACAGGTGAGATCGGAGCGCATAGAAAAATAATAAAGATAAGCCGAGGGAGCCGAAGATGAGGCAAGTGGGCCCGGAGCGATGCGCAGCCATTTGTTTATACGACTTTTTCCCCGCGCAAAACTTTTAAGGCCTCGAGAAAGAGAGCGAGAGAGGCAGCAGACTCCGCAACGTTCATCCGTCAACGGAACAGATCTCAAATGATTCATCGCACGCGGCCCCAGAGCAGATCGGGATAAAAGACGTGGCGGCGGCCGGATTTTTTCGCGCGGACATCGTGCGCTCCGAGCCAAGCGCTGCACACAGATGCACCCGCAGATCGAGAGCATCGACTAGCCTGGCAAAGCCTTTCAATGAGCCCCTCGCGCGCCGATTTCTCATCTTCGGCTTCTTTCTCTCGCAGCCGAAATTTACGCTCTCTCGCCTTTATTCGTTCCACGCATAAACAATGATTAGATCTTGGCCTTTTAGCGATGCCCCCGGATAAAAACCTTATATTATTTATATCGGCTTATCCGACGTAGATCGCGCGGGCAACAATGCCTCCGAGCTGCTTGTTAAAAATTACATTTTCTATATATATAAAGCTGAAGAATGCGCATGAAAATTTATAAACTGTAAAATGCGTTTGAGGGCGTAGCGAAGAACGTACAAACAAACCCGCGACTCGAGCGAAACTACGGATATTTGAAAGATATTTATACAGCTTCTCAAACTTTTATGCCGCACCAAGTTGGAAACGCCAGTTCAATAAACATCAATCGCGGAAATAAGTATATTTGTATGGGACTTTAAGGATATCCTAAAAGAAACAACGAAACTAAAAAAAAAAGCACTAAAACGGGGAATATTATGTGGGAAAATCACCGCGAAGAACAGAAAGAGGAACGTAAGAGGGGCACTAAAACTCAAGACCCTATCTGGAAATACACACTCCATAACGCGATCTATATAAAAGCGTCCACTTGGAATCGAGGGAAACTCTTGTTTTACTTGCGAGCGGGAAAATCCGACCCCGAGCAAATACGTTTTTTACCGCGTCCGCCGCAGGTAGCGAAATAATTCTCCTTTGAATAATCAAGGCCATCGCCGAAGGAACTCGATACTCCATTGTGCGAAGCGGCAAGAGTCATTTAGTTGCCGAGTATCGGTTCGATCTGAATTCGAAGAAAGCCAGCAGAAAAGTTTTTTCTCCACCGGAGGACGCCTCCCCCGGGCGATACACTTTCCGACCACCCCTGCACGCGCAGGTATTTACGCGGTGCTCTCGCCTGCCGGCCACGTTAAAGGAGGAGCTGCGCGCGCGTATATATATAGGCGTAGCTCGAGTGTGTAGATAGGACGAGAAATATGGCGCAAAGATGACCGATACCGGTAGCCGCGAGGCCGAAGAAAAGACGGAGAGAGAGAGAGAGAGAGAGCGCTGCGGGTAAAAAAGCCGGCCGGCCGGCGGCGGGCGACTCTCGCGTAACCTCGATATCGCACTAGAGACGATGCTCAGAGCCGCTTACTTACTGTCGAACGGAAATTTACGAGACTCCGATTAATACGCGCCGATATAGCGCCGTAATTTTCGTTACTCGCGCTCGCTCTTCGGTACCATTACCCGCATTCACGTGTCGCCGCGCGCCGCGGGATCTTTTATTCAGAGAGCCGCGGGAATCTGAAAGATTCATGAAGGGACTGATTAAAGCTGAACAATTGCCTCGGATTAACATTCTTCCCTTTCGGCGATTCCTTGTATTGGAATGAATTTCAACGTTTACCGGTTAAAATTCCCTAAGAGTCGCCCGCCCTAACAGCGGAAAAAGAATGTCGGAGAGAGAAAATCAAAGTATCAGAGCATCTTCCTCCTATAAAATAGAAATTTTTCTCGCCCGGGGAAAAAAAGGCGAGACCGAACCGCGTGAGTTACGAGGGTCGGCCGATTTCCTCGGCGGTCAAAGGTGCTTTTCTCGCGGCGTATTAGAAATTTATCGCGTCACTACGGCTGCCGCGCGAGGAGAGAGAAGAGACCGCGCGGAGACCCGGGGCCCTTTTTCTCGGTGTCGCCTATCGCGGCGGAGCATCGCGCACGAATCGATTATCCCGGCTGATTTCGCACTCCGAATTCGCCTTTCCCGTAAAATCCAGCCTCTCCCCCCGAAGCCAACTCCGACCGAGTCGGATAAAAGTGTAAATCTGAGTAAAACAAGAAAATTAGCTCCTCGTCCTTCTCATTTCCAAAGTCGGAGGTGAAAGCCGCGGCTCCAATTTCGGTGAGTGGCAAAGGCTCTTCCGCTTTGCGTCAGAAGGGACAACTCCCCGGCCGAATGGAATCGTCCGACTCGATGACTCGCGGCAATTGCCTTCTTATTTCCAGGGTCCAGCGGACGAGGGATTGGCTCCTCGGTCCTCCTTATTCTCACGCGGCGTCGGCCGCGACGTCGGGAACATACGCTAAGCGGCTTATGTCACTGCTCGTTCGCTTCGATTCAGAGTCTGGCTTCTCCTTGAAAAATGATTCATGTACGGTGCTTCGCGCTCGATTTAACTGCTCAATGCGGAATTAAGGCTTTTTTACCGTTCCGTGGACCGCCCTCGATACGTATATAAGCTTTCTTATAGTGCCCTCCTCGAGTGCCTCTTTCACGGAGGACGGCAGAGAAGCACCTGCAGCTACGGGTTTTGAAAATTTTCCAAAAGCTCCATAAAGAAGGATTGTGTTAGGAAGTGAAATCTCCTGAATGCTGTTACAGTTAGAAGGTTGCTGAGCATAATGCCCCTTTTCTTCGATAAAGTATATCGTCAATTTACGGGGCGTCGTAGATATATCTTTACAATGGCTACTTCAAACTCTGATGTATAAAGCACAAAATCCTCTTCGTTGAAAATCTTATGGCTTTCAGGATTGTGTAAAAAAGCAAGTCCAGAAGCTTTGTAAAAACAAGAAAGTTGAGATGGCTCGTCCGTGCAATTATTTCGCTGGAATTATTTCTCCTCAAGGCCAAGGCGCGGCGAACTTTAAATTCTCGGCTGCAATCAATACTTTCGCTAATTCGATAGAATTATTCAAGGGCAGGAGGCAAGAGTCGCTCTCTAGTTATCTTCTCTGATTCGGCGACCTTTCTTTCCTCCTTCCTCCGGCCCGGCGGAATGAAGAAGGAAAGAATGACAAACGAGAGGGGAGGAGATGGGATACTTCCTCAATAATTTATTGAGCGGAGTAGCGACTTCTTAGCGTCGCCGGCGCTGAAACTCGATTAGACTTTGTCAGTTCGATGAGAAAACGGAAATTCAGTCGACCAAGCCGATTTCCCGGAGATGGTTTCCCCTTCCCTCCGCTCGCGATATCGCTCGCGACGTCTTCTTCGTCCGAGAGCTCTCGGCTCTGCTGGTTTTTGCGACGGCGCCGATATCTGGATATACTCGCGTCGGGAGGTATCAAAACTTCTTTGATTCTGCCGTGCAATTGAGCTGTTTTATCGAGGAGCGAGATCCGCAGATGTACAAGTTGAAACTCGAACAGGGGCTACTATATGGTAATAAAATTCATCTCCCGCGCTCGAAATTAATACGGCAAGTACCGCGTTTCGCGGCAAATTGCTTTTACGATTGATACTGCTTCGAAATCAGACGTGTTTTATACAAAGCTATTTTAAAAGAGCCAATGTAGATGATGCCGCACGGACCGGTACACGCCGCCGGCTGAATTGACTTATAATTGTCAATTGACGCAACGGGCAATGAAAGTCGACGAGTGTAATCAATCAAGGCAACTCATAAAGCGGGCTCATAACACGAGAAAAATAAGGGCAGCCAGGGCGCACTTTTAATATCGCATCAAGGAAAGTTGGCCGTGCACGCTCGCGAAATGCGAAAGGCTCGGCAGAGAGAGAGAGAGAGAGAAAAGATCGGCGCTTCTCGCGTTCCCCAACAATAATTCGATTCGCAGAGAAGATCGCCGCTTGCCGGCAAATGGCCTTTTAATAACACGGCTTGGGAAAAATCAATAGCGTGTAAGGCGCTCTCGGGCCGCCGCATCGTTTCCTCGTTAGTCCTAACTTGGCCGCGCGCGTTCACAGAGCCGAGAGCCGCGCGCGGTAATTCGAGCGTCATTAATCAAACGTCGATTTTTTTTTCGCTATCCGCCGTGGGTTTTGTTGCCGCGATAAGAACTACACCGGTTAAGAGTCGCCGTGCTGGCTGTTCTTTTTTCTTTCGCCCTCTTTCACTCGCTGCGTTTGTATGTGCGCAGCCTTTCGCCCGGTCGCGTGAGGTTTTATCTGTTTTGCCCGCCTGGAGGCTCGACGTGCCTCGAGAAAAATCCATTTACCCTGCGGACGTGTCCTGAGCTTTGATTTCATTTCGCATTTGTACGGAGGGAGAGAGAGAGAGAGAGAGAGAGCCGGCTGTCGGGAATTTAGTTATAAATAATGACAATCGGAAAGCCGTAAATTCATGTTTCAAGCGCTTCCATACTGTTCCTGAGTGTATTTTCCTCTTTCGACTTCCTTATCTTTCTCTGTCACGTTTTTATAATCTATCCACTTCGATCCCAGCTCCCGCGCTCCAACTTTTTTTCTTTTCGCTGGCTTTTATACTTTGTTCCTTCGATTATCTCGTAATTAGCAGTAGCACTTAGCTATAAGATAATTGCCTTTAAAAAGTCCCCGATTATCTCCCCGACAATAATTGACAACAATGGCTAATGCGTTCATTTCTCGCGAGAGAGAGCGACTTTCTATTTTTATCCGAGAACACGATTCCTGGAATGTACATTAATATTTCTCGAAATATTCGCGACATCTGTAATTGCGCGTCGGGGCTAAAAATCCGAGCAGCAATGCCGTGAATAAGGAGTGTACGGTGCCGCGGTGAAATGAGCAAAGCCGAACGCGATAATGATTATAGAAGCGTTATGATTTTGCTGAAACGGTTTCGAGAATGCAATCGCGGTCCCGGAACGAATATTACACGAGCGCTGCGCTCGAGCCGAGGAGAGAGAGATTATGCGCCGCGGCATGACACGCTCGGCATTGCTGATTACAGATTAGTGAGCTTAGGTAGGCAGAGAATAGTGCCAGTCACCTCGCTTACCGATATAACGAAGCCCAGAAGGTACCTGACTGACTGCCTCTTTCAGCGCGGCCCGATACGCCCGGGTTTTTTTTTTTTTTTTTCTCAAAAAGCCGCGCCGCCGTCTCGCGGAGAGCTCTTTCTCCCTCGGCCTCGATCAATATATTGTGCTGCTCGTCACACAGGGAGAATTTACTCCTAGGAATTCATGCATCGATCTTGTTTGCTATGGAATAACGGCGCTTTCGATTTTCATTCGTTTTATTAACTTTTCGCGTAGTTAATTAAACGGCCTGCAGGTTTTAGAGTTTTATTGCTTGTACAAATAGGAACTCTGCGCGCTGTATTGTAGTTAATTGCAGAATCTATTCAGCGAAGCTGATTACCAATGAGAATGCATTAGTTGCTGACGTATAACCTAATGCGTTCACAAGAATCACGTTTTGATTCATTTTTAAAAACTTTTTTTTAATTTATGCTGTACTACAGAGGGATCAATAAAACAAAGCTCCATTAATATAAATATTTAAAGTTGAAACGAGCCCTGCCTCTCCTCGTATTATCATGCAAAGAATAATTTTCTAATGCGAAAAGTGGGCAGTGTCGTTAAGAAACAATTAGCAGCGTAATTGGATACAGTCGATGGTCAAACCCTTGTTGCCGGCCACGTCGAAAGTTGACCACATCAGAGACAGCCGCTAATTATACGACCTCTCGTGAAAAAGCGGACTTTCTACCTTTTCCTTATTGTCGATGCGCATGTACACCGCTTAGAAACTCCTTTTTTCCGCCTTCAACTGACGGGCCGCCTTTATTTATTTATTTTTTTTTTATCTATTTTAAAGGGGACAAAAATGGACGGCCCTCCACTTATCATGCTAATTCTCGAGACTTTCAATTTAACGACAGCAGTTAATTATCGTCGTTCCGAAGCGGTTGTCACAGAACATTAGAGCCCTCGAAAAATATGAGACACGGAAATGAGTAATGCCGACGATTAATCCGAAATTTATAGCGACAGTCTATTAAACGCGCGCGATATCCCGAGCTCGCCCAGAAATAATTGCGAATTAGTTTTTCGCACCTTCTTTCTCGGCCCAGGTGGCGTGGGATATTTTCGAGAAACTCGATCTCCGCTGATATTTCTTGCGGCTGCGGTTCGTCGACTGCGAGAGCGAAGAAGTACCCCCGCGGTTGGATATCATTTTTGCGCCTCTGGAAATAAATGATTGGCCCGGGCCCGTGCCTAAAGAGCGTCGCGGTTAGACGTGCGAAATTTTTCACGCGCGCCCTGCTTAACCGCAGAGCGCATATTTTTCTCGACGTTTGCACGTCTCGTTTTACACGCTTAATTTATATAAATTTGAAAGTCTCCATTATTTCGTTTTATAGTGGTAATTAAATAATCTTTTTTTTTTTATTACAGAACAGCTTTCGCTTAATTAAAGGGATAAATTAATTTTTAAAGCGCTTACGCTTCACCTTTTGCATCTCTTTGTTCGACTAATTACAATACGATTTCTTTGTGAGGATCCAGCGGAGTCGAAGCGAGATATCGTTTAGTATTTAGCGTCGAGGCGCTCCCTTCTCTCCGCTGTTGCGAGTCATTAGAATAATTTGGACTGGTTCGAGAAAGGGGGACTAGAGAAGAGGATCACAGCTGGAAAAAGCCGGGGAGAAGACCTTAAACGCGCCAAACAATTCGATGCCGGCAAAGACCCTCGAGGCAAGTCAAGGGAAAAGAGCCCTAGCGTTTATTTCGAGTGCGATATTTGAATTTGAGATTGTGATTTCGACAATCGCATTCGCGCGGCTTTAAGATTCTCATCCGATTACGTAAGATTGATTTCGACCTCACTTCGAGACTCTGCGTTTTACGACCCTCTCCTGCTATATCCGCGCGCTGATTTCGCCCGGAAAATCGAATGCGTAAATATTGCTCCTCGTCCGACGCCGATCGTAAAACTTTATTTGCCCTTCTAATTCGTACTTAAACAGAAAAAATCCCTTTCCCTATTAAGGAGAAGTTTGTCTTTACATCGCGGAAGATAAAAGAAAGAAGTCGGGAAAAAAGTTTAATAAGACTGGGAATCCGTAGCTGCAGGGAGCAGCAGGAGCCGGAGCCACCCTCCGCAGCGTCGACGGATAAATCGAGAGTCGCAACGACAATAAAGCGTTCGAGTACATAAAATAATAAGGCGGCAGCTCTCTCTCGGAGAAAAGTGATTGAAAGGGCTCGGCGGCCCTTATATATACGAGGCGCACATCTGGGAGCAACGAGCTGGGCTATCGCAATTTAATAATCCCTCGATTTTCTGATCGATTAGCCCCGATTTGTCGGCGCGCAAAGGGGTACCGAGCCGCGCGAACGTGTCGCAAAACGTTTTAATACGGAGAGAGGCGCCATATTTTCGAGCCGGGGAGCAGTCCCCCCCCCCCCCCCCCGCGACGACGGGGATAATTTCGAGGCTGGAAGACTGCCGCGCGCGTCCAAAAGTCGGACGTTTATACGTGCGACGGGCCCTCCCTTTGTCTTAAACTCCGGCGCGCGCAGCTGCGTAACAAGTTTCGCGAGCGTACGAGCCCGGAGGATCCAATATAAGGGCGCGAGGGCGGGAGAGCAAAGATTCCGACGTCGTCGTAAGTCATCCGGCTCTCCTTTTATTTTCCAGCGGGAATCGACGTATCGCCGCGGCTCGCTGCCATATTTTTCGGAGAGGCCACGTCCGCGCCGGGGGCTTCCTTGCCGGGGCAATCGTCGCCGCTTTTTTTTCCAACTTTTCCACGGGATGACAGTTCGATTTCACGCCGAGAGAGAGAGAGAGAGAGAGAAATGGACTTTCTCCTGCGCCTGCGTTATTATTAATGGACTTTACGTGACAGGCGCGCTTGTTTTGCTTCCGATATACCGTGTTGGCTTGTTTTTTTTTTTTCTGCACGTATGCGCGACACGTTTTCGAAACGGCGCGCGTTAAACTTTTATCGATATCCATTTCTCCTCTCGTTCTACAAGTCATTTAACATGTAACCGCGGTAAAAAAATTTCTATAACGTTTCTCCAGTTCGACTTTAAAGGGGGGGAAGCACGGGGTAAGAAGGTGGCGTCAACGGCTCGGCGGGGCGATAGAATTGATCGATTCTCCTGGAGGATCGGCTCTCGGACGAGCAACTAATAATCGACAAAAAGTTGCGCCCGCCGTGGCCGGGGTCACGTGTCAATTAGGCGCGGTCTTGCCGGCGTGCGGCGAGAGACGCCACGCGTCGGAGTCATCCGGCGCACAAAAGTCCGGAGTGATTGCTCGCGTGCATACGCTCGCAGCTTTGCGCTCTCTCCAGTTCCAGGGTCCAAGCGCCAAGTGTATTAATTCCTTGCAAATCCTAACATGTGCCTCTCTCTCTCTCTCTCTCTCGGTCTCGCTTCCGCCAAAGTGAGCACAAAAAAACGGCGCGTTATTCTAATGGAGTGCGCACGCGGCCGACAATGCTGCGCGCCCATTTTTTTTTTTTTTTTGCTCTCTTTCTCTTGTTTCGGCGGCTTGCTGACTGCGGGGGGTGAGCAAGTGAGTGTCGCGCTGACGGGCAGGGTTCGCTGCACTTTCGGAGCTGCAAATATGTCGCTTTTTTTTCAATCCTACATTCGCCGTACAAATTTAGCCGTAAAAGAGGCCGCCGGGGATTCGGTGCCGTTGCTTCTCATTTTTTGTTACGAAATAACGAGATAATAATTTGAATTTAATTGAACGATCGCAGCGTGCAATATAAAATTTCGCAATCACTTTTAATTTTTACGAGGGAGAGGAATAAGCTAGCGATTCGATTTGAATAATGAACGCAGCATATGTAAATTATCGCACAGAGCTTAAAGGCCACCTGTTTCCCCAGTAAATAAAAGAAATGAATTATCCGCACAGAATGAGCCTTATGACAGACCGTTCGAGCAGAAAATATAAACGAAAAAAGGACCCGCGGCTGGCTTGTTCAAAGCAAGTGTCAAAGAAGAATGAAAGCGAGAGGAGATAATTAAATGGCAGCAGCGGCCAGATAGATGGCGCGGAGCCGAAAAAAATGATTGCGCAAGGAAGGCAGAAAGGGCTGGTGCGACAGATGCAGGCACCACGTGCTGCGATCGTGGAGCGAGCTGACAATGTGCGGCAAAGAGCGCGTGGAAAATGCGAAACGGTCTAATTGAGTAGTCGGTGGGCGGGTTAAAGGTAGTCGCTCGCTCGCGTATTTCATCGGCCCTCTCTCTCTCTCTCTCTCTCTCTCTCTCTGCGAGCGTCCATTTATGTGCTCGTACATGTGTATGACGCCGCGTTCGGGGAGCGTACGCGAATTTAAATGGCTTCGTGAAAGGGGCCATTGTGCGCCGCGCCATCGATGACTTGAAATATAGAAGCGACTATTGCGCAGCCCGGCACTTTGTCATCCGCTTTAATGATTCTAATAAAATCATGCCGCGCCGTTTCCACTCGATTCTCCGCGCACTCCACGAAAAATGAGCGAAAAATAAATTTAGCATTTTAGCGAAGCAAAGTGATTTCTCGAAAAAAAAAAAAAAAAAAACAAAAAAAAAACAGCGAGTCGCAAACAGCGACAGAAAACGCAGCAAGACAATTGACAAAATGACGCGAGACGCGCGCGCGCGTCACTCATCCGTCTCGTTTTAACGAAGATTAACCAGCGCGAGGCGGCATTACACCCCATTAACACTTATTTACTCTAATTTATCTTCATTTCGGGCCGCCGTCCGCTTTTCGGGGGGCAGCGACGCGAGACTCTCTCCCTCTCTCTCCGCGAGGAGGAAACCTGCGCGAGTCCGCCCGCTGCGCGTTTGGCCACGCGCACTTTCGATGCTTTACCGCACCGCTCGCCGACGGCCAATTTGCCGGGGCTGCACTCGAACCCGATGCCTCGCTTCATCTTTTATCTCGCTCTCGGGGCTCACTCGACACCCACTCCGGCTCTCTGTACCTCCTTTCAAATGGCCCGGTTAAATCGCCCGCTGGACTTGTGCCTCGATAAATATCTCCGCCCGATTTCGCTTCCACCGTTCAGATATATATTATTTGGCGAGTGTCGAAGTGAATTTTTTATATTGAAAGTGCGCTCGCGATGTATATGAAAGTATGATCTGATTATTAAACTTTGCACTTTTTAGATTAAAAGCCAGGGGGACTCGGGAGGGGAAGAGGGGCGAAAATCGAGCTGGCTCTTAAAATATAAAACTTATCTCAGAGAGTGTAGGCTAAGCCTTAAGGGATGTATATATATCGCGGGGTCCATTAGCGCGTGCCAGCGCGGATCTCAGGAGCCGCTAAATCGTCGGCAAATTGCCTCGTAAAAATGTATCGCCGGAGAGCTGCCTACCTTTTTTTTTTTTTCCACCTCTCGCGTTGGCTCGCCGTTCGGAGCCGCGAGTGCCTTCACCAAAATTGCTCGCCCCGCGCGCGCGCGAGGCGTATCTCACTGCCGCTCTCCGGCAGCCGTAAGTTAAATCAAATTAAAGCCAAGAGCCTCGTCCTGCGCTCTCTCTCAAATCGAGCGAAACGACCTCTGCAGCGCAGCTCCTTTCGTTTGCCGGAAACGCCCTGTTTTTGACTGATTCCCGGCTTCTTAAGCGCAAAGACTTTTGGCTGGAGGAGCAGTGGCCTCTTTGAATGAGCAGGATCGACTTACACAAATGATTAAAAAACTCTCTTGATAATTTTAAAAATAGATATATCTCTATTTTGCAACGAAAGCAAACTGTTAAATTCAGTCTCTTTTGATTGACTCGACGAGTGCAGTTTATTTAATTTCACGAATTTTCAAGCTCTCGCTCCTCTCCGTTACAGTTTAAAAATAAGATCAATTGCCAAGGCAGGCAGTAATTCTCTCGTCGGCGGACTTACAACGATCTCAATAATAATGCGATCAGACGTTGCGTCGCAGCCTCGTCTGTGACACTCGAGCGATATAACCAGCGAGTATATCGACTTTTTTTTTTTTGCTCCGGCTCGCGTCTGGCAGCCGAGTCTCGCGGTCACGGGCCGTCCTCCTCTGTTTTTGCTCGGCCGTCGACTGCGGCGATGATACGGCCCATTGAGGATTCGAGCGGCCGCTGCAGAAGGAAGAGAAAAAAAAGTGCGGCCTTCTCCGCACTTACGAGAGGCGCTATTTTCGAGACACGCGCGCCTTTTTACGCCCCGATCATTCTCCTCCGGGCTCCGAGCTCGATCATTTGACGGCTGAGTGACAGCCTCTCCCTCTCTCTCTCTCCGTCTGTCCTCACGCCCCTGATGCTGCAGTCCCGACTCGCTGCGAGATTCTCCCAGGCGAATGGAGCCTGGAATGTCAAGCGGGAGAGAGAGAGAGAGAGAGAGAGAAAAGTTTCGAGAAAAAGCAGAGCTCATGGGATTAGTATTGCTTTTAATGTCCGCGGCTGAAAGGGAACTTTTTTCGGTAAAAATATATTTTCGGATTCGAAACTCTGGATTTTAAAAGTGCTAGATAATACTCTACGTAAAGTTTAATGAAAGAAGCAGCGAGCAAAGGCGTGGTAAAATTTCATCAAGAAGCTCAACCGAAAAACGTCAAAGGGGCTTCCGGTGGCTTTAGGGTTCTTCTCCTTTTTTTTTTCCCCGAGTACGTCCGAAAAGAACATCGCGAAAGAGCTCGCTTGCAGGTTTGTCGCGCGCGAGTGAGCGGCACGGCCTGCAGCATGAATGGAGGCTTTGTGCCCGACTCCGCGGAGCGATGAGCCGTCGGCAGCGTCGTCGTCCTCCTGACGAGCACAGAAATAAACTCGAAGGGGCATTAGAATTACAAGAAGAGCAATCTGCGCTTTCAAGACGGGCGAAAAGCCTGCGAAGGAACTCTCGTTGATTAATTATCATTTTAAAAATATATATCAAATCGAAACGCGGGCCGGCTAATTTTGGAATCAATTTAAACGTCTCTCTTTTGTTTACCTTACCCTTTTAATTCACTTTACTGAGGTGAAAATTTATTGCAAAGCTTCCGAGGCATCAATAGGCAGTAAGCCAGAATAAGAAAGTATCATGAATACCGTTAACAAGTCATCGCCCGGCGGTTCGACTTCCAATCGCTCTTTGATTTCGTGCGAGTGAATTTCGCTCCGATTCAAAGGATGTGCTCCGTGAGAAATGGACTTTCATACGCTTGTCCCGAAGATGATGGATGCGCGCTGTACGGGTTATTGGCTGCTTGCCGCTTGGCACTCGGGCCGATTCGCTGGCAGTCAAGTCCGGTCCGGCTTTTAGAAGACTCGTGAATTTTTATGCGGAGCATCTAAGCGGCAGTTTTCTCGTCGGGATTCGGCGGCCGATTGTTTTGACAGGACTCCGTCGGCTGTGTATACACGCGACTTGGGAAAGCAGCGGGACGAAAGGGGTGTCTGTGCACACGCGCAGGTATATAGGATATTTTTGGCCAGAAGTCAAATTTCGAGTGCAGGACAAACAGGTCGAGGGCTCGGTCCATGGTTTTCCACTCTTGAATGCTCGCGCATTATTGACCCTCCTTAAAGTTACGTTTTTTAGCATTCCCCACCGACTGATAAACTCAGATTTTCCGTTTCAATTCCGTACTTGCTTGTACATTTTTTTTTTTTTTTTTAAACGAGGAAGAATGGATGTATATTTCGAGCGGAAACGAGCACTTGTTTAAAACTACTTTAAATTTACTCTGATTGACATCCACCGCTGCTGTTACGAGATAGCAGCTGCCGTCTGGCGCCGAAGGAAATAAAAAAAAGAAATGCGTAATTCGCCCGAGATTTTGAGGAAAAAGGACGCGTCCGGCCGCGTCGGCAGCGTGTGTCGAGAACCTGGTGTGAGTAGGTCTGGTGCGGGCGGATTCTCAATTGAAATCGTTAGCGCTTCGGAGGCGCTCGCCTACGCCGGGCTCGTCCCGCTCCATGACTCAGCTCGATCCCTCGCAAAAGTGTCTTTCTGTACCTCCATAAAGAGCGGACCTCGGCTACGTGATTTTTCCCGAAAAAGCGGCGCTCGGCGCGCCGACGAGTCCGTGCGCGTTATAAAAGTGCAGTCGTGCGTAATAACGCGAAGACAACGGAGCCGGTTCAATTCCGCGAGAACGCGCGGCTCTGGTCGGACCGGGGGGGAGAGAGAGAGAGAGAGAGGCGCCGTAAAAAAGGAGAGACACAGCGGAGCTGTACTATAAAAGCCAATGATAAAAGGGATGGATGATAAAATCGACCAAGGCAGGAGAGATAAGAAAGTGCAAGCGAAGCCTTGTACCGAAGGGAAGCGGGGACGGGGGGAGAAAACGATTAGTAACGATATGGTTCCAGATTTACCGACGGCTCGCTGATTCCAAAATATTTGTCAATCTAATGACATTTTCAGAATCGCCTTTGCTCCTCCACGTCGAGCTAAATATTGAATTTTCAATTGAGTAAGAGGGAAATAAAACGAAGCAAGCGCTTGCGCAGCGATGATAAGAATTTCAAAGGAAAGCTGCAGCTGACCCAACCCCCTATCTATCAAGGGACTTTTCATCTCAGTTTTACAAGACATTCGAAGATAATAGGAAAATCGCGGGGAAGCGAGGCAGAAAGGCAAGGAAAACTGCTAGAAAAAAAAAGGAAGATCGGCAGCGTCGAGGAGATTGAAATCGAGCGCAAAGGAGGCGCTCTCGGCAAAGAAAGGATGAATAAAAATGCGAGACAAAGGAGAAAGTGCTCGGGCCGTATAGAAATATCAGCTCCTCCTCTCCCCCCTCGCGCGGCAAGACTTTGTCGTCGCCGTGGACATGACACCACAGGATATTAAAATATTAGCGCTCGCTCGGCCTCGTTTTCCCATTTTTTTTTTTTTTTTTGCTCTCTCTCCAGACGCGCGATATTGTGTACCTGCCAGAAAAACGTGACTCGCTTTTCGGGCCGCGCGCCGGGAGGAAAAGCTACCCGCGCGCGAAGCGACGAATGAAAAATGGCCCAAGTGGTCCTCTCGATTATGGGCCGACGTATTAATGGCCTGTCACCCGATGTATTATCGCGAACGAACGGAGAATTCACCCTCGACAATATATCTATATAGGCGGGCGAGTCTCCTGCTCTCCCTCCTGCTTGAGGTTAGACGGCAAAAAGGAGGCTTCCCGGCCACTTTCGACTTGCAGTCCCTTGAATTGGAGTCGCGCGGCTGTTTTGCAGCCGATGCTCTCATTGCTTTCGATTTGCCCGTTTACTTATTGTATACGACTCGCCCTTGGGGAGCTCGATGGAAAACTGCTCGTCTGCGTGCAGGATTTGCTTTGAGAGCGTACCGGCCGTTACGCCAGCTAATTTACCGCCATGAATTTGCAGTTACTATTGAAAAGCAGAGTCTCCGGTAATTAAATTTTTGAGCCTAAATTAGGAAATTCACTTGGCCGCGCCGCGCTGAAATGACTACTATCACGTTTCGAGGAACGCGCAAAGCATAAAGCGCGAGTACTGTGTATAATTTCCAAAAAAAAAAAGTGCGCGCATGTGAGGTGAATTCGTACGTGCTCGGGTGAAAGAAAGCGTAGAAAAAGGCGAGAAACAGAGAGAGAGAGAGAGAGAGAGAGAGAGAGAGAGAGAGAGAGAAGAAACGGAGAGGCACGCAGACTCGTGGAAAAAGCAGGGAGAAAGATCGCGCTTTGGCTCATTACTCGCGGCGAGTTTACGAGACACCGAGGAAATCTCGCCGTCCGCGGAACAACAATTTCGCGCCTTCCACGTTTCTTCCTATAAAAAAAAAAGAGGCGGAAGGACGCGACGTGCGTTTACGGCTGCGCCGGGCCAATACGTCGCGATAAACAATGCGAGAGCTTTTATTGTCCGTCCGCTGGGGATCGCCGAGCGATTTCGGACGCTCTTTTTTTTTAAACGCTCGCTGCCTCGTTCCCTGACGGATTTATGAAAACCTTTTACACTAGTTGCTCCCAGTTTTACGATACGAGCTCTAATAAAAACCTGCGCGATTCGCCTTTCTTTTTTTTCTTCAAATTTTTGCAGATTTTACTTCTGGAAAGAATTATTCGATTCGAAAAATTTGCCAAAACGGATCAATAAATGTCGGTGTACCGAAGCGGAACGGATAGAACTTCGAAAGCCAAGCCCGGAAAAAATATCGGCTCCTTTGGATCAGCGGTGTAAGCAGCGGGTAAACAAGTGGGAAAGAAAAAACAGAAATTTCTCATTCTAATCCGGGCGAGAAAAATGCGAGCTTTATCTCGGCCCCTCCTGAAGAATGAATAATACTCGATGAAACCGAAGTGTAACGGCATCCTCGCGGCTTCTCCGAGGTGCCGCCGCGGCCTCGAGAGGTGGAACAAGATAAATGTCGCATCCCCTCGGCTGCCCGGGCGGAATGCGACTGGGCTCTCCTTGATTGCAAGGAAGCGTTTCTCTGAAAAATGAGGCTCTGCTCCGTCGACGCGCGCCGCCCCGTGAGGAGGAGCGATTTATCATAGGCGCCGCGGCGCGACTCGACGAAACTTGCAGCAGCAGCAGCAGCAGCCGGGCGAATTCGCGGTTGCGCCCCGGCAGATATAAGCGAAGGCGTTCGAGACTTCCCTGACACCTGCAACTTTCTTCCCGTCTCTCCACTTTATACTTGTAACTTTGCGCGGCGCGCCACCTTTTTTGCTCGCGCTTTATCTTCGCGAATATGCAGTACGTTCTAAGTAATGAGCTCGAAACTTTGCCTCCCCCCCCCTTCCCTTTTTGCGGAGTCTGCCGGATTTTATTAGAAAAATTCAGATATGCAAATTTTAAATTAGCAGTAGTTTATATACTCTGCTTGACATTCATGCGCTAGAAAAAATTATAATTTTATTGTTTCAAATGACACGAGATCTGCACTGATATTTAACAAAGAAATTCAATTGAATGCACACTGAAGAGGTGTGCTTTAACAGTATTACGTAGCTCCCCGGCAAAGTGCAGAGACCCGCATCGTCCAGTGGCTCCATTCACACATCCCGGTTAATCGAGCCAGACACTTTGGTTGAAAATGAAACTCCGCGAAGCGTATCTCGCAGGGTCCAAATAAAATAGCCGCCGAATCAAAGAGAGCTGCAGGGGGTCGCTGATTGTCAATTCCGTCGGATGAAGAAATTCACCTCTCGCGATGCAAAGCGTCGAGAAGGGTCAAGTGGCGTGAAGACCTACTTAGCTTTGACTCTTGCTTTGAAAACCGAGAAAGGCAAGATTCCGAGCGTGTTTAGAACGGCCAAGAGGCACGTTGCCATCAACAGGCAACTGAAACTTATTGGTTAAGCTTGTCGCTCATCGCTCGACGCAGCGCCGGGATCGGTTATCTAAGCTGCTGAGCTGACATGGTTTACACGCCTTGACATGATTGAAATAGTGTAGTTTCACTTTGATAGTTGAATAGCGCGTCTTGGGTTACGTTCGTTCGAGTCAAGCTTACTCGGAGTAAGTTGTCCATCGGAAGCAAGTTCAAAGAAAATTGTATCTCTCCGAAATGCCGGTAGAATCTAGAGTTCGAAAAGGAGGCGCGACGGCAGCCTCTCAAACAAAACCAAAATAAAGTCATTAAATTGGGCTCTAAATGAAATATACGACTCGCATAAAGCCACAATAACGGCCCGGCGCACAATGGGAAGAAGAAGCAGACGGGGAGCCGCGCGACTCGTTTAGTATTTCAATGGCAAACAAAAACTTGGCAGCGACGCGTGAACCGTCGGGATGAGGGAAGAGAGCCGGTCGGATCGGTGCGATAACGATGCGCAGCGAGAAGGGCTCGAACCCGCGGATTAAAAGCTCCGCTTTCTGGCGCTCGTCACCCCCTTTGCCAGACAGACTTTCCAACCCGCGGCTAATCAATACGCGCGCACGCGCGCGACGCCTGCGTATACGAGCGCACTTTTTTTTTTTTTCGAGCGAAGCGTTATCTTATGACTCGGCTGATCCCCGAGGCGCGTGCCCCGCTAATTGACGACTTTTCTTTGACGCCCCGAGCCTTCACTCCGACTTGGCCATCTGATTATCTTGCCCGGCAATTAAGGGATTTGCGTATCTTGTCCGGACAGCCTAATGGAGGGGAACCTGCCCTCGGTAGCAAAAGACACTCGAGCCGCCGGCTAAACTTTCTGGCCGACGTGTACGCGCCTGGACCGTCAAACGTGCTAATTCGGCAATGTTTTTGTCAAACGTTTCATCCGTTTTACGCAACGAGTGCAGCTCGACAGAAGAGAAACAGACAGGGCCTCTTGACAGCAAAAAAGCAGCTCGCTAATACCTCGGCTGAAAACTAAGCCGCTCGTCAAAGTCGCGGAGTAAACAGCGGGTGCACAGCCATATCCCTCCCCCCACGTAAGAGGGCGCGCCGCTCTCTCGCGGGGCCCCGTCGAAGCCGTCGCATTAATAATTCTCGGCCCTAAACTCCCCGATAAATTAGGCTAACAAACTTGGCCGTAATCCCGCGGAGCCTCTCGCTCTCGCTATCTGCCTCCGGGCACTAAGCCGCGAGAAGGCGCCGGGCCAGACGCAGGTCTGCGGTGCTTTTCCGCCGATAAGTCATATAAAGGTTTCGAAGGCTTCCCAAAGTGAACGATCCTTCTCCCGGGGATTCGCGGCGGGGAATTTTCCCGAGGAGAGGAGCACGCAAGTTCGACAGGCCGCCCGGCTATTTACGCGAGAAACTTGCTCGCGGCTCTCCCGGCTCTCGACGATGGAGCGATAAATAATGTCTTATCATTTTAAGACGCTCCTGCGAACTTTCGGCGTTACTCCTCGAGTTCTCTCTCTCTCCCTCACTAAGGCTAAAAAATCTTTCAAAAAGCGGATAGAATTATACATTTTGTCGTTGCATTTAGGGCGCTTTGCCCTATATAAATAAACAGCGAGAGTGTCGTTTCATCGGTCTGTATCGGGGAGGCGCCATACGACATTTTATCATTTATGAAAACACGGCGCGTAAAGGAGCTGCCGGCATTTTTTCCTCGCCCCCTTTTCCGGGCCACTCGCGCGACGAATAAGGGATAAAAGGGCTTTTCTTAAAGGCGGACGCGCGGTGTATATATATATATATATACTCGTTTTACGAGCGGGACGAGATAAATTTCCTCGTAATATGCGCAGATTACGTTCGGGAAGTTAAGAAAGTCGAAATCGGGTCACACGCACGGAGAGCCTCTTACCTCACTGGCCGAGAGCTCCTCTCGATCTTCCGGACTTTAACGTCTTTGCCTTACTTCGCGATGTTTTATGCGCTCCAGCTATTTTAGCCTCGTCCTGCCCTTTTTTTTCGATTTAGCGACGCTCGCGAGTCGGGGGTAAAACAATTTTACCGCCCGCTCGAGCATTAAAAAGAAATAGGATTCTTCTTCTTTTTTTTTCCGAAAGGATCAAGTTTTATGGCCCGAATAATGAAATTGAAGCGGGAAAAAGCCTTTCGACGCGATCTCGTCTCGTGCGAATCGTCCTGCGATCATATGCACATATATGCACGACGCGCGAACGAATAGGGCGGCAGTACAGGCGGCCGAAAACTCGACGCACGTAATTAGTTATCGAATTCTTGGACCAGTCAAAGACGAGAATCTCCATTGATTCCCTCGCCGAGTCGCAGACGGCATATCCGATTAGGAAATGAAAATGGCGAATGGCCGCCGACAAAGTGCGCGCGGTCCAATGGCTTCGCGCGAACAATCGTCCGAGATTTTTGCCGTAATTAAGCTCGGCAGTTCCCTCAGCCCCTCGCGCGGAACAATGCCGGATTTCGCGCATTGTTACGGAGCGAGCGAGCGAGATGAGGAGAGGGCCTTATCGCTGCTCCGGCAGCAGCCACCTCCTCCTCCTCCTCCTCCTCCTCCTCCCTCCGCGCCTCTCTTTCTCCACGCAGCCCCTGCTAGATGGCTAAATGCCGCTAAATGCTGCTTTGTTGCCTGTCGCGGTTAATCACTGTCTAACTAGTCCGAAGCGGTGCGCGCAGCCGCTGGCTTTCACGCGTCTTTTCTTAGCCGGGGCCGGGAATTATTCGATAATACACTCGGCTAATAATGGTGCTGCTTTTTTTCTTATCAAGCTCCTTAACAAGCGAGAACAAACTTCGTTCTCCGACCGAATCGGCAGTAGCGTGGTTTTTAAAGAAACTCAAATAAAATATTTTCTTTGGCCCGCAATTGTTCGCTGCTCGGAAAACGTTGGCTGCTTTGTGCATTCACACGTGGCCTAATTAGAGCCGCGGCCATTGTCGCGAAACCCCCCTCATTATGCTTAATATTCCAGCCGCGAATAAAGACAAACGTTTCAACCCAATGATTTCTTTTATCAATATAAATGATCACGAGCTCAAAGCTGTTGGGCTTTAACTAATCCGACGAAATTTTCTTTGTTCCAGGTAAGCTCTCCAAACCGCCAACCCGCCAACATCGTTTCCCCGTTCGTAAGTAATTCCCGATCAGAAAACGTCTAGAGCTTTGGCAAGCAGGCAGCGAGGCCGGGAGTTCTTTTGCTTTATCGTCTTGTCCGGAAATATTTAGACTCGCGGGGGTGCCATAAAACTCCCGGGGAGAATTATCGAGTGGATTTCGATGGGAGGAGGTCCGCGCGACAAGAGCGGAATTGTAAAGGGATAGCCGGTGCTGCCTGCTGGCCGTAAACGCAATTTCCCCATTCGACCGCAATCGCCATAAGCGCCGAGGCGATTTCGATTTTCCCGAGGCCGGCGTCTAGCGCTCGGTGTTAGAAGATGAACGGCCGCCGAATCCGTCCCGAGTCCTCTCGGCGCTGTGTTAGTCCTTTCAGGAATGCAATTTCGGTGCCGGTGATATATCAGCCCGGGCCGTTATCGCGCGCTCAAGTTGGGCATCACTGCTTTATTAATCCGAAGGCCGGGAGCTTCCCCGGGCTTTGGCGCTTTGCTCGCTTTACTTGCTTCCCCGCTCCGCCTCTTATTTGCGATCGTTCATTGTAGCGATCGGCTGCGTATTTCTATTGAAGCACTTTCCTGCCTTATTAGTTCCTGCTTTTTTTCTCGGCGAGCGTCCGAGCATGAATTCGGGCTAAAGTTTCGGTAGCAGCGACACGTGGTCGACGTCGAGCGAACTTTTCCAACTCCTTTATTGATAAAACGGTCAGTTGGAGAGCTGCCACCGATATCGGCTAAGTTTTCCTAAGTGATTGTCTTCACTTATCTTCTTTTGTTCCGCGCTCATCTTGTTATGGACTTTGTTCAATTTAGCTCTTTGACTCTTCCGCATTTATATATATATATATTAAAAATAAGAAGAAAATCTTGTTATCGCGCTGTTATCGAAGGGGAACCAAGGTAGGTACAGTAATTGACTCTTGATAAAAGAAAAAATTTCTGACTTCTTAGAAGCTTCTTACCTTTGCCAATAGACATTAACTACTAAAAGCTTTTTATCTTTCTTTATGCGCTATTGTTCTTGTCCGGGTCGATATTTTTACGTTTACCGGTTCTTTGTCTCTCTCTCTCTCTCTCTCTCTCTCTAACTTTATTACCATCATTCGTTCGTCAAAATTTATGGTTTACTTGTCCGCACATTACCTCGTTATTTCCTCGAAAACCCGACTCTGCTAGAAACGAACTGAATCGCGAGCGAGTCCGCCGGATTTCTAAAAATAAAGTTAAATCTCGAGAATTTTTCTCAGCTTCGAGGAAAGCACTTAATTCAATAATTGTTTAGAAAAAGAGAACGAGGTGGCGCGCTTTGTCCGAGCTTTCTCATGTTTCTCTTGGCACGGAGTTTGTCTCGCGCTGCTTCCGCCGTCGCCTCTCTCTCTCTTCCCGCCACCGCACTCGTCCTTCCGCGCGCGCGCACTTGTCTCGAGAGCTCGCAATTACGAGCAATCTGACAATTATTGCCAAAGCGGCCGATGATGTCGTCGTCCTACTCCCACGTCGGTCGCTTCTGTTTTCTTGACTCGTCGGTCCGTACATTCGCTCCACTGCCGACGTCGCGCGGTCGAGCACGTCTCTTTCATTCTCCACTGATATCGATGTTGCGGAACCTGCGAATCATAATAAATCCCATCTTCCAATAGGTTATTTTCTTTTTAATTTTCAGAATCGTCTTGTTTTCCACAATTATTGTAGCTATTTTTCAAAGTTTACTTTTATGTTCCTTTATTATCAGTGTGCGAGTTTATTTACTAGCTCAGTGTGCTCAATATGTTGTAGATAACGCGTTAGGAGAGTTATTTTCAGTGAAATGCTCAGATTTATTACAAAAGGCAGAATTAGTGTATAATGAATCATTAATCATTTAGATGATCATTCCATTATATATCAGCAATGCAAATTGATAAAATTTGTCAATCAGTGATTGAATCTGGCTATACGTGACGCAAAGCTTCAATTACCAAGTGGAATGTAAAATATTTAGCTGGGCCAAGAGAATACATAAAAGGGAGAGCACGTATCGAACGCGGCTTGCAATCAGCGAAATTTCAGCGCCTCCTCATTTTAAAAGCAGCTTTGGCCTTGGCGCGCTTTTGACCAGACTTGATTCAGGTCCAGCCGAAATCCGATTAGGTGCGCAAATGAAATCGGCGAGTCCGACTATTTCGGCGCCGTGCCGGGATACGGGAGGAGCTTCATTGTTTTATACGAGTTTTTTAAAAATTTCCCCGCGCGCCTCGCCATGCCGGAGCTTTAAACCCCTTTCGCGAATGAAACGGTCGAAGGGTTCTACGGCGCTGCACGGCTGACTTATCCACAATCTGGGAGGATTAGGTTTATACAATATTCATAAGCCGCGCCGCGTTCGGCCCTCCTTCCTCCTTTTGCTTTCACAGTCCGAGCACTTCCTAACCGCCCTCTTCCCGGGCTTTTAAACTTCCCTCACCCACCGGCTTCCATGCAAATCTCTACTTACTTTCGCGCGTAAAATTCTAAATATCGCCCGAGCTGTAATTCATTTTTTGGACCCTTACTGCCTGCCGGAACGCCTAATGAACTTGATTATTCGCTATTTTTTTGGGGGGAGGCCGCAAATTATCGAGAGCGCAGAATTCGTTTGGACATTTTAAAATTTTTATTCCCGAGCAGAGAGCGCCGCATTACACTTGGAGGCGATGCACCCAAAGGCAGCAGGAAATAAAGAAGCGGCCGCCGCGCATGAATTTCGGCGGCGCATTACGGTGGAACGAGAAGGGGGAGGGGGGGAGGGCCGCGAATCCCTCGATACTTTATTGCGATCTCCGGCTGCGCCGAAGGAATTTATCTGGGAACCGGGGCCGTTTTCCACTTATCCTCGGGCGGAGCAACGTATGCGATCGGTAACCCGATGCTGATATCGCCTCTCCTTCTCCGGGCTCTCGCGCAGCTGCCCTTTCGCGCCAATTAAGCTCGATTTACGCGACTTTATCGCCGATTTTTTGCGCCGCCTCGAAAACTCCCGCGTCAAGGATAAAGCAACCTTCTAGAGTTGAATTAAATTTTAATCTCCTTCCCTTTCCCTTTGGCTTTGTGCTCGCGAGCGAGAGTTTTACGTTTCCCTCGGCCGATATTTCATTATACACTTGTTTTAATTTATCATCGAAAAGAGGAGGAAGCTGCAGTACGTCGGAGCTGTAAATCCAAGTAAAAGTTTAACGCACGAAAAAGCTTGGCTCTCGAGCAGCAGCTCTCAACAAAAATAAAAGAGGGATCCAGCGGGCATTATCTGCAGACTCTCCAAGAATTCCATTAAGGTTCCCCGGCAACTCTCGCGCGGCATTCCCGAGCGACATTAGCGTACAGCGACTCGCGGGCTTCCTCGCCGAAAAAGCCGGATAGCTTAGAAAGAAAGCGACGTCGGAGGCGCGCTGTGCAGACTAGCGACTAGCTCTCTCGGAATAGAGCAGAAAGTCGGTAGCGCCTCAGTGGAAGAGCTCGGGCTTTAGTCAGGCCTTCCTACCGTTCGCTCGACTTAATTACAGAGCGGCGGCGGCGGCGGCGGCGCGGCGTCGGCGCGGCTTTTTCGGTGACGCGGCTCTGAAAGCGAGTGGCTGCGTGTGTACGAGGACCCTTTCACACCGCGCGCTATCTCCCGCGAGCCGCGTGCATGCGTGCATGCAGGCGAGACAGAAAGGAGGGAAAGTGAAAAAGGGGCCCGTGAATGGCGGGAGCGCCCGTGAAAGCGGGGGAGGAAGCGTCAATGGCGACCGCGGTGCAAGGAAAATGGAATGGAAGCTCGCGAAAAGCCGCTGCGTAATAGAAAACGCTAGAAGAGCGATACCTGTTGCCGAGGTGGGTTTCTTGTTTGAAGAGAGGTCGACAAAAGACGACTAATAATAATGCGGGCTGAATTTCGGGCTTCGCGGCCTGTAAACAGGGATAAACATGCCCGAGAATCAATCGACTCGAGGCAGAAAGCCGATAGCGGGCCGCACGATATCCATGCACGAGATCGCCTAGAAAAATCCAATTCCCCGCAATTACGTCATAAAAATATAATGGCGCGATCCGACTTTCTCTCGGCGGCGAATATCGCGGATGCTGCGCAGCTCTCCGAGCGAGAGATAACAAAGAGATGAAAGATGGAGCGATACGCCGCGGCGACGAGGGAAGAGAGAGAGAGAGAGAGAGAGGCGTAAAGCGCAAGCACGAACGAGCCATTGTGTCTCGATTATGCTCGAGCGAAACGCGCCGAAGGCTCTCTCAGCTCTCTTTCTTCCTCCGTCACTCGGGCCGCTCTGAATGTGCGCGAGAGTCACGACACGCTCCGGGGACGGACGCGGAGACACGAGCGGACTCGCGAGTCTTTCCAATTCTACGCTGACCGTAGAGCTCACCTCCCTGCAGCGCTTTTCTCCTCTCCTGTGTTTTCGACTCGGTCACTGCCATTTTATACATGGACATTTTAAGTCATTTCGGAGCTGAACCCAATCGGCTCGCAGCAACGTGGTTACTTTGTTGATTACCACCTCGCGGTGCTGGTTTTTTACAACTTGATATTTCATCCTTTGTTATCCTTCGAGATAATCTCGGGGTCGTAAACCCTAATATGAATCACATTCCTGGTTGCTCGTATTTCTCTTTTATTTTGATATATAGAAGTAAAGGAGCGGGAGAGGAGAGCGCGTAAAAAGGTGATATACGGGTTATACACAGTGGCACTGCTACAAATGGATGAGGTAGGAAGCGCGGGAGGGCCGCTCTTATATTAGTGCTTTCAGCGTCGAGCGCCTGCCAAATCGCCGACTCACAATGGACCATTTGTACGTTCCGCGAAATGACGATTGAATAGCTGCCGTAAAGACGAGGCGCGCTGCACCGGCCGAGTGAGAGAGAAGACGCGCGGCTTTTCAAATGTTAATTTCGCCAAGAAACGAACTCGCCTCAATCAAAATTCCCGGGAGATAACGGATGCGAGAGCTTCTTCTGCGCTCTTCGAATCGCGAGGGGCAGTGATTTTTCAACCGGTATCCCTATACGACTCGATCTTCCGCCGAGATTTATGCCTCATCCGTGAAAGACGACGCGAAGCAGAGAAAAAAAAGACGTTCCGCTCAAAAGCGAGTCAACAAGAGTACACAAAACTAAAGGACAAATGTCCCTTAGCGATTAGCGAGTTCTCGAAAAAGCCGCGGATTCGGTAATTCGCGCCAAAGCACCGGCGGCGGCGGCGGCTTGTGTTCCCCGACGTCAAAAGAGGCGCTTTCTCGCGCGCTCGCCAAAGTAAACGTCTCGCGCGCGAGCTTCTCGGAAGAAAGGCGTCCGGGCGCGAGGAGAGAGAGAGACTCGAGGTGCCGGCGCGCGGCGCTGTACCTTTCGCGGCCGGATGAATTCGTGACAAGCGAAATTCGACACTCGACAACGCTGCCCCGTATAATGCCGGGCCTTGTGCGCCCGGCTCTCAATGGCCCGACACACGAGTGCCCGCGCTCGGCGTAAAAAGTCGAACGCTTTGGAAAGTAAGCCGAGGGGATAAGATAACTTTATTCCGGGTGATTCGAAAATATATCCAGAGGATGAATTATGAAAATAAACTGTTAATCTGCTGCAAAAAAATTTGTCCGAAATAAAATTTTCGAGAGATAGGGCATAAAAGTCCAGTTGCTTGATGCATCGTTAATATTTCAAAATTCTATAGAGAAACGTTAATTTAGTATAAAAAAACTGCCCGAAGAGCATATTTGCAAGAGGCAACGATTAGCCCGCCTCGTTCGCGAGCCAGTCGAAAGCAGCAACGCGGGCACATGCTTCGTTTTCCTGCCGCGAGGAATTCCCATTAAGATTTATATAGCCTCTGCGGCTGTCCCGTCACAGCAGCCGCTGTCATTGGCGGCTCTACAACAATAAACTTTCGCGGATAGCGGCACGTGGCCGTCGCCGCCGCCGCCGCCATTACGTAGAAAATGTCTTCTTTGTAGGCGCGCGGATGAAAGCGATGCCAACTATTTCCGAACGAGCGGCAATTTCTCACTCGGTGCCGCGGCTTCTTATATATATATATGAATAAAATTTCGAGCCCCGGCACTCTTTTTCGCTCTGCTTTTTCTCGGGACGGAAGCGATGCCTTTCGCGCGAAGAGACTCCCCACCCAAAGCAAACTGCCTCGCCCGAGATTCGCGCGCGTATACATCGGGACGGAAATAGAAGAATTTATGATTATTAGCTCGCGCGGCCTTTCGCTGTTTTTTCTTTTTTCTTTTTTCATGTTCAACGTCGAGCCGTGTAAAGGCGACGTTAATGAAGTGCTAAGCAGAAATTTGCGCGCGAATTATTCGGGCTCTCCGAGCGAAAAAAGCTCATACCCAAAGACGTGTGTCCGCGAGGATTTAAACTGGCCGGGCGCTTAGAACGTTCGCTCCGAGCGCGCAGCTCGTCTCGAAAAAATGCAAAACAATCGCGCCGGCTAAAAGTTTAAGTGGACCACCCTGAAGAGCTCGCGAGACAATGCTCTTTTGAATGAGCGAGACTCGGGCGCCGACGGAATTATGCCCTCTCCGCCAAACGAGAGCAAACATCCCGGAGGAGGCGACCTTAGATTTTCCCCCTGCCGCTGCGGCGAGAGCCTCTATTTTCGTGTCGGATGACACAATGCCGCCGTCGAGCGACGAGAGCCGCGAGAGCAGAGCGGGGAGCGCGCGAATATAGGATCGTCGCTTTTGCCCCCTCTCTTTTATTATTTCGCATCTCGAGCGCCGCGTTTTTTGCCCGCGACAGCGCGTCGAAATCGACGTTAACGCCTTTGTACGATCTACGAGCGAGGCTGTGCGTTCCGCTCTCTTTTTTTTTACCCGACTATTCTCGGCGTCCATTCGGGGGGAGGAGCCTTTTTATTTTCGGCCTATTAGCGTTTCGGCGCAGGCGATGTTTCGGCTGGATTTTTGGGGACGCGTCCTCTGGAAATAGAGCGAGTCGAGAGGCAGGAGGAAAACAGAGCGGCGGCTTCTTCGATTGGCGCGCGATTGAACATTCCGCGATTAAAAGTTTATTCGCCGCGAATCCGCGTTATCGCGGCGCCGAGAGATTTAGCAAGTAAGCGATTATCGAAAAGGCATTTATCCTCTCGCGGAGACGTCGCCCTTTTTACGATCGCTCTATACGGCTCAAGGCTCACTTCGACTCCGCGAATTTACATATTCATGTAAAGCTACTCAATCACAGAAAAGGCGGGCCCGAATCTTAATTCGCAATCGCACTCTGCGCCGCGCAAAGAGCCACTCGCGACGAGATAAAGCGGAAGAGCCCCGCGCGCCGCGTGCAATCGTGCGCGAGATGCATATATGAATCTCGGGGGTTCGGCAGGCGGAGGCCAGATAAGGGGAAAAAATATACGGCGCGGCGCCTCTGTTGCCTGCACGCGGCCGCGCACCGAATTGAGATAAGCCGAAACCCGTTGTCGGAATGCGAATCGGGAGATAATGAGGGCCAACGAGCGCGGCAGGACGAGAAACCTTTCCGAGTGTCTCTCTTTCGCCTCGTTTTCCCTCTCAGTTCCCATCGTGCGGGTCACGACTGAATTCGCTCAAGTACTCGCTCTTTCTTTTTTTTTTATCTTCAATCGAGCCGAACGCCTTTAACTTTATATATACATATATATATATACGTACGCTCTGCCTGATATGTCCCTTAATTAATCAAAACGGTAATCCCGTCCTCGTTTGTTCCGCTTAAAGCTCTCTCCCGCTCCCCCGATCAAGTCGTCACGCTCAAACGCCTCCGAAGCTTTAATGAGTTTGCATAAATAATTTAAACGAAGCGTTCCGAGAAAAATAGCCGAGCCCAATCCCGGCGAGCCGCTTCCGAACCTCCTCTACCATCATTTCGAGAGCGACCGCTTTATTTTCTACCATAAAAAATTACGCTACGCTGCGTCTCGAAAGTAGATTATTTGCGGAAAAAGAGCGAGCGGCGCGCAACGCAGCGAGAGGGCACGACAAAAGCCAGATTTGCCGCGGCGTAAATAAGAATACACAGGCAGCTCGGGCGACAAGAGCCGGAGTCGCAGACGCGCACAAGTATCACTTTTGCGCGAAAACAGCGGCTGCACGGCGCCCCCGTTGTAGCGGCGGCGCTCGTTAGTGTTCGCCAATTTACCTCGGCGATCATTACTCTCTCGCGGCTGCTGCTGATGCAACTTGATGGCAAAAAGCACGCGGAAGTTCTCTCCGGGCGCGCGGGAGCGACACCTATAGTGCCTCTCGCAATCGCAGGAAGCCCCTCCTGCGGGGCCAATTTGTCTTGGCTGCCGCTCTCGCGACCGAGGACCGAGGAGCTCTGGGGATTTTGGCGAAAACAACGAAAAAACCCCCCTTTCAAATCCGCCGGCTCTCCGCGTTTTTCCGCGTCCCCGGGCCCGGGGAGCTCGTAAATTACCCGAGCCTTACGTTTTTCCATTTATGTCTTTGTAATAATTTTTACGGCGTCTTAGGTGGTCTTTTATTCGCTTTTGACGACGTATGCTTATTTACTGCCTTTGCAGTTTGTCTTTTTACGAAAAAAGAGTTCATTAACAGGATAATAGACGCGATATTCTGTTTTTTTTTTATGTTTGCACGCATCCATTCTCAGAAAAATACGCTTTGCTCGAGTTTTCCTACCGTCGTAAAGCCTTGCGCGGCCTTCAGATGGAGATCCGCTCTGTAGTGCACGCGCGATTATCGACAAAAGAGTCTGTATATATACGCGGCATTCATCCTTACGGTTAAAGCCCATTTATCCAAGATCTTGTTCGGCTCACCGGGCATGTCGTTCTCGCCTCTTTTGACGGGTTTTTCACAATTTTTGCAACTTTTGCAAATTTGAAAATTGGACCCTTTGTTGAGTCGCTCAAAAAGCTAATAAAGAGAGTGCTCCGCAGATTTACAATATAGATTTTTTTTTAATGAGATTGCTTACTCAGCAAATTGCAAAAGCTCTTTTTGGAGTGTTGAATACAATATAAAAGATTGTCATTGAATTGAAAAGCTTTTTGACGCGTGTTTTAGAGCGAAAAGGAGCTTTTGAATTTCAATTTGATATTGAGGCATTTAGAATAAATAAAAATGTGACCGACATACCCACTTTCAAAGCTGTTCCCACTTCATCATGAAATCCCACAGAGCGGCTCGAAAAATTCGAGCCCGAAAACAGAAGGGAGGAAGAGACGTGGGCTGAATGGGCGAAAGGAGCTTTTATTTTTTCTCCGTGCATTTCTCCCAAAGCGTTTTCTTCGAGACGCACAGCCGAAGAGACAGAGACTCCTCTTCGCGCGGCGAGAAGCCGCTGCCAGATGAAAGCGGAAAGAAAAGAAGGAAACGACGCAAAGCTTCGAAAGCGGGCCTGGAAAGCAAAGAAGAAGAGGAGAAGGAACAGAGGCTCACTCTGCTGACGTTTTGAAAGTCGCGCTCGCGCGTTTTATAGATGTGCATTTCCACCTCCTCCCCTCCTTCTCCATCTCTCGGCCGACTTTTTTTTTCTCCCGGCTTCGATTTCGTTAAAAATATCTCGCCGCAGCGCCTTTGTGCTCGCGCCTCTCGCCCGTCTTTCCGCTTTATTCAAAGACAAGCGACTGACTTTGATTCAGCGAAGAACGAGACCAAAACTATTCGCCGAGTCGGGGTAATAAAACTAAGGGGATACGATTCGCGACAACGCTCTCCATTCACCAAGAGGATCCCGGGGCACATTTAACTTCGGGAAATGAATTTTTCAAATGGATTTCTGTCTCGTTCAGCTGTTTGGACCGAGAGACAGAGCGTGATTGATTAAAAACCCGAATATTCGTAGTTTCTCTTCCCCCATTAAATTCTCCTACGCTTGCTTGATTTCGATGAATTTTCAAAAAAAAAAAAAAAAAAAAAACAGTAGCTTCATTTTCAATCAGTCTGCGCGAAAGAGCTTTCGAGGGGATTAAAAATCAAGGACGCGCAAAGCGTTTGCCTTCCAAGCGATCGAATCGAGTTCGATAAGTGGACGTCGGACGGCCGGCCGGCCAGCCTCTCGTCGGATAAAAGTGGCCGCGGATCAGCTGCGAGGTAAAAGTGCAAGAGCACCGCGCGACGCGCGCGCGATCTTCCGCGAATGGCTATAATCGGCTTAGCGCAATTGCGCCCCGGCATCTCGACGGAGATAAGCGACACACCGGCAAAGTGCAGAAGGAATAAGTGGCAGACGAGATGTATATAAAGCCGGAGAGGCCCGCGAGAGCGCGTAATTGCGCAAAATGAAGGCGGAGGAGTACGCGAACGGATATAGACGGGAATCTAATGCGAGTGTGCCGGGATAAAACGAGTGTGTGTAGCCCGGAATGCAGGCATCCTACGGAGGTAACGTCTGCTTTATAGTCGGCATTTCAGTTGAGAGTACGCGCGGCCCGCGCGCGAACAAATTATAACGTATACTCCCGCGGAAAAGTGCGCGGGGATAAAACTGAATTTTGAGCGGTGACTCGTCTCGGCTTTGGAAAGCGAAGCCCTTTCGAATCTTTGTCGCGGCTGCGCGCGGTAATAAATAAAAATAAAGTCGCATATTTTCTTAGGATTATTGCTCGATAAAACGAAGGTGCGCAGGGGGCAGCGTTTTAACGACCAGAGACTCTTCAAACGTTATGCGTAATTGATTGTTATTTGCGCGAAAGTTGTGTATTAATACAGGTTGCACCGCGAAACGGCACGGTGCGCTTTAAAGCCGAAACATAATAATCCAATGTTTTATTGCGGGCAATGAAAGTGCGCGCCGTATTTACAGCTGGACACGAGGGAGAATTCATTCGGAGGCACAATCGAGCAATAATAATGCGCCTGAAATATGTTAAAAGCCCCGGGAGTTAAGAGTGCGATCTGAAAATAGAAATAGCGAAGCTAAGTGCGCGAGAGCGGAGGCAACAAAAGGCCAAAGAAGGGGAGGAGGGGGAATAAAAGGCCGGGAGTAAGAAAGGAGGCAGGAAGAAACGACGGAGCGTATGTGTCCGTGGGTATACGCGGAAAGGCAAAAAGGAGCTGCAAGACAGTGGGCAAGCACGCGGGAGTAAAGTGAGAAGAGTAGATGGCTCACCTCCTCCTTATTCTCTCCTCTCCGGCCGGGCAAAGAAGATGAGATAGAGCCTGGCTGGCCCTCGCGGCGCTGAAATAACGACGCGCCCGAGAGAGCCTGCCTTTTTTCTCTCTCTCTCTCTTCTTTTCTCTTGCACGGGCAGGATGCGAAAATCTTGACGACACTCGAGGAATCTCGTGAATGTACACTTTTACTCCCCCCCCCCACGCCAGATTTATTCGCCGCTGATGCCGGCTCGGCGCGATTTTCCCTCCGAAATTGAAAATTCTAATGTGGGTCGGGCAGGCTTTAAAAAAAATTTTTATTTTTCTTCAGCATTCGATTCGACACCGGACGTGAATTAAGAGCGACACACTTTCGACATTATCGGGCACGTGTCCCGCCGCGTCATTTTTCACCCCTGGCGTGTTCTTTGCCTTCGACTCGCGGCCCGGAATAAAGGCCAAGCGCGGCAGCTAAAAAAAGACGGCGAGGGAGCGGAATCGGGAAAGATTCGGCGGGCCTCGGAGGAGAGAGAGAGAGAGAGGAGAGGCCATTAGCGGGGCGCGCGGGCCGCGTGTCGCTGACGTTTTCTTGCTCGTCGCCCGGCAACGTCTGGTCCCGGCGGCGGAAGGCGATTGTCGAGCCCGGAAGTCGTTCCCCCGATTGACGGACTCTGACAATCGCACGCTCCCTCCGGGGCCCGAGACCGCACGGCACAATAGCCGGGAAAAAGCAGAAGAGAGAAGGAGCGCCGCGCGGCACACACCGCGAATCGCTGGTAATTGAGTTTCCCGTCCCCTGACTTATCATCCGTGACGCTCCGTCTCCCCCCCTCTTGGCTCCTGCTTTTTTGCCAGCCAAGCTTCTTTCTGCTCATTTCGCGGGGGCGCCTCTTTCTCTCTCTCTCTCCTCCTCCTGCCGCCGGGGAGCGTAATTGATTCGTTACGATTGTATAATTCCCCGCTTCCGGGAGTTTTCCTTCGGCAGATTGAGCCTCTCGAGTTAATGGCGAATCAGACTAAAGCCATTAAGGCGCTCTCATTCCGTGATTGGGCAAGTAGTACTGTTTGGCGGGCTTTATTTATAAAGCGGTATATGATGGCTTGGCGCGTCTCGTGGAAAATCATTATAAATCCAGTCGGAGAGCGCATCAGTTTTAACATTCTCCCCCATTTGCGCGCGAGCAGGATTTTTTTCGACTCGCTCTCCCTCGCCGCTAAATCACTATATTTAGCCGAGAAAGAGGGCATTAAATTGAGCCGCGAGAAAATGTAATCTCTCCAGCTGACTAATGTCCGACAAGTCGCACCGCGCCGCCATACGTCGTGTCTGAATGTTCTCGAGGGCACACGCTTGGGAATCCGTTGGAAAAGATCCCTGCTTAATAAGGAAGTCTAGGTAGATATCTAAGTTTATTGGAGAAAAAAACTAACGATTTTCAAATATATTACTTGATTCGCCACAGACTGGATGCAATGCAATGCTGTAAATTAATGTAACTTGACTTTATCGTTTCTCCCGCGATTATTAATCAGCTGACAAGATTCAATGGCGAAGCAATAACCCCGCGACTGACAAATTCATTTCCCAAAGGAGCAAAAGGAATTGATTCGCGTCAGGTGGCTTATGCAGAAACCGACGGGGCCCGATAAAGGGCCGCTCGAAAGTGCAGCCGGTATCGCGGTTGGCTCCGGTCGTAATTGATGGAGCTCCCCGAGGACGGCGAGCGAAGCCTTTTGTGCATGAGGGATTACGTCGCGGCGCGATTGTGCGCGAAATATCGGCGGCGAGCGAAGCAGGCAGCGCGCGACGACAGCCGGGAAATGAAGAGACGGCCGCGACCGAGGACGCGCGATGATCGCGAGTTATGAGCGCACGCACCGAGAGGCGACTCGTTGACCGCGTGCCTAAGTGCCTGCGTGACTGCTCCGCGTTCGTTTCGCGGAGGGAGAGAGAGAGAGAGAGAAAGAGCATTGCGACTTATTTATCCGAGGGTACGGTTCCTTGTTCTCGGAAGGATTTTATTTTCTAGATTAAATGAGACGCTCGGATGAGGTATTTGGTTGCTTCTCGGCTTTAATTAATAAAAATGCAGCCTCGATAAGTTACTTTTTATAACATTTCTTCCTATTAATTAATAAAGGTGCTTCGAGATTAAAGCCGTCATGAAAGAGTTATTGCGAAAGATATCAGCTGGAAATTAATGGATTGCCTTTCTGAAGATTAAAATCGCTAAAAACTTTGGAAGCTAAAATTTTGAGGAAGCGCGAGGGAATATATAAATTTGCTAAATGAATTTATGTAATTAGCGATCTAATAATCAGCATCGGAATTCCAAAGGCCCCCTTTGAATTCCAACAATTCTCTGACCCACATCCGCGGCAAAGAACTTTGGAAATCGGGAACTCGAAGGCTAGCTCGATTAGTCAGTATCGCGCACAGTTATCTTAATTATGATTAATTCCTTCTCTCGCCTTGCGTATTAATTACCGCTCGCGCAAGTGCGCACGCGAGTCGTCTCTCGCATCTTCGCGTTCGTTTTACTCGTAAATACTCGCCGCGACACGTGAAAGCTACGTCCCGCGCACACGTTTCAGAGTCGAAAAACGAAAACGAAACGCATAGCGTAGTCTCCGCGCGGCGGAGAAAACGGCGAGTAAAATCGAGCCTGATTCATTCCCAGACGTCACCGACTCGAAGTTACGAGCGTCGTTAGACCGATAAGTGCGAGCACCGCGCGTCGCTCAGCTGCGTGATTAAGGTGGAAGGGCTGCCCAGCTGCGAAACCGACCGATTGCAACGGTCCTTGCTCGAATTATGCGTGGATGATGGAATTTTATTACAAAAGGGAATTTTCTTTCTCTGATCAGATTGTTTCCGACGTCTATTCCCCGTCTCTCATTACTTTTCGGCTCTTTTGTCCGCGTGGCTTCTTTACAGCTTTGAAATTCGTCCCGCGAAAAAAAGGGTGGAAACCTCGCAGTGTCCCAAAAGCTAATGAACCAGCGAGCTCAGCGCCAATAATCCAGCTTAACAAGCTCGTTAGTCTATTTGCATGACAGCTCGTCGTGGCGCACGTAATAGCGGGCTCGGGGTGCTGGCTGCTGTCTCGAAGTCGACGTCGCTCGAGGCGGCCAACTTGCGCGAACGCTTCCTACGTGTATATATATATGTATATATATAAGCGTTAAGTGTCAATCGTAAAATCTAATCGCGAGCGCGCGAGAGCTCGTAATGTCTCCTCGCTTCTACCCGGGCCGTAATGCCTTCTCCTGCTCCTGTTTTTACCGCGACGATTTCAGCGAGTAATTCGAGTCCGCCGCCTCTTCCTCCCTTTTCAGCTGTACGCGCGAGCTTTTCTGTCAGTTAACTTTGGACTTTATTGGGTGAAGACGCTCGTAAAATGATTTTTCTCTCGCTGCCGCGTATAAAGTCACTTGGGATTAATTGATGCCCCGAGTAAAACTTGTCCGCATTAGCATCCAATAAAAGATACGTATCGACCAGTTGTATATGTATATAAAACTAAACTCTCGTACGAGGCTGCAGTTCGTTAGAGAGCAAGGCATGCGAGCTGCGAGGATTAGGAGATACTTAGCGAGCGTTTCGATTCCGGCGTGTTGTTGGGAGAGCTTGCGTGGTCGACGTGTAACTCGCTCGCGCGAACCAGCTCTAAAGCGATTTTCTCGCGAGCTTGCGAGAGCAGCCGTGGGGATCCCGCGATAAGCCGCCGAGCTGCAGGCCCTCTCGTGTTCCTGCTTAAGCTCGGAAGAAGTCGATTTTCCCGTGCCAGTAAATTTTCGCCCTTCGATTTATTGGGCTTTCGGAATTAAACTTCCTCGAATAACTCCCGACTATATGCTGGAAAATTGTTTTCGGGTGTTTAAAAAGCGAAGGAAAAAAGCCTGTTTTTGAATAGCTTTAAAAATGTATATAATCGGTCCTGCAAGGTTAAGTAATAAAAACCGGAACGTCATCGTCTTTGTCCGTGCGGAGTGCATTGGTCTCCGAGCCAAGTTTATTCGTCGAAAATTTACGTGACTGCTCGTCGGGAAAAGAAGGAAAAAAACAAGAGAGGGCAAAAAGCCTCGTAAGATAATACCCGTCGTCCGGAAAATTGGCCAGAAAAAAGGGGCAAGATCCGAGCCGATACGTTGCCCTGTATAAAGTACCAGAGTAGAGAGAAAGTCCATAATATCGCGTTCGGGCGGCGGCGCGTCCCGCATCCCGCAAAATACTTTAGGATCGCCGCGGGACTCGAGACGTCTCGGACTTTCCATAAGCTGTAATATCTATGTTCGGATGCGAGTTCGGCCGAGTGCTTTCTCGAGCACGGCGAGGTTACGCCAAATAGTAAAGCGCTCGATAAACAGGACGAGAGAGAGGTTGCGCGGATGTATATACGGCCATGCGGGGAATACCAGAAACTCGCCCTTCCTTCCTTCCTTCCTTCCTTCCTGCATCACAATGCATGCAATCGCTTCCAATATACACGTGTGTAACTTGCAACTGCACGCGTGACTATGTTCGAGAGAAAAGACTGTTTGGCTTGAGAGGTTGAGTGATTAATTAGCTCAAACTCTTGCAGTTATTACCACGATTAAGCTAATATTTTCAAAGAAATGAGAGAACTTTGTTAATGTATATTAATCTTCATAAAAGTTGAGCAAAAAAACTTTCTTTAAAATTCATCGTACTGCTTTGTGAAATTTTCATCCCGTAAAAGTATTACGCGAAGTGAATTTTAGCTTGAAATTCATATTTTATAAATATTCAAAGAAAACTTTTAAAGACTGCCGGGGAATTCAAGCAAATTTTGACAAAGTATTTGAAAAAATTTTCGCGCGAAAGTAACGACCAAGTCCGTAAAGAAAATATAAACACGTTCTTTAAAAAATATGCAAAAGAACGAAACAAAAAGAACGGATCGGCGCACGCAAAAAGAAGGAAAATAGTTTTCGAAGAAATAGGAAGGGAAACGGAGCGGAGGTTAAGTAGATACGCGAGAGAAAAGTAAATCAAGTACAACAGAACGTTGAAAGAGTAAGAGAGGGTGGCCGGGGAGTTTAGGAGACAATGAGGGCCGAGAAAGAGTACGAAGCAGATAAAAGCAAAATAGAATGATAAGAGAACATAAATAAGCCTGAGGCGAAATAGGGAAAGGAAGAAACATTTAAGTACTGCGAGATAAACTGCGTAATACTACGAGTCCTGATAGGAGACGTTTTAGGAAAGGAAGTGCAAGCTGCGACTGCTTAAGTGGGAGCTGTCTTAATTAATAAAAATCAACTAAATTAGACTTGAGGAAAGATCAAAACTACGGCTACTGCTTCGTATAAAACGTTTGAAAGGCTGTAAATTGCGATAGAAGGCTATAAATGGAGAAGTACGGGTTCTGAAAATAGTTACCAATTAAAATTAAGAGGGAGTTGCTCCTCTTTTTCTAGCTTACCAAGTCGAAAAGTAAACTTTGTTAAGAAAATCGAACGAATCGACTGTGCCTAACTTTTCGATCAAATAGCTCTTGATGAGAGAACAGTATTCAAAAGAAAGCTACCTGATCATCCTTTGACGAGCTTGCAGAAATACTGTAGATTTAAGCGTTTTTCCTTGAAATAAAACTATTGCTTTTAACTCTATTCGCCCGAATAAATTCACTTTGAATTTCACGCACATTTAATGAATTCGCAGCCGTGACAGCGCCGAGATTTGCCGCCGAAATGCAGGCGTTTCCATTTTACCGATGATCCGCTGCTCTATTGAGCAAGTCCGAACGTTCTTGTTTGGCCAACACTTCACTCCGCAAGTACCGGCACGCATCATTCATTGCTCGTGTTTGCTCGCCGCCTGCAGAGAGAACAAATAGGCGAAAAAAAGAAAAAAACGTTTAAAGCGACACTTTATCCAGTTAGGACGAGATCCTTTAACCGAGAAAATTTCCATTTAAAATTCAATCGGCCCGCGCCCCGGTTAAATTATATAAGCCAGCTTCGCATTCGCAACTCATCCGAACGCCATTTCTCTCTGACTTTGGTCCCCAGGCGCGAATATTCGCGGCCGACGATATCCCGCGTAATTATATTCTTACGCTCAACAAGTTGTAAGTTTCAATTTTCCCGATAGCAGAGAGCACGAAACTGGAACGCTTCCAGGGATTCCCCGCGGTTGGCCGCCGTCGTTATGTGTCGCGGTCGCGGCAACCTGCTCTCCCAGCCAGCGAACTTTTGCGAAATCATTAAAATTACAAATGAGACATTAATATTTTATGCGGGACTCGCCGCCTCCTCTCCTCTCTGATATTTAATGTAATCAGCGACGCTGATTGATTTATTGCCGCGGTTTTTCGGGCGAAAATTAAGTTGTGACTTCACTTTTTAAATAAGAGATTTTATTGACAGCTCGAGGAAACGTCTCAAGAATTTGCTCTCATTTGTTTGCCCCATGAGCCCCGTATACAATATGCTCAGCTCTAATATTTCGAGACTCGCCGAGCGGGAATCAAGAATTTCGGAGCTCGGGGCATTCGTTCCTTATTTAATTTTCGAGTATTTCCGTCGGCGCTTTCGCGGAAGAAGCCTCGGGCCCACAGAGGCTTCGCCCGCAAAAACACGGATGCGCCTCGTGGCTAAGAGATAAAGGATCTTTATTTCCGCTCCTAAGACGCGCGCTCACGAAGCTCTCTCTCTCTCTCTCTCTCTCCTTTTTCGTTTATTTACTCACTTTAGCCACCTCGGCTCGGCGAGGAGCGGAAAGAGAAAGAAAAGGAGCCTCCGCACCCGAAGATAAAGGTAATCTTTGATACGCGAAGGAACATAAAGCGAGAGTCGCAAGCTTTCTTTTCGCTTTTAATTGCTAGGATCGCTCGCACCTTGCTCTCTTTATCTTGCTCTCTTTCTCTCTCGGTTCTGCCTTTACTTCTTATCTGGGGCTGCTTGCCTTTCTTTTTATATACTTGACGCTGCTTTTTTTTCCCCTCGAGTTATTTATACCCGTTCGTATTTTTAATGGGCTTTTAAACTTGCCTTTAATTCCGAATTTGGGACAATGTATTTCAGTTTCCCGAAAGGGAAGATAATAAAGATAAGCGTCAAAAGTCGTAAGCAAAGCAATAAGAGCATTTTTTTATGAATTTTCGTTTCCAGTAATTTAACTTTTCCCGCGATATAAAGTTTTATGCCCGAGCGTATAAGAAATAAATATATAAGATAAGAGCGAAAGGATTTTTGCGTGAAAATAAATAATCTCGATTCGAGGCAAGTTAAACTAAAATTCCGAATCCTCTGTGTAATAAAATCTGAGATTAAACAGTTCCAAGCTTGCTCATTCGAATCGAAAAAAAAAACAAAAAAAAATAATAAAAAAATACTGAGCATCGAATTACTTGGGCGTTTATCGCGAAAAGTTGTCTCGGCGCATCAGCTGTCCTCGGTGTTGCTTCTCATACGTGTTCCCCGCAGTTTAATTATCGATTTCACACCATGATTGTTACCGGCAGCGACACGGCCTTTTGTCCGCGCAGGCATTATTCACCAGTCACATGTTCCACTTTGAAACAAAAACAAAAAATTATTTCTTTTAATACGATTGAACCGCTAATTTTTGTTATTTATTTCTGTTTCAGGTACGTAAACGATAGAAAATCTTAAGAAGAGCAATTACTTGCTGATAATTGCCAAGGTAAAATTTGCAAATATATATCAGAACACGAATGTATTTACGATAGCTCGGCGGTTTTAAAGCGGACGCGCGCAAACGCGAGCAAAAAAACTGATGAATTTCGCGGCACTCGACCTCGCGTGAACCGTTCGCGAAGGAAGGAGGAAAGGAAGACAAGAGAGAGAGAGAGGGAGAGAGTCGAAGGAGCAAAAAAAAGCGCGTTGCCAGCTCCGCGCCGCAATATAAGCTCGATAAATAATGACGTACGATTTTAATTGGCATCTCCTACTCCGGGTGTCAGGGGCTCGTCTGATCGGCGATACAGAGGAGAACGACGTTAGTTGCATCATCAGATATCGATTCAAATGAGCTCATTATAATTCGGCTAAGTAGAAGAGCGTATACGTGCATGTAGAAATCGCTCTATCTATTGATTAATGAAGTCGCGCCGACTATTCGACTCGCGAACGCTCCTGCCTCCCCTTTCTCCCGGTGCGATGAAAACCGTTCGATATATACACGTAATTACTGAACTAGGCGCGCTGGAAACGAATCTGCAGCAGCTTCCTACTCGATCCATCTCCCGTCCTCCTAAAACTCCGAAATTTCCCGAAAAAAGGCAAAATTGCTTTGCAATTAAGAGCGTATACGTACAAGCCAGATAAATCGTGTTAACGAGGATCATTAAACTTGCGCTACTGGCCAAAGAGTACAGCGCCAGGCGATAATTAAATAAATCAGAGGCTACTCGGACTTTAATTTGCCTCTATTACAAAAAGCAATCGCGCGTCCGATGCAATTGCGATCGCGGCGCGGTTTAAACTGCCGCGGCCGCAGAGAGAGCCATACGTAACGGCAAGACAGCCGCGCGCGCGCGCGCGAAATAAAAATCGGCCGGGCTGCTAAACAGCGGCGTGTTACGCGTCGCGCGGCCCGTAATTAAAGCCGGCCGTTTCGTGCGGTCGCGTCAATATTTAGCGGCCGGCCGGGACATTAAACTTTCGACTTCATTAAAGGCCCCGTCGCAGATTTCCGATCTTAAAAAAGCGCGGCCGCGCGCGCACGTGCGAGTTTTATCGCGCCCCGTATAAAACGTCGCCGTTCTGTTCTTTCTGCGCGTTATTACCGTTTTCAATTAAACTTTTTTCCGAATGCGGAAACTTTCCGCGGGCAACAATGAGCCGCCCCGGCAGTTAAAAGCGGGACGAGAGACGCGTTTTTCGTGTCCCTCGAGCCAATGGATACGAGCGATTGTTAGCTGACCGACGATTTCGAGATAAATTTCAAAGGGGCCGTAAGACAGCGCAAAGAAACGAGCTGACGTTCGGCGGTGCACTTATCGTATCTAGTCCTTTTTTCGCCTCGGCATCTCGTTCGCTTCCTTTATTACCGGAAGGAGTTATAAATCCGTTTGGTTAGCGCGGCGGGCGAGTATATCGGGAGGCGCGAGCGCGCGAAACTAATGGACCATCTCGATTTTCACGGAGCGCCCGAGAGAGAAAAGAGAAGAGAGAGAGAGAGAGAGCCGTCGAAAATAGCGCACGTGAGAGATTGGTTCCGCGGTAGCTCCGAGCCAAGGGCTCGTTTTCTCATCGTTAAGCGATTAGACGCGTTTCTTCTCTTGCTTCTGCTGCGCCACTCTCGCCACTTCGGCCGAAGGTTTAAGGCTCGCTTTCGCTCCGACGTCTTCGAGCTCTCGTTGAATTTACCGGCTCTGAAAATTCCCCGTCGTTTTTCGACGCGATAGAACTCCTTTTTCTAGCGGGGAAAGAAAATTGCGTTGAGGCTCGCTTTTGATTCGCGAAAATACGCGGCCGAATAACCATTTCAATTTTAGAAGTGCACGCGCGCACACGCGCAAATAAAATAACCCGGAGAAAAATGTTCAAGCCATTAAAATGAAGTGGCACAACACATTAGCGAAATGAGAGCAGCTTAACCGCGAAAAGTAAGAATGCTTGCGGAACGTGTGGTGGCCGCACTCGGCTCGCGCGACGAGCGCGTTCCTGCACTTAAATAGACCTCGAAAAACACTCGGGGAACGTGGGGGCTTTGAGCGGAGGAGCTGCATTTATTTTATAAGAATTCCGTGCCTAATCCACAAAAGCGGAGAGACTACGAGCCACTTTATTCGGCGGCGGGGAAAAACCTTGAAATAGACTCTGGCGCCACGACTGGGAGGCGAGAAAAAAGGGAGTGAAAAATTTTCAGCCGGATTATTAATTTACAATTAATCTTTGTAGCCTGTAAATTTATTTTCAGCGTATCCGTTGCTAAAGTGAAAGCTCCCTTTATTACCCAATCAAACGCTATTGAATTAGCGAGTCTGGCGCAGATGAGCTTTTTGAAAATTACTCAAATTTCGATCGTTTAGCCAAACTCGCATCGCTCTCTGACGGACGGGATTCATTAAAACCAGGCTGAGCGAGGCAACAAAAAAAAAAGAAAAAAAAACAGCGTATGCAGGGGGAGGCGTGAGCGAGGGACACTTTTCCGACGTATATCAATTACTCGTGCTTTAATTCCCGTGGCATAAATTTGGAGCGCATCGCTCGGAGCCGCGATTGACTGAAATAACGCGCGGTTGTAATTGACCGGAACGAAGTTATCCGTGTGCTAAAAGTATAGACTCGCAGATTTTAACTAATTTGCCAATTTCGCGCTTCATTAAACGTAGCCGTACGCGCTCCTCCTCCCTCCCTTCCCCTCTTTCTCTCTCTTTCCGTCATTCCCTCCTCTTTCCCTCCCGCGCGCACTTTGGTCCAGAAGGGTGTCCACCCGGTGATTCGCTTTCAATTTAAATAATGCGTATCACTCGCGTCCGATCGTCGGAAAAGGTAAAAAGCGCTTGTTTGTTTTGCTAATGTTGCTCTCTGTCGCGTCCTTGTACAGAAGAAAGGACGTGCTCTTTGGGCTTTGGATGGATAAAATGTCCCATTAAACGGCGAAATTAAAGGACGAATTGATTGCGCATTTGCGACAATTCCAAATATCTATTGGTAATCCAATAGCTTTTTAGCCAAAGCACGCGATTGAGGAATCAAGGCAGATCGACAAGTCGAAAAAAATATAAGCCGAGCCGACGTAAAACGGCAAAGCCCTTTTTCCGGCGGTAAAAAAGTAGTTAAATCCAGCTTCCGCCGGTCGAGAAGTACAATGCGGGGGACAAAGGAGCTTTCGGATCGAGCGAAGAGCAGGAGTGATAGAGAGAACGCCGGGAAATCAATGGGAAATCGAGGCCGGTCAGCGAAAAGCTGGCAGGTACGTGTGAGAAACGGCGATACGCAGGTGCGCGCCTGTGATAGACTCGGCTGTGCTGCGCCAGATATATGTGCGCGTACAGGTGGCCGTGAGAGCCGCCGGCCTCCGATGAGTAAATGCTATTCTCTCCCGCGTCCAGCCAGCGCGCCTCTCTCTCTCTCTCTCTCTTCCCTTTGTATTTCCTGTTTGCATTCGCTTGCTGCCCTTTTTTGCGAGTACTCTTTTTTTCCACTTGTCATTTCTGTGCGCTCTTGTTCCGCCAGAAACTCCTTTCATTGGGAAAAAAAGAGTTCTGGATGAAATGCGCTTCTGCAATAAAATTTAAAAAAAGAAAATTCGATTTGAATAATTGTTATTGGGAAAAATTGAATTATTTTTATTGAGTTTAAAGTTGGAACCAACTTCCGGAGGATCATCTTTATTACATTCAAAAGAAACATTTAGTACGCGCAAGTTTTCGTTTTGTCAGAGCTTAATTTTAATTGACTCACTCGTATGTACTTCATATGTTGAATTTCCTTTTGATTGGTGCTCTACATTATTAAATGAATTTTTTTTTCGCAAAGAGAGCCAATCACAAACTCATTCGTTTCACCTTTGCCTAAAATCAATTTTCTGCGTTTACGATAATAATTAGAGCAGCGTCCTCCTCCACCGAATTAAACGAAGCGAGGCTCGATTCAAGGTCGGCAGCGCGTAAAGAGCGTGTCCAACTCGGGCAAGGCGGACTTCCTCGGGCGCGTCGCCGGCAGCCGCGACCGCGACAATTGGCTCCATTATCGCGCGGCTTCGCCATCCTAAGAAAGAGGTGTCGACGCGGCCGATGGCGCGAACAAGATCGTCAAAGCAGAGCGCCCCCCAGGGCTCGTTCCGAGCGTTTTACGGTCCGCAGGCTGATTTGCTCTTATTGCAGCTATATTCGTGCATGCTGCGCCGCTTTTAATCGAGCCGGCGTCGAGATTGTTTACGCATTTTATTCCCCTAGCTGAAATATACTCCTGCACCGAATCGCCTGCAATTTCAGCGAATCTCGATAAAAAAACGTAGTAAATGCGTCTCGCTAAGAGTTGATTATGGACTCGTCAGCCGGCTTTTGGGCGAAGGCGCCTGTTCGCGATCAATAAATTCGAGCTCGAATCGGTCCGTTCTCGAGCAGTCGGCCCAAAAGATCGGGTGTGCAAAAAAAAAAAAGAAAAAGAAAAAGAAAGTGAGTTAATAGCGAGCAGAGCAATTTCGCAGGCGGAAAAGCCTGGACTTCCGGCAAGGAACGGGATAAATAATTTCGGCAGGATCTCCCCGGAGAAGCACTTAGCGCTGCCAGCTTACGGGCCTTACTTACGAGCCCCCCGACGTTCGGCCGCCTCGGCCCGAATGCAATCTTCCCGTTTTTCTCCTTATTCCTCCTTTTTTTTTTCGCCGGCGATGGCTCGGCTTTCGCCCGAGGAAATACGATAATACAGCGTCGATGCGCACCGCCACTTCATCTCCAAGTTGCTTAACGCTTCAGCTCCTCTACGAGATCTCGAAAATTGGCTGCAGGTGCACCTCCGTAAAGGGTCGGCCTCGTTTAATCTTGTCCTGAATACCGGGGGAAAAGTGAAAAAGATTCAGAATTTGTTTTACTTAATAAGGTCGCGGGGATTTTCGGGTTTTAGAGATTGAATTTTCTGATAAAACGCAAAATTCGCTTAGCTCGGTACTGGAGCGAAAAAAGAAATCAATTTTTTTACGCTAAATAAGCATCGCTCGCGAAGCACCATCGGCATAAGCAACAAAGGGAGGCATATACAAAAACGTGCTACATTATCGCAGGTTCGCGCGCGGCAATTTGGGGCGGGGGAGGGGACACGATTGAGGGACAGTAGCATTACGTCGCGGCGGGGCGTCGTCGCCTGGAAATCCATCGTCCAGGCCAATTGGCTTAAGCCGATAAACGGGCCGAGCGTGCGGCCGACGATAATTGCTTTAATGCGCGTAGGCGTAGGCCCGGACAAGCCGCGAACTGCTAAACTAGCGACATCCGCCCCCCGCACTTCGTTATTCCCGCTGCGGATCTCGGCTCGGTAATTGATTGGGTCGCCTCGTTATGACAGCCCCGCGTCTCATTAAGATGCAGCGCCGCCAGCGTCGCGCGCCGCGCACGCGCACGCTTCTTCCCCCGTCGTACCCCGAGATAATCACTGCGATTTTTCGTGCTTGCGAAATTTTTGACTTGCCTTTCATCAAAATGTCGAAGCAGTAAAAAACTCAATTTCGTCCTATGAAAAGAAAAGGCTGAATGGAAATTGGACAGACTGCCGGAAAGTCCAAAGTTTTATTTCAATCTTTGGCTTCGCGTTGAATCACGAAAGCTAAAATTAGCTTGACAAATCGTTTCTACTACATTCATTAAAGCGAGCTTAAAAATAAAAAAAAAAAAAAAGAATCGGTCACTAATTTCCGTAAAATATACAACCTAATGTATTTTCGCAATTTTAAGAATAATATCCCGCTGAAAAGTTGGCTCCCCTCGACATATTTCACATCGTTTAAATGCACAATTTCGTGCTCGAGGATCGCGCGTCGCTTTTTTTCGGGCTCCGCCGCGCTCGAGCTTTTTTTCTGCGCCGCGCCGCCGCTGCCTGCCGTCTTCCTCGGTGTGAGAAGGCGCACAGTCTGGCTCCCCCACCACCCTGAGTAATTTATCGGTCGCACATGTGCAGTCGGCAAAACCGACGATAAGCGCGAGCGCTGCCGAAACTAAGCTTCCCCTGCGCTTTTGGCTTCGGGAATTATTAGCGGATTCCTTCAGCGAATGACTCTGCGGTCGAAATCGAGTAAAAGGAATCGCGCGAGGAGGACAAAAACGAGGGCACGGAAAGACTGTGTCTGCTGGCTTCCGAAAAGCCGCGGCTCGTGTACGTCGCTGGGAAACAAGGAAATCGGAAAGGCAAACACGCGCGAAAATATCGCTCGCCGAATTCCCTCGAACTCTCGCCTCGCCAACTGCTGGTGCTCCTCTTTCTCCGACCTCGCAAATGTCAACTTTGTTGAGTTCCGCTGCAGAGACCTGCGCTTTTCGGAATCCTCAAAATTTCCTCCGTTCCAGGTCACCGATGACACGTCGGGATCGGTGTGCTTTTTGTTCCTTTTAAAATCAGCTGAATTGACTTTTTTTCCGACAACGTGACGTGTAGACTTTTGAGATAAAACATCGAGCATCCGCAGTTTTTAAAAATTTTCAATTTCAAAAGGGCTTTGAAAATTTGCGATCCCTTTTCCCAGTTAATAATAAACGAATGAGCGACGAGTTCGCGCAGCGTTGAAAGTACAAAGCGAAGCAGAGAGTGCAGGTGGCGCCAAAGCTCGCTCAAAAAAAAGAAGCGGGCGGCAGAGTAATTTCCAAGCTACCGCGGAGCCGGCGTCCTCTTATTTTGAACACGTTGGCGCGCCGCTAAATGAAACAGGGAAAAAGTGCGCGAATTCGCGACGCTCTCCTTTGCCGTCGCATCCTGGCACAATTGGATTTGAGCCGCCGAAAAATTGACGGGAGCCTGCAGAGGGGAGAGGGAGAGACGAACGAGCGGCCACTCCGAACGCAAAAAAGCTTTTAACGCCAATGAAACCTCTCGTCCGCCTGCCTCCTCCTCCTCCTCCTCCTCGGCTCGCGGACCGGCCTCTGTTTTTCGCCGACGCGATTTGTCGAAATTTATCGGTTTTTACCGCGAGTACGTTGTTGCCGCGAGCTTCGCCTGTACGATCACCGCCGTCCGTCAAACAAGAAAAGCGAAGAATGCTTTTTCCACCGATTCGAGAAATATCTGTTATACCCCGGGCACTGAATCAGTTAAATTCCTGAGACTCGGGCGTTTACTCGAGTGCCGCGTCATTACCGAACAATGCCAGACGGCCGAGGTAGGTCCGATAACGATCCGTAAGTCATCGCCAGGCGTTAATACATTTGATCGCCGCCTCCACATTCGGTTAATTGTCGTTGAATCTCGGCAAGTCGACAGGCGATTGAAAAGCTTTTTTCCCGACCCTGACCCGCGCGCGCACGCCGCCTAGGATACGAAGGTGCGGAGTGCGAGAGAGAGAGAGAGAGAGAGAGATAGCGGCGTTAATGACGATGCATATCTCGGCGCAGCGTGGGCGGCTCGCGTGACCGCGCGGAGAGAGACAACGAGAGAGGCCTTCTCCTTCCGCTTATCCGCGTTTGTTTTACTCTCCTGTTTATCGAACGTTAACGCCGAACCCTTCCTTTTCGAGGCCCGGCCCCGAGTCCTTATCAATAATTCGCTTTCGAAGTAGCGAACGCTGTTGCGTCGATACGCCCTCGATTTATCGGCCCGATACGACTTTGCGGCTATTCGCGCCTCTTACTGTCGCGGCCAAGCTTGATTTTCATAATTTCTCATACCGGTGTCGGCTGCGTTCTTTCTTTTTTCTTCTTTTTTTTTTTTTTTTTACCAACGCGGTTCTTGTCTCAAAGACACACTGCAGAGACGTTTCGCGGGGGAAAATGATTGCGAGGACGTCGGGGGAGGACATTAAAAGCGGGCGATAAAAAAAAGTAAAATATCGTCGAATCCCAGGCGAAGTTGACGCTTCGCGAGGCCGGAGGAGATAAAGTTGGAGCGGCTCGTAAAAATCTAAAGCCCCGGCAACTAAGAAAGCTCTCTCGCAAGCTGCGTCAGCTACCGGAGCCTGCTATCTCGACCTTTTGCCTTATCCGCGCGGCTCTTGCTTCGACACATGTCCAGAATAAATCGGCCGAAATTAAGCGAGCGTGCATTATGGATCGACTTTTACGAACGCTTTTATACTCTTTCCCGTTTGGAAGCTCAATAATTGCGAGACGCCTCTGTTATACCGGTGAGAAAGAAGCTCGGAAAAAGCGACTCGGTGTTTTTTTTTTTCTTTTAACCGACAGCCAGCCCGCTAAAAAAGACGGAAAAGGCGTCAGCCGCAACAAAGAAATGCAATTACGGAAGCAATAATCGTGCAGGAGGACGGAGAAAAAATGAAAAACTGACAAGCGAAAGACACGCGCAAAGACAGAGAAAAAGGGCTTGGGAGGTAAAGAAAGAGACAGGTCGGGCTCATCGATCATCCGGCGAGCGTCTGCGGCGGAAGCTGCCTCGGCGACAGCGGCGCGCGTCGGCCGCGTAAGCGCGACCCTCGCCTCCTGACTCTTGCTATCGAAATCCGCGGAAAACGACGTCGGCCGCGTCCTCCTTTTGCCGATAAGTCATGTGGGAGACTGCGCGCGCGCTTGCCTTCCCCGCTTTACAAATGGCTTTTAAGTAGCCTCGCGCGAGGAGTAGCCGCGGGAGTAGCTTTTGCTCATATTTCAGCCTGACAATTTTCTCTCTGTTTTTTGCCGCCTACAAACGCATCTGCCGTGTTTACTAAAACATTGATTTATCGCTCCTCGAAGCGCACTGTGCTCGTACTCGAAAGAATTCCCGCGCGTCTAGCATTTTCCTGCGTGCGCGCAGAGCCGACGCCGATGGTAAATGCGACGGGCTGCTTCGGCGTCTCGGGCAAACCGCGCTTTTGCGTAACTTTCGAGACGCAAGAGTATATAGAAACTTGCTCGCGGGTCCTCGGGAGAAAATGAAGGAAGATTAAAAATGAAATAGGGTAATTTAGAGGCGGCAGGCCAAGCGTAAAAGGTGAAAAGTGCTCCCCGGCCCGCCTTTGCGAATGCTCTATTTTTTGCCGCTCGACGAAACTCCTAGCTTGCCGCGCAACCCTTGCCGCCAGAGGGAGAGAGAGAGAGAAAGAGCATAACCTCCCTAGGACGTCCTTAAGCCGAGTAAGTATCCTCTCGTGCAAGAATTTACCGGAACAATAACCGGCCGAGGCCGTTACTTACCCGCTTGCCGGCCGTAATTTACATTCAAATGAGAGAGAAGGAGAAAGAGCCGCCAAGTCGTATCCGGCGCGGGAGGGTAAGAAAGCTCGCGTGTCCCACAAGGAAGAGGAAAACGAGCCCGGCCCTGCCTCCGCTCTGCTATACGCTCCCGGAGAAACAACTCGCCGGATCTCGTTTGCTTCTTACTGGCCGAGTTTAAATGCCGGGCGCCGAGGGGAATGAGAAGAAACTCTTTATTAAGTCGAGTGCGTATAAGCTCTGATTCTAAAAATTTCCGGTTACGCTTCGCGTTTGTAAAACACACTTTTCGAAGAATCCCGCGAACTTTAAGTAGTCTGTATGTGCCAGCTATATGCGATTTCGATAATTGACTTTCTTTTTGCTTAGCGCAATTAAAGTGCAACGTGTGCCTCAAATTTTAAGAAAGGAGATTTGTACGAGTTCGCGCGAGCACAAAGTCGCATATTTTACGCTCGCGCAGTATTCGCGAGATTCCACTGGGAGCTGCGTCGATTTTTGTTGCGCCGCAAGTCACATCCCCTACAGCGAATGAAAAGAAAAGTAACGCTGTAAAAAAAGAAAGCCTACTTGGAGGCTTTGGAAGGGAAAATTACTTTGCGGGCTGTCAACTCGCAGGAGACTCGCGTTGTAGCGGAGCGGATTCGTCACCTGCTACTATTCTGCGAGCGGAAGGATAAAGCATCTCGATACCGCGTCAAGACCTCCAGGACTTTTTCCTTCTGCGTTCGATCTTCCTTTACGTATCGATCGTCATCCCTTTCTCGTAGAGTATTATTTGCGGCAATAATATTGTGAATTGTTTTTTTCCGCGTTTCAAATTCATTACTAAAAAGAAATCAGTTCCGATGAAGTTATCAATGTAAGCGAAAGCCTCGAGTTCATTGTCTGTACCGGTTTGAATTTCGGCAGCGTAGACTTTGCGACTGTTAAAATTGCAGAGACAAGAATAGCGCAGTTCAGTTGTTATTGCGACGTTTATTGGCCAGAACAAAATATATACGACTCCTGCGCCGAGTTTATGAAGATGAGCACTTACCCACTTACCGTTTTAGCTCGCGAATAAAATTAAACGTACTTTGTAAAATTAGCTCAAAATTTTAAAGCGATATTTTACTTGAATAAGGCATAAAATAAAAACTGGGAAAGATCGATGTACTTCTGTACAGTATAAAAGAAATTTTATCGGCGAATCTCTCAATAATATTTATTCGCCGCGACAAAGACTTCCACTGGAGCTTATAAATGTCTGGCGCTACATCTCTCCCGCGAATAAGAAAAATCTGCAATAATAACAGTGCGCGGAGCCGGAGAGAGAGAGAGAGAGAGAGCAAAGGCAACTAAAATAAGACGGAGAGATGCGAAAAAAGGAGCGAGAAGCAAGAGCACCCGCGAGCACGGAAGGGTAGAAAAGGAGAGAGAGAGAGAGGGAGGGACGGTGAAAAATCGCGAGAAAGAGCAAGCCGGCTCTGAATAACTCGCGTTCTAGCGCCTCGGGAGACAAGTATATGCGTGCGCATGAGATGCTACCAGACGAGCTGCACTCGAAATAGACGGGCATTGTCCGAGGCAGGAGCTGCGGAGAAGACGTCGAAGCGAGAGGGAGAGAGAGAGAGAGAGAGAGAACGTAAGTGGCTCGACCGACCGGAACGACAGATAACTCGCGATCCGTCCGGCTTTGAGATTCGCCGTGCCTTCGGCCTATAGATTACAGATAAAGTTTGCAATTTGTACCACTCCCGTCGCGCGCGCATGCGTACGAGAGAGAGAGAGAGAGAGAGCTCGGAAAAAATGCGCCGTTTTATGATTGTTTCCTTCTTTTTTTTACTCGCTGCCGCCTCTTTTCAGCCGCGGCTCTTTTTGCTCCTCGGCTGCCACAGCTCGATCATTTGCCTCCGCTCTTTCTTCCTCCCGGTTGCCTCTGACCATTGTGTCAAAATATAAAATGGAGCTTTTTTTCAGATCGCTTATCGCCGGGGTATTATTCATTAATAGCCTTCGAAACAAGCTGCGGGACGCGGAGCAAAAAGGAGCCTCGAGTATACGCTTCGGATCCCTTGCAAATAAAATCAGTGTCTGGCTTTTTAAAAGGCATACGGACGACTTTATCCGACGTCGTATACTACTTAATTAGACCTACTCTCGCATTTCGCAGAGTTGCGCGGAGATTGAGAGGCAGCTACGTTTCTAGAAAGAATCGTAGGCTCTCCAACGGATATCTCGGATCGACCAGCGCCTCAAAAAACAGCCGGAGATCTCGAATAGCTCCTTCAAAAATGTGGCCGGCGGCGGCAATTGCGAGCAAGTTGGTTAATGCTCGTGCCTCAGCCTCCCCTTCGTGCGTGAATTATTATTGTTGTTCTAATTATAGTGGCGGCCGCGCGCGCCCCCGAGGAAGAGCTTACAATCTCGTGCCTGCCCCCTTCGGCGCCTTTTTTTTTTTTTTTTCTTCTCCGCCGCAAGAAAAGCGCAGATGCTCGCCTCGGCAAACCCGTTCGCATCCTGGACTTTCTCTCGCCCGCGTATACGTCTTCCCTCGCGTCGACTGCAGTCTCTCCGTCTTTCCAGCTGAATTTTTCACTCCAATATTTGCCGAACGCGCGGCACGCGGCAACAGATGGAAATTCGGAATTCGGCTCGACGGAGGAAGCCTCCTCCGGCGCTCGAGGCGCTGCATTATCCAGGCGCGAGCCGCCGCGTAATAATCGCGGTCCGCTCCCGAGGCGGAGAGCATATCAGCCGAGTGAAACGCGCGCGAGCGATTCGTCTCGGGGCTCGGCACGTACGTGACGAGAGCGCGCGCGGTCCGGTGCTGCATTTTTATCGCTAAATAATAATCGCGCGCACCGAGTCGATTGCCTCCAGCCGTCCCGAGTATTTACCCGACGCGAACCGGGATTCTGCAAGCGCGAGCCGCTCCGCGTATGCAGAATTATGAGATTGGATTGTGCATTATGTTTCCTGCTGGCCGGCAGGCGCTTCGTTTTTTTTTTCTCGTTTTCTCTTGCTTTTCTCGCGGTTTTATGCGCACTCATTACGGAGAGGGATTGTTACGGCTTAAACGGGTAATGAGTTTTGGTCATTTTTCCGCGCCCGATGAGAGGCCGATCGACGAGAATAGCCTTGACTATTTTTACGCCTATAGTCTCATTACGGGGATTAATTGCCAGGATTACTCTGCAATTAGATGAAAAACTTGTTTATGAGATGGCATTTCTGCAGTATTAAAACTCGATAAGCTCGCCTCAAGTCCGCCGGTACAAATACCTAATCATCATAAAGTTATACCAGCTGCTTGAGTATTCAATACGCGCTGTACCGATACAACATTATCAATCCAATGGATGCAACTCGTTTCTTCGAGATTAAACGTCAAATAAATGCGCAGGAATTTACTGCGGGAGCGACTACCTGCGCATCGTAAAGAGCTCGCCAAGGATACTTCCTACGGGCTCGAGCGACCGCCTCGGTGGCTCCGGACGTCCGAGGGGGTTATTCGCGCGCGGTTTCCTGCTCGCGCGAAAAATCCGAGTTCTGCGCGCGGCCAGGAAAAAGCGCGCGCGCCAGCGGCGATGGAAAGAATTCTCGCAAAGTTGGCTGGACGTTAATGGCGAAGCGCTTCCTTCCGTCACTGTCAAACTTTCGAGCCGGGAAATTCGCGCGGGGAAAATCTCCGAACTTGCTCCTCCTCCGCGCGCGCGTATCTTTTCCAATCGGCGAACTAACTTTGGCGAGCCGCGTCATCAGCTGACAAATAGATGTTCCGAGTTCACCGCGAGCGAAAAAGTGAGACGCGAACCCGAATTTTTTTCTGCCCCCCCGGAGGAAGCGCTCGTGTAAACATGCCTTTTGCCAGGATGATTTTCAGTCTGCGTAAACATTGCTTGATTTATCCCCGGACTCTACCGTTGATTAGCCTGCAATCTAATGGAGTTGAAATTGATTTACGCGTAGCTTAAGTAAACAGAATGTCCGTGATTCATAATTTTCTGGATTTTAGGCTATGCATACAAGCATATTGTAAAAGGAGTCGATCAATCACGATTTACAGTAACCAAACTTGACATGCTCAGTTGTGCAATAGTGAAACCGAACCGTCGTAAAGTTTTCCCAACAAAGAAAAAAGAACAAAAAAAAAAAAAAAATAAGCAAATCATTATGTTACTTATATTTACAGTCGGTGTACGACACGGAACACGACGTTGATTTTCTCGCAGCAGAGCAAAGAAACATCAGTTATCCGATAACGTCAGGCACGAGAATTTATCACTCCTTTGACGCAGTCGCTTAAGGAAAAAAAAAAAAAAAAAAACGCGAGCTAAGCATTCGTTTACCAAGCAACAGAAGCGGAATGACGTATCATCCTTCGGCGGGCCTTCTTCTGCGCCGTTAAACCCAGAGCTCGCGATCGCACAAAAGCCTCGCGCGTCAAATCAATTTTCATTTCGGCAGAGTGTCGAAAGGCACCGTACAGGCAAGCGTCGCAAGCTCGTCAGCCGAATATTGACCGAGAAAGCCGCTATCTCTCTAAATCTACCCCACGTCGCTCGGTGAGTCACACGAGCTCGTGCCCATGAGGAAACAGAGTCACGCCCTACATTTTCCTCGAGAGATACATTAGACTTATCGACTCGCCAGTCGAGTAAAGGGCATACAGCCTGGCACTGCCCTATCTGGCTCTCCCCGGCTCGCGCCCTTTGATCCTCGTCACGTTCCAGAAAGATAAAAAATCAAGGCTCTCTGTTCGATCGAGCTCTCTTTAAATATATACGTTCTTTTTGTTGAAAAGTATAACGTTTACTTTTGCAAGATCCCCATTAAGAATTCAGTCTCGAGCGAAGATGGGTCGTTACCCTAAAAGCCTTTCGTCGCCGAGCTCTCGAATGGCTTTCCAGTCTGCTCCGACGGAATTAAAGACAAAGGCAGGCTGGCGCTCGGCTCCATCCTGAAAATTAATCGCGTTTGTTTGGCCGCTTATCGGCGCCCGCGTCTCCGTCTGAGGAAAGACCGACACATCGCTTGTCTCCGCCGCAGCGCCGAGAGCGACGAGAGCTCAAGTCGCGCGAACAATTATAAGGAAAACAGCGGCGCGGCGCGGATCGATTTGCCTCCCTCTTCCGGTTTCATAAAGCGAAGCTTCTCGCTCACCTTGAAAGAGAGCCCTCGGCCTGTTTGCTCGTCAGAAAAATCCTGAAAATATTTTCTCAAGCCGCGCGTATAAAAGCACGCGGCTCGCGATATTGGAATTTTATTGTAAGCGCCGCCAGACTGTATAATATCGTATTCCCGGCGTTGTTTTTTTTAATTTCCACCTTGAAAATCAAAGCCGCCCGATGGAGCTTCGGCTCGGAAGCTTTTTTATTTAGATATACGGCGCGGCAATCCGAATGTGTCAAAACTTATTTGCTCCTCATACATTTTAATATTATTGGGGCGAAAAAAAAACAACTCGGCACCGATTGATATTGAAATGAGCTGCGCGGTAATCGATGGAGGCTTCGCCGTTTTTTGAATAGCGAATAAAAAAAAAAGAACTCTCCCCGCACATAATGAGAAACCGAAAGTGCTTTCCTCTCCACCTAAACGATCTTCCTCGCGTGCTAAAGTAGCCGGAAAGCTCGTAAAAAGCGCGGCTCATCCGTAAGAAAGCGGCGTTCAAGCACGCGTGTAAAGAAAAGCGGGAAAAAGAGAAAGGAGGAAAGAGAAAGAAGTACAGAGAAAATGACGAAAGTCCGGCAGCGCGCGGCGGCTGCGGCGGGGTTAAGGAGTCGTGAAAAACGGACTGCGCGCGCGAAACAAGTAAAATAAAAGGAAATAAACCGAAAAAAGAGCCCCTCTTCGGCTTTTCCCCGGAACGGAAGAAACTCTCCGGGCTTCGCTGCCCTTCCTCTCTTCCTCCGGCGAGTGGAAAACTCGCTCTCGGCATTTTTTCGCGGCCGCTACTCACCGACTCCGCTAACTTTCCACTCAGTGCTTTTGTTCGGCGGGGCAGCTACGCGCCAAAGAATTACTCGGCGTTTCCAGTACTTAGCTAATGGCGTGGCTCTTTCTTGCGCACCGCCGCCGCCGCCACCGTCGAGTAAGATAGTGTATATGGAATAGCCGAGCGCGACCTTGAGTGCGCTCTACACGCACTGCTACTTTAAATGCATTGTGCTTCAATCTTCCCTCTCTCGGGGGCCTTTTTTTCTACACCCTCCTCCGCTAGTTGCTCCGTCTGCGCTAAACGTCGACAAAAACTCGTTCCACGATAAACTTTTCTAATTGATTACTGATTTAAAGTCCTCGCCGGTAATGGTTGAATTATTGTTGTTGTAGGTTGACCGGCAAAAGTCCCCTAATCGAATGAGCCATAAAATAAATCAGCGGCGCAAACTCGATGAAAACTCCGGCAACACGTCGTCCAATTAAGAGGCGCGGGGAAAAGGTAAAATTTCCCGGCCGAGCCGCTCGCTAATTCGAGTTAGCGTCGCCGCGAAATTCCCTCGCGCTGTCCGCTACATCGCCGCGAACTCGCTCGCGGGCCCAATAAATCCAGCGAGCGCAGCTGCCAGAGAGATTAATTTAGCGGCCGCTTATTTTCTTGGCAAGTGCAGGCGAGAGAGAGAGAAAGACCACCCGTAAGAGCGCGTATGATCGGCGCCGCGAGTAACGAGACGCCTTCCTTTGCCGAGCCGAACTGAGATTCGTAACGCGATAACGAAAATTGAGAGGATCAAGTCCGCGAGGTTTCGATATATACTTTACTTCGGGCTTTACTCAATTTGGCGCCTTGTCTTGGTAGAGTTTTATAATAAATTTTCACAAATGAATAATATTAATAAAAAGTTTACGGCTCCTCGCGCACGGAGAGATAAAAATCGCATTCGTTTTATATTTGTTGACATAAATTTCAGGCGTCGTCGCTAATTATGCCAGTAAAAGGGGCTAATAATGCCTCTCATTTATTTTAATCGCGAGAGGTAAATGTTTTTATACGAGAGCAGACTTTAAAAAAAAGGGGCTAAGCTTTATTTTTATACGCCGTCCCGGAAAGTATCTAAAAAAGTTATTTCTTTCATTTATATCTCTCCAGTCATACTCCGGAGGACGTAAAAAAAAGAGGAGCTGCGCACGCAGAAGGCTCAAGTAAAAAGGGCCCTTATGGACGAACGAAAACGCGCCCGAGTCCTGCGGCTATATACCTCTGACTAAACGGCCGCCGTCGTTATGGATGGCCGTAATGCGTTATATATACACTTGCGGCAGAAAAAAAGCCGAGTCCGCCTTGAAAAGGAAGGAGAGATAAATGGACAATTAATAAATCAAGCTGAAAGTCCCAATTTTTAGGGTAGGCAGCGCGAAACCAGCTTGGGCCTGCGTTTAATTTTTATTACCGTTTAATTGACAAAAAGTTTTTCGACTCGAACGCAGAATCGAGAGCTAAAATAAATAGAGGAGAAAACTGTGCAGGATGCAGATAAAATAGGAGCAGGAGCTCCCTCCCCGGGCTAATAACGCGCAATTACGTCAATTTGGCAGTCGGCGGGCTGCGGTGGTGGCGCGCACGCCGAAGCCGCTAATTCGAGTTACGGGCTTCGGCGTTACGCGCCGAAAGCGCCCGCCACTCCCGGGCACTGTTCGGGCTTTTTTTCCTGCTCCCGAGCAGGTGCAGCCGATAACTCGTTTCTCGGGACCGATTGCCGAGCGCCGATATAAGCAGGCAGGGGGGAATCTCGGCGACGACGCGAAAATAGCCAGTGCGCGCGTTGCGCGACGAATAATAGCAGGGAAGAGGAGTTGACCGCGCGCGGAGGCCGGGAGGGAAGATTGCAAGGCCCGTAATGCTATGAAATTAAAGACGCGCGTAAGTGCGCCCGCGAAGGGGGCAGCGCGTAATTTTTCAATTTCGAGCCCGTTACGCGAGCCCGCGCGATTAACGCCTCGGAAAGTAATAAACGGAACTTGTTAAGGTCCGGAATAGATTTTTGTTCCAGGCCGCGCGGCAATGTTAATAAAAGAGAGTCCCTCTCGCGCGGGCGCAAAGTAAATAAAGCGAAACGAGGCTGCTTTTATAATATTTTTCGGCGCGTACGAAAAAGCCGCGCGGCTGGAAAATTGGCCATTATCTTAAATAATTTGCGTAAAATGTTATCATATATATCCCCCCGGCTCGGGATCAATAGTCGATTTGTGCCAATTAGCTCCCGCGTACAGGCCGGCTTCCGCATAAATCAGTATCAAGTGTGACTTGCGCGCGGGGGCGAGAGCGGCTGCCTCGCGCTAACCGAGGGTGTGTGCACGTGCGCTTAATGGCCGGGAGAAACGGAAAAGCTGCCGCGCCGAGATAAAAAAAAAAAAAAAAGCCCAAAATATCCCACCGCCCGGAAACTAAATTATTAGCGGGAAAATTGTCGATGGCTTTAGTTTTTAAAGATATAAGTTTATTAAACGAAATAAGCGCGCGCAGCGACGCGCATAAAGAAAAAAAAAAGGCAGTACGCGCCGCAGCGTTCACATCCGAGCAGGGAGAGAGAGAGTATATACGCAGGGATATAATGGAAGTAGCAAAAAAGAGCATAACAATAACGAGCCCTCGAGCGGCCGGGAGCCGCGAAATGAAAATGAACCGCTGCATTCCGCGCGAGAAATGATGATAGGGCTCCGACCAAGTGCAAATACGGGAAAGAGCGTCGGGCGAAAAACAAAAGGGATTTTCATAATAGGAAGCAAGAGCGAGTGGAAATTATTGGCCCGAGTTAAGGCCCGCGAGGGGGCGCGCGTCGGCGTCATGCATACATGGATGCCCGGCTGCCGGGGGGAGAGAGAGAGAGAGAGAGAGAGAGAGCCCAGGTCCCATGGGACTCCAGAAATGCACTACTAATGGCCGAACCGTGTTGCATTAGAGGGATTAATGCAGGCCTGCCCGCAGCCGCCACTGCCGCCGCCGCTCGTCACTCGACTATCGCCCGGAGAGGCGATCGCTCACCCCCGCGGCGATAATAAAAACTCGAGCGCCCTGCCGCTTTTTTCGGTACTGGCTGCCAATCATGCGCCGATTCGTATGTGAGCCGCTGGGATTCCGTTCGGGTCATTCGATACGCTTTATGGGCCATTCGAAATGCCTAGGAGACTCTTTTCCTGGCCCCTGGCGCAAAGAAATGTCTTAATTGGACTTGGTATTGACTTCAAAATTTGTAATTAGGATCCTGAATTCGCTTCGTTATTATAGCAATTAGTCCGGATAGGTAAAGTTGTTAAACTTTCTTCGAATTCTTTGGGAGAAATTATAATTTTTCAAAAACGTTCAATATTGGATTTTCGAAATAAAAGTTTAAGTTGAAATTTCAACTTACTTTGCCGGAAAAATTTTATCCACTTTAATTTTTCGAAATTGAAACTACAGTTCAAAATGATTAAGCATAAAAATTATCTACATTTGCAGGGGCCCCTAAATTTTATGCATGTTCCTCAAATAAAAGGATTGTTCAATTTTTGTTAATCAGTCGTCGAGAGAATGCATGATCTCATAAAATCTCAACAAAAATAATGTTCCCGCACAGAATAAGAGAGTGGATGAATGAATGCTACTCACGATCGGTGAAAAATTACTCAATAATTTATTACTTATTTCGTGCACGCAGGATAAAACGAAAAAAGTATTGCAGGGGCGCCTTTGAATTCGTGCCTTGATTACGAAATTTCATGCACGAATTATTACGTAAATAGAATTGAACCCGTAGGGCCGACGGGAACAAGCCGCGCGTTAGTGTTGCCCCGCATTACATAAATACCTGTAGAAATTTTCGTGCGTTCGCGGAATTAAAACGTTCTAGCTTGCGCAAGTGTGGAAAGAAGAATAAAAGGAAAAGTGCAGAGACAAGCTGCGGGAGGCGGAGGTGACGTCGCGCGCGCAGAGCGTTAAATAATTACGACTAACCTCCGAGCGGCGATGTACTTTAGGATCCGTAAAAGTCGTACGTGCTCTTTATTGGCGTTACGTAACGATCGAGTCTTCGTCCGGCACTCGGAACCGCGCTGACTCTCGTAAATCGAATGGCGCGAGTCGGCGAGGGAAAGGGGGCTGCCCGGATCGCGCATCAAACGCGCGGCGGGGATAAATTTTATCGCGCGATCCTCCATTTCGAGAGCAGCTCACGCGCTAACTTTTTAGGGCGCTTAAATTTCAAGCGGCCGAATCTACGACTGCCCCGGAGTTTCGGGCTTCCTTTTCTCCCCCCGGCTAATTGCTAATTGTTCCGCGAAAGTCGGCGATAAAAAGTTGAACTTTGTTTGGGAAACTCGGCCCTCGGCTTGTGTATACGCGAGAGCGTGCGAGCCGAAGAGCGCGAGAGGAAGTAGTGCGCCGGAGGAATTACGTTTCCGGGTCGGAAACAAAAAAAAAAAAAAAAACTGTCATTTCGCGCAAGCACCTCGCCTTTTTCCGTTATACGGAGAAGGCAAAACGACTTGGATTAAAGTCTCGAAGATCTCACTTTAATGGAGATCCCGAAGCATCCTCTCTCCTTAACGATCTAGTCGCACAGTTTGTTGGTTCAAAGAACCGGGAGAGAAAGAGAGAGAGAGAGAAGTGGACGGAGCCGTTAATTAAGATGCCTGCTTTACCGATGGAATGGAAAGCTCCGAACGAGCGAGCTTCGCTGATGGAGAGCGAGGGGAAAGAGAGGAGCTTTTGTGTTTCGGCGTCCCAGCCTCTCGCTCGCTTTCCCCCCTCGTTCACTCGCTGCCTGCTTTCCCTCCGACAGGCGAAGGGTCGGCTAAATTGTCCCGCGGTGTTTACCTTCTGATTTATGGGATTGACCGTCTATTGATCGGCTGACTCTTGGCCTTTATTTTAAACCAGAATAACTTGAGGGCGCTTTTCAGGAGAACGGAATCGCTTTCGTTCTGCCGCGCTCCTTCATTCACGAGGGCCTCCCTCGACTCAAAACTTTGTTTAAAAAGCGCCGCCGCCTAATTTATCGTAATTGACTTTCATCCGAAAGCTTTTTCGCCAAAACGAACAATTTCGAATTTTTAAACCCGCGGCGATGAAAAGTTTACGGCGGGCAAAGCGGACGCGATAAAAACGTTATATATTAACGAGCCGCTTCGACAAGGCCTGTAATCGCGCAGATTTGCAAATGAATGCACGCGGAGTGGCAGCGCTGCAAAGGGAAAAGAAGAAAGGCAGGAGGGCCGTAAAAAAGGCAACCGGTCGTCCTGAATCGCAATTGATCCGGTGTGCCTAAAGAGCGGGGAAAATAAAGCGGCGCGACATCGCCGAACGAGAGGAGAGAGGGACAGCCCTATTCCGATATGGCGGTGCGATCGGTCCGCTCGGATTGACCGGCATAAAGGTAGGAAGAGCAACACACGCGCCTTCGCCTCTGTGTATATACGTATATATCTATACCTGGACGGCACAACGAGCGAAAGGAAGGGCCACTCTGAGTGCGATTTTTACGTGCGATTCAATTTCACGGGCTGCTTCATCCGAAACGAGTTCGGATGCACAACCTCGGGAATACTCCTCCTTCTCCCGGTGCTCTCCCGCAAAAGGCCGGTGCCGCCGCCGCTGCCTCTGCGTCCCCCAGAGGCAGATCAGCGCCCGCTGGATTTCCGATTTCCAGGCTCTCTCTATCTTTGCCCGAGCTTTTTTAATCCCGCCAGATAGCTTTCCCGCTATTTGCATTCCCTGCCGCTCTCTCTCTCTCTCTCTCTCCCTCCTTTCTTAACCGCACTGTTATTTCAGCTATATAGAGGATGCTTCGTTTACTGCCCGTGCAAATTATTCTCCTAAATATAAATATAGCACATAATTTTCAATGTACGCTCTCTTTCGATTATTCCTTTCAGCGCTGAATAAATATTTCATTTCGAGCACGTCAATTCTACATAGGTATACTTTATATCCATATTTATAATGATTTTAAATAAATATTCTCGATAAACGCGGATTATTTTTCTTCGTTTTATTTTATTAATCTGATATTGCCGTGCTTGTTTCTTTTATTAAAAGCTTTTGTTTGAACAAGCTTCGAACGTATATAAAATAAACGAGGATTATTTTCAGAACGAGTTAATTAAAATTCAATAAACAAGCGTACGTCGTTTCAAGCTCTGATTTAAAGCGCAAGTTATAAGTGAATTTTCCGCGGAATTAGTGCCGACTTGATTAGGTATAATTAACAGGAAGCCTAACTCAGCAGGTTCGTTAGTTAATGTCCGTTTTCAGCGAGCATCGTCTGCACAAACTCGAGCTGTCGACGATCGAAACGGCCGAGAAGCCAGAGAGCGGCAGGTTCGAATTATAGGTTGTCTTCGAAATGAAGCAACTCTCCCGACAAGATCGTTATAGGCGTCGATGGTGCCGTCATTCGCGCATCGAGGCGACCGCCTTTGCAACTCCAAGTTGCGTGGCGCCGAAGCCGCGACGTGCACGAGTCCTCGATAATTGCACGCGCGCTCGTCGATCGTTGAATAATTTAAGCTCTTCGCAGTGCTCTCGCGTTACCTTGCAAATTTGCACGAATCGATGTTCGATCGGCTGCGGAATCTCCACTTACAAGAGCCGCAGAGTCGATTCAGATGGAATATTTCGCGCCGCGAAATTTCCCATGATGATACTCGCGCGCAGCCCCGAATCTCTTTTAGCCTCGAGCTCGAATTTTCGAAATTTCGAGCATTGCCGTATTCGAAGGCTCCGTGGAATTCGCGATGGACGCGAGAGCGAAAAATAACCGCTTTTCCAGCACAATCAATTAAAAGGTGCGGTGTGCATATATAATTCCAGAATTTAGCCAAATAAATCGAATCCCTGCTCGGAATGGTTATTCATCCAGGAAGAAAGTAGCGTCAAGGTATACGATGCCTGAATGAAGTTCGGGAGGCCTTTGCCAGCGGGTCGGGCACTTATCGCGTGCTCGGGGCCCATTGCGGCCGTGTTTGCGATCGATGTTCGTCAGCCGAGAGGGGAAATGAGGAAAGTACGGCCTCGCCATTTTTCCTCCTCCCCCCCTGACGGTCTGCTTTATATCTCTGTTTTTCATTCCGTCGGCCGCCGCCGGCGCCGCCTGAATTTCTATTATATTTCCGGGGAAAGCGCGGCGCCCGGCGTATAGTTGCGGGCGGGCGTCGCGTGACCGGCGATTGCCGAGGGGGTCGAGCGAGGCGATCTCTCTTGCTCAGGCGCGATTCCTCGGACGGGCGTTCGTTCGTTCGTTCGTTCGCCCTGCGAGACTCGCTCTCGCCTGACGGAAAGCTAGCCAGCCGGGGAGCCTCGCCGCGCGCTATCGAAATATATGTGCTTTTCAGGTGAAACGCCCGAGCTACAAGGCTGCTCGCCCCCCCGTAATCCACCTGGCTGCTCCACCGCCGGCCGACGCGAAATACGAGCGCGGCTTGCAATTTCTCGGTCAGTTTTTTTTTTAACAAAAATAGATTCGATCAACGGCGAGAAAAATGAAGGACGATCTTCAATTGTCCGAGTCTCCCTTCTGCCATGTAATGCATGCGTGTGCGCACTTTCATGCACGCCAGTGTGCTTTACTCTCGCGCACCACGACGACGGATTGAAGCGCAAGAAGCAAGAAATTTTTAACATTCATTAAGTCTTGCTAAATTGCTGGTACAGAAGAGCTGCATCGCGAATAGTTTCCGCCGGAGCTTGCAGCTGCAAACTCCGGCGTGTATATAAACTATTCTCGAACCGAGCTGAAATTCCATTCCATTGCAGTCGACGCAGCGAGAACATCCGCCACTGAATTGCGATTCCGAGCAAAGGGGCCTCGCCTGGAAGAGGGAAGAGTGTCGAACTTTGATCGAGCCCCCTTGTGCACACCTCGCGCGAGCCTAATAAACAAACTCTGGAGCTTGCGGCTGCTCCGGTAATTGATACATCAAAGGGCAGATCGGCCGCCCGCGCCAGTATCCGTTCGTGGGCCGCCGCCGCTGTCCCGCACAAATGAACCGAGTAGGAGGACGAGGAGCACGTATGTACCAGCAATAATTTCCGCGGCGAGTGACGCCCGCCGGACAGGTATATACGCGGCGGCCCCGCGAGCATAAGAGAGCCGACGCCAGATCCAATTGCCCAATCACGCCTCGCTGAACCTCCCGGCGGCCTGCGCGCCAGTCCCTTTACCCTTTTTGTCTCGCGGCTGTCGCTTTCCGTGATTTGCGATCGTTCGCATATTTTTTAGGATGCACTTCCGAGGGCGTTCCTATTCACGCCAGTTGATTTAGTCGGTAAATTTTTTTCGAATGAGACCGTAAAAAGTGAGGTTAAGTAAGAGCCCGAGTCGAGCAGCGGAAAATAAAAGGTTGAAACTTGAGGAGCGCCGCGCGACGGCAAGAGGGAGACACTTAAGTGAGTCGGCTTGACGTAGTGGTCGCTCCGGAGGAGACGTGCAAAGGCCTCTCGTTGCTATCTTTCTTCTTGTGTGTCTCCTCGTGCATCGCGCTCGTATATTACGCTAAAAGGCGGAAAAATAAGAGGAAGAGGACAGGCTCGCTCACTCGCGGCCACCTCCGTCGTAAAGGTTTCGCGCGGGCGAATTATAGACTCGGTCGCGGCGACGAGCGGCACAATAAAGATAGCCTAATGCACCTCGGCGCGCGCCTGTTTAATCTCGAGGGTTTCGCGGCCGATTTACGAGGCGCGAGGATAATTGATTTTTCACCGCCGCGCCGCGAGCTTTTTTCGGCTCGAGGCTTTATAATCGAATTAGCTTTATCCTGCGAGGATTGTAAAAGGCGCCAGTCGACTGAGATAACGAATGTGGTCCTATAGCGGTATTTCGGCCATTAAATAAATTATGGCTCGACGAAAAATATCCGTTTTCGGTGACGGGGACGCGCGAAATGTGTCGTGCCGAATAGCTTTGGATTTGTACAAGATAAGGATTTATGCAGTCCGCAAAAGGATGACGTATAAACGTCGAGCGCAGAAACTTCAATTGTAAAAGCTTAAAATGACTCTAATTGACGCGTAAGAGGCGGAAAAGGGACGCAAATCCTGCGTCATACACAGAAGCCAGTCGCTAGGATCCGCTCGTTAAACGGATTGCAATAGCCGGCGATAAAGCTCGATTATCGGCTGCTAACGATCCGTTAAGGGAGGATTATCGTTACAAAGGAGAGGCTGTATCTCCTCCTGCTAAGCCTCCGCCGTTACGTAATGCTACGGGATTATCTCTCGGGGCCTTATTCTTGGGCGTAGGCGCCGCCTTTTGCGCGACAATGATTAGTGGCGTCGTGCCTCGATTACGGAGCTATGATTTTCTCGAGATTGTTTGCTTTCTCGAGCGGAAAGAATATACTCCTAGAAATTATACCGCGAGCGCCGAGTGAGTCGGCGGAAACTCAGCGAGGCCTTACTCTTCGGCAAGCTTTTCTGCTTTATTAAATAAGACCTCTTGTAAACCGCATGCATTATTCAAACGGAAGAGTATATATATATATATCTATGAAACGTAAGCATCTGCATAATTTACATCCTCCGGCGAAAATTGTTTAATATCACGAGTAGGGCTGTTAGGATTAAGGCTTTAAACGTGACAAAAGTAATAATTGCCCACATTAGGGAAAAGAGTATCTCTCGAGCGGCTCGTGCGGGCTTATCTCGATACTTTAGTATTCGTATCGGCGAGAATTAGCCTCGAGCCGCGGGCTAAAGAAAATGCAGACGAGTAGCTACAGGGCCAATTTCCAATATCCACTCGGTTCCGCGCGATAGCTTTCTCTTCTCTTTTTCGCCTATCGTAATTACCCTTCCCCGCCTCCGCGTCGCGCGATCTCGCAACGTCGCCGTACTTAACTTCTATCCGATCGGATCATCTTCCTGATTCTCTCGATTCCCTATCTTCCTATATTCTTCTTGTAGCCGACTAATTTTCAACCAATCTCGCTCTCTTCTTCCTTTTGCCTCCTCCATCGACTATATCGTACTGCTCGAGAGGAGTCGAGTTAAAAATTTTGCAAATTTAAACGATCGCCTATCTGCAATCATTGTATGCACTCGTAACGTATAAAGCTTAGAATTTTGTTGTTATGAATTTTTGGCGGAAATAGGCACTGTGGATTTTTTTTAGCGAAAAAAGCTGTCTGTCGACGTTTACTGCGTCGAGAAAGGGTAAATGCGATCCCGAAAGCATTCAAGGCTGCCGATATAAATTTTAAAAGCACGTATTCTTCCGAGGGCAATACAAGTTTCCGCCCGCAGACTTAGCTTCCTCCTCCCCCCTGCCGTCTGTACAGCGGCGCCGAAGAAGCTTACACGTGGCTAAGGAAAGCGAGCAGACAGAAAGTACACCGGAGCACTTGATGCTTTTTCTCGTGCCGATCATTTTCTCAATCCAACTTGAAAACTTGCTCCGTCTGGAGGCGGAGGGGCGATGTTTTTACAAGACTGCCGCCGCCGTCGCACTACCGGAGAAGCGATAGAGACGGGAAAACAAAGAAAGGGCGAAAAGTCGGGGGAGGATGAATCTTGCACCGCGACTCAACCCAACGAAAAATCTTCGGGCGAAAAGTTAAATTTTAATAAAACGGCAAAATTAGCATACTCGCCGAGCCGAGCTAATTTATACATTTAATTACAAGCCTTTGGGAGAATCGGTAGGGATAGAAAATAAAAAGCAGCGATCGCTCGGGCAAAAAGCCGCGTCGATGCAGATAAAGCCTTGCTCGTCGGCATCGTTTAATCCGAGCGAAATGGCGGCGGTGTCGGCAGTCGGAGCAAGTAGCAGGACAGGTCTCGGGCTGCTATTGTGTCGCCGTCGCTCTCGGGATCCTTTGCGGCGAGGTTTTGCGCGCACCGGCTACGCGATTGTATATGTAAATGCGTAGGAGGGCGAAATCTCGAGGCAGTGAATGTTGTAAAGGAGCGAATTAGCATATTTTAGAATTGCTGAATTAATTACCCATCCCCCCCCCCCCCTCGAGCTCGCCCCCTTCCTTACCTCTTTCTCGTCTGCCGCGTGCCTGTCTAGTCTTAAAGGCCCTCTTCCTGCCAAATCTTTGTGTTTTCATTCTTCTTCCTCCGTAGGCTCTTGGATTAGTTCTCTTTTTTTTCAGAGTCTTTAGTTTTCTCCCTCTTCCTTCCGACTTGAACCCGCTTTTGCATACTAAACAATTTGTTTTCATTAGCGAGTTTGGGGAAAGTCAGCCAAACTTTTATCGCTGCCCGTTTAGCTTTGCTCGAAAAAGAAATATTGAACAAATAATCTCTTTTGCAAGGATCATTTAGGATTTTAATTCCCGTATACATTTACCGAGAGCACCTTTAACAAACGCTGACAAGAGATCCGAAGAAAACGGCGAAGAAGCCCCGGTGATAATGAAACGCGGCATTGTCAAGACGGCGGCGACGACGGCCCGGCATGATTGATGACCGCTCTCGTGCTCGGTCTCTTAAAAGATTTCACGTCGAGGCGGGGGGCTGTCGTAATTAGCCGCGATTAATCTGCTGGGATAAAAGTGCATTACGTGCATGCGCGCGCAGTATTTTCGCCGAGGATTTTCGGCGGGCCGCGCGGCTCGATTCTTTCAACGGCTTAATCGACTTGATCGCTTGTAGCTTGTCTTTGAGCTTCGCTGGACGAGGGTTTGCTCCTCGTCGGAGGAAACTTTCGGCCGAGCACGCTGTAACAATGTTGAATTATTTGACATTTAAATCGGGCAGATACGTTATAATTTCCTTAATTCTTCCGGCAAATCAATCAGCCAATGAAGCTGGCGATTAGATAATAGAGCTGCAGATTAATTTAATTCCCATAAATTTGTCCCGGTCATCAGCCGAATGAACTGATGTCCTTCCCGCTTTCGTCGACTCTTTTCGCAAAGAGGCGCTTTGCCCCGAACCTCCGGCTGCAAGCATAAGGCAGTGCGACCCATCGAGCAGAAATCGCGCGCGAGCGGAGTAGTAACGGCGGCGAGTCGGACACGCGAAGCTCGGTCGGAACATCGAGAGGGTGAGATTGTACAGTGGAAGCGGCAACGGCGTACAAGCACTGTCCAAGCGTCGTCATCGTGTAGAGAGGGAGAGAGAGGGGCATCCCCCGACACGGCTGCACCGACGGCGGTGGCAGGGGTGCCAACAACGCTCGCTCCCGGTACTCGATCACTCAATTAGGCAGCGCTGTTGGTAGGCGTGGCCGGCTCACGGACACGCGCATACATCATGAGCGAACAGAGAGAGAGAGAGAGAGAGCCGCGCTATTCTCCGAATGGACTGCAGATGCGGCCCGGCGTGCATTTACTCCGCAGGCAGGGCTCACTTAATTAAACGGGAGCCTAGGCGCGATCGACGCAACTTGGATTTCGAAAGGGCGGGGGCAAGTCTCTATTTCCCTTTTAGCCTCTATTTCACTCGAAGCCTCGATTTATGAACTCCGGACAATGCGGCCGGCTCGCTTGTGTGTCTTTACGCTAATCAGAAAACTCCCTCCCGACTAACGAATGATGATGCTGCCTCAAATTGCTTCGTTTCTCTTGGAAAGCGGGCGTGTAGTAACGCCCGATCATCCGTGAAATAATGTTGCAGCCTGCTTGAGAGCTAATGTCTGTTATTCTAGTTCCGCCTGATCAGGAAATTATTTCCGCTCCGATGTATTTCTTATACTTTTGCTTCTACAGCTGAGCCTGTAATTCAATTAACGGCAAATTTCCTTTTTGTTCGCAGGTACGTACCGAGCGCGTTTCAGTCAACGTCGGAGCGAGCTTGCCGCGCAAGTGAGTGATATTACGAAACGATGGTCATTAAATCACGCGCAATGAAACGCGCATTTATCTGTATCGCGCGCGGCTCTAGCCGTCGCCGTCGCAGTAATTAGCCTCCATTATGCATGTATATCCCCGGCGCCCCGGCAGTACGGCGAAAATATCAGTCGCTTTTACTCCCGGGGAGCTATGCGTATACGATTCAATCGATCAGCGCATAAAGCCTCTGACAATCGGGCGCGCGCGCGCAATAGTAAATATCCTGTTCGGCCGCGTCTATAATATAGCGCTTATCCGCTGACACGCATTCTCCCCTCGGAACGAAGAAAGAAGCCCACGTAGGCGCCTTCGAAATATGCGCAAGCGGCTGAATAAAAGTGCAGCCGCGTAAATAAGTGTATGGAAAAGGTACGGCGCGCGAGCTTGATATATACGCCGGAGAGCTGCCGGCGACAGGCGCGCGCGCGCGCGCACCTACGTATAGGAGTCGCCACATTATATTACGGGGACATTGCTAGCTTTACGAGGCCGTACGTTACGGTGTCCGGGCCGCCCGGGCTCGACGGCTCTCTGTCATATTACCTGCGAAATCGCGAATTTATTCCGCGGGACCCCGTATAAAGAGCGCCGGCCGCCGGTGAGAGCGCGACTATCGGGCGCGACGCCACGGGTTTATATGCTGCTCCCTTTTTCATCTCTCCTCCAACCTCTTTGTTTTCACAGCTTTTAATCGGTTAAGTTTTCTAGTTTTTAATTAAAAGTCGGTTTAAAAATATATTTTAACTTTATTAGACGATTGGCAGGTGTGTACAGGGTATTTACTAAATAATAAAATTGCGCGGGAAAATGCGCGAATCTTGAATCTCGAAAGCTGCGTGTGGACACAGTGATGACTTACTGCGACGAGGTGCGGGACACTGATATGCGGAATAGAATTCGTTTAAATTCGAGAAGACGGTATCCATAACTTTCCTGCCCAAATAGCAGTGGTACTGAAAAAAAAAAACTTAGATTTAATTTCAGAAATTTTAGAACGCAATACTATTTAATGAAGGGAAAACTAACTTTTGCATAGATACTCAAAAAGAGTTGATCAGTCTTTCTTGGATTCTTGCAGCAAGGTTTGTAAACAATGATTTCCTTGTTATAAAGTAAATCTTTCAACATTGCCTTGTAAGCAATGCGAACAGCAAATAATTCTGTTAATGTATCAATAGCTCGATCAACCTTAAAATGTATTAACAGTTGTACAATTCGTTTGACACATTTTTTTAATAAAAGATGGTAAAAATGCTGCTACCGGTCATCTCTGCTGTCAAAATGTTTATTTCTTAAACAAATTCTAGGCCAATATTTCGATTATTTAATAATCATCTTAAGAGCAATTTAACGTGATGTTAACATATCACTAATCGAATTCAATATTTTTTTAATATTATTTATTACTTACGCCGTAAACATCCACATTCGTAGGAAAGAAACATGCAGGGATTGAATAAGTTGGATGGGGAAACCAATCAGTATCTTTGCGTTCAATTAAACCTTAAAATCATCAAAGTAAAATGCAATTATTGTTATTATCATTCAACCCAAACTCTTTATCTAAATATTTTTGAAAATCTCTACCAAATTGGTGTCTGTTTTCATTCAACAAAGCAAACAAAAACCCAGCCATTTTAATTCCATAAACCCCGTAATGAAATTCTCTGTAAAAAATAGATAAGAGCGCTATTATTACGATGATTTAAAAAATTTGGCAATCTATATTGTACGTACTTTGGCAAAGTACTAGAAAGAGACGAATTACTGTTGATGTATAAGCTTAAAACTGAAAATTTCAACATTTTTTTTTCATCTTTATTTGAATAATTTAGTTTATAAAATTTTGAAAATTTATACTAACTAAATCGATTACGTGGTTTATCCAAATCGACAATACTAAAAGGTTCGCCAGTACCTGCTTTCCTAGATAAAAATTAAAATAAAACAAGAAATTGTACTTATCTAATAATTGAAATTGCTAATCAACATTTCTAAAAATAAATTCACAAACCAATTCCTCAAAGTTTTTAATTCTATAATTTTCATTTCTTTATGATACTCTATTATATTCCGGAAATAGCTTCGAAACATTGCAAACTGAAAGTTAAAAATATATACACTTATACCTTACTTGAATAATAAGAGGCAAAACTTAATTGCAAATATTTTTGTTGATTTCACTTACCTTTGGAATATACTTTTTAACTTTTTTTCTGCCTTGATTTAAAGCATTCCGAGAAATCCACTTCAGTTGGGACTTGAGATAATCTTTTTCAGTTTCAAACAAAATCTTAGATCTATTGATTTCATCATTAATGGCATTAACAATAAAAGGTAGCATTTTGCTTATAACTTCATAATAATAGTTTTCCTGCAAATTACTAGCTTCTTTTTCGTTCAAATCTTGGAGTAATTTGAAAGACGCACCGTGAAGTTTTGTTTGAGAGAAACAAAAGTGAGATCTAAAAATTAGCAGAATGTAAGGTTTGAAAATTGATATATTTTAAATGGCTGTATTGTGTTCACCTTTTTACGTGTCCTAAAGATTCTGCTTTCTGCCAATCAATGTATCTTAAATTTTCTGTGAGAAACTTTGTTATTACGAATCCAGCTAAAACATTATAAAAATATGTTTGAGTTATTCACATGATTAAAAAGTACATATTAATTGAAACCAAAATTTATATTAACTTACAGATAAGCTCATTCCGATAATTTCTTAAAAATTTAGCAAGAGCATAAAAATATGGAATATTTTTAATTAGGATAATTTCGTTATCTTTTATTAAAACGTTAACATCATTAAACCTCAATTTAATAATATGTTTCCAGTTAATCTAAATATTAAGATAAATATTATATTCAGACTTTTGAGCATCAAATTTGTATCTAATACTAAAATTAACATTAACTTACAATATTTAGATACGTATCGCCCGATTTGTTACTGTATTCTTCAATCCATTGATTAAGGGTCATTTTACCAGAATGATATGCAGATTTTTCTATTTGAATTATTGTAAAGCAATTCTACAATACACTATGTAATATAATTATCAATTTAACATTATTCACTACTTAATAAATTACCTACCTCAATATAAGCATTAATGAATGATAAAACAGCCGACCCGTTCTTCCGTATGAATAAATCGTAAAATTTTGAAAAGTAATTTCTTTCATTTCCATTTCGTGAGGTATAGATGGCTGCTTGCATCAAATTTTTAAGAGTTTTTATTTTAAACAATGATGGTGGTTTTAGCTATAATACAATAATTTTAGTTGGATATTTTTAAATGATTCAATATCGCACTAAACAATACGAACGGAAATAATATTTTGCGTTGCGTTGTCGGGATCAAGTTCGACGTGAATGTCAAAAAAAGTATTTCCATATCCTAAAAAACCTAATTCATAATCTTTTTGTTGCCAGTTTTTGATATTGCTGTACAAGAAACTAATTAATTGCTTAACAAAATCTTCTTTTTCGAGTTTAGCTTGCTTAGATTCTTGAGATCCTAATGAAGAACATACAGATCAAACTTTTCAATTTAAATTACGTAATATTTGAAATAATATACATAAAAGAAAGGATTACCTAATTTCATGCATTTTTGAAAAAGTTTCTTTTCAAAAGTTAGTGTATATAGTTCAGTACGAGTAGGTGGTTGGCTTAAAATATCTGCTAAATGGAATTAAAAAATAAAATATTATTTAAAATAAAAATCTTACTCACACAAATCTTATTCACAAAATTTCGATGGCAGTTTCGCCATTCTTTAAAGCTTTTAAAATTTAACTCAATAGAATGACTTACGTCACGTTCATAAAGAGCTATTTTTGTTGACAAAAAAAAGAAGCTTCAAATAAATATGAAAGGTTTTGATACTTGAAAAAGTTTGTTTTGTAACCAATTTTTAGAAATAACTTACAGATTACATAATTTCGAATCTTTGGATAAACATTTGTTGAATATTGATAAGCTGAAAAGTATTCATTTAGCTCGCATGCTGATGAATATACGTTCTTACAATGAGAAACAGACTCAATGATGGGATTAAAAATATTATCTGAAAGCAGTAGAATCAATTAAAAGAATCACTTTTTTGTCATTTTTAAAATATTAAAACACTTACCTATGCCTTCTGAAATCTCATTCTCAATGTCATTCGAACGTATGATTGCGTATATGCCAACAGCATAATAAACATGCAACAAAAACCTAAAAGTTAATGTTGAAAATACTCAAGATAGACAAATAAACAATTTAATTAATAATTTTTGTCAAAACAAAATAATTCAGCTTACGTCAAAGCAGTTTTAAGTAACATTGTTGTAGACCTGACGACGCTTCCAAGTGGACTAAATTAGTTGAAACGCAGCAAGTAAATATATATCTCTCTTGGTAGCATATTGCTTTTAATTAAGGAAGATATGACAATAGTTTCCTAAAAATTTTTTTATTTTTTTTTTCTATTTAAAAATTGTAAAAAAAATTCGAATTATGATACTAAATTAGTGAATGATTCTTTCATTTAAATTAATTTTATTAATAAACGTTTTAAAGTACATAATTATTATTTTAAAATTAAATTAATTTTTACATGTCATAAAACTTAATAAGGTTTTCGTTTTTAATTTCAAAAGCATTCAATGTGCACTCTTCTTTCTTAAATTTTGTATTACGACATCGAAATGCTTCGGAAAACGGTTGAAAGTGGGAAACAATAATATTTATCAATTCTCTATTCATATAACAGTGATTCTGAAAAGTAAATTAAATATATTAATATATTTATATGCTAATTGCTTATCATAATTAATTGAACGGTACCTTCACATATGTTAAAAAGAAAAGTTCATCTCCTGCTATCCTATTATTAACAAGTAAATTATTCAAAGGTCGGTCGTAAAATTCTGGAATCGGATGTTGAAGCATGGCTTTATAGGTGATTTTTAAGCCAATTATTTCCGTAATTGTATCAGTTATATCATTGAACTGAAAAATTTTGGAAATTAATTATTCTGTCACACTGTTTTAATTGAGTTTTTAATAAGTTTCAAATTACATACACTGTAATCTACAATCTCAGGCAAATAACACCAAATAGAACTATTTATAAACTGATAGTGTATATGATTAAAGTTTCTGCGATCAAGAAAATCTAAAAGTTACATCATTAAAGAAAACAATATTTTAATCTGCCTATTTTTTAAGTATTCATCTTACCATCATTATTTTTAATATCGTTTAGTAAAGTATAAAGAAAACTAGCTATTTTAGTGCCATAATTAGCATAATGAATTCTTCTGAAACAGTATGATTTCAATTAAAAAGTATAGTTTAAAACACGTGATAATAAAAAATACGTACTTCGGTAAAGTAGCAGATAAAATTGCATTATTGTTCAGAGTTGTGTATAGTACTTTAATGACAAAATTAATTATTGATGATTAGTTTCAAGATCTAATTGTTTCAATATAATTAAATTACTGTACTTACTAAATTGATTACGAAAGTCATTTAAATCATTAAAACTAAAAGGTAACGGATAACTGAAAAATTCAAATATTTTATTTACTTTGATAAAAACATTATGCATCAAGCGTAGCGTTTTTTCTTTTCATCTACTTACCGAACAATATCTCTTAAAGTTTTTAGTTCTTTATTCTTTAACATTTGGCGATATTTAATGATATTGAAAAAATAACTAGGAGTTAATTCAAACTGAAACAAATTTTTATTAAAGAAAGAGTAACAAATTTATTATACCACTACATACCTCTTCGTAATAATTTGAGGGAGGATGAAATATATAATCAAAAAAATTCTCAGTAATTGAATTCAGTTTGAATTGCAAATAAACTTGTTCATTTGTAGATAAAATATAAGAATTTATAATTTCTCTGTTCAAAATATTTTTTACTTCGAATATTATTTCTTCTGATTTTTTAAAAAGGGTGATCTATATTAAATGAATGATATATTTTATTATTCTTTATCATCAGATAATATTATTAAAAATTAAATTTTTTTACACCATCGCTGCCAGAAGTTATAGTATCGTAAATAAATTGATGAGATGCTCCGTACAGTTTCGTCTCTTGAAGACAAAATAGGGGACTGAAATTAAAATATTTTAAAAATTATTAAGTTCCAACTATTTGATTAAAAATTAATACATACTTGTAAATACTTTCATCTAATGACTTTGCTAAATTATTATTAACATAAATTAAATTTTCTGCTATTGTTTTAGTCCATATTGCTGAAACTATAAATTAATGAATTAATAAATTTATTAAATAATCTTAAAATATTACCTTAATGTAAAAAAATACCTATAACTTTATTTGGAGTTCTATTTAATAACTTGGAAAGTTCAATAAAATAAGGTCTGCTTTTCACAAAAACATTTTCGTTGCGAAAAATTCTAATGTTTACGTTCCGGAAAGTTCGAACTATTGTTTTCGTCCAGTCCATCTAAAAGTAACGTCAATTTTAATAAATAATTCTTTTAAGAAGTAACTATTATTACCTCGGCAAATTCGGCAACTTCACTCAACTGGGCATAAAAACTGTCTAAATCTTGGAGCGTCATTTTAACATTAACTGGTTTGGTTGTATATTTTTCTGCTAAAATAGTTCGCACCTTAAATGAGAATAAATTAAAACAGTTTTATAGTTATGCAGTTTAAAATGTTGTTGCAATGAATACCTGAAGTAATGATTCAAAAAATGTTAGGACAGGCTCCTCAAAATTCGTTTCTAAATAGTCATATAAATCCTGAATGGCTTCAACTTTTTCATAATCCGCATAATAATTTTTGTAGTATAATACAGTACTAATTTTATCAATAATTATATTTATGCTTTCAACTGTTGGAGGTTGTAACTAAAATGATTGTTTACATCAATGAATTGAAAAAGTTGAAAAAACAAAAGGTCTTATCTTACTAAAATAATGTTAGTCGTTAATTCTTCAGGATCAGGAATAACTTTTATATCAAAGAATGCATGTCCAAATCCTAATGATTCTAATTTATTATCTAAATCCTGCCATTTACTATTTTTTTTTACATATCGGATTACTTCACGGTAAAGTGTTTGAAAGGCTAAATCTTCGTGTTCTTGCTTGATTTTATCCTTTCCTATTTTGATTTACAAATGTGCTGCTTCTGATAAATTAACATTTAAACAAAAAAAATACATTGAAATTAAAACATCAGTACTTACCGAATGTCATGCAGTCTCGGTATAATAGTTTTTCTATTTTTAAAATTTTAGGTTCAAATTCATTGATAGGACTATTTAAAATTCCTACAGAAATAATGTAGAAGTAATTATAGAAAGCGCACAGTACACGATTCAGAAATAAACTTGCAAATGGATTAGATACGAACTTGCAACATAATTTTGAATTTCAGGTAAAGCGTGTTTTGAATTTCTATCCATATTGAACAATTCTTTTCCATTGCAAATGTAAGAGTGCATATCTTCGCATGGACTCACAGATTTGTTTATATGATTAATAATCTCTCCTAAAAATATCCTCATTAAAAAACTATCGTTCTTGCAATAGGAATGCTTCATTATTCAAAAGATACGTACGTACTTGAAAACAGTCGCCAGTGCATATTTCTGCCTTTAAATTATCACTGTGAACACTTATTTTATTTTTCGGAATTTCTTCACGAACATATTTTATATTCCCTGCAGGTATTACTAATGTGTAGTATGTAAACAAGATAAAACAAACACTAGAATTTTGAGCGTAAAAAATTGAAGAAAAAATAATAATTTATAATACTAAATTTTAATTATTTTTTATTCTTACTATAACACGCGAACCAGCATTGTTGCAAAGAGAGTCTTCAGAGACTACCAAGCCTACTGAGCTTAGCTGCAAGTTTCGTCTTTTAAATACATCATGGTTTTAATTGGCTAAAATTGCATCGTTAATTTATGGCAGGAATTCATAATAAACTGTAGATTTTATTTAAAGAGTAGGTCGATTGTTAAGATATTTTTAATAATCTATAAGTAGACTAATAAAAAAATGTATTCACTATAATAAAACAAATATACGAACAGTGATTAAAATTTAGATTTCTGATAATAACTATTAAGAAATCTGTTATTTTCTATAAACGAAGTAATTACGTATGAATAAAAAACGTGACCTTATTATAAATATATTTAATTAAAATTTAGAGGACTTAAAATAATAGCGTAACACATAACCGCTTCCTATTTCGATTTAAACGGGAAGTAAAGTATTCGTAATAATGTTTGTATAAAGTCAGCGTTTCCAGATAATCATTGATAGAGCAAAATTAATTAACGAACTTCTCTCGGTATCATAAAATCCCCAGTAATTAATGCCAAGCCCGATAAGGCCTTACGATTTCAAGACTCGAAAGTATCCGGTATCTCAGCCGGTAACGCCGCGTTTCGTGGAAAATTCTTTGAAAATAACGCGTTAGAATAATATTCAGCGGAAAATACATAATTGAAATCTCCGGCGATAGTCGGGCGGATTTTCGAGCTGCCCATCGAAATAACAGTAGTTTAAACGAGCGAGCGCGGCGACGACGCGGTGAGACACGACACTTAGCAGCAAGAGGTTCGATGCCATTAGCTCGTTCAGTCGTACACATCCTCCGCGAGCGCTCTTCCCGTTACAATCTCTTCGATCATTTTTCTCGCGCTCAAACTGCCCGGCTATTATATTCACTAGTCACTGGAAAATGCTTGTGTTTAGGGCTCGAGCTCGAGTCATTTGTTTCTACTTATGAGAATTACCCTAAACGCTGTATATTTATGTAACGGTCTTTTAGGCTCCCTTCGAGGAGACTCTCGACTTTTCAGAAGGCGACAGCCAGTTTAATGCATAAAATAGCGCTTTGTTCAGACGGAGAAAACCACACCTCGGAGAAATGCAAAAGAATATTCTTGTTAAAAAGGAAGAGCGGAAGAAGTAAACAAGGAAAAATATAAATCGCAGTCTGGCGGGAAATCGTCGGCAGGAGACAACGTGTCCAAAGTGCCTTGAAAAACATGCAAGCGTCTGAGATGCATAAACTGATGTATCGCTCGTCTGGCTGGAAAGAGAGAGAGAGAGAGAGAGAGAGAGAGAGAGAAAGGAAAGAGCGCGTTATAAAGTATCCGATTCCCCAGTTGTGTTATACGGACGTTAGGGCATTACCCTGAGACGAAGTGCAAGCAGTATATAGAGCGTTCGACGTCTCTTCTCGTTTCTCATTCACCGCCCTGTCGAGCGATGTCGGGAGGTTCAAGTAGAGAGCGCCGACTCTCCCTCTCTCCCTTTCTCGTATCGCGGCAGAAGAAAAAGAAAAAAAAGGGGGAAAACTCGTTGCTTTTCGGCTCGTCGACGTCGCCATCGGAATAAGTCGATACGCAAATAAATGGAGTTAAGGTACACTGAAGACGCGAATACAACGCGACCTTATCAAACAAACGAATCAGTGGCGTATGCTATATTTTTACGCAAATCTTGTACGTATATTGTCTTGGGAATTTTTCTTCATCTCGCAGTCGCTTAATAAAAATCTATCCAACAATTTCTGCTTTTTTTTATTTTTTTATTTTTTTAATCTTCTGAAAAAAGGCATAAATCCCATTATTAGAAATCTTTTCTTATATACCCCCAGGGAATTTAATCTTGCGCCGAGAATTCCGTTAAAGTCCTTCGATATTGAGAAAAAAGCCGCCACCGGTCGACAAGACAAAGCAGGACGCGCAGTTATTCATGAAACTTATAATTCAGCGCGACAGCCCAGAGAGCAGAGCTTTGAAGAAGCAATTGATTAACTCATTCCGCTGACGAAATTCGTCGAAAGCATCATTTTAGACTCCGCTCGGCTTCTCCGCACAAAAGCATCTCTCAATCCCTTACATGCGCGTATCGTGCAGCTGGAAAAGCTTGCACGGGGAGTAGCGCTGTATACGGAAACAAATGAGTTCGGACAAAGGTGCAGTATCGGGCGCGAGTTCGACGCTCCGGAGCCGAGAGAAATGTGGATGAAAGCATCGGGGCGGGAGGGGGAGGCCGCGCCGTCGGGGAAAAAAAAAACACGTGCCCTCAAAAACTCATCGGCTTGCGAGAACGATGTTTCATTGCTCGCCATCTATTTCTCTTTCCGCGTCCTTTTTTCACGCTGCAGCCTGAAAGGCAACTGCTGTTGCTGCTTTTCCCGCGTTTGCGGCCCGAGTGGAAAAAAAAAGAGGTGAAAAAAGTGCCGCGTCGATGAGATTTCCCGCCGACATTATTAGCTGGAGGATCGAGCTGAGTCTGCCGAGTTTTTCCATATTTCCAGCGAAGCCGCAAGGAGCTGAGTATATTCTTGCTCCGATTTTATTAAAGTCAATCCAACGCAGGAAGTTCGAATTTCCAATAAGTTTTAGCTAATTTGAAAAATTTTACTTTCGATTGCCGGCGCGACCGGGGCGACAAATTCGCAATCCAGCAAATAATTTGACGCGGAGAACGGAAGCTCGTAAAAGCTCGACCGAGTGGAAGGATATAAAATGCAGAAACAGAGAGAACGTGCCTCTCTTGGAATATCCGGCAGCGAGGGTGAAAGTGCGAGGCGGGGGGGGGGGGGGGAGGAGAGGGTAGCGAGAGACGAACGATTCACTCTTCCCCCAATTAGCGCGAACAATTTGTCGAGCAAAGCAGAAAACGCGGCCTCTGTACACGAGCGAGCGCCGCGACAATTAATCCTACGATTGGTTTAATTCGCTCGGCATTATCCAATCGGGCCAGCAAACCGAACCCACGAACATTCCGCGCGATACGCCTCTCGCCTCTGTGTTAGCCCGATTAAACAGGCGCCCTCGTCGAATATAAAACGCTGCGGTCTCGTCTTTATTGGCTTCAAACGCGCCGGCTAATTACCTTTCGTTCCCAAGGAGAAGAAAGTTCGTCGCTGCGCGTCGGAGAACCTCCCGGATTCGCCATTGATTTTACACGGTAAATAATTACAGCTGCCAGAAGAAGTGGTTCTCGGGCGAACGAAACGGCGATAAGGACGCATTTGTTAACACCTGCAGCCAGAGAGCAGGCCGGCGCGCATCGATAATAATTTATGGCACCGAGAGCTCGCCGGCTCTTATCGTTATTTATTAGGCAGCGCGCCTGGGATTTTTCGAGCGGCGCAACCCCCGAGCCCTCGTTTCTCGGTAATCGTCGCTTAAATTGAAAAATTGCCGTCCTGCTCTCGTCCCGGAGAGATCTGACTTTAATGTCGCCTCTTATCCCGGCTCTCGTCCTTTATTTCGCCGGGGCACTTATTTGCCCGCAGCGCCGTCGTCGATATCGATACGGGCGACGACGAGAGTAAGAGGCCGGGGAGTAATAAGTCCGGTGCTGTAATCGCAGTCGGTACACGATCATAACTTTCGTGCTCCGCGCGGCCAATCGATGGACCCTCGAGGTGAAATGAAGTACGCCGACGATGGAAAGCCGCTGGTATAACTGCATCTCCTTTTCAATCCGACTCGTCTGTCGTCTCGAGAGTGTCTCCTCGTCCTTTATCTTGCGAGTGTTTTATTGTTTCAATTTTCCCCTTTGTGATCGTATCCTCTTTTAAATCTGCTCCTCTTCCTCCATCTCGCGGGCCGCATAGCTTACGTCGTCAACCGTCAAATTACCCGCCGTCGAAATTGACGTCATTCCGACGATCTTCTTTCCTCTTGTATTCTCGGATGTACAATCTGCCTACCTTCCGATCGCTCATAAAAAACGAGACAATATGGTCCCGGTTTATCTGAGTATTGGATATCTTCGACATTCATTACTATTATTATTTCAGGCAAGTTTTCTTTTTTTCCAAGTATCAATATAAATTTTATGCCGATGTAAATTAGTATTGGTTTTAAAATTTTTAAAACTTGTACAATATGGAGACCAGGCATAAGAGAATTTAATACATTTATCGCTCCGGCAGCAAGGCTAATAACTCGTCATCGGGCAATTTCGAGGCTACCGCGGCTCTCTTTTGCTCCGCAGCGACACAGACGCAATAGTTGTCTTTGCAATGAGTGGGACGATTGTCGCGACAAGCCGGAGCGCAATCATCTTTGGAATGGCTGCGCTATTTGCATACTTTGCGGTTGCGATACAGAAATGATCGACGTTACGCGTATCTTTCAAAAGCCGGATTTACATAATCAATATTGTTAAAATCCTTTCGAATATACAACGAGTAGTGCAGAAACATTTCAGACCTGAATAACTGAAATTTTCATTTGCGCAAGCCCAGCGTAATAATGTAAGCCGGGCGAAATTTCATTTTCCCAGCTATGATATTTTCTTATTCAATTCGAGATTCAAGGCGAGCTCCAATTTACTTTTGCTAATTTCGAGATGGAAACAAATCTATTCGCTTGCTTAATTGAATTTGCAACGAAAAATGCTTCGAATGTATATAAAAAAAAAAGAGATAGAGCGGAGGATGCGTCGAAAGGCACAAGCGGCCGATAATTGTAAAAAGCCGAGAGAGGAGATAAAAGTAGATTTTACGAAATAACAGGTAATTATCGAAAATTAGCGTGGACTGATCCCTAAATTGCCGTGCTTATCTTTCATTTTGCAGGCAGCGCGTCGCGGCGGGGGCAGATAGTCTTGGGCGTATCTCCGCTCGTTCTCGCGCGCGAGAGGGAGAGAGAGATAGCGGATAAGCGAGCTGCTCGCCTTAAATTAGACGCTGAAAATACCTGGAGCGGCAGGCGGCCGCTTTGTTCTCGCTGGCTGCGCGGGCGTATGTGTTTTCTGCACCGGCTCGGACGATGGCCGACGCGATGGTAGCATTTTCCACTGTTCGCTTCCTCCTCCTCCTCCTCCTCCTCCTTTTCATTCTCTCGCCCTACGCGCCGAAAGGCACTGATCTCTCCTCCTTTATCGCGCGCGAACCATAAGCCTTTCGCTCTGGACGCCCGGCTTATAAACTTTATTGCGCATTCGGTTAATTGAATGTCTCGCACTGGTAATTACAGCCAGCCGTGGCAATAATGTGGAGCGCAAGCCTTGCCTGGAAAAGCTTTATACTGAATTAAAAAATCCGCGCGACGGGAACGAACGCAAGCAAAATGGAGGATATTCCTATGAATACGCCGCGGCGTGTAATTGATGTTGAAAAAAGCTGCAGTAAAGTGCGCGCCGCTCTGGTTCTCGCGGCGCAGCTGAAAAAAGGCGGCGGCGGCGGCGGCGGCGGCGGCGCGCGGGTAGATGCGTATCTCGGCGCTCTGGGCTCCGTATACCGGCTCGCCTCGGTGGTCCCTCGAGCGAAATTGGCCGCGCGCGCCTGCCGTTCGATGCACCGGGGGGGG